>JAKUCB010000004.1:0-676471 GCA_030563345.1 Diutina scorzettiae
TTTGTGACAGGCATGTTGTGATTTAGAGGTTTACGAGGTGTTGCATGACAGGTTTTTATGGGTCTTGAAGGGTATATAGGGCCTGCAAGATATTTTTTATGAAATAGACCTGTGCCTTATTGAACATTCGGGGTTTTTGGAATCCCCCCTCCTTTTCAAATTTTGGTTCTTGGGGTGTTTACCCACCATACAACTAGAACTTCCAAGATGTAGTGACTTTTCAATTGGAAATAGCTCCTGTAACAGTCCACGTCGAAGGAATTAACCAGAGGACGTGGTTCTGGATAGATAAGACCTCTATCTCATATGTCATGACAAAGGCGGTGCTCAGTGTAAGACGAAACAGCTCAATTGATGACCCTACCTAAAAATAGGGCTCATGTAGCTAATACTCGCCAAGTAATACTGCTCCCCGCTTAGCTGCAGCTCTCGAAGGCTCCGGACCTCCTGCAAGATGTATTTTTTATGAACCAGACACCTGTGTCTTCTTGAACATTCGGAGTTTTTGGAATCCCCCCTCCTTTTCAAATTTTGGTTCTTGGAGTTGATTTCAACGAGTAGTGACATTATTTCCAATAAATAATCATTTTCGAAGAGATCAAGGAAAGGAGGTGGGACTGGAGTGGCAGGTATCTCGATCTCATAGGTTTCTCGAACTTTTTAGTACTTCATGACAAATTTGTAGCTCAGTGTAAGCTCAAACAGCTCAATTGATGACCCTACCTAAAAATAGGGCTCATGTAGCTAATACTCGCCAAGTAATACTGCTCCCCGCTTAGCTGCAGCTCTCGAAGGCTCCGGACCTCCTGCAAGATGTATTTTTTAATAAAATAGACATCTGTGCCTTCTTGAACATTCGGGGTTTTTGGAATCCCCCCTCCTTTTCAAATTTTGGTTCTTGGAGTGTTTACCCACCACAAATCGAGAATCTCCAATATATAGTGACTTTTCAATTGGAAATAGTTCCTGTAACGTAACATGTCGGGAAGATCAACGGGAGACATTAGGTCTGGATAGATAAGATCTCGATCTCATAGGTTTCCCAAAGTGGTAGGTCAATACAAAGGCGGTGCTCAGGGGAAGACGAAACAGATCAATTGATGACCCTACCTAAAAATAGGGCTCACGTAGCCAATACTCGCCAAGTAATACTGCTCCCCGCTTAGCTGCAGCTCTCGAAGGCTCCGGACCTCCTGCAAGATGTATTTTTTAATAAAATAGACACCTGTGCCTCCTTGAACGTTCGGGGTTTTTGGAATCCCCCCTCCTTTTCAAATTTTGTCCTTGGAGCTTACCAAGCATACAACGAGATCTTCCAGAAAGTAGTGACAAGACTTCCGTAAACGGTAGATTTTGGAAGGAATTGTCACCAGCAGTGGGAACGATTGAATCCATGTCTTCCTTGTTGGTGACCTTGTCTTATAGCGTTTGCATTAACGTTAGCCATAGGCATCAAAATGGTGTTTCCCAGGGAATAATACAAGAATGCAAATTAATAAGATGTGGGACTGAAGGGATATATATCTCGATCTTATTGTTTTCCCGAAGTGGCAAATACTCATGACAAGGGCGGAGTTTAATGTAAGCAATCAAAGCTCTATTGTTGACCCCAACTGGTTACCACCTAAATATAGGATTCATGTAGGTAATAATCTCCAATACCCCGCTTAATTGCAGATTACCAAAAGAATCTGTATGGTCTGCAAGATGTATTCATAAGAAAATAGACGCCTGTTGCCACCTCGACCATGGGGGGTATTTGAAACACCTTCTGCTTCTAAAAATTTGGTTCTTGAGTGATTACCCAGCATTCATCGAAAACTTTCCAAAAAGTAGTGAGAAGACTTTCTGCAAGGATCGATACTGGACAGATTGTCACCAGCTATAGGAAAGCTTTACTCCATGTGTTCATTGTCGGTTGAACTTTGTATTGAAGGATCTGGATTAACATTAGCCCTAGGTATAAAAATGGTCTTCCATGGAATAAGATAATTAGCGAAATGGGGGACTGAAGGGATAGGTATCTCAATCTTCCAGCTTTTCTGAAGTGACAAATCCTTCTCGAAGCTACTTCATGTCAAGTGCAGAGCTCAGTTCAAGCAACGGCAGCTCTAATGGTCCCAAATGGTTCGCACTTGGAAATAGTTTCTGTTCGAATGTTGAGGCCACCAACCGGACGGTGGAATACATGTAGAAAAACGAGTATTCAAATAGTGACAACTAGACCGACATGAAATGTGAAATAGGTATATTTATACCACGGATGTAGAAGAGAGTCTAACACGGACTCGTGCTAGCTGGAAGTGAGGGAAAGGTCTACACAAGTGATAAATTATGCACAGGAGCTGGAAAGATTGGTTATTGATGTGGCGGATGATTCTTTCATGTCACGGGAGGGACGGTTGAATAATCTCATGTCTCAGGTACACTATTTCCTCACTAAATTGAGAAGCTTTTCGCTGATTGTAACATTGGGATACACATTGTTCAGGATAACTGGATACGCGACGCTATAATCAGCAAGAACTCTGCCAACCATTTCCCACCATCTCAATTCAACTTTACCTCTCCAATCAACAGGGTATACTTAGCTACCAGCCAAACTAAGACTGACAACAAGAAACTCCGCCAAATCGTTAGCGGCAGTCAGCAATACCTATCTATGCCCTCAGAAAATAATCGTAGCCCACACAATATCTCCAGGACGAAACAAGTAATCCATCTTGACTTTATCTCTATCAGAGCTGCGTACGTCTTCAGAACGAATCACTTCTATAATAATTTACAGCAGTTCGCATGGATCTTAGGTAGAGTGGCGGATCTTGTATACGACTGATTAGACCTCAGTTGTCACATGAACCCAAGCTTGTAAACAGCAAGAACACTGTAATCATATAATTGTGCTCCGTAACTGATTTTTATTCGTGCGACTATCCTTGAGAAATATGAAATGTGCATGTATTAGCAAATTTTGGAAATTACAGATTAAAAGTAAGGAAACCAGGCCTATAAATAACAACCGTACATCTAGATGGTCAATAGAAAATCTCCGGGAGCCTTGAAAAAATATGAGTCATTACTACCTGCCTATTTGGGAAAGATACGGGTCATTGGTAGTGAAAAAAAATCTCCACTAGTTTGTCAAGAATTTTCCTAGTTATCAATAGCAAGATCCCGTGGAAAGCAGTACCACCTAAAGGTAAAAGGAGTTTGCGTTATTAAAATCCACATTATTACATTGTAAATCCATCAAACGAACGGATGAAACCACCTGAGTTGCCACCTACTCGCACATACCGTTTTCTTCTATCATAAAACTCTATCTAATTAACATCAATTGTGAATTTGAATGGAGTGAATGCATATCCTTCGCCAACAAAAAATTTTGACATTGCTTCCACCCAGTGGAGTCTCAAGGAGTGCAACATTGCCGACGTACCTTCCATTACCACCAAGATACACACTGTCAACACAAACCACATACCAAAAAGAAATACTACCATCAACACCCCAACCGGGCCAACCGGACCAAATGCATTCAGAATAGTCATATCCCAGAGAACAGTCAGCAATTGAGCATGCGCCAACGACAACGCCCACAATCTCAAGTAAGAAGCGGTGTGGGAAACACAATTGAGACAGAACTCAATGGTGTGAATAACTTGATGGATGATGACATCCGACAAATTAAACAGCTCACCATGGTCATGGCCTCCTTGTTCTTCGAGGTCTTCATTCGGAAAGTGTTGTAGTTCCAAATCAAACGAATCAGCCGAGTGGCGTGAACCCCCATCCAAACGATCCAACCGCTGGTCCAACTGTTCATATTGGGGCCCGAGTAAGTGTTGGTTTTTGTTGCGGAGGTATAGCGTGTACGGCTTGTAAATCAAAAGCCACGGCACACAGATAAGCGCAATGAGGAGAAGAATAACCTGCACCACCGCTTGTCCAGAGTATAACGGGACGTCGATGGTTCCGGGGCTTAAAAACATGTTAATCAACATTGTCAATAACCCGGGAGGCTGCCGATTGATGCCAAACCAATCAATGCACCACTTGTAAATTATGCACACTACCAAATAGCCGAATATCAGGGTCATAAAAAGAAACGACGGAATGAAGTTGCCAATAATATCGATGGTCAGGTTGAAGAACCGGTAATTAATCAACAGATTCATTAGCGAGTACTTCATGTGAATATATCCCATCAACACCAGCAACTTCATCTTGTAAGAATTGGTAAACAACAAGTTGTTTTCCGCTCCGTGCCACGCCCAGTCAAGCCCAATCGGGTATGTGTGGTCTTTTACTTTTTTCGCCACAACCTGGGTGCCTGCCTCAAACTTTTCCGGCCACTCCCACCCACTGGGAAAGAGCGAGAATGATTTTGAGAAAACATCATTGTAAATGAGCCCCGTGTACACAGAAAACGCCCCCATCAACAAGAGAATGTATCTACCTGAGTACGCCATATCAAATATTTCATCACGATTGCGCATGAGTCCGATTGATTTCTCATTGAGAACAAGGAATAGAGCTGCCAAAAAGAGAATAAATCCATGGCCGAAGTCCCCAAACATGATGGCAAACATGAACGGGAAGGTAATGATGGTTGCTAACCCGGGATTGACTTCTTGATAAGTGGCAATGCCATAGGCATCAATGATGTTCTGGAAAGCTTCGGTGAACTTGTTCGTCTTGTGATATGTCGGGGGAGTCCGATTTGTCTGAAGGTGATTTATCACCGCCACTAAATCCTCATGATCGGTTGTGTGTTCGACCGTAAAGTCCGTTTCATCGTCACCAATGGTAATGATGTCCAGAATCAGGCTCCGGTTAACTCTACCCAGCTTTTCCTGGACCAAATGTTGCAATACCAACTGCACAGAATGGTAGTCCTCTTCCGGGATCCACCCTTCCCCAACAAGACACCGTCTCGTCAGGTCCTGGTCAAACATGTTGAGTATATCGTAGATCCGCTTTTCCCTCTCGATGTTATAGCTAAATGCGGCGTAGTTTTCTTGCATCACCATCAATTCCAGCACCAAATGGTTTCTCGTCGACTCCACCACCACACTGAGATCAGAAATATTGGAATTGATTTGTTCGAGTGTTTCTTGGCGAATGGCCAGAGTGCCCAATACGTTTTCATAAATGGTGCCATCAAGCGAGGTTATGATTTTGCGTGCCTTTGCTTTAAGCACGTCCCCATGGGCAAAAATGATAAATATCAGCCGGTCACTACCATCCATAGATACCTCGTTAAAATACAAGTTCCCTCTTAATGCCCGCCACAACACTTTTCTAAGCACGGGCATTTTTTGCGTCAAAATTGTCCCCGCCATCGAGTTTGTCAGCGCAATATCATTATCCTCGTCCTCCAGGTGGACTTCAAACTCTTCATATTGACGCAACCGGTCCAGTTCGTCCATTTCCATCAGCATCCTCGCCGTCAAGTTATTCAGGGTGAAATCGGCAAATGCTTGCAACACCACCTTATTCTCTTGCAAACCCCCCAACTGCTCGTCTAACCGATTGAAAGACTCATCCAATTGCTCGAGCCTGCTGTTGTGCGCCTCCACCACCAGCACGATTTCGTCCCATTCCAGCAGCAGCGGCAACTGCGCCACCACGGACTCGGGGACATCGAAATAATTTTGGAGGGTATGATATTTATCCATAAGCCCCCGCATAAACTTGAGCTTTGCCTCTAGATCATCAATTCGTTTCAACTCATCGATAAACGTCCGTTGAAATGTGGAGAGCTTGGAATTGAGGTCGCGGAAGTGGACATTTCCCAGCTGGCCGAGCTTGAATACTAGGTCCCGGGCAAGCTCGATGGTGACATAGAGTTGGATGAGGCACATGGGTGCCAGGCGAAAGATGGCCTCATCAGTGGTGTCCATTTCGTTTAGTATGTGCTGGCAAAGATCAGATAATGTCGCGCGGAATTTAAAAAATCACTGATCGGCAATGGAAAGGAGAAGGGTGGACAAAGGCGAGGTAGTTGTCTAAGGCTTAAGTGAGTCAAGAGAGATTGGCTTTTATAGTCTAATTTTCGGTTTACCATTGGATGCCAACTTCTGCTGATGGAGCCCATGCTTCTAATTACTTCCGAGGAACTTCCAAACCCCGAGTTAGCAATTTCCATGAATGTAGTGTATTAGCTGGAGAAAATCATATTGGTCTTCAGTTGTGAACAATCAATCTTTATCAAAAACATTTCTTTGTTATACTATTGTCAATTAATCAATTAATACCTAAAACATTACTGTTCTTCTATTGTGAATAACACCCAAAACATTATTCATTCTTACAAAACTCAAGCTAAACCAAACCCTTCATGTCCTTCAGTAATTGCCAACAAAAGCGCGCCCCGCAATTCCTCGTAACTGGTGTACGCTGGCAAGTCAATTTGATTAAAACAGGTATGCGACAGTGGCAATCTCAGGGTGGCGCCGTAGTCGCGGTGGATGGAAAACTTACACGTCCCCAGAGCCCCCGCAAGGTCCTTAAACCCGTTCAACGGCACCTTGGAGGTGCCAGTGGCAAATTGCAACAACTTTGCGCGCTCTTCATTATCAAACAGCTTCACCGCCCGCCAGAACCACTGGATTTGCTCCGAAGACGCGGCGTAGTTGCTGTAGACAGTGTGCGCTTGCCAGTCCTCGACGTAGATATCGGGTAACCCACTAATCAACAATTCCAACTCCTGTTCATCGAAAATCAGCACCAAGTCCTTGGGGATGATTTCATGGAAACCCATAAGAAAGTTTTCCATTTGCTCGGCTACCAGCTCTTGTAACCGGTATTCTACCACCTTGCGCACATATTGCTGTTTGTTTTCCTCGGTGACGGGGATATTCCGGCCATCGGGTACCAAATCAATCACCCGGTGTTCACCATAGTCATCCGCCTCTACGGAAAAGTCTTCGGTGATAATGTCAGTAATGTCGTTTTCTAACATCCACACCAACGACTTGTAGTAATCCAAGTCCAACAGCTCCATATCCTTTAGCGACAGGCCCCGGCTCAAAATGAGCTTGTAGACGGCCCGACTAAAGTGGCAGTCCAAATAACACCCATCAAAAATGGCCTTACCGATGATGCGACCAATGAATTTGAAGAACGACAAGTGCTCGGGGTTAACCCACGACGTGCGGTTCGGATGGAAGGTGGTGGAATCCGAGGCCACAGGGGTAAAAAGGGCATAGTCCGGGTTGAACATTTGCCGGGACAACACCTGGTACCATTCCCTGGTGACCCCCCCGGCATCGACCCCCAGCTCGCCCCTAAAAGTCACCTCCAACTTGGCGGTACGGAACTCGGCCGTGGGCTTGAAAAAGAGCAGCCGGAACAGGTCCAAAAACACCTGGTCCCGTCTCACCTGGAACGCAAGCTTGTGGGGGTCTCCCGAGTCATTGTGAAGCTTGCGGTCAAAGTAGTTCTTCTTGTTATCAAACTCCAACACCTTGGGGTTGCCCACCAACATGCCAAACGGCCCCAGCATCAACGTAGGGTTGGTTCTGACCATTTGGTTCAAGATCTTCTTGTGCTCGTCAGTGAAGGTATAGAAGAGCCGTTCAATGGGCTCGGTGGTGAAGTCAGGCTTGCGAGGATCGTACTCCCGGATTTGTCCCAGTGGCAATTCCTGGCGAACCTTCAGATGCTTACAAACCACCATGAGTGACTCGATCAACGGCAACAACGCCGTCAGAAGGTTGGCGGCATCTGCCGTCGTCTCAAGCGCCTTGAGACAATCAGATAACCCCTTCCACAACCGCCCAAGCGCCAAATTCGTATACACCTCCGTCAACCCCGTGTTATCTACATCATCAAACATGTAGTCCAACGCAGTAAGGATCCGCAAGAGCTTTGCCTGATCACTCAGCCGCGAGCTCAACCGAGCAGTCACTAAACTGGGCGTAGACACCGGTGCTTGCACCGAATCGACAATTTCCTTTTTTAACTGGTCCAAATCGGTGATGATGCTAACCGCCAATCTAGTCGCCTGGGTACTCAACTCCAGACAAAACACGTGCTGGGTTTGCGATAACCCCTTCATATTTTGCATTGCCGAGATTGCTTTTCTAAACGTCAAGTTCAGGCAATCATTGGTGGTGAGGATGCCAATCAAGTTGCGGTAGTTTTCCAGGGGAATGGCCGGGGCAAGTCGCAGCAGAGACGACGAAAGCGGTCTTGTGGCCACCTGGATCACGCCTGTGATCAAGTCCAACAACGTTTGTTCTTGTTTGACCTCGTCCGTCGCCAAAAGCGCCAATAAATGGTTGATGGCATACTTCAGCGGTGCTGCCGCGTGGCCCTTTTTGCTGGAAACCGCCCGAATATACAGATTCTCGTGTTCACTTAAAAGGTACCGCCGCAACCGGGTATTCTTTTCTACAAGGAATTCGATAGCCTCCACCGCCTGGACACACACCAAGGAAACGGAGCTACCAAGGGGGGCGCGGTTCGACTCCGGAGACCCGTGGGCGCGATGAGAGTACATCTTATCCACGTTTCGCTTGACAACCAACGCTTCATAGATCACACCCATTAACTGGTTAATCAATTCAGCAGCAGTAGACAGGTTATGACTCAAGTATTGCATTGCGTGGTACACATGGTCGCGGTGGTTATTCAGCATGGGAGCAAATAAGAGCCGCACAAGCGCCGACACCCCTGTTTTGTCCACCAACGGGGTGAAACCCATCTTCTTGGCCGGCGCCAATACCGGGTCCATGGTCCCCTGGTCCACCGGCTCGTCCTCGTCTTCATCGTCGCCATCGGTATCACCGGTGAAGCCAGAAAACTGTCTCGCCATCAGTTCTTGGTGCAAAACTTCCTGTCTGATCAGCTCGGGCAACGCGTCCAAAAAGTCGGGGTCGATTTCCCGAGAATCACCGATATCCTCATGGGCAGCAGCCTGGGCACGCCGTTCCCGTACGTGCTGGGTGAGAACCTCTTCGCGAATCTCTTCTGGAAGTGCTTCAAAGAACTCGGGGTCAATATCCGTCCCGGCAATGTTGACTTCTCGGTCGCCAATATGGACCACCACCGGCTCCAATTCCGGCTGGGGCCCGGCGGCCTCCATCGCTGCCTGTTGGACTTGTTGCCGCTGGCGTTCTTCGTCCTGGCGCTTCTGCTCCGCCTCCGCCCGTTTTTCACGTTGCCGTTCTTCTTCAGCAGCGAGTCGTTCCGACATGGCAAGCAGCGGCGCCTCAATCTCCGCCACAATCGCCGGCACCACCTGCAAAAGCACCACGTCCTTGTCCTTGGAGTAAAACATTTTCATGGAATCGACCCACCGCTCTTTCGTCAGCTTGACGTACATGTGCGAGAACCCGTCGTCATTCAGACCACCGGCAGTAGCAAGCCCAATTACCCCCGAACCGCCCCGGGGACCTGAGAGGTGGAGCAAATTCTCCATTTCCAATGGAAGCGTGGCTGCACGGTCCAACCCGAGGCGGATGGAGTTTCGAAGCACCCCTCCTTCCCCGAGAAACGAGTCAAGCAAGTCTGCCAACAGAGGAGCGCCATCGCCCTGGCTGATTTGAATATCACCGCCATAGTCGCCATCGTTATCGGAATCCGAATCGCCACCCACTTCATCCACATCTAACGTCGCCGGGCCCCGACGGCGGTGGGTGACAAACTCATCCTCCTCATCTGGCCACGGTGGGTTGGCGTCCTCATCCTCGTCAATGTCGTCAAACTGATCCGACTGGTCGTTATCGGAGCCGTCCACGTCCATATCCTCATAGTAATCTTCCGATTCGCCACCACTGGAAAGCGAGATTTCCTCCACCACTTCCAAATTGTGGCCGTGTTCATCGATCAAGATCTCCTGATCGGAATCGGAGTCGTTGGCCAATATCTCCTCCACGCTCTCTTCGGCCATTTCTTCATCCGATTCAAGCTCCAGAAGCCCCAGCGACTCGTCGTCGGCGGAGGCAATATGGTCGTCACCCAGAAGCAATCCTTCAAACTCTTCCCCGTCAAACTCGTCGCCAAACTCGTCATCGTCGTCGTCCTCTTCCAGCTCGTCGATATCATACATTGCCAACGACGAGTGCTTGAAGATATCAGGGGTATCCAGGGTCACCAGCTCGACGTCCACCTCGTCGTCAGCATCGTCTCCCGAAGGCACCCCCAAGTATTCGGAAAATTCGAGTTTCACCTTTGCCAACAGAATGATGGGCTTAAGGGCAAGCTTTGTTACCTTGTCCCAGTCCGGAAAGTTCAAATCCACCGACGAAACCACCGTGCAAATGTGGCCGCCGATATCCGCGTCCAACAACGCCTTGGTGAGGTAGTATTGATCCCACTTGGTGTCGGACTTGCTCAACAACGGATACGCCGATTCGCGGGCCTTGGGCAGAACGATCTGTCCCAACGTCTCAAGAATATCCCCAAGCTTATGGTACCGGTCTGACAACGGCTCCGACGAGGTGACGGTATCTTCTAACGTCTTCATACAAATGTCGACAAAGTATTTGCGGATCACCGCCATATCGGCGTTTTCCTTCTTGGGCTGGGGTAAACTGTCCAACACCGGGGTGCTGACTAGTGCCAACAAACACATTTTCGCCAAGCTCAGCACCACCTGACTCCGTTCGGCCTCGGTCTTGTTTGCGACCTGGATTTTGGGAACCAACTGGTGCAAGAAAAAGTTGAGGGCGGTGCTTCGGGGCTTGGCATCAGGTCCTCTTTTCTTCTTGGTATACGTCAACAACTCAAGCTTGGCGTTGATATACAGACCTACGAGCTCCGTTAAACAGAGCACCAAAAACAGCATGTATCCAAAGTCGGCGTTGGCCAAAAGGTCGGCCTGGTCAGTCGACAGCGACGGTTTTGCGTCGGGTGGAGAAGCGGTCCAGTTTTTCTTACTGGTTTTCATCAACTCCGCCAATAACAAGTGCACCACCCCCGTCAGCACAAAGGGGGCCTTGGACTCGGCCACAGGGGCTTCCACACAGTCCTCTTGGGGAGTTTTGGTCACCAAAACCTTCCCATCCGCCACATCCGCTTGTGAGCCAGTGTAGCCCTCAAGCCGGATCTCCTTGGAAATGCACTGCACATAGACCGAGGGCGACCGCACCACCATCGCCAGCGTTTGTCGCAAACATGTTTGAAGATCTCTGCGGGGCCGAATGGCGCCGTGGAAAAGCGAATGCCCCAATTCCAGCCCGATTACCGACTTTAACACCTCCGTCAGCTCGAAGCACGTGCGCAAGAGAATAACCATCAGCTTTTTCAACCCTTCAAGCTTGATTTTAGAGTCGGTCAGAATCCGCTTGAGCGCCGCTAGCAACTCCGTCAACACTGCCAGCAGGAGCACCTCCTGTATATGGCCATAGTCCTGGGCATAAACAATGCAGCATCGGGTGACGACTTCAGCCAACTCCACCAGGGAAATTCCCCGCAATTGCAGGACAGCCTGCATCAACGCGTCGCGTTTGTCTTCATTTAATCGGTACGGATTATACGACGCCACCCCCTTGGCGTTTTCCACCGGGGGAACTCGCGACAACACCAATGCCCGTTGTAAAACCTGAAGAAGCGGCACCAACGACGGATGGCTAATGGCAGGAGAGATCCACTCCTGACCCTCTTCGGTGAGAATCAGGTACAACCGAAGAAGCAAATCATCATAGATGGTGGCGGCCACGTCTCCCTCGCTATCGTCGCCAAGTAATATCCCCAACAATGTAAGGATGTTTTCTTCGCCTTTGGTGTCGGGGCGGTGGGCTAATTCTTGGTGCACCGCCTCCACCACCCCGTCAGCATCCATGCCCAAGTCACCATCAACCGCCAGCATTAACCACCGGGAAAGCGGCTCCACCAGCAGAGGTAACACCAGCGCCAACTGGGTCACCCGGTGAATGAACTTGCCGCCGCTGCCCCACTCCACTGCCAGCGTCACGTACTGCTCATAGGTAACCTGTTCTGGCCACGGCTGGGGGTCGAACCGGGTGTTGTCTTGGTCAAGATGGTGGCGCAATTCGTGCAATGCCGCCGCAGACAAGTTCAAGTCGTGGGGGTTATCGGAGAGCAGATCGGAGGAAAAGTTGGCTAAGTTATTGCCACTGGCAAAAAAGTAAAAAATGGCGTCGTTGTCCATTCCCAACTGCTCAAGATATTTGACTTGGTCCTCGGGCGGCGACACGTTTGCCCACGACAACATGTGAAGCGTAGCGGTCACCAGTGACTTCTGTGGCGGGTAGCACAGCTTGCCGATATCCACCACGACCTCGGCCAATTCCTTACTGATCCGGTCCAGATTGGACAGGGTCAACTCCTGGCACATCAAATCAATGGCCCAGAGCGCAATCAGCCGCACCTGGACCACGGTAGTGGCCACCACCGCCTCGTCGGCGTCGGAGATGGATGGGAAAAAGTACCGCAGATGGGGAATGGCGGTATAGGAATCGCTGGCGGCACGCGAAAACAACTTGAGTAGTTCCATGGTGGCGTGGACAATGATCAGCGGGGTATCCGCGGTGGTGTACCGTTTCTGCTTGGCGGCCACCTCAATCACCGCGTTGCCCGGTTCCGCCAACACCAGCCGCCACAAGACCGTAAGATGACGGGCCAACACCGGCCACCCACCATGCTGGGCAATCAGGAGCACCACCAGCGTTTGTACCAGCAGCTCCACCCGGCCCCGATGATAGATGGCGCCGTTGATGGTGCCCACCATCGACATTACATAGCAGTAGTAGGTGTAGATTGACTCAAACTGCGACGGCACCACCTTGAGCGCCTCCACCAACGCTCCCGCCACCCGTTGCGACGTCTGTGCTGCCAGACGCCGGGCGGTGACCTGCTTAAAGTCACAGCGGCGATTCATAGCCGTCCGAGCAAGACACAGGATAATAGTGGCCGCCAGCAGCATCACCAGCATCATGATTTGCCGGATCTGGAGGGTATTCTTGAATGCCGGCGCCGTAGAGTCGGTCACTGGCGGTTTATTGCTAGTGGGGTCGTCACTGGGAGCTACCACCGGCGTGAGCGGGTGGTAACTGGGGAACTCCTTGGCGGGAGTGGTATTTTCCATAATGACGTCGTTTAACAGACTGCGCACCACCGTTTCTTCAATGATGGCCCGGGAAAAGAACCGACAAAGCCGGCTCACCAACGACGGCGGCGAGTCGGCGCCGCCAAATAGCTGGCCCATTTGTACCATCCGTTCGTAAAACATTAGCCCCGGATTAACGTACACTTCGGCCATGGTAAAGAGAAGGTTGGCAACCAGGGAAATCTCCCGGAGCTCGTCGGTAGCGTCGTCCACGTTGGTGAATTGGCTAAAGTACAGCTGGCTCGTCAGCAGCCACTCGAGAAACCGGGAAACCAGCGGAGAGTAGAGCTTGCGGTTCACCAACTGGACCAACACCGGTAACCCATACTCCCTGTCCTCGTCATCAATGTATTTGAGAAACGCCATGAGTGTCAGTACCCCCTCCAGGCCACAGAAGTCATAGGGAAGATTGGAGATTGTCAAAAAATCCGCCCACTTGATAAACGGCACCGCTTCCACGAGCTCAGCAGCCCACCCTGCCCCTTCCATAATGCCGCCTAAAAAGTTGAATGCAAAATCAAACACGTAGCTCCAGCGGGAGGTGGCCCACAGATTTGTCGGCGTGCCGTTGTCTACGTTGGCCTGTTGGTCGTCCCCTTCTCGATACAATAACACCTCCCCCGCGTAAAACTGGACCCCTTCAATCTTGTCTTTTGCCAATCCTGGCAAGCGGTCGACCAACTTGGCGATGTTCTTGACGATATGAGGCCGCAACTCGGGGTGGTGGCGACCGAGCTCGTCAAATGCACACCCAAGCAGCATCACGGTGTGGTTGGACAGTTCCCGCATCACCGCCAGCGCCATATCCACCCGGTTAAACTGTTCAAAATAGATATCAATAGTTTTTTCATCGATTATCATTTCAAGCCCCATTTTATGCAAACTAATAGCCAGAAGGATGTTGGTAAGCGCCACCGCCACGTCGTCCAGGGCGAGGAATAAGTGTTTATAATTACGCACCAACGAATCCACCACCCCCGCCTCCCTTAAGATGGAAAATGCCGTGGGCTCGTTGTGGATGATGTAGTAAACGCAGTCTACGGCGGCGGCCACGGTGATAGCACCAAACACGGTGGGATTTTGAATGACGGCGTTGATTTGCGCGAGCAACGGCAGGTCAAAGAGGTTACGAAGACGGTCGCCACTATCCAGCTGGATAAGCGACCGCACGAGGCCAAACAACATCTCCAACAACTCTGCCTGGCGGAACCCAAGCAGATAGGTGACGAGGGCATCCTTGGGGGCGCCGCCGTACCGCAGGGGGTCGGCCAACGCCCACTGGGTCTGGAACTTGACGGCGTCAATGACAAGACCAAACCCATGCATGTTGACAAATTCGTCGAGTTGGTCGGGACAGCTTTCCAAGAGGAGCACCAACAAGTATACTCCCGCCAGCACCGTGCGGGTATATCTTGGCACTTCGCCGTGGCAGATGCGCAAAAACACCGCCAACTCTGCCAACATCCCCCCCAGAGCCAAGCGCTGGGCACTGACTTTGGTGTGGATCAAATTACCCAATAAATTGAAGAAAACTATATAGCCGTCCTCGTCATAATTGTCCAGCAGCAGCAGCACTTGGGTGTGGACGTGCCGCAACATTTCAAAGAGGACTCCGTGGGACACATTGCCGCCCATGCACCGGATAAGATCCAGTACCCACATGCGTTTGCCGCTGATGCACTGGAGGGCCTTGATGGCAGCAAAAAACACCAGCTGGGGGACGTGGTTGGCGGGAGCGATCAAGTCCACCAAGAATGAGAAAATGTACACCTCAGTTTCAAACACTTTCAGCAGGACAAACTGCGACAGGCCAATGCCAGTGAGGAACCCGGTGGCAAATGCCTTGGTTTCGAGCAATTGCTGGCGTAATTTTAACAGATCAAACAGATTCAGATTAAACGCCTTGGCAATCGCCGCCGCCATCAGCACCCCAAGCCAGTGCAGCGGCGGCACTGCTTCTGCTGCTTTGTCCAAAATCTGCTGGTAAGATAACCGTTTTACTTCGTCCTCGGACACCGAGAACGTGGCCAATTTCAGCCTTTTCTTTTCGCCATCAAAATATTCGTAGCTCAACAGCCTCCACCGCGAGGGGTACGCCTTTTTGGGATTAATGGTATCGAGATAGGAGTAGTTTTCGCTCAAAATCAGCGGTGCTTCTTCTGGCGACATTTTCGCCACCTTTTTCATGTAGTTGGTTGGAAGCTGGGGCGGGTAGGAGTGTGCCATCTCTAATACTTTATGCCGAACCAGTTTCGGCGCAGCATACTTGGCGTGAGAACTACGAGCGTATCTTTCCCCCAATATCACCGCCACCTTCATGGCAGCCAAGCGGACTACAATGGTGGGGGTCATCACAAGCGCATAGATGCGGTCGCCCGAGTTGTATAACAGCCGGTCCGGACACCGGTCGAGAACGGTATAGGTAAACAGCAACACCAGCGTCGCCAACAGGACATCGTCGTCGCTAAACAATTGAAGACGGGGATTATCGTCGGTAAGACCGTATCTCTCCACAAGGCGTTCGAGCTCCTCATCGAATCGGTTCAACACCGAAACCCATTGAAGGAGATCGCCCTTCGGGCGATTCCATTGGAGCGAGTCTAGATGTCTGGCAAGTCCGGGGGTAGGACAATTCACAATGCCATCAACCACCTCCTTCAAAGCAGGCGACATTTGCATGCGCTCTCGTTGATCTCGTTTCATAGTGAGCTCAAGTCGAGTGGCGTGCGGGTGATGTTGGTGGAGTGCGAAGAGAGGTTGTAGGTGGTGTGAGGGGATTAGACGAGGATTAGAGTTGTTTGCTTAATAGTCATGGTCCTATTATGAAAGAGGAGCTTATAACGTAGTGGGAAAAGAGTGAGCAACAAGGTGACGTTTTTGAGGGAATGTTTTAGCGGTTTGGAAAAATAGCTGGGGTATCATTGTAACAAAGCGTTTGCTGGGTTTTGTAATTGTGTCATTATGTCGAGTTGTTTATTTGGCTCGCCGTTACTGGTTATTTGTCATTTGCATACGATAATGGGGGGTAGAGGTTATTATCCTTGCTCCAATCGTATATGCAGATAGGTGTAGTGCATGGATTGGCACTGGACGTTTAAAAGTAGTATGTAATCAAAAAGATACCAATACTTTCACTCGAATTATACTACCCAACAATATCATCGTATTCCCCACTCATCATTCTTATCATATTCGCATGGTTCATCACTCGCACTCGATCAGACCATTATGAATATCCCTCTACCCGATCTCCGCTTCGAACAGCTGTTCCTCAAACTGTTGTCGGTGTATGCTGGCAACAAGCCCACAACAACGCAAGGGCTTTCCGATTCCGAACTTGATCTTCTTGCTGAAGATGATGTGATTCCGCTACAACCGATCACTCAGAATATTGTGATTTTCGCCATAATCAAGGATCAAATTATCATGCCTCTTATTCAGGGGTTTGTGTGGACGAGTATTTTGCTTTCTATGGGTCCTGTATACCAGGAGATTGTCATCAGCGGCCAGCGAGCCGGTAAGGCGGTGTATAACTTGTTGGGGTTGAATCAATTTACTCGGAGGGCTTAGATATAAATAACGATATTATGATTAAGGGTCAGTTGTAGATGATAGAAATGTGCAACAAGATAAGACTCAGCCAGTGGCGGCAATGGTATATGGTCTAAATTGAGTCTAAGATATCTAATTGATGAAAGTCTGAATAATCAATAATTCGATCGTCACCGCCATGAATCAGTGGTATTTTAGGATTGTCTTTAGGCAAAAAACTGCTTTGAGACTCTAAATACAACTGCAGATGTTCTGAAATGGCCAGATCCGAAATGACCAGAGCCCTGAATATTGATTCTGGATATCATAAGCCTTAAGGTGAGGTACTTTTGGATTCTCCACAGCCGACAATTTAGCCCACATGTAGCAAAACAGGATACATGTATTCAATGTACAGTTAGGGAAATTGTTTAACTTCCCCACATGGAATCGAATAAAGCTAATGTTGTTTCATTCACATTTTTCTATCCTATTGCCTAGGACCGTGTCCATTACTATTGAAATGGGATAGTATCGTCAATTATCGCAATCAGTGCGGGCTACCATTGTGCAGGATTTGTCCACCCATGAAAGAGGTGCTGGTTGAAATATCCAGGAACTGAATAACTTATTAGAGACAAACCTATGATTCTGGTTAGTTCTTTTATTTTGAGCAACAGCAAATTTCCCTGTTTCACCTATTAAATGTAAATTGAGTGTAGAACTATCTCGAAAAGGATATAAATGGTAAACCAGTTGATTGTCCCATGTATTATAATATCATAGGACTATAATCTTAAATTTGTTAGCCAAGATAACGTGACATAAAGCATACATATGCCATGTGTTGTGGTCTCATATTTCGGCTGACCAACGAGCGTGTCATAATCTCTGCGGTATTAATACATATAATAACGCAAATAATTTACTGGCATTCAATAGTGACCTAAACTGCTGGCTTCGTCCCACAGATTCAAGGTCAGGTGGAGCAAAGAAACGGAATGAAACCAAAGAGTTAATCGATTCGGAACTCGTGATCAAAAATAAATCTGGGGATGCACCATCAACGCTACATCGCCATGTGCTAGGGAAACAGTCTCACAATGGACACTCGTGCAATCCAAATTGGTGCTTCTATTAAAAGACACACAAGCGCCAAATAAGATATAACCCTCCGTATTTTCCTCTAATAACATTACTATTCACTCTTCTTATCCATTCATTCCTATCGCCATGTTCTCGTCATTGTGCGTTTCGTGTTGTTTAAACCCTATCCTACATAGAGTCTGAAATAGCAAATGTCCCTACCAGCCCACGAGTGGCAAAAACTCAGCCCCGACACCATCACACACACTAATCGTACTCTCAACTGCTCGAAACCTGCTAATTTACTCCACCACCCCTAACTTCCTCATCACTAGTAATTCCACCATCCGCTATATTGCTTGGTGTTGCAGTCTACTAAGCCGCACGCACGATCATTTTCTCGTCACAACACATTGCTAAACATGAACCGCCGGCGGACCCGCTATGCGGATGAACAGGCATACACTGGAGTGAACCATCAGATTCCTCCTGGCAGGCATGGTCCCAACAGCTCGGCGTTGGCGGCGGCGAAAACCATCGGTGGAGCCACCAAAGCACAGCCTCCGGCGCGCTCGGCCAGTCTTTCGACAAAGAAGCTGAGTGGGCTGCTTCTAGGGCGGCGCCAACTGGTTACCAGCAGTGACCCCCGATTTAACGGGTTCACCTCTGTGGCATCTCACCCCCATAGTGAGTCGACGTTGGTGTATGAAGGCGAAGACGGCGAGGACGGCACCTACCATAAGAATAGGGAAACAATGAAGGAATTGTCGTTGTCGGAGCAACCACCGGTAAAGATGGTGAAGAAATACATCCCTACCCTGACGGGGGTCAAGATTATCGAGGTGCCGGAGGAGCAGTTGAAGCTGCAAATTGAGCGGTGCAACAGTATCCGCGCAGGCATGTCGCTTTCGCGGTCTCCTTCCATGACGAATAATATGAGAAAGTCGGGGTCGCGGGCGCTGTCGCTTAACTCGTTGAGTTATGTCAATTATAAGCGGTCACCGAGTTTGACGACGAAAACAAAGCTGTCTGCCACTCACAAGCCGCCAGTCACCAAGACCAAGGCCACCACCACCACCGCCACCACCTCTCCATCCAGAAAGCTGTCGGTAAGACCAGCATCCAAGACCAGTGCTCCCAAACAGCCGGCAAAACCCACCCCTCGCACGACTTCGGCTTCCCTGGGTGCTGAAAAACAACTTCACGCCCTCCAACAGCAAATTGCCCACGAAAAGGAACTCCAAAGACAGATTGAACAAGCCCAGCTTGAGTATGACCAACTCAAGCAAGAAAGAATCAACCAACAGCACCATTTGGATCTGATGCAAGAGGAGGATGAGGACGAGGCGCTGGCCGCGGCCGAGACGATTGATAACGCCGCCGACGCCACGTTTGACTACGATTCCACCATTCCCGACTCGCCGGAAGCAGTGGTGCTGCGCAAATACACCGAAAACGTTCTCACGGGGTCCCCGGAAGTCTACAACGCCACCACCATTCCCGAATCCTCGCAAGTGCACGAAGGGGTGCTCCACTCTCCCGAATCGGAATACCGGGAGGTGCCCATCATTACCATGTCTCCGGAACCAGAACAACCGTCAGCTTTGGCGAAACTGTTGCGGCCCACATTCACTGACACCGAGGAAACAGTCACCCAATTGGGTGAGCTCCCGCCGCCGATGCTTGGAGTCACAGGAACGCTGTCGCTGGCGCTGCTGATCCGACTGGGCGATTCCGACCGCAAACCTATGAAGCTGGCGCTCAAGAATCTGAGTTCGCAATACACCCTTCAATCGCTGGGTCTGGCGGTCCAGGGCCTGGCCGCTCTGCAAGCATACTTGCTGTTGGAAACGGCAGAAAACACCCGGTTAAACATGAAGTTACTGCAAAACGAGTTGGACTCTTTGGACCCCAACCCCGCCGGCGGCTTCCAGTCGTTACGCGCCCGGTCGCGGTCTCCCCTGCGTCCCCAGTCGTATGCTGAACCTCGTCAACGGATGATGAATGAACAACCGCAACGGGCCAAGATGAGTGGGCGTAGTTTCCGTCAACTGACTTCGGGGATTCCCCCTCAGGCGCCTCAGCATCAGCAGAATTTTGTCCAGCCTATGGCTCCTCATCCTGCTCTTCAACCTGGCTACCAACTGCCGCTGAAGAAAAAGGCGGCCCAACTTTATGCCAGGGCACAAAAGCGTCCCCATAGCCAGTTTGCTCCCAACCACCAGCGGAAGTCGTCGTTTCTGAGAGAAGAAGAAGGTAACGGTGACGGCCAGGTGAATGGTGGTGCGGCCCCTGTGCGTGCTTCTCAGTCCACTACCCAACCGCCACAACAAAGACTTACTCTTCGGGGCCAAACCCCGGTGGCTAGTGGGACCCAGCACCCACCCGCCTCTACTGCTCAACCTAACCGCAATCTGGTTCCGTTATCGAGCAGTGCGTTTAAATCGAGAATTATGGACTCTGATGATGATGATGATGACTATGCACCGGCCCCGGTGCCGGCGCCGTCCCACGGTTCTGGACGGGGCTACGCCCCCGGTCCCCCCTCCAAGAAGAAAGGTGGCTTTATTACAAATACATTTATCTTGCCGGCAGTACGTGACCAATGCGACCAACCGGTGGCGAAGCCGGCTGCTGCCGTGCCAATAGCAGCGGAGCGGAAGCTGTTTGCCGAACTGCAAGGACTGGGCAAGGAAAAGAAAAAGTTTGGCAAATTACGTAAGTTGTTCGGGAAGAACAAAGATTAGTTAATAGAAGAAGCGTGAACGAATGAAAGGGGTAAAAGTGGGTTTCCTAGGGTTTTCAGAATTTTGATCTCTACTAAATTGTGTTACATCTAGATGGGTCATGGCTTTTTGATCAGTTAGCTATTAATATAATAAACGAATTGCATGTGTATTAGCAATTAAAATGTAGATGCTTGTTTTAGCCAACTTTTGGTTAAATTTATTCAGCCTGGTGAGGTTCATCAAGCTTTACTTGGTAACGTTTCTCATGCCCTGTACTTAAATCAATGACACCATTGAGTGGGAAAGGTATCAAGAACCTCGAAAAATCACCATCCAGTTACGGATTTGGTGATGATAAAAAAGCGAATGTCCCCTTTTGGAAATTTCTAGTCCATTAGGCTCAACTCTGAAACAGGCTACCAAGAAAATTTCAATGGAACTACCCCATGAAAAAAATAACGGGTATGAAGCATATTGTTATTGACAAACCAAATTGCAATAATCATTCAATGAATCAATTCAGTTATATATTTAGGTACACGGATAAGTAATATAAAATTACACGTGCAAAAACATTCCTTGATAACCCAAATTTCTGTTGCAGTACACTTTTTTCCAACCCTCTGGACCTTTTTGTCCTCAGCCCAACGGTGGTGTGCTCCATTTCAACCACAACCGAACAATGAGAATAAATATATAACCTTACTACAGAAGCACCGATAACGGCCAACGTAATAATTATAAAAATGATCACCAACCTATTTCCTATCGTATTCAAAGTGTTCGCATGCTTTTTTGACGCGTCCATACACAACCTCCACGTATGCCTCGAACAGAATATACTGCTGTCGCTCGAAATTCTCAGGAGGACTTTTCCCGACAGTCGGAAAACATAGAACTTGATGACCTTATCGTGGACGAACCCGCGCCATTTGATATCGATATTGAGGATCCCGTGGACCCCCAGGATGATAGTGAGGGGACGCTGTCGCTGCTGATGGCATTTATGAATATGGCCAACCTGATTCTTGGCGCAGGCATTATCGGCCAACCGTTTGCATTTAAAAATACCGGGCTCATTGGTGGCATTTTAAGTACGATATTACTTGTAGTGCTTATCGACTGGACCCTCCAGTTAATTGTGATCAATGCGCAAAAATCCCAAACCACCCTGTACCAAGATACGGTGTTGCGATGTTTTGGTCCCGCGGGGCGGATAATATTACTACTACTGATTTCGTGCTTTGCCTATGGCGGATGCATGGCATTTTGTGTGATTATTGGCGATACCATCCCCCATGTGCTCAAGGCATTACTCCCTAAAGCTGTAACCATGGGGGCTTTTGGCTGGCTATTTAGCCGCAATGCAATTATCATTATTTTCACCCTGTTGATCTCATACCCGCTCTCTCTTAACCGCGACATTTCAAAATTGGCAAAGGCCCTGGGGTTTGCGCTTGTGGGGATGGCTGTGATCGTGATTCTTACCATTGCCCGAGCCCCATTTGTCGATGCTGACCTTCGGGGGGGACTCACCAAACCCGAATGGACGGTCAACACCCTGATTTTCCAGGGGATTTCCGTCATTTCATTTGCCCTTGTGTGCCACCACAATACCATTTATATTTATAATTCTCTTCGAAACGCCACTCTCGCCAAATTCGCCAAAATCACCCACATCGCCTGTCTTATGCTGATGGTTTTTTGTGGAACAATGGCGATTAACGGGCTACTTACGTTTGGAGACAAAACCAAGGGCAATTTGCTCAATAATTTTCGCAGCGACGACTTTTGGATAAATATTGCTCGATTCTGTTTTGGGTTAAATATGTTGACGACATTTCCCCTAGAAATTTACGTGGTTAGGGACGTGTTGAAGGATTTGGTGGTGGAAAAGGACGAATCAGGCCAAACGGGTAGCGTCGAAATGACCAAGACGCAACACATTGTCATCACCACTATTTTGGTGTTCCTGTCTATGCTGGTGCTGTTGTTCACATGTAACCTTGGGTTTATCCTTGAATTGATTGGCCTGACTCTGGCAAGTTTAATGGCATATATCATTCCGCCGTTGTGCTTTTTGAAATTGAGTTATGATGAACTTGACAAGCAACACATGGACCGACTGTTTATCATCAAAAAGGGCCTCCCTGCCGCTGCCACAATTATATTTGGATTCACAGTGATGATAGTTAGCACTATTGGTTCTCTAACTAACCCCTCCGATTCCTCCCAATGCATTGTTGATTAGACTTCTAGGTGAGCAATTTATTGTCTTAACTTGTAGAAAACTGTCTCATACCCAAAAATATATAAAGAATACACAATGGGTTCACAATTATGGACTCAGAACTGGATAAGAAGGACGATGTCCATCGGGTATTTTCCGTCACCTCAGATGACGACAAAAGCTACATCTACTCACGCATCGATGACGACGAGCCGTACATTGTGTCCAAGGTGGAGCAAATGTCCCCTGAAGAAGCCCACACCATTGTCGCAAACGCTATTGAAGAATTCTCCGGTGACGTCAACTTGTTAGAACGTGATTTCTTATTATGGCAAGATTTGGTCGCTAAAAATGACACTAGTGTTCGCATACGCACCGAAGCCGTTTTGATCAGGGACTGGCTGCCATATGCACAGGTACGAGCTGTAGTTGATGCATATGACCATAATGAGCCATGTGAAACGATGCGCATGTACCTCTGTGGAATCATCTTTGCTGGTGGCGGCATGGCCATTGACCAGTTTTTTGCCACTAGACAGCCCCGGGTCACTTTGCAGACTTCGTTGGTGCAGGTGTTGATCTACCCGATGGGAAAGTTGATGGAGTCGGTATTTCCCAAATGGAAGTTTACTATTGGCAAGAGAGTGATCGAGTTGAATCCAGGCCCGTGGCTGAGAAAGGAACAAATGCTAGCGACATTGTTTTACTCAGTGATGTACATTTCTTATTCCAACAGTAACATTCATGTGCAAAAGTTGGACAGGTTTTACGGGGAGCATTGGGTTGATTTTGGCTATATGTTGTTACTTACGTTTTCCCTTCAGTTCCTAGGTTTTGGACTTGCTGGGTTGATGAGACGATTTGCAGTCGAGCCACCAGGAGCAATGTGGCCAGAGGTTATCAATACTTTGGCTCTAAATAAAGCATTACTTGCACCTGAAAAGAAGGAGCTGATCAATGGCTGGTCGATTTCCAGATATCGGTTTTTCTTTGTGTGTTTTGCAGGTTTTTTTGTTTATCAATGGCTTCCTACTTATATCATGCCTTTCCTTTCGTCTTTTTCGTGGATTACTTGGATTTCTCCTAACAATTTGAATTTGGAAACCGTTTGTGGGTTTTCTCAGGGAATGGGGTTCAACCCCATTCCTACATTTGATCCTAATGTTATCGGTCCCTCAAACTTGTTTGTTCCATTGGTGTATGGAGTGGGGAATTATATTTTCTCAGTGTTGGCGGCATTGATTATCTTGGGCTTGTACTATTCTAATCACCGTTGGACAAAATATATCCCAATTTTCTCTAATCAGGTGTATGACAATACCGGCCAGAGATATAATGTACGCAAGGTGCTTGACAGACAAACTATGTTTGTCCAGGAAAAGTACGATCAGTATGGCCCACCTTTTTTATCAGCGGGGGCGTTGGTGAATTTCGGAGCTGGATTCATGCTCTACCCTTTTGTGTTCTTCTACGAACTGATAGTTTTCTGGAAGCCAATAAAGAATTCTTTCATGCTGTTTTTTAAGGGGGCTTGTCATTATGACGTGTTCAATCGGGATAATGCTAAATACCGGCTGGTACCGTTTTACTGGTACATCTCACTGTTGTTGATAGCATTAATGATGGGAATCCTTGCTACGGAATACTATCCTAGTAACGTGCTGTGCTGGATCATCTTTTTCTGCTTAGGACTTAGTGCAATCTTTTTGGTGCCATTTATGGCCATTCGGTCAAGAACCACTTTCCAGACTACCCTTCTCGTACTAGTGGAAATCATTGTTGGTTATGCAGTGCCAGGCAATGCCAATGCCGTTAATATAGCAAAGGCATATGGGGTATCGATAGACAATCAAACCATGGCGTTTGTTCTTGGCCAAAAACAGGCCCATTACCTCCGTATCCCACAAAGACTGGTGTTTCGAGCCCAGATGGTGTCCGTATTTCTTACAGGGTTTGTCCAATTGGGAATTATGCAATTCCAGTTAAACGGTGGCATTAATGATTATTGCTCCCCTACAAATGCCCAAAACTTTACTTGTCCTTATATCAATACCTTCTTTTCGCAGTCGATCCAGTTTGGGGTGATTGGTCCTAAGCGGATGTTTAAGTTATATCCAGTGTTGCCATATATGTTTTTACTTGGATTTTGCTTGGTATTCCCTGCTGTATTCATCAAATGGCTGTTAGCTAAGACATACCCGAGATTCAGTCGTTACTTTCAGCCTACGGTATGGATTGGCGCGGTGGCGACATTTTCCCCTCCTTTCAGCTTAGGATGGAAGACCATGGGGTTTTATTTAAATGTCTTTTCTATGGGTTACCTTTTCAAACGGTACAATCGCTGGTGGTCAAAGTATATCTACCTCCTAAATGATGGGATAATTGCCGCTTATGCATTGGTGACGTTATTGGTATTCTTTTGTTTACAATACCATGATGTGCAGTTTAAGTGGTGGGGAACTTCGGTGACGAGAAAAGGATTAGAGGGGCGACCGATGGCACATTTGAATGTAACCAAACAGGCACCGGAGGGCTACTTTGGTCCTAGATTCGGCAATTTGCCATAGAACTGAATAGAATGTTAATTATTACTATTATGTACTATGTTTCAAATCTAATCATCATCATCACTTTCAATAAGCAACCGCCGGCGCTTTGTGGGGGGTGCTTGTTCTTCACCTTCTTCTTCCTCTTCTTCTTCTTCTTCTCCTTCCTCACTTGACCCCTCTCCAATTAATCCATTCACAGCGCTATCCAGTTTCTCATCGTTTCTCTCAAAACCATTTTCCTCCAATAACGACACAATTTTTTCAGTTTGGTCACCACCATTCTTGGAAGTTAAAGCCAGCCAAACCTTCTTGAACAGTTCCAACTGGGCAGGGTTGACAATACCCCCAGTTTCCAGGAGCATCCGCCGTAAGTTACTCTCACGACGATAAAATTCATCATCAGACTCATCATCAGAATCACGCACAAATTCCGCCAGTTTAACTGCCCCCGTCTCCAAAAACGATGACGGGGCTCTTCGTTTGGCTGGTTCTAAAGAATTCTTACTTTTGATAGATTGCTTCAACTTTTTCTTGCGTTTAGCAACCCCTGATGGTACCAACGCTGCTTCTAACCCGCGTAGGTGATCCAAATCAGCAGAAAAAGTGTCACTGCTACCATTAACAGCATCAAAATTATCCATACCATCATCAAACGTATTATCAACACTATCATAGTCATCCTCACCCTCTTGCGCAAGCCACCGCGCCTCTCGAACCCGGAAAAAGTATCCCGGTTCCATTTTATCATCATACAAACCCAGGTTTTCCCGCCATTTTTTCGAAAAGTCGACGCATTGAGATAAATGTTCACTGGTGACATTTTTCGACAACCGACATGGTTGTTCCGTATTTAAGGGGGGCTCAAATCCAAGTGTTTCCAAAAAGAGACGAAGGTGGCCATTATAAATAACCCGCCGACGATACTTATCGGGGATGGGCAAGTTCATATCATTGGTTGCCGCTGGAGTTGAGTTTCCGTATGGATCAGACTCCAACATCCGCTGACTAATCATCTCGGTGACCATTTGTTCAAGCCACGTCACAAGCTCCACAAGTCCTTGTTCTTTCATCAACTCTACCAATAACCGGATTTGGATAGTAAGGTCAAACTCACGGATAAACTCAAGAGACGGCGCCAATCTGGGAGGTCCATACAGACCTTTGGTGTCCTTGTGGTGCAATTCCCCCGAATTGAGAAACGTCTTAAAATCGGCATCCTCCAATCGGTTGAATAATATCTCAATCGCCGCGGGAAACCGAGTGAATGCCAGCTTGAACTTTTTCATGAAATAATAAACGAATTCATCCACACTCTTCTTCAATGGCAGAGACAGTGGAAGCCATTCCTGGAGCAGATGGAGCGTCAGCATCAAGTCCAATCGGAAAAGAGCCAGGTAGTCCTTTTTCCGAAAAAAAACCCGATGAAAGTATTTAAGACACCGCGAAATCTCGTCCAGACGAAGGTCCTGGTACCTGCGTAATAACTCCACATGCGCCAGAATGGTATTAGGGTGAAAGAATTTAGTTTCTGTGGTTGTGTAGTCAAGCTGGCGCTCTTGGGTCAATTGATTAGCCCGTTCCTCCAATTCCTCATCCACCTCCTCATCAGCATCAATCAAGTCCCGCACCATGTAATCAATGTCTTCGCCCGGTGGAGGGGCCTTTTTCTTTATTTTCCGTTTATGCTGAACGTAAACCTTTATATCCTCATTGGCAAATGCCTCAAAACTCTTGAGAAGGATGTGAACCATTGACACCACCCGCGACAAGTATTCCGGCAGATGTTTAGCAGCTGTCTGCGGGAGATGAACCAAGATCTGGAGAAAGTCCTGGAAACGAAAGAGTTTTCGAATGATACCTTCCGCCATGTCGCGGTCAAAGTCGGAACTCGCGTCAGGTCGTTTAAAAACATCGGTAGCAATGGTGATTAACTCATTGAAGCATGTAACGGCAGCATGCACAGCTGCCCACAGCTTCCGTTCATATGACAGACGGAAATAGTTAATAATAAGAATAAAAACCACTTCCCCCATACCGGAACCAACGGGCCCATAGTCGGTAGCATTTCCTTTGGTTATTTCTTGTCGCTGGAAGCTAAAAAACCAAGCTAAAGTGACAAAATAAGCTGCTTTTTCGTATTCATCAATGACATCCAAATCGAGCGCCCCGGAATACACCAGGGCAACCTGATCCATGGCATTATTAAACGCGCCAGATGAAAGTAACGACCGGAAAAATTCAAGAAGACCGGAAACGGCGGTGGGGCTCATAGCAACCGGGGCCGGTGAAGCAGTATACTCATCAGCATCGTAGCGGAACTGTTGACGGTCACGCCACCGCTTCGAGGCATCGATTTGATTAAGAGTGGCTGTAGTATCCCGCAAGGCCCTCTGGCCAGTAACCACGTAGTTTGCCGTGGCATGGCGAACGGTTAACATAGTACCAAACCGGCCATGCCTGGACAGGAGCAGTTTCTGTTGCGCCCGCTTTAGCTGATTTTCTTTAGCCAACAAATCTGCTAGTCCATCTGTGGCAACAGCAGTAGGTTTAGCAGGGGACACCGCAGGGTCCAACCCTCTCACCAACAAGTATATACATTCCACCACCGGGGGGCCATAGACCTCCCGGTCAAA
The DNA here is from genome assembly GCA_030563345.1 of Diutina scorzettiae. Classification (NCBI taxonomy): domain Eukaryota; kingdom Fungi; phylum Ascomycota; class Pichiomycetes; order Serinales; family Debaryomycetaceae; genus Diutina; species Diutina scorzettiae. The sequence goes on from JAKUCB010000004.1 coordinate 27,840, forward strand.
TTCATGTCCGAGACCAATGCAAATCGTCTCAAGTAATTGGAACACTTTGTTTTTTTGAAACGCCAGCACAAGGGCAGTGTGACCAACATCTTCAGGAGTTACCCCTGGAGGGTAAGCCGTGTCTGAAACCCCCCCCGAATTCTTAGCCGTTGTTAGGTATGCAGGGGATATTGATACCACATTTCTGATTAGCAACACTACCAAATTAATGAGGGCCACATCTCGGGGTTCTCTTTCACGCGGAGGTTTGGCGAGAATCGGTAATACAAGCCGAATCACAGCTTTAAGAACACGACCCTTGCGGAAATTAAGAATGGCCTTTTTATATGCCAATTGGGCCTTTTTCACAAGCGGGTATTGTAGTCTCAGGGGGTGGGTAACATCAGCTATAAGATGGGGAGGCCATGTAAGTAGTACCAAAACCTCCAAACACCCCAGCATCAACTTTTCTGTGGTTCTAACGTTGGTTATCTCATGGTTTCGATGATTGTCTTCGTCCCATTGCACCAACATTACCAATAATTCTTCTGTTACTAAACCAGTATGGGCACAGGCAAGAGCAACATCGAACGTATCCTTCTTTTCGTCAACCGCTTTAACCCATTTTTTAATATCCTTGAGCACTGCGATGGCATCATGCCCTGGCACATACCTACCCTTGCCATCAAGACCCCCGAGGGACAGGGTAAGGACGGAGATGTGGGCGGAAATCAATTCGGAGTACCCCACAGATGGAAGGTCTACTACAGGCTCCTCGGAAGGTTGTTTTGGAGCAGATTCATCATTGACGATAAAGTCTTGTTCAAGCTCTTCAGCTAAGTCGAGGTCCATACGCGTCGCGTGTGTGATGGGGCGCGTCTGAGAAAACCCACCCTAGGGGGTTAATATATGAGATGAAAGTAGTGAGAGAGGTAGAAGAAAATATTATATTATATATATGGAGACTTAGATTTAGCGTCTTGTCAGTGGGATCATGTCGAGACGCCTTAGATCAGAGCCATAATACCAATTAATAGCGGTATGCTGGAACAGGTGTTTGAATGTAAGATCAGAGGTAAGTTACACCTTACACCAGTATCAGAAGCCACGAAAGAAAACCAAGAATCGGAAATCATTAAAAATTGATCCTTCAAATTTTCCAACGATAGAAAAGAAAAAAGTAGTCCTTGGAACAGTTCTGTTTCGGCCATACCTTGGGCTCACCCGTTGTTGTCAAAACCAGATAAGGGATGGTAGTTTTTGTTTCTGTTATCAATCGGAGGCTGGGTGGCGGCGGTGTGATGATGCTTCGGATTCCTTGACTGTGCGTGTCTCCGTTATCGGAGACAGATGATTTTCAGTTAACAAATAGCTAGTTTAAATAGTTTGTTTTCTGCAATAAATTTGACGTGGTCATTGGGATCCAGCTTACATTTTGAACGCTTCCTCAAGCCTTCGAAACCCTTCCCCGTCTCATTGTCTTTGTATGGTTCTTTCATCACCATATAAGGTCAAAACACTGACTGGGGGATTGTTTCTGCAGTTCAATATACGTATTTCATCTGAAACTGTGTCTCTTACACAATACTGGGAGCATAAAGCGTGAAAATATCTAATATAATCAATTCCTCACTTAATATTAAGTCATAAATTTCAAGCGTTTACAAACTTGTACAAGTTGGTTGTATAGTGTAGTGGTTATCACTTTCGGTTTTGATCCGAACAACCCCGGTTCGAATCCGGGTACGACCTTTTTTTACCATTCTGCTGCAAGCGTTTTTTTGGGTCCCTATAGTATAAGTATTTTAATTGAAAGCTTCGATTTTTTTCATTTTCACCAACCTTTATCCAAAGATTATACAGTCTACTGATAAATCTTACATCGCATCCCCTCAATACAAAGAGCGTATCACACGTGCGCGCATCACGCTTCTGTGCATAACATGGTTATCCTCGGACGGGGTGCACCCCCAACCATAACAAAACCTTCACCAGTATCTAATATATCGAAAATTGGCTCGCTTAAGAAATTCCCTGATTGTGATGCTGCTCGTGATATGCTTCATGATGTCGCGAAGATGGTGGCTCCTGTGATAAACAAGTACGGGTTCAAAGTAGGTGTTCTTTGCGAAATGTACCCTAAGAATGCCAACTTGTTGGGACTAAATGTTAACCATGGTCAGAAGATTATGCTTCGTTTACGTTTTCATTCAAATGAACGGCTGTTTTTACCGATGAGTGATATTGTGGAGACATTTCTACATGAGTTGACCCATAATGTACATGGCCCCCATAACGCCATGTTCTACAAACTTCTTGATGAACTTCGAGATGTGTATTTCAAGGGGGGCACCGGAAATTACCGATGCGAAGAATCACGGCTTGGGGGCAAAGTCAAACTTGGAAATATGCGGGAACAAAGGTTACAACGATTTGCGATCAAGAAGGAAAGAAAGAAGCTTGGTACTGGAATACGGCCAAACCCAACAGAATTACGGAAATTACGGTTGGACGCTATTTCCCGAAGGAGGGAGGATAATAAATGGTGTCCTAGTGAAGACAAGAATAATATTCCTACCGGTGAAGATGTTGAAACGATAAAGTATCGTGAAACTATTGACTTGACTCTTGATGAGCCCATGGATGTGGTGTCGGTACTGGCTTGCGAAAAGCCGGCAGCGATGAAAAAGAAAGTTTCATTCCAATTATTGCCTGCCATGGATGTGCCGGAGCCTCGAACAAAACTGAAACCAACGAAAAAGACCCAGGTGGTGTACACGTTTTCTTCGTCTCCAGGAAAAACGTACTTTGGAGGCCAAGACCTCTTTCCTCGGCGTAAATTGGTTGCCCAGTTAGACTTTGAGGAAATTTTACAGAAGAATGAAAAGGAGAAGGCAGAAATAGAGGCGAAGGAAGTCAAGAAAGAACACCGGAAACAACGGCGGAAACAGGTGGCCCTGGCCCTGAAGAAACGAAAGCCGAAGAAGGTTGTAAAGGCAATTTCAATGGAGGATATGATGAAGATGGGAAATGTTTAACGACATTTAAAGCCCAGTGCGTCTAACCAATCGAGAGAAACATTTCTTTGTAATATTAGCTACTAGGCACATGTTTTATTAATGAATAATGATAAATCTTGTTATATTAATCAATCTTAATCAAGCAGTTGGCTAAATTGTACTAAAATATAAATCTCCGATACAAATTTCAAGAATTCAAAAGATAAACATGATTGTTTCGCCATAGCATGAACTTAATTAATTGGATCGCCACAGCATGCCAGGATGGGGCAAAAGTAGTGGGATGCACAATAATACGAAAAGGTCGTGTCCCGGGAGACAACTAAAACCATACGCAGCGCGAAACGAAGAGAACTATATAGGGGTTCCCATTCATTGCAAATCAAGCTATGGACACAAAAATTCCACCACCACTCTAAAAGTACCGGATAGAGTTTAAATTGATGGCGGGAATGTAATGTGCCGAGTGTTCGCTTTGGTTTAATTATGAGTAGAAAAAACAAATCATATTGAATAAGTTAGAAGAAACCAATAAATAGAACAGGAGAGCTTCCACTGAATTCCAAAGCAATTGAATATAGATTCTTCCTAGAAATGAATTCAAGGTAAATCCTTTCGTTGACGGTCTGAGAACTTCACCAACTGGACTTGATCTTACCACGCACTCACAAACCCTGGAATGCTACTTCTTCTTCTCCTACTAGCCCCAGTTCTAGCAACCCTACATACCCTTGATTTTTCAATCCAACCACGTGGCCAACCTGCTCCATTCGAATTCTATCTTATTGAATCGGTCGCCGCTGACTACGGACCTCATTATCCTATTGCAGTGCAACTCTTTGCAACTTCCAATACGGCGGCAGAGTTCTACGAAGCGACGCTCACTGAATTGAAGCTTCCGGTATACAATCAATCTATCGTTGATTGGGAAGTAGCGAATAAATTCCGTTACCCCCGTCTTCTTTCGCATTTTCAAACAAATGGCACTGGGTTTCTTTCTAGTGATGGATTGCTAGGAAAGAAACTTTCCTACGCCGATGACACCCAAATATCTCCAAATGACCGAATTTTGGGGAGCTCAAACTCGAAAAAGTTGGTGATATATTATGGGTCGACAGCGGAGAATAGTCGTCAGCAATTGGCCCGTCTAATTGAGCGGGCGTCATCAGAAGAATTCAGACTTGTATGGAGATATGTCCCTGAAGATGGATATGAAACCATTGGCGGGTTTGGAGTGGGTTTGAACGCAAAGAATACCGAGTATTTGGCTATTGATCCCGATACCAAGGTGTCCGCCAAAACAAAACGCGCCCCGAAACTTAAAATGAGCGATATCGACAAGGTTGAGGCTGTTGAAGAGTGGTTTCCGGTATATGACGACGAATTGGGCAATAAAATAACCCAGTTGGTTCTTCAACAACCGCATCTTCTTTCGAAATTGATCAACAATCTTCCCCACTATGCTCCATTTATTTCAAAAATGAAGACCAATAGTACCATAACCGTCGCAGCCACTGAGAATAAGCAACTAGGGCTTGAACCAGAGTCGTACGGGATATATGTCAATGGCGCGGCGGTAAACCTCATCCAATTAGACACAATCCGCCTATTCGAAAAGATTAAAGAGGAGCACGAATTGATTATCGATTTGGTAGCGCTTGGTTTCACCACCAACCAGGCCAAATTGTTGATTTCAAAATACGCTCTTCTCAGTGCAGTCAAGCGAACCCAGTTTACCTCGGGTAATCTGATTATGGGGAATAATGAGAATCGGTTTCTGGTTTGGCGCCACAAATACCTGGCCAAGCTCAAGCGGGGGGTGGTTTATTTTAACGATATTGAGGTTGATGATACATACTCTGAGTTTTCTGAAGATGCCTCTGTCTACCTTGACGAAACCCAAGTAATCCCGCCATTGAAAGAGAACATTCATGAAATTGTGTTGTTCATCAACATGGGGGATCGTGCTCAACTTCAAATATTGTTTATGATGGCCAAAACCATTCTTGACAACGCTCTCCCTCAACAGCTTGGGGTGGTGGCGCTTGCGGGGACAGAAAAAGACGCCGATGTGGCAGCAAAGTTCTACCACATCATTGCCCAGGGGACGGCCCGCCAGGAAGCATTGGCGTTCTTGTACAAGTACATGGAAGGCGATGACGATATCCTTGACGCCGTTCCACTTGAAGAAGAATTTGACCATAACATTTACCTTAATACCGTCGAAAAATTTCTGGTTTTCGAGCCTCTGGTGGCGGTCAACGGGGTGTTTATGGAGTTGGGGAAATGGAAGCAGGGTGTAGGCAAGCAGGTGGTCCAGGACGTACAAATCCTTCGTCACCACGTAAAGAAAAGCAACCTTCAGCACGGGTTACGGGCCAAGCTTTACACGAACGCTAAAAATGAGCGGAATTCCAAAGTGATTCCTAAAGACCCCTCCCAGGTTCTATATAAACGGATTGATCGTGAGCTCATGGATCACCTGATATGTATCCGGAAACAGGGAACTGGTGGTGGCGAAACCGGCACCTTCTGGCTTATCGGGGACTTTCACCACCTTCAAATGGTGAACCAACTTCGTTCGGTTCTTGAGTTGGTCATTCGGTTTGATCTGACCGCCCGCGTAATTGACACCGGTGGCGTACTTAAACAACTTGATTTTGACTTCAAGAACTTGACAAAAAAGGAGGTTATTAAGCTACGTAAATTCCTTGCGCTGTGGGAGCCCGAAGACTCCCGTGGTGGGTATTACTACAAGCTATTGGAGCGGAAGCAGCTTCCCATGCACCATGACTTTATGTTGTATAATCTGAGATACTTCCGCATTGATGAGACCCTAACCACTAAGGAGTTGGAGCAGTTGGTGGCATACGAAAGCGGACAGAGACTAGTTCTTATTGACGAAATCGCCAACGCCTTTTTTGGCCTCCAATCTGCAGTGCAATTATGCCCTGAAGGAATATCAGCTAGTGATTGGTTTGACGAAGTGTCGCTGATTTTAGCCGAATCGTTTGGGGAGGACCCCATGACTGTTGGCGACGTTCTGCGTTACGATTTCACAAAGCTTGATTTTACTAATGCTGTTGGACAACCTCACCCAGACGCCACGGTGGATGTTCTTGTGATAACGGACCCTTTACACCCTATGGCGCCGAAGTTGGTGCTGATTGTCGATTCAATACGTGATCTTGGTTTTGTCAATACCAAGATCTTGTTACAGCCCAGCAAACAGGTTTCTACGGGGTTGTCTACCGTGTTTGTTAATGGCTATTTGCGGTGTCGGCCTCAATTCACCGATGACGGGGATTGGGTCCAGGAGAAGGTGGCCACTAGGGTTCCGGAATCTCTCATTTTTGACACTCGGCTCGAGGTTCCCAGTGTGTGGAATGTCCAAAGAGGCCCGGCCACATTTGATTGGGATAACTTGCTTGTTCGCAACGACGGCCGCGGACAGTGGTGGCTTGACCTGCTTTTGATTGAAGGGTTTGCTCGGGATATCATCACTGGGACCCACCCTCAAGCAGTTCTTCAGTTGGATAATGGAGACGAAACTACAGTGATGCTGGCTCTTGGCTACTTCCAACTCTCGGCTGCTCCTGGTTCCACCGTCACTTTAAGTGCCGCCAACTCTCAGTTGCTTTCTGCCCGCAAAAAGTTCAACGCCAACATGAAACCGTCTAAGGTAAGATTTGCTATGTGGGACTTGGCGGGGCATCATGTCAATGTCCGTCTCCGGGGAGAGCCCACCACCGTGGAGCCGAAAATTGACGATACCATTCACATTTTTTCCATTGCCGGCGGCGAACTATACGAAAGATTCATGGGCATTATGACGGCCTCGGTGCGTAAACACACTAACCGGCCAATTAAGTTTTGGTTGCTAGAAAACTATCTCAGCGACGAGTTTAAAACTGTCCGTCTTCCCGCATTGGCCAAGGAATATGACTACCAGTTCCAATTGGTTTCTTACAAGTGGCCGCAATTCCTCCGCCAACAGTACGATAAACAGCGCGAAATTTGGGCATACAAGATTTTGTTTTTGGATGAACTTTTCCCGGTGGATTTATCTCGGATTATTTTTGTAGACGCCGATCAGGTGGTACAAGCGGATCTTGGCGAGTTGATGGATATCGATCTTGCGGGGGCGCCGTATGGATTCGTACCCATGTGCGAAGATCGGGAGGATATTGAAGGATTCCGGTTCTGGAAAAAGGGCTACTGGGCCCAGGTCTTGGGTGAAAAGCACAAGTACCATATTCTGGCGCTTTTTGTGGTGGATCTTGTCCGATTTAGAAGCTTACACGCTGGTGATTGGCTCCGAAACCATTACCAAAAGTTGTCCAGTGATCCTAATTCATTAAGTAATTTGGACCAGGACTTGCCCAACAATTTACAGAACGTATTGCCGATTTTCAGCTTGCCTCAAGAATGGTTGTGGTGTGAGACTTGGTGTCTGGCGGAAACAAAAAAGAATGCCAAGACGATTGATTTATGTCAAGATCCCATGTCCAAAGAAAACAAGTTGACCAAGGCAAAAAGGGTGATTTCTGGATGGGAAAATTATGATGAAGATATCAGGAATTTATGGGGACCAGGGAGTGAATACAATGGTGATATTGAGGACGAACTTTAGTCCGCGGAATTTAGGTACAGTTGAATTAGGCACGGCGTGAGTAGCATAGTTCTTGTAACTACAGGAATAGGATATAAAGGAAATATAGGACTATGTGATGGAATTTACAGTCACAGCTATTAATGGTACATTGCCTGTTGATGCGTACTCCGGCGTTATCGCAGAGTACAAGAACTTAATGCTTACACAAGGCGGTCGACACGGAGACCGCCTCATGTAAATAGCATTAAAACACGTCTCTTCATTCATTGCCTTCATCCAATAAATATCAATTTTGAATGCCTGCGTCATCACTGGCTGTACTCTTGCATTTCCCCACATTAGCCGGCGTCTGATAAAGTACCATAAATCTGAAGTTTCAAGCTTCCATTACAATTGCCCCAATTTTGTGTACGTCCTTATCATAAAGTCCCCTTTCTTTGTTTTGCTGTTTTTGCTCCCCATCTTCTCGTTATTCATACCCCGTGGGCTCGGCAGTTGCCGCTTTGGTTATAACACGTGATATATAGTAATACATATGATCGCTTGAATATCGCTGTTGGGAGAGCTTCTAGAATGGTTAATATCGTAAACTGATCCATTTAAGACCTGGTTACTAACTGTCGCCCCCAGCATTAACCTACTCTATGATTGGTTACCATTCTTTTCCCTTCAGAGGTCCCATACATTCTCCTGCATATCAGCCTCGCGTTATCGCCGGTTCCGGATCATGAGTCAAAAACCCCAAGTGAAAAAAATTACTTGTCACCATGAGAATCTCCGAAAAGTTGACTCAAGCCCATTCCATAACTAACCCGCCTCTGGCGACGTTTTCGTTTGAATTCTTTGTGCCCAAGACTTCGCAAGGTGTCCAGAATCTTTACGATAGAATGGACAGAATGTACGATCTTAACCCTGTGTTTATCGACATTACCTGGAACGCTGGGGGCCGGTCTCTGACTCTTACCAACGAAATGGTGTACACTGCCCAACTGACCCTTGGTCTTGAAACATGTATGCACTTGACGTGTACCAACATGAAAGTCGAGCTTATTGATGAAGCGCTTAAGAAGGCTTATGATGCGGGTTGCCAAAACATTTTAGCATTGCGGGGCGATCCTCCTCTTGACGGGCTGGATCTGACCGGCGATTTCAAGTATGCTAAGGATTTGATTGCCTACATTAGAAAGAACTACGGTGACCACTTTAACATTGGCGTGGCCGCTTACCCTGAAGGGCACTCCGAAGAAGAAGACGACGGCAAGTTGTTGGAATACCTCAAGGAAAAGTGTGACGTAGGTGCCGATTTCATCGTTACCCAAATGTTCTATGACGCGGAAAACTTTATTTCGTGGTGTGGCAAGCTCCGGAAGATTGGCATTGACATTCCCATTATTCCTGGAATCATGCCCATTTCCACCTATGCTGCGTTTATTAGACGGGCCAAGTTTTCCGAAGTGGCGATCCCCCAGCGATTCTTGGATGTGTTGGAACCAATCCGGGACGATGATTTCCTTGTGCGGGAAAAGGGTACCGAATTGGTGCTGGAAATGTGCCAAAAGTTGATGGACTCTGGGTATGTTAACCACTTCCACTTTTACACCATGAATCTTGAAAAGCTGACTGTGATGGTGTTGGAAAAGCTCAATCTTATCGAAACCATCAAGCAACATGACACCTTGGGTGGGGCCGACTTGCCTTGGCGTAAGTCTTTGCACCCTCAACGGTCGAAGGAATCGATTCGGCCGATTTTCTGGCAAAATAGAAAGTACTCGTACGTTTCTCGGACTGCTACCTGGGATGAATTTCCTAACGGTCGGTGGGGGGACTCGCGGTCGCCTGCTTTTGGTGACATTGATCTTTCAGCTACCGATCTTTTGAGACAACTGCCTAAGAAGGCGTTCGACCTCTGGGGGGTCCCGCTGTCTCTTGCCCAGTTGTCTGAGATTTTAATCCGGTATCTCAAGGGCGACCTTAAGTCATTGCCTTGGTCTGATGGTCCTCTTGGTGAAGATTCGGCGGTTTTTGTCGAAAATCTTATCAGTCTCAACAAGAAGGGTATTTTCACTATGAATTCGCAGCCTGCCCTCAATGCTGTGCGGTCGCTGGACAAGGTATACGGGTGGGGGCCTAAGAATGGGTTTGTCTACCAAAAGCAGTACCTTGAATTCATGTTCCCTAAGAACTTGTTGCTGCAATTGTTGCTCAAGATTGACGACCACAACCAACGTCAACTGGACCTGGCGTCGCTGGTGATCTCCTACTATGCTGTGGACAAAGACCTGACTCTCTGGACTAACTGTGGTGATGATGACATTAACGCCGTTACCTGGGGTGTATTCCCGGGTGAAGAAATTCTCCAACCGACAATTGTAGAAAAGACTTCGTTCTTGGCATGGAAGGATGAAGTGTTCACGTTGTTCAAGGAATGGGGTCGGATCATGCAATCGCTGGTGATTGAGATCGACGACGAAACTCGCTCCAAATTCGGCAACTTTGTTGCTCTGTTTGCCGAGGACTACGTGCTTGTTAACCTTGTGAACAACGACTTCATCGACGACCACAAGACGATGTTTAACTTGCTTGATAATTTGGTGTTGCCTGAATTATAATTGGTTTAGAAAATCGTGGGGTCATTCAACTTTTCTCCGCGTGCTACTTGCGAACTCAACGACGTGAGGGCTTATGATTAATGATGATGCATTTCAATTCATTTCAACAATTTATTGTATATAGAGGATTAATCCTGGTGTATAGATTCCTCAACAGAATGGGCTTGGCCATTAAAAGAATGTAGAAGATGCGTTTTTGAACTATGTTTGAATTAAATGTCTATATTCTACCGTATCAAGCATCCCACTCTCGTTACCAATAGCCATTATAACTTCTCTGTCAACGCATCCTCTTCTTCTTTGGTTATCCGCTTACCTGCTACGTTGTTCACCACATGATCGACTATTTCGTTCAATGCTTTCTCCAGGATTTTCGGCACTTCGCCAATAATCGATATAGTGTTAATCTTTTTTTCGATATGGGGATATGACCCAAGCTTTACCACACCAGCACCCCACTTATAATCGACTTTCTTCTGTAATTCTCCCAAGAATGGCGCCAATTCAGGCTCCCCCGAGGTAGTTTTAACATAAAACCGGCAAAGTTCGGTCTCATTATTAACCCTGGGAAGTAATTGAGGCACTAGTGATTTCAATAACTTGACAAATAGCAGTGGAACTCCAGGGAGAATATAGACCTGTTTTTCTATTGCCACTACTGGGAACCAAAAATTTTCATCGAGAAAGATGTTGTCAATACTAACAGTAGGAGTGGAAGTGGGTAATGTGGCCATGCGATAGTATGCATCTAACAGACTTGAATTAAGCGATTTCACATAATCACCACGGAGAGTGTTCATGCGATCAACTACTATCTGGTTTCGTTTACAGGGTACCTGGAAGTATTCAGCTATGGCATCATAGGTAACATCATCATGGGTGGACCCAAGACCACCAGAAGTAACAATAAAATCGATGTTTTCTTTTCGAAGGAGGTCAAGCAGTTTTTGTATGTCGGCTTTGTCGTCAGAACAGACCAAGATCCGTTTAACGGGGATCGCAAGGTTGGAAAAACAAATCTTGGAAAACTCCCACAGGTTGGTATCGTGGATTTTACCATTAAGAACTTCGTCACCAATGATTAGACATCCAGCCAGGGAAATTTGTTTGAGCATTCGAGTACTGTACGAGAATGCTCGCGTTAGTTGTAGAGGCATGTGTCAATTTTTGCGAAGTCTGTTAGATTAGCAGGAAGAAAAGGTATGAAACAGTGAAAATAACAGAGGGTTGTGTGTGGAGAGTAATTTAAAGATATTGTGCATGTTATCAGTTCCAGTACCTTTTATTGCTGATTAACTGTTTACCCTACTTCGATATTCATTCCAATTCAACAACCATCCAAAACAAAGTAACCTAGTAAGTGATAGGATTCTCTGCTAAAAAGGCAAATAATTTTAGGTATTTCCATGTTCAAACCTCTCCCTACGAGATAGCATTTTGACCGGGAACTCAAACATGGTGATAGAAAAAAACAACAAACTACATAGGCACATGTGCCGCCATTTTTTACTATTTATAATTAATCATTGTTACGTCTTTTACAATTTGCAAACGTATCTCTGTGGCGCTATTTCAACCACACCGAATGAAGAGGTGCGATTAAGAACCTAAAAATCAACGGAAACTGAAGTAAAACTTAATGCCTCCTTTTGGGCTGTAATTTTTATGTTATTATTTATGAACCTCAGAGTACATAGCAATGATTGATTTTTAAAAATACACATAGTAATAGTGCTTTAATAAGAAATTTAGTAAAACAAGTCGTGTAATCTCAATATTGGAAAAAGGTCGTTTGCAAGCTAAACCAAGTCAAAAATTGCACGTTTTCTAAATCCTTCGATTTCTCGACGGGGAAACGAGTAAATAGCACAAACAAAACATCCATATTCTTTTGAAGGATGAGGCTACAAGGTGAAAGTAGTTACTGGGGAGTAGGATGGCCAGAAGGCCTCCATCTGCAATGCAAGTCTTATATGTCGGATATTTTTATTTTCAGACGCTTATATTCCCACAAGGATGACCGTCACTGTTGAACCAAACAAGCTAGAGGGCGGATTTTTGATGATATACAGATTTCACTCTTCAGACTTCGCTTCGGGCTGTTTTTTTTTTGATATTTCCCACGTATGAATTATTATATACAGTTTGCTTACATAATGATAATTGCCATCCAATGCAGAAAGCTAAATATTTTACCTTAAAAGGTATCTACAATTACTAGGACACAATGGATGTTGTTTCTACGGGTTTATAATACCATTATATTTGTTAAACTCGAAATTTTTGATTGATCGTTATTGTCCAGTTTTTGTGATTTTGGCCTGGCTTTGACCCCTTGACGAAATCTGCACTACTAAAGTTCCAAAAAAGAGTGTATAACAAAAGTTAGATGTGAGATAAAGTCATCGAAATAGATCAATTGGTCACCTAATTGACTAAGAATTAAATAATGTTATCTTTAGAACGGTGAGTTAGGAATATTCGGCTGTTTCTTCAATTTGTTTGACTATTAGTATGGGAATAAGAACTTGTGTGAAACCAACATCGAGAGGACGTATGAATGATTGAAAATAAACAATGAATCCGACTTGTGTGGTCATTGACATTTTTAGCACGGCTTTTTTTACCACAAGAGCGGATAGATAATAAATCATAGTACCTCTATCGCGTACCGTCTAAACAACTATTGCAAATAATCGTGGTGAAAAGGATCCTTAAACACACGTTCTATTTTTTGTTTATTCAATAACGTTAATACCCATTCAAATCCATGCAAGTGTTACGACAGCTATCGTTTTTTGTTCTAAATAACGATTGCTTACTAATTAATGGAAATCTCAATAAGAATGCTGTTTCCGATCATTTCATACATTAACCAAAACATTAATATTAGATACAATGTTAACCCTATTTCTTATCACGAAATACTGTATCCAACCCGAGCAATTTCTATTTCCTACTTCGCTCTGTACCGCCCCATCTGGGTATGAAATTGTGGGTGCGACTCCTGTAACCATTATCAATTGATCACCATGTCTGATTTTGATATCGTGTTTAACGTGGAAATGTCGTGCCAGCTGTGTGCCGACTCAATCTCCAAGGCGGTTTTCCCGCTCGTTACCAACGTCACGTTTGACGTAGAAAACAATCTTGTATCTACAACTGGTTCCACTCCACCAAGTGAATTGGTCAAGGCGATCCAATCAACCGGAAGAGATGCAATTATCAGAGGTACTGGGAAGGCCAACTCTGCTGCCGTGTGCATTTTAGAGCTGTTTGATGATAAAGACAGAATGCAACCAGTAAAAGGTTTGGCCCGTATCGTCAGTGTTGGGGACAATAATTTGTTTATTGATCTCACAATGAACGGATTGGCGAAGGGGACGTATTACCCTAGTATTCGGCTGCTGGGGAACTTGTCCCGGGGTGCACATTCTACTGGGTCATTGTTTTACCAGTTAAGTCCGGTAGAGGTGGATATTCCTTCGGATGAAACCACGGTCATTACATCAATCGGTGCGCCCATTCATATAGATGGGTATGCTGGCCAACTGTTTTTGCTGGCCAACCTATCGGTGGCCAACCTCATTGGTCGGCTGATAGTGGTTCTGCTGGCAAGGGACGTTATTTCCAAGGATGCATTGTGTGGGGTAATTGCAAGGCTGGCAGGTGTGTGGGAAAACGACAAGAGTGTTTGCAGTTGTCTGGGGAAGACTGTTTGGCAAGAACGGGTTGATGCAAAAGGAAGAGGGATCGCTGTATAATGATGAAATTTGTAGAAATGACCATTGTATATGTGGACAAACTGTAGAACTTTGTAGTAAGCACCAAGAGTTTAAAAATGATAGTATTCTTATTCGTATGTTATTCTGTTTACTACATCAACTTGCTTAACCAACAATCTTTTCCAACATTTTCGAAACACTCACCACTGGCTCGGAATAAGACATATCCAAAACAGCCAACACCCCCGTAAACACCAACGGAATCAAAAAGTTATCGTTCATGGTGGTAGTACCTTCAAATACAGCAGTGATCACGGTAGCCACCAAAATGTTCTCCCAATTAATTACTGCAAGGTACTTGTCGGGATGGTTGGCCACCATAAACGAATCCAAGAGGAAGCATGCCAGCACCACTACAATAATAAACGCCAGGGTCCCCTGAACACTCTTGTTACTTCCCTTCCACTTGAAAGTACCGAACATCCGGCCCACAATCAGTGCCATAGTGTCACCGAGCCCCAAAGCAATGAGACCAAGGTATCGGGTGATCGAAGACTTCTCGCCATTGACAATTCGGTCATAAACAATAGGCAAAGTGACACCAACAAGGAGATACACATAAGAAAGGTTAAGCTGACCTTGGTCCTTTTCATCCTGGAACGGGGACAAAACCTTAGCTAACCATTTCCCAAGAGGACCCACTTGTTGCGATCTCACCAACTCGACAATGGCAAACACCACAATTGCCCCAAACAAAGCAACAAGAGTGAATTCAACTTGTTCATTCAAAATGGCCAGAGTCCACATCATCATCCCTACGATAGCCAAATGCCAAACCTTGCGGCGCATGTTAATGGAAATCAACGACGCGGTAGCAAACACCAACGGAATCATTACTGCCAACAGCGACAACCACACAAAAAAGATCTTACGGTTGTCAGCATTGTCGAAAATGTACTTGATCACCCACAATACCGCGTTCTCCTTTAGCACCCTGTTAAGCTGAAACACGGAAAAGCCGTAGAAAATAGCTGCCCACACAAGCGCCAGAACCGATTGGGGCAATACCAGGTAAAATTGAGAAACCAACAACGTGGCAATGAAAAACGCCGCAACAAGCGCCCGGAAAATCTCAAGCGAAAGGAATTGTTGAGCAATCAGCCGATTGAACATAAGGTTTGCCAACATCAACGAAATCAACTGGGTTTCCGCATGCCACAACAGCTTGGAACCCACTGCTCTAAGAGCCCAATTGGTAAAGAAATAAAACAGAGAAAATTGAATAAACTCCATGAACTGATTGTCATCATCACTAAACAGCTGGTGGAAAACAACCGCCGAAAAACCAGAAAAGATAGGGTGCATCTTGTCGGAAACAAGATAGTTAAGACAAAGGTTGGTGAGCGACCATTTGCGGTCAAAGTGGAGCACCACAAACATCAACGGAATAAAAAGCAGGTAAATGTGATTGAATTCAGGAAGCAGCTTGGCCGTCTTATCGCCCTTGATAAACGAAAGCACCACACTAATCACCACCCCAAGAAGGTTAAATCCAATAAGAATCCAGTCATCCTTGGTAATATGGCCAAACTTTGACAAGTTGAAGTAGACCAATTCCCCAACATAGAACATGCAAAGGAGTTGAACAAAACGTATAAGATTCATGTTATCATTAATGGTGTCAAGGAAAAGGTACACGTAGTTGAATGGAAATGGCGAGCTCATGGGGTCATCATCATCGGCGGTGCCGTCTGTCGGCAACGGTTCCACAGGTTTTTTCGAATTCTTAGACTTGAGAGCATTTTGCTCTTCTTGAAGCTTGGCAAGTTCCTCCGGGTCGTTAAAAATCGACGCCGTAGACGGGACTTTGCCCGAAGCATTCTTCCGTTTAGCCATTGTGGGGTGAGTGCGTGGGGCTGAGAAGAGAGAATTGAAGTTTTAATGAGATGAGGAAATGAGGGGGAGGTGCTTATATGGCGGTACGCTCATTATGATGAATTCCAAAGAAGTACAATGACTGGAGGTAGGTTGGAAGAAGGTTTCTTTAGGTCGGAATTGTATTTATGAATCGTGTGGTCTTGAAGCGGTGAAAAATTAATATATATAGTGAATTTTAGCACAACCTGGTGATTTTAAATTTAACCCGGTTAATATGATATTTATGATGTGCACTTGAAGAGGTGTATGAGTTAATCCCTTACCTTTATCTAGAATTTGTCATTAGCTAAAATTGATGTTTCGGGCAAACATAGCGAATCAAAAAAGTATGATCCACAAGATCTAGGTGAAACAAAAAAGAAAGGAATATGAGGCAGACAGGATTTGAACCTGCAACCCTTCGATCTGGAGTCGAAAGCTCTACCGTTGAGCCACTGCCCCAATCCTGGAACGGCAGATATTCATAGGTTTTGACAAGGGATTCAATATAGAAATGAATCCAGAGATTTGGCGCTAAATAAATAACTAGGATGCTCTTGTGGGATCGCAAAAAGTGCGTGAAATGAGGGTCTGTATATGTATGGGTCAAATATTTGTGTGAAGACATATGATGTACGGCAATGACCACTGCTGGGGCATTTTAAAGTATTCGTGATAAGGCTTCCTACAAGTAGATGTTGTATAAATAAGCAGCTAGCCGTTCAAAAGACGATTGATATTTACCGTGATATAATTGGACATACCCAAGTAAGATGACCTACTTTTGACATACTGGTTTCAAAATGAACTTGCAAAAAAAAAAGGAACTTGAGGCAGACAGGATTTGAACCTGCAACCCTTCGATCTGGAGTCGAAAGCTCTACCGTTGAGCCACTGCCCCACTCCTGAAGGCGCCTGGGCTCGATCAAAATCATGAACTGGAGTGGTTATACATTTCAAAGTCTTCTGTTGGCTTTAATAATGCAAATAGTGCAATGGAAAAATCATAAACGATTAATAACTGTATTTCAAAACTACAGGACCTCAAGAGAGGTATTATTGAAGCCAATGAATCAAATAAAACACTACTTCATTAAACCAATAAGCAACCTAGATAAAAATAACCTATCCTAAATGTTACATTTCCTGAAAGATTGTTGATTTTAATATTCGTTGCCCCGATAGACACTGTCGATAGCCCCGTTTTCCACTCAAAGAAATTGCATGTCGCTATTTGAGCTCTTTTGGACCCTATTTTCGATATGTTATTATCCATGAGCTTCTGAATAAATATAAGTTGTCTTTTTTTGTAAATGCATTTTGGAATAGTCTTGAACTTGAGAATAAAGTATAAGAGGTCGTGTATACTCAATATTATTAATAAGTCGTGTTTAGGCCGACATGAAATTTCCATATGCAGTTTAGAAGTCTGTGAACGCACTTTTACAAAATCCTGGGAATGCTCGACGGTAAGACGAGCTATGAAAACAAACAAAACACCAATCTTCTTTTGGAGAGTGGGGGTAGAGGGATGGATGACATCTAGTGCATGAGATTGCCAGAAGGCCTCCATCTGCAAGGAGTGTCTTATATGTCGGAATTTTCCCCAATTTTTAGACGCTTACATCTCCACCAGGAAAACCGTCATAGTCAAACAAAAGAATATTGAAGGGGTCTATTTAATAACCTACAGAATGCACTTTTCACAATTTGCCTAGGGTCGATTTTTAATTTTCCTGTATGTGTATGGTTATATGTAGGTTTGATTACATAAAGATTACTTAAGAGTATTTGCCATTCGATCGTAATTGCCAAATATTTCACCTTCAACTCCATCCACCAACTTCGAGACATCATGCAACTTGTTCCTATTTGCTTGAAATGTCATAGTAGCTATTAAACTTTAATATCTTGCTTGATCGCTTTTATCCGATTTTTGTAATTTTGGCCTGTCTACCCCTTTGGCCCAATTCTTGACCTACGAAGTCTTTCAAAATCGACAGGTTATGGCAACAACATCTGGAGAAAGCTACTGAAAATACTCAATTGTCTGTGTACTGTAGTAGAAGTAAACGAATCTGCTATGGAATTGGCAAATTAAAATTGTTTGGTTCCACTCGTCATTTTGTGTCACTACGGATATTATAAGTTTACGAGAAACACATTTACTGGAAATCTATTGTAAGCAACCACATTAACACAAATACGTGCGAGAAATTATGGCGGAATACTATAAACTGTATTCGATAACACTACAGTGATGGAGGTTGGTTCCTATATTATATATATTAATTCGCCGTGCTTGTATCAGCCAACTGTAGGTTTGTTTGATATACCACCAACTCTGCTAGCTTTATATCGAACCTAATGATTATCCGATTTCATTATTGTGGTCGGTTGTGGTAACAATAGCAATTGTGGTACTTGGATTAATCTACCTGGTTTAGGTACTAGCTGTTTTCAGCTCCTCCCTTCTCAAGAAGTATATGATCGAGTGATATATGCGGAAATATCCACAATGAGGCAACAACTAGATAAAGATATGAGTATTACAGTATTTAGATCTACTATTTTATTAAAAGTGTCACGATTGTGTATCAATGCATATTTCTGTTCCCCATAAGATGCCATATAAAGAATTATTTACATCCACCTCTTGTGTAATCCAAGTGAGCATTGACCAGCCCAACTAAAACATCATTCCCGTATTTCCTGTACTTACTAATAAAGAATTTGCATCCCCTATTGGAAGGTAGAAGAAATAGCCATCAGTGTCATTCCAAATAAATCTTTGGGGACCCTTCTACCAGCCGTTAGGTCATGTTGAAAATTACCACCAAACACCAACAAACCTCTTACATAAAAAAAATTCACGCCCCTCTCAATTACAAATACAGCCGTCCCTTATAATTTCCTTCTTTCATCCTCCTGGTTGTATATATTCGCATCGTTCGCATTCGCATCACATCACTATGGCGTTCAACTTCGGGAATCTGGGCCAACAGAATGCCAATTCCGATGGCCAGAAGAAACCAGCATTTTCTTTTGGTGCTGCTTCACTGGATTCAAAGCCTGCATTTCTGTTTGGCAACAACCAGAGCGCGGCTCCTGCGGCGGGTGCAACTGGTGGTTTGTTTGGTAACAACCTGGCCCTGAATTCGGCTACTTCAAGTATGTTTGGCTCAAAGCAAACCACTCCTGCTACCGGTGAAAAGCCTGCTACTTCGACTGGGATGTTTGGGAATACTGCCACCAGTGAAAAGCCTGCCACTTCCACAGGTATGTTTGGGAACACTGCTGCCGCGCCTGCAACGGGGGCGTCAGCAGGTGGTTCAATGTTTGGAAAAACTTTGAATACGGATAAGCCTTCTGGGTTTTCGTTATCAGCTGCCCCTGGCTCGTCTGCGTCCATTGGGTCTGGGTTTGGTGCCAAGAAGGATGGCCAGTCCATGGGATTCTCCTTTGGTGGCGATAAAGGCGATAAGAAGGATGCTACGGGTGAAAAGCCCGCAGCTGGGTTTTCTTTTGGTACAAAGACTGATGACAAGAAGGATAGCGCTTCTAGTGGCTTTTCATTTGGTACCAAGAAGAATGAAAATGCTGCGCCTGCTTTGGGTGGAATGTTTGGTGCCAAAAAGGATGCCCCAACTGGTGGTCTCTTTGCTGCTGCCAATACCGATGGCAAGAAGGATACTTCTTCGGGGTTTTCCTTTGGAACAAAGACTGACGATAAGGCTGCTCCTGCTGCCGGTGGTATGTTTGTCAAGAAGGACGATGGCAAAGCTGCCCCTGCCGCTGGAGGTCTTTTCGGTGGGTCTAAGACTGACGACAAGGCTGCTCCTGCCGCTGGAGGTCTTTTTGGTGGGTCTAAGACCGGCGACAAGGCTGCTCCTGCCGCTGGAGGTCTTTTTGGCGCGGCCAAGACTGACGACAAGGCTGCTCCTGCCGCTGGAGGTCTTTTTGGCGCGGCCAAGACTGACGACAAGGCTGCTCCCGCCGCTGGTGGTCTTTTTGGTGCTGCTAAAGCTGGTGAAACTAAGACTGCCGCGCCTGCTGCTGCTGGAAATCTCTTTGGTGCTGCCAAAACCGACGACAAGGCTACTCCTTCCACTGGTGGCATTTTTGGCGCTACCAAAAAGGACGATAAACTGGTTCCTGTCGTCGACAAGGATGCACCAAACCTCAAACCCACCAAAATTGAACCCATGCAAGTGCTGATTGATAACAAAACCGTCGATGACCTCATCACCAAATGGCTGAAGCAATTGACAGCGACGCTGAAGGTGTTTGACTCCTACACCGTCAAGGTCAAGGAATGGGACCAAGAGTTGGTGAAGCTGGGGGATGCCATTACCGCTCTTGATTCAAGCGCCAAAGAGGCGGAGGGGTTACAAAACACCATTGACCAACAGCTCCGGTTTGTTGAAGCCCAGCAAGACGAATTGGATAAGTTGTTGGATAACTATGAACAGCAGGCGGACGCTCTTCTCCTGACGGTGGAATTTTCTGCCGGGGAGACCGGCGACCCTACAAATCAATTGTCGATCACGGACAAATTACGGCAAAAGGCCTACCACAATGCCGAGGTGTTGGATGAACGGCTAAATACATTGGGGGACAACTTGTCGACATTGATGACGGAAATCAACCTGGTGCTGGATGTTTTTAACAAGCTGGTGATTCGGGACTTTACCGGGACCGACAAGGACGAATCCAAGCCTATAGAAGAGATTGTCAAATTGTTGAATTTGCACTTGGATAACATGAAGTATATTGAAGGCACTGAGGAAAAGTTGCGGGAAAAGTTGGCGTCGCAGAAGAAGAATTGATGAAGGTGAGTTTAATGAATACATAATATATGAGATAATGGTTGTTACCATTGAGGAATACGAATTATTTTTGGAGGGTGATAGGTATCCAAAAGTGGTAATTATGTGAAGGGTTAGTGCCGCCGGTTAGTTCCACTGGTCAGCGTTGACACCACCTACTATCCGAGTCCAATCAGTACCATTAGGTGACGAAACCATTTGTGCCATTTATTATAAAGAAATTTTACTTTGACGTTACAAATCACATGTTGTTGGCATTTCACACCAGATAGATTGAACAAAACTATAAGTCAATCAATAAGTGTCGTCGTCGGTAACACTATCTAAACTCCGTGATTTT
Source organism: Diutina scorzettiae (assembly GCA_030563345.1). Lineage (NCBI taxonomy): Eukaryota > Fungi > Ascomycota > Pichiomycetes > Serinales > Debaryomycetaceae > Diutina > Diutina scorzettiae. Next base: position 48,874 of record JAKUCB010000004.1, read on the forward strand.
ACATCTCTCCCCGCAAAATCCTTCACATACTCTGTACAGCTTTAAATTTCGAAAATCACATGGCAATTGACTATAAATGGCCTCAGCCTAAGCAATTTCACTACCCCAATATACTACTACCTTCAATCCAATTCTCATTGCACGGTTTGTACCCCTCAAAAAATCCAACCCCAACATCCATCTCGCCATCCATGCGTCACCTGTGCTGTCACATGTTAACCCCACTTTTCATATGCTAAATTTGCCACAACGCGCATTTTTCCACTATTGTATATCAATATCAGTTAGCCACCTGCTTCTGTGATCCAAGATGGCTCCTCCGATTTTTGCCCTTATTAAACTCCTTTTTGACCCCGATGTGCTGAAGAAGCTCATCCTTCAAATGGCTCTTAAGCAAATTAAGGCCATTGGTTATGGAAAGGTTCTAGCCGCGCTTTTGGGGGCTGCCATGGTTGGGGTATCCAGTTTTATCAAGATTCCCCAGATTCAAAAGATTGTCAACCCCAACCTCTTATCCCAGCGTCAATCGGTGGCCAAGGGGTTGAGCTTGGAGCTGATCTCCCTTGAGCTGTTTGCTCAATTGGTGCATGTGGTGTTCAACAACCAGAACAAGGTGCCGTTTATCAACTATGGCGAGTCGTTCTTTTTGGGGATTCAAAACGCCATTTTGATCCTTTTGGTGTCGTTTTACCGCGACCCCAACGCCGCCGCTATTGAAAACGAGAAGCAACCTCAGCGTTTGATCGACTCGCTTGGGGTCGTGGCCAAGCCCGCCGCGGTCATGGCAGCTACCGCAGTGGTGTTGACGAAGATTGTCCCCCCGGGGGTGATTGACTTTTTGGAGGTGCTCAATATCCCCATTGGCATTGCCGCAAAAGTGCCGCAAATCCGTAACAACCATCAATTGAAGCTGACTCTGCACTTGAGTAATATCACCATTCGTGCCAATGTCATCGGGTCATTGATTCGGGTCTTCACCACCGTAACCGACTTGAACCTGAAGAGAAAGAGAGGCAAGAACTCCAATGCAGACTTGGTGTTGTTGGCAGGCTACGCCACTAGTTTCATTTTGAATCTGACTTTGGTTTACCAAAGTGTGATTTACAGTGACAACAACACCAACAACAAGAAGAAGGAAGAATGATCACCGAGGACTTGCGTAAACCACGAAGAACAACAGGAGTAGCGTGCTAGATATATCCGGATATTCTACGCTAATAATGAATGTTAGATAGGAAGTTTCCAATTACTGCCTAGTGCGTGATTTGCTTAATCGCTCGTAGACCACATACCAATAATTAAGGTTGAGTCGATGTCCGCATGTGTTGATGATATTTATCAGATGGAGCATGTAGTTTCTAGTGTTAAAAAAAATCAAAACCGTCCATTTTTATTTTCCCAAAAATAAAAATTACCGGATATTCCTTTTTGCAAAATGCACCTAAATGGGGTAGTGCCCCACGGCCGCACGCATCATCACCAATCCTCGCTCGCACTATTTAAGCTCACGAGGTCCCCAGCTCCCCCACATATTTACCAATTACTCGATATGGCCCATACTGCAGAATACCTCACTCCTCAAGGGACTGCCATTAGCTCGGTGCTTCAAGGGGGCTACAGTCACCCACTTTCCAGGGAATGGCAAAGCGAACGCCAGCTTCTGAAGAACATGTTCATTTTCCCCCTCTTTATTTCCGACAACGATGACGATGAAGTGGACATTGACAACTTGCCAAATATCAAGCGGTTCGGGATTAACAAGTTGGTGCCGTACGTGCAAGGGCTTGTTGATAACGGCTTGCGTCTGGTGATTTTGTTTGGTGTTCCTTTGAAGCCGGGTGTGAAAGATGCCGTTGGCACAGCCGCTGATGATCCCAACGGTCCGGTGATTCGCACCATCAAGGCGTTAAAAGAAAAGTTTCCCGATTTGTACATTATGTGTGATGTGTGTCTTTGTGAATACACCGACCACGGCCACTGCGGGGTGCTTCTTGAAGATGGCTCTTTGAACCGGGAACAGCTGGCATTGCGGATTGGCCAGGTGGCGGTAAACTACGCCAAGGCGGGCGCCAACTGTGTTGCTCCTCTGGACATGATTGATGGTCGGATCCGAGAAATCAAGCGAGGCTTGATCGATGCTCAATTGGCCCACAAGTGTATGGTGATGCTGTACGCGGCTAAGTTTTCCGGGGGGTTGTATGGCCCCTTCCGGGACGCGGCATGCCTGGCTCCCAGCCATGGCGACAGACGGTGCTACCAATTGCCGCCTGGCGCCACGGGGTTGGCTCGGAGGGCGCTCAGACGGGACATGGAGGAAGGTACCGATGCGATTATTGTAAAACCGTCCACTTTCTTCCTTGATATCATTGCCGAAACCGCGAAAATTTGCCAGGATTACCCCATTTGTGCCTACCATGTGCTGGGGGAATATGCCATGTTACACGCCGCCGCGGAAAAGGGCATTGTTGACTTGAAGGAGATTGCTTTTGAATCCCATCAAGGGTTATTGCGGGCCGGGGCGCGATTGATTATCTCGTACTTCACCCCCGAATTTTTGCAGTGGTTAAAGGCGTAAGCTGAGTGCCGGGAATGAGAGATGATGAATGAAAGATATTTGGAATGTGTAATGTATGTAAATAGTAAGAAACCCCAAATCTGTAAAACTTACCACCGCCATTTTATTATGCTGCCAATGCTGGTTCCTTTGGAACATCTTGTAATTTACCAACTGGCACATCCTGTAATGGCACCTGGCTTGGCACCTCGGGCATTGAAGGAACGTGTTCTTGTTGGATTTTATCCTTAACCACTTTCCTGTTGGCGCCCATTTCCTCCTCCAAAGCCGCCAATTCGTCATCAACGTCATATTCTTCCCCACCAAGCCCCAAGGCGTCAGTGACCTCGTCAGCCTTAACCCGTTCTTCTGAAAATGTATCCATAATCTCATCCACCTTATCCACACTGACTTGCTGGTTAAGATGCTTTAATACTTGATTGCCCTGTTGTAACAGCTCCATGACATCCTTTTCCACAAGCTTAAATTCAATGGTAGAGATTAAGGTTTCAATGGTTTCAAGCTGGATCAATGTCTTGCCAAGCAAATCCAGTTGTTGGCGTTTATGTTTGAGATAGAATTTGGCTCTCTGAGGATTGGTGGCTACCGCCTGTTTGGCAAGTGTTGAATCATGAGCGATCGTTGAATCTAGCTTCTTCTGGTGTTGTTTGAGGGCATCCCGTTGCTTTTTAAGCTGGAGGATGGCCCTATCGTGGGCAGTTATCGATGTGGTGTTGCCCATGGAGGAATTGTGTGATCGCGAGTGAGAATATTGCTGATAAGAGGGAACGAAAGTAAGGTACCATCGGGGAAGAGTAGGATTGTGGCCTGTTCAAAAAATAGATGTATTTGGTTTGATTAAATGAATTGGGAGACACCGAATAGGTGAGATTTCAGTTATTCATAACATTTGATTGATTTTACCACAGTATGTATTGTCAAATCTTGAATTTGCACTATTCTTACCAATGGGTAAGGAACGGTCTTATCGAGATGTATATACTATCACACATAGGTTATATAAACCAAATTGGAAGTGAGAAACTATCATAGTGATAGGGTGAAGAGATTATTCTTTAAAGGTGTTTCACCCCTTTCACACCTGTCACACGGAATACACGGACAGCGATGCCCTTTACTAGTAAAAGAGCCACAATATACATTGAGGCCAGTACCTCTTCTGATATGATGTTTTCTTTCATTGTTTAAAATTAATTCCCCTCGTCCGAGATCATCAGGCAGTTGAATTCGATTCACTTACTGTTATGCACCATCATACGATACCACAGAAGGATGCTTGCAGAGGGAATAACAGAAAACGTGCTAACTAACCATCCCATAAATCAGTCATCATCTGGACGCATACTTACCCAGCACTGTTGTCCGCCTCTGTTCTGATTCGCTCACGCGACCTGACAAGCCAGTTTTAACAGGCGGATTTATAAAAAGCGAACAACTTGAAGCCTTCCTAATCACACTACATTTTCTATCAAATGTATCTTTCATATCGTTTTTATTAGCAGCTTTTATGTCGCCAAGTTTCATCTGATCATATGCATCTTGGAAATTAGTTACCGCGCACCCTGCGTCGCACGGCTACTAATGGACACCACTGTCATCAATAGTCTTTACACACTTTTGTGTACGGGCCTCATGGCTCTAATATTCCTTGGTATTGGATATTTCTACCTGGGGCTCACCCACCGACGACTGGCGCTCCTGATGATTGCAGTACCAATGGTGATCGCCCCATTTATACTATTGGATTGGTTCATATGGGGCTACCTGCTTTCTTATAGCCCATCGTCTAATCGGTTTATTGGCAATATGGGCTATGTGGTTCTTAAGCACCTTTCTGCCAATCCCATATACGAAAGCACCCGCGGGTCGATTTTTGGAGTCTGTCATTTTTTGTACACCGCTGTGTTTAAAATTGTCACTGCTGCCTTTATCTTCCCGGGTTGTATTGTCGACCGTGGCCGCCTTGGTCCAATGTTATTGTTTATGGTGTTCTTTTGGTCTCCCATCATCTACAATCCGGTCACTTATTGGTTTTGGAATCCGAACGGATGGCTCTCGGTTGAATTGGACAAGTGGCCTGTTCTTGATTTTGCGGGAGGGAACTGTGTTCATATCGTGTCGGGGTTTACCGCACTTGCTTATTCCTATTCATTAGGGCACCGAAACCCTTCACTACTCCAGAATATTGCTCCTCTGAGTACGGGAAATATCCTTGTTGGGACCTATCTTATAGTGGTAGGGTGGACTGGTTTCATTGCTGGCCTGGGGGTCCAGTTTGGACACGATTCTACATTTATCTTTGTTGGTACCCTTCTCCTGGCAAGTGTGCTGGGGGTAGTGTGGATGGCCTTAGACTATTATTTTTCTGCTATTCCTCTTGACGATGACGATTATGGTCTCACGGCTACCTTTTCGAGAGTATCCTTTGGCCGGTTTCGGGCCCACAGACGACAGCTTCTGATGGTTTCATTTTCTCTGGGGCTCATTTCAGGGCTTGTTGTCTTTACCCCCGCTGGAGGGTATGTATCTTCAGCCAATGAGGTGTGGAAACCAATTGTTTTTGGTGCTCTTGCGGGATTGGTTTGTAACATCAGTACCCGGGTCAAATACTGGTTCGATATTGATGATGCTCTTGACATCTTTGCTATCCACGGTGTTGCTGGGATTCTAGGCTCGGTATTAACGGCATTCTTGGCTCTGAAACATTATGGTGCAAAGGGGGGTTGGGTAGAGCATCATTGGATCCAATTAGGGTATCAGTTATTGGGATGTACAGTTACGCTGGCGTACGTATTTGTAATGCTGATTGTTGGGCTATACTTGATTGATTGGATCCCAGGATGTTATTTGCGCATAGATAAAGGCTTCAACACCAGGGCCCGGCTGGCCGAGCCTGTGGTGGATGAAGGATGCGATTTGGAATTGCAAGGACAAGATGAATACCAGTATGGGGAATATTTGGCGGATTATATGCAAGCAGGAAAGAAGCACAAGGTGTGACGATTGTAAATATTTATGGCATTGAAATAGAGTCTTCTGTAATATATGAACCTTTGACCCAATCCACTGAAAAGTATTTATAAAAATTTCCCTTACCATATCTATCATTATATCTCTCTTCGTTCCCTATCAGTTCATCAATCTGATTGCCATTTCAAACACAGCAAACGTAGCACCATTGGCAGGAGCCGCTCTTAAGATCGTAGGCACGAACCCCTTGTAAAAGCCCTTGATACCTTGTCTCTTCCATACATCCCTGACCACGGCCATCAGATTGGAATACTTCGGACTGGTGATCAGGTCTGTTTGCATCTTCAGCTTGATGACATCTACAGGATAAATGGTGATCCACAAGGTGTAACCAGACAACCCACCAAACGCGCACAACTTCCACGCAGGAATCCGTTCCCGGGGAGAGTTGGTGCTATTAATAAGCGCTTCGTAGGTGGCAAAATAGATCCCCAACCCCACAGATTCTCTTACCAACGTGGGACCAATCCCCTTGTAAATCCCTTGGATGCCTGCAGCCCGGTAAATCTTTTTGAAGCAATCGATGGGCCCGTTAAATTGGCCCGGGCTAGTCTGAGTTTGCAACCGGATACGGATGTGTTCAATGGGCCCAGTTAGGAAACCGTTAGCGAACCCAGCGGCCGCCCCACAATTGAAGAAATCGGGCAACAGTAATGGCGCCCCGTTCAACTTTTTATTGTAGTACCGCTTCATCCCTTCATTGACTGAAAATTGTACCAGCACACACGCCCCCACCCCAATGAGTGGGGTGAGCGTCCCCTTGTAAAAGCCCTTGGGTCCTTCTGTTTTCATTAACTGCTTGATGACATCGCCAGCGCCGGAATAGGTGCCTTCAGGTGCCAGTTGAAGCCGAACTTTGACAGTATCAAATGGTTGCCCAACAAGCACTTGGGCAATCCCACCAAGAGTACCTGCCACGAGGTCCTTTGCCACCTGGAGGTTGTCTTCCAACGGCGGTTCTTCGAGTTCGATGGTCATTGGTGACGAATGTGGAATCTAACGCCTTATATAAGCCGTGCGGGGTTAGCAGTGGGAAATCGACTCGGGTGGGGGGAGTCAAATTAAGTGAGTCAAATCGGGCGGGGCCGACAGATTGAGAGCGAAACGGAAGATGCCGTAAAATAGAGATCGGTGATGAATGAGAAGGATTGCTCAATACAACCGTGGAAAAAATAGGAATTATTGTTGGAATTAGGCTGTGAAGCGAAAGTTAACTTGCCCATGGGTGGTGATTGTCAGGAAAGTTTTCATCACGAAGCTTTCCCGAACTATTCTTTTGGACCCATCGTTGCATTGGTGATAGGGAAAGTTCAGTGAGCACGTTTTAGCCCGGAGAAGGCGATGCCCATTTATACCTAGAAGACAGCGAATTTAGGTGAAATTACATTAATACCTATTAGTTGGCCTATGGTCATATCTAGCCATGGTTTTACTCATATACATGGCTCTTCCGTAAACCTATATCCTGAGATATAGCATGCTATAAATACTGTTGCAATTCCATTCAATAGAATCGCATATTCCAGTGCTTGTTACTTGCTCCACAAGTAACTCCAAATTATGCCTATTCATTTGCTTGTCGCTCGGCCACCAATGCATCAAAAGGGTTAAGGTTGCCTTTGAACAACAGCGGGGAGATCAACGGCCCCCCATCAGGGTTCACCGGCTTGATTGCCTGTGCTGCCGCCCCCAAAGAAGCAACCAATGGCGTCCGCACCGGGGTGGTCACTGCCGGGGACGACAATTGGAAGATGGTCAGCACCAGGGGAATCAGGGCTAACGGGGGCGGATGGGTGGCAGTAGCCAGTGTCACTTCCAGAATCAGCCGATACAGCGACAGTTCGAGGAGAATGGTCACATCCTTGGTTGTCTTAGTGAGATTCGACATCAGCGCCCTCACCTCGTTGAAAATGGGAAGATCTTGCATGATTCCTTTCACCTGCATGAATGTTTGTACAATCAGCTTTAAAAACTGGTTGGTATCATCCCAGAACGCCCGCTTGGTCGCCACCAGCGGCAGATTGCGAATGGTGGTCATCTTCAACTTGAGCCGCTTGGTGGTGTCCATCAGCGTCACACACGTGGTCATCAATTCCTTGACCTTTGCTGGAATCACCCCGTTGCTAGCTCCGCCGGAAATGGACTTGGTGAGTTCGCTGAACACCACCATTGCTTCGGCGGTGGCAACGTCAATTGCTCGATAGAGCCGTTCGTCGATATCATCGGTGTCGTAGCTGGAACTGGTGGCCACCAGCTTATCAGGAATCGATAACATTGGTGGTTTGGCCATCACCCGATACGCGTTGTGCATTTCCGAAAGCGCCCCGAAAAGGGAAAGATATAGCATGCGGATAAAACACACATCGGCGTTGTCAACAAACTGAGGCAACAGTTCTAATAATACCTTTGCCATTTGTTTCACGTGGCTAATGCATTGAACCAAACACGCCACCACCTGTTCCGAACTATCATCGCCACCCTCCATGGTTTCCACCAACGCGTCAATTGCCAGTTTTGTCGTGTATAACAGTTGTACCATCTTGATGGCCACCTTTTTATCGGTGCAAAAGCCAGAAAATCTACGAACCAGCGAGTGCACCTCCGAAAACGCAAACAAAAGCTTGCGGCTGAATTTCATCACCAGCTTGGGTTTGGGTGGCGGACGCTCACTTTCCGGAAGAGTCAGTAAACGACGGAAATACGCCGCCAGTTTCGGTTGGACATCGCTGTCTGGTTTTTCCAATAGCCGGTCTAGTTCCTTTGAGGTGTTTGATCGTTTACGCACTGCAGGAACGGGTGATCGCGGAGACGACGGCAGCTCGTCTTCTTCGTCATTTTTTAGTATGAGCCCCATCCGTTTTGCAGCGCGTGCCTTCAGTGCCAGTGGCGCTTCTTCGGACCACTTGGCATCGAGTACTACTGCATTGGCGACAAGGTACTGTTTGAGCTTGTGTACCCAATCGACCAGGGTCTGTTTCTGTAGTTGCTTGATGTAGTCCATCAGCGGCAGTAGCAATGGGTTATCAGCCACCTCGATCATGGTAAGGTGAGGTAAGCGCCCAAGCGCTGATGGAAGATATCGTAATTGGTTCTCTTTTAACAGTAACACCTTTAGCTGGGTCATGTGGCTGAGCCATTCCGGGGAAATGTAGCCAATGCGATTGCTACTCAAGTCCAAAAGTTCCACTTTTGGAAGCACGCCCACTTCGGTAATCAGACGGAAATTGTTTGAGTGAAAATCAAGATATTTGACCAGATTGACCACAAGGGCAAGATTTGATGGGAACTCTTCAAAATTATTTCCCGAAAGAACCAATCGATCCACTTCGAGGGGGGGTTGGAACAGATAGAGAAACTCGCGGATATATTCCACCACCTGATTCGCCAGGATCTCGTAGCCAGTAGCATTGAGCCCAGAAAGTTTGATGGCCCTCAGGGCAGATATTTGTTCCAGCTGATCATTGAGGTAGGAGAGGATGTGGGACTTGGTTGTCATCAATGACGAGCGAGCGATTGAGTGAGAATTGATGAGTGCGAGGGAGGGCGAGAGGAAGACGTGAGAAATAGCGAGGAGGATTTGGTACGTGATGTAGTGTATTCGATAAGAGTGTGTGTTATTATAATGCAGTAGGCGGCTCCAAAATTTGCGTATTGTAAGTTTTTTGGTAATGATGGATGTTCGTAAGCATGTAAGAATTGCAAAACAAACAAGCGTAGATGGAATTAGTTAATGAAAAACGGTAAAGCCTCATGATTAAGGTAACCGAGCTTGGTGAGAAGAAAGCTTTTGAGGATGGTTGATATTTTGGAATGTTTGTTGCTTCTTGAGGTGACAGCCAGGTATATGTGTTTATCCAGACAATGAAGGGATAGAAGTGGAAAAGTTGCTTGCAAAATATATATTTCAACGAAAAGGCTTAAACTTCGGGCAAATTATTAAGAAAATGATCAGACAAGTTTACCAAAAAGGTTAGCCGTATTATCTGAACAATTGAGCTACTAGAGAAAATCACCACAGCTAAACTAACATTGTAACTCACAATCTTGGTCATATTGTTATTGGGGTTAATTTTCGTGATGGTATGTGGAAATTTAAGGTAAGATACAGTTTGTAATAAAGATTAGTGATTACTTGTATTTATAATGAGGATTATTTCGTTTGACAAGATATTGGCATCAGTCATGCTTTCAGTGAAAATGGCGGTGGTAAAGTCCACTTTCCCCGGCGCAAAAGGTCCAGGTACCTTTTCCTAACCTGTCAAAGTTATGTTGGGTGGCCCATTCACCGCTAAACACAACGGTGAGAATTCCGCTCGGGCAAAACAATAAGTTAAAAGACGATAGAAAATAATCATCCTTGTTCCCTAGGTGAAAGCCCGGTAGAAGATCAAAAAATTTTCAACAATTAATGGTTAGATCCGATATCATATTAGCGTAAGACTTTTTACTGAAACTAATTTAAAACTGGTTCCAAGGTAATCAGCCCCGGTTGGGATGCCATCATAACCTCTTACTATCGATCATATTTGATGTCTTTTCTTCCACCCCTCTCAGTATAACTCCCAAGCTCGTTTCAAAGCCCAATTCAAATGATACAGTCTACAAAATCAATCGGATTCACCGACCGGTAGAGGTTGCCCACTTTCACCAATTAATATAATTAACCAGAAACTGTGACAGTCGCATTGTCATCAAATTGGTACTTACCTGATGTAACCAGCGTGTGTGGTTTCTGACTAGTCCTTACAAGTAAAGACAAAAATCCTCGGCTAGAATGTTAGTTGAAATAACCCGTACTTACCTTGTATATCTGGTGTGGTGACTGTACGCCACCCGCCTATCTGGCAGAACGAAGCGCGGAGATGACTTAAAATACTAAAAGAAAAAGGAGAGAACCAGGGTTATTTATAATAAGTTGTCTAACTGAAAGGTGGTAATCTTCGTAGGCTACGAGTGTTACCATTGGACTATTAGGCGCATTGTTGCCTACTTGGAAAGCTTTTATGCATTGGGTGATCTTCATTTGAAAATAAAATCCCCGATAGTTTTTTAATAATTATTGTCTAGCATCAACATAAGATATCATAAATGGCAATAACCAATTTCCAAGTGTACCATCAAATGGTTTTGGATTTGGTTTTGGCGTTAGCATTCCAATTCCCGTTCTAGTTTAATTCGCTAGTCAATTATTTCCAATAAGCTCGTGATATACTTGTGGTCTCCTTTGTGGTTGAAACATTGTGGATTGAAAATACAATGTAACCATTGGTAGCACCAGACAAAATCACAGCAGCGAAACATCCTAAAAATGACAAAGATTGTTTCAAACATCATAGTGGCTACCCATTGACAATCGATATGCCACCTACAGTGTCTTCCATGGGGAAACTAAATATAAGTCAGCAATAATTACTTCTATTCACTACTAACATGCTCGTTATTCGTGGTATTCGTTACAACACCTTAGCCAACTCCTTGGTGATCGCTTCCACAGCAGCATCCACCCCACCAACATTATCACCCATTCCTTGCACAGTGTTACCCTTACCACCAGCTTTACCACCAATATGACCAGAAGCAATCTTAGCAGCTTCAGTGGCATTGGCACCCTTGGCAATGGCAGCATCAGAAATATAACACCCGTGGGCAACCTTGTCGGTACCAGTGAACAAGTACACCGACTTGGTGACATCCTTCTTCTTGATGACGGTGATGGCTTCGGTGATGGCCTTGGCGTTGGCACCAATGGGAATGTGGGCAACAAAGTACGACTTCGCATCGTCAGCTTCCAACCACTTGTTAACCACTTCCATTACCTTACCTGACTCTTCCTTTTGCTTGGCCTTGAGTTCTTCTCTAATCAGCTTGTCCAACTTTGCATGCTTGTCCAGGAGTTGCTTCTTGGACAACACCGACACCGTCAACTTCTTAAGCGCCACCCCCAATTCCTTGGCCTTCGCTTCCTTGTCGGCACCAGTCAACTTGGCGGCTGCATCCAATTGGGCATCAAAGTCGGCGGCAAGCTGTTGCACGGCGTGAGCCTCGTTGCCGGTGACGGCAACCACCCGTCTGATGCCCTTGGCGATCCCACTTTCCTCAATAACCACAAGGTCCTTGATTTCCCCGGTGGTCTTGACGTGAGTACCACCACAGAATTCAATGGACAACTTGTGCCACTTTTCGTTCTTGGGATCGGCAATGAGGTCGTCTACAGAAACACCAACTGACACTACCCGCACGGGGTCGGGGTAGGTTTCCCCAAACACAGCCCGCAACCCATTGATGTTCTTGGCGGTTTCAAGATCGACGTCCTTGGCGAAGACCTCGCGGTTTTCCTTGATGTAGTCGTTGGCAATCTTTTCCACCAGCGCCAACTGGTCGGGCGTCAACCCTTGCTTGTTAGAAAAGTCGAATCTCAACTTTTCTGGGGTGACAAGAGAACCCTTTTGGTCGACGCCGTCGCCGAGCACTTCCCGGAGGGCGTAGTTGAGCACGTGGGTCCCGGTGTGGTTGTTTCTGATGGGCCATCTCCGTTCTTCCAGGTACAGCGCAATCACGTCGTCATTGATGGCCAATTGCCCTTCCACAAGGTGGCCAGTGTGGAGAACGTAGCCCCCATACACCTGGACGTTGGAAACGGTAAAGTCGGCCTTGCCGTCAATCACCAATGACCCAGTGTCGAATTCTTGCCCCCCTTGTTCGGCGTAGAATGGAGTCTTGTCCAAAAGAATCCCGTACTGGGCGGAGGCGTCGGAAATCAGTTCAACAAACGAGCTACCGTCGTACAACGCCACCACCTTCAGCTTGGTGTTGTCTACACCGTACTTGAACGAGTCGTCAGTCTTGGGCACCGCGTCGTTCTTGTCCAATTCAGAAAGCGAGTGCACATCCAACTTGACCAAGGTTTCCCCTTGCTTGTTACCGTTGCCCTTGGAGGCTTCCTTGGCCTCTTCCTTGGCGACTTCAAACCCGGCTTCGTCAATGGTCAACCCGGCTTCTTCCGCCATCAACCGGGTCAAATCAACAGGGAAGCCGTAGGTGTCGTACAATCGCCACACGTCCTTCCCGGAAAGGGTTTGTTCGGGAGTCTTCAGCGCCACAATGGCGTATTGTTCAAACAACTTTTCGCCCCGTTCAAGAGTCTTGGAGAAGGACAATTCTTCTTCGTTGAGGATTTCCTTGAGGTCATCGGCGTTCTTGACGATTTCAGGGAAGATTTCCTTATTTTCAGCAATGACCACATCGACCAATTGGGAAAAGAACAGCCCGATGGGGTAGTCCATGTACTTACGCACGTATCTCAGCCCTCTACGAAGAATTCTTCTAAGCACATAGCCTCTACCTTCGTTGTTGGGCACGCCACCGTCGGTGATGGCGAAAGTAAGAGTTCTGACGTGGTCAGCAATCACCCGGTACGCGGTGTCGATGCCGTCGGTGTCTTCAGCACCAAACTTACCAGTGTAAGGACGTTTGCCGGTGATCTCTTGGATCTTGGCAAAAATGGGACCAAACACATCGGTGTCGTAGTTCAGAGACTTGTCTTGCAAGATCGACACCAAGCGTTCAAACCCCATGCCGGTATCGATGTGCTTGGCCGGCAACGACCGCAACGTCCGGTCAGCTTCCCGGTTGTATTGCATAAACACAAGGTTCCATACTTCAATAACATTGGGGTCGTCTTCGTTGACGAGACTGGAAGCGTTTCTGCCGCCAATACGGTCATAGTGGATTTCCGAGCACGGACCACAGGGACCTTGATCACCCATTTCCCAGAAGTTGTCCTTGACGTTCCCAGGCAAGATGTGGTCTTCAGGAACGCCTTGGTCCAACCACAATTGCTTGGCTTCCAAATCCGGTTCCAAGCCAAGAGTGGCATCGCCTTCAAAGTAAGTAAAGTACAATCTGTTGGGGTCCAAGCCGTACACCTTGGTCAACAATTCAAATGCCCAGGTGATGGCTTCCTTTTTGAAATAGTTGCCAAACGACCAGTTACCCAACATTTCAAAAAAGGTGTGGTGGTAGGAATCCCGACCCACATCTTCAAGATCGTTGTGCTTCCCACCGGCCCGGATACACTTTTGCGAGTTGACGGCTCTTTTGAGTTGAGCAAAGTCCAGGTTGGGGTCCACAGTGCCGAGGAAGATTTGCTTGTACTGGTTCATCCCAGCGTTGACAAACAAGAGAGTGGGGTCATTGTGGGGGACAACCTGGGACGAGGGAATAAACGTGTGATCTTGCTTGGTGGTGAAATAGTCAAGAAACGCTTGACGGACTTTGGCCGCCGGCCATTCGTTGCTCATGGTCGGTATAAGTCTTTTTAGCATGCGATGGAAAAAATGAGAAGAAATACGGCGAGCGACAGAGAGTGAGAGAGCAGAAAGGTAGAAAGTGTAGTGAAGGAAAGAGGCAGAAGGAATGCTGTGGTTTATTAATGAGGAGTAAATGGATGAATATGTGATTTATTGTAGGTGTTCATGAGCGACGCGTGGAATGTATTTGGTACGTTACCCCATTTTAGCCATGATCTGATTAAATTGGGTATAGATAAGAGGGAAGAAGCGAGATAGGTGGATGCTAGAAGTGGTTTGGTCTGTAAAAGTTTTGTGAGTAGTACTTGTTTGAGTTATATTAATAGTAGTTTTATTAATCTGCTAATTTCGTTCATACCATGACATGCATTGTCAACCTGACACAAATGGTCTCCTATTACTATTGACGTGGAAATTGAAAAATGATACGCGCGTTTTGTTATAGGCAATGAATTTCGCATCTATGATTCCTTAGATTTAATGTTGATAAGCAAGACGGTTGGTCAGATGAAGACAGAAAAGAAACTGTGGTAATTAGTGGATTCAAGATTTGAAATCAAAGTAGATACCAAGACAAAATTAGCATAAGAATCAAAGGACATACGATATTATTAAACCAATAAGCATGATAAATGGAAAGAAATCAGGTTACATTTATTACAACATTGTTGTGTTTTGCTACTTGGTACTCCATCTGTGCGGATAGCCCCGTTTTCCACCATGATGAACAAGGGATGAAAGATGACATGTCGCTATTTGAGCTCTTTTGGACCCTATTTTCGATATGTTATTATTTATGAGCTTTTGAATAAATATGAGTTGTTCTTTTTTGTAAATGCATTTTGGAATAGTCTTGAACTTTAGAATAAAGTATAAGAGGTCGTGTATACTCAATAGTATTAATAAGTCGTGTTTAGGCCGACATGAAAATTTCATATGCAGTTCAGAAGTCTGTGAGCGCACTTTTACAAAATCTTGGGATTGCTTGACGGTGAGACGAGCTATGAACACAAACAAAACACCAATCTTCTTTTGAAGGATGGGACTTCAATGGAATAATAGTACCTGGTGTGTAGGGTGGCTGAAAGGCCTCCATCTGCAAGGTATGTATTATATGTCGGAATATTTTTTTATTTTCAGACGGTTATATATCCACCAGGAAAGCCTTCACAGTCGAAAAAAGAATATTGAGGGCGGATTTTCAAAAACCTACAGAATGTAAATTTTAGAATCCACCTAGGGTCGATTTTTAATTTTCTGTATGTGTATGGTTATATGTAGGTTTGATTACATAGTGATTACATAAGAGTATTTGCCATTCGATCATAATTGCCAAATATTTCACCTTCAACTCCATCCACCAACTTCGAGACATCATGCAACTTGTTCCTATTTGCTTGAAATTTCATAATAGCTATTAAACTAGAAATTTTTGATTGATCGTTTTTATTCGTTTTTACCAATTCTTGAACTACGAAGAGTCTCAAAACAGCCATGAAATGACAACAACAACTGGGAAAAGGTACTGACATTTTTCTATTTTCTGTCCAGTTGTTGCAGAGGTATTTGTTTTTAAATTGATTATTCAAATATCATTACCTTCTCAAGGGTTGTTTGAAAACATGGTAGTTAAAAAGATAGAAATATAAAACTGTCTAAAGTTATGGCGGACCACCGGCGTTTTCAAGTAAACATTAACAAGGTGTTCTCTAAAGAGCTCCCGTCAAAATCAGATTTCATTTGTACCTCACCTCTCATCAACGGTACTTATGAGTTATATAATTCCTTTCTTTGGCTGAGACTAAACAATCAGTTTAAAAGGTCCCCAAGAATTTTATTCTTTGTCTTCTTGTCAGCGCCACTTGTGACGATACATAAACTACCGTATGATAGCGGTCTGGTTTCCATTATATCTGGGATCTCTTCAAAGAGTGAATCACTGTATATCATTCCAATACTACCCTCACATGAACCGATTTAATTCAAGATGGTCTATGGTTATGATCGTATTGTAGTAGTTCCGCAAATCATATTAAAAAAAGACAGAACCTTCCCGTCCTATAATCACCCATTTGTATGATACCAAACTGATCGTGGGTTGT
Organism: Diutina scorzettiae; assembly: GCA_030563345.1. Lineage (NCBI taxonomy): Eukaryota > Fungi > Ascomycota > Pichiomycetes > Serinales > Debaryomycetaceae > Diutina > Diutina scorzettiae. The sequence continues at coordinate 64,890 of JAKUCB010000004.1, forward strand.
TGGAATTCTCACTATTCTTCTTGACTACATTTTAGTGGAATCAGTGCGACATAACCAACGTCCCATGTCTTTCTCCGCTCACCTATCCCCATCGATCAACAATCTAATATGGACCAAAGCAATACATTCCCTCTTTATGATGTCTGACGAAATCCTCCTCCAAGTCTCCCCATCTTCGCTTCTGCTCCTGGCAGTGAACGCTCCTCGAGTCGCCCATGCAATTGTCCAATTCTCGCCCTCGTTCTTTGAAAAATGGCAATGTCAGGGCACCCATAGCTTTCTATTTCTTCTGTCCCAGTTATCAACGTTCTTCCGTCTTGGTGATGCGAAACTGCAAGCAATTGTCTTTGAAAAGCCCGCCCTTCATGATAAGCTTTTTATCCAAGTTACCCTGAAGAAAATGATTGTGAGAAAGTTCCAGACTACCTATCGTGAGGCCTCCTGGGATGGCGGAGACTATTCTAATAAATACCGTCACCAGAACGTTCACAGAGCCGAGCTTGACCATCTGGTATTAAAGATGTTTTTGTCTACCGTTCCAAATGCTACGGAAGAGTTCATGGTAGAATTTGATGTTGATAACTTTACCATGACTGGATTTACTCGGCAGGTCATAAAATCCGAGGATATGTTACGTCAGCCAATGGTGTGTAATATGATAATCCCGGTGGCAGACCTAAGTCGGTGTGAGGCGCCATTTGGGCCTGTTAAACGTTGTGTTCGGATGAAAGAGTTTCGTCTGTTTATTGATATAATATCGACGTCGTTGGATAAGGAATCTGTCGCCGGTCCCATCGCAATCGAATTTGGCGAGCAGTCCACCCCAGTAGTCATGCTGTATCAAGGCGATTCGTGGAAAGTGGTCTATTCTCAGGTGTATGTCGATGACCAAGAAAAAGGTGAGTGTGTGCTATTTCCCGAATATAACGAGTCAAGTACCCAGAGGGTACGGGTGGAGTCTATGATTTCCGCGCCAGTAAAGAGACCAAGATTGAAAGAAAAGGAAGACTCCGAAACCACCGAGTATTCCTCGGATGAGGGGATGGGGCCTACTCAATTGGCCACCCAAGTAAGGCGACCTAAATCTATATTTGATTGATCATTTATCATCCTAACTACGGAAACGTATTCCCGTTAACATCCTTCAATCCTCCGCCTCCCACCGCCGGACTCCATGGCATGTCGTCACCGGAATACCTTACCGGAGGCACCCTAAATGGAAGACGAATGCCACTGCCTCCTCCATATGTGACTGGGCATGGCCCCGCAATCACCACCCCCAATTCGAACGACAGAATATCAAACGACTTCGCATCGCTGACGTATTTGGACCCCTTTCGGGCGCCCCATGCCTGACGGCTTAGATTATGACTCCCCATCATCACCCATTTCAACAGTTTCCAGTTATCCCCATTATCCACAGCATAAATCTTAACATGGGGGGTGACGTTCTCCCGCCCTGTCGGTCCTGAGTTCCATTTGTATAGATATGGTCGAATATTATCTTTATACTGGCTTGCCACCGGAAGCGGCGATTGGTAGTTGAAATGCACTGCCAGCCCGGAAATGTAGCCCACCGAACTACGGGAAATCTCATTTACCGTGGGAAAGACGATTTGCGGGGTATATCTATGATGTTTCTGATGAGTTTCCGCCGCTGTCCTACCAGGAGCAATCATGGCCACATCGCCACAAATTACGGGACAAAGAAGATGAGAAAATAAACTACACGTCTTGTAGTTTTCTGTAACCATAGGGTAGGCAATTGAAGACACCTGCGCAAGCACTTTATGGGTAGTGTTGCCATCCAATAGGAGGTTGTTCCGGCGGAGTACCTTGTATAGTCCACCATATCCATAGGTCTCATGGTCGGGATCGTCACAAACCGTAAAAGAGCCAGGCACAGATGCAACCAAATCAACAGTGATATCCAGAAAGTTGTACCTCTCAAGCCGATCAGCCAATTTCACGATCTTTTGAGGGTAATGACGTAAATACCGTACTATATCCCGTTTAAATCGATTCCCTTTGTCAGTAGTGGTATCTCCTACAGCTAACCGTCCTGATCGCCATGCCATTTGGGTTAATCCACCTAAATCAAGCTTGGTAATATTGGCAGTGGAAATGATGATTTCCACGCTGGCATCGTCATGAAAATTAACCATCATTTTTGTATGGTGACTGCCGTAGCGAGGAAGCTTGACCACCACCTCATCCAAGTTAAATTGACCAAACCCAGTAGTGACTTCATGACCACTAATAAAGGTGATTTTTCGCCGTGCTCGTAAAAACTTGGAATGTACCATGGTCAAAAAGAATTCCACATCAATGGAAAAATTAAATTGAAAAGTTTCACAAAGGTCAGCGGCACCAATGACACTGGATAGGTCAAGTGTAAACGAATTGGACTCCACCAGGGGACACGTGATCAATTCGAGGTTATTCTTCGCATCATCAGCAACCTTATTGGCAGTATCAGAAGACGGGTAGTGCCCCGGTTTTTGGTCACTATTCCCCATTTTCTCCTCCTTTCCAACTTCCTCCTTCGCTTCGCTTCCACTCACCTTTTCCCTCTGATACTTCTTTGCCCAGTGGTCTCTCACTGCCTCCGCTGGCCTCTTCATGACTAGTGGCGCAGGTACCACAGTCCTGCATCACTACCATATATAAATTACAGTGCGACTCCCAGGACAAAAGATCAATAAGGTGAGGTGTCATGACGATCAAATTTGAATTTTCTAATGGCGAAATATCATCTTCGCCAACAATCCTTTTGAAAGGGTCTACCGATTCACTCCGGACAGGGATTATCCAAGTTGTCAATAACGGCAATAAGGTGTTCCCCCCTGTCCATTTTGAGGTGAATAACGGCCGGTTCATTGCCGTTGTCCATTTGAGTGAAGGGGAAAACCATCTTTGTGCGGAGATTTACGATGCCACTATCAATGGGTTGGGGTTTCCTGAATATAAGCACCAAAAGGTGCATGATTCAGCTAAATTGACGGTCCAGCATGCTCCCCAAAAGACCAAGCCTTTCTTCATGTGTGTGGTTGTTGGTAAGGATTCGCATGGAGTGTATGATATGCCGAAATACCGGTTGGATCGGGGGGAACGGGCCGACCTCTCTACCGGGATCCAGAAATTAAAGGTGATGCTGCGGTTGTTCCAAGCGTATACCCAGGAGGAAATGCGTCGGAAGGGATTATCCAATCGGGTATTCCCATTTGTTGAGGAAACAGTGCTGCATCAAGGGGTTTTTGGTTATAACGTAGATTCGCCCACTCCGCACCAGGAAGTGAAAATCACCGTTTTGCGGTCTCCATATACCGTGGCTGAGATTAGAGATAAAGATAGAACCCAGCAAAATCCCAATGCCAAGGATCAGGGGTGGACTTGGGGCCATGCTTTGGACTTGGTGCGGAAGACGCCAGAAATCTACGATTATCACAAAAAGTCGGGCACGGGGGTCCAGGTTGCAGCCATGTATCTTGATGCTCACTGGGATAAGAAGCAAGACATGATTCTTGGCCATGCAGCGTTGGGGGGTGGCGCTGGTGATGTTCAACTTGCGGTGTTTGGATCCCATGGTCTTCACTCCTACCCCAGTAACTTTCCTCAAATGACCCCTTCGTTTTTGGACAATACTCATTTGTCAAAGGACGAAGTGGCTAACGATTGTAATGAGTGTGGAACTTCATGGGAGTGTCTTAACATTTGCCTGGGGGCTTTTCTCCATGAAATTGGCCATGCGCTAGGCTGTCCTCACCAGGTTGATGGGATCATGCTTCGGGATTATGTCCGGTTTAATCGGGGATTTATGACAAGAGAAGCCCATTGTTTGAGAACCAAATCTAACGCGGCGGTGATAGGACCTGATGGGAAATGGGATCAAGACTGTCACTGGAACATGCAAGACATTGTGCGGTTCTTTTACCATGATTCGTTTTCGTTGCCGCCCGATGACTTTGCAAAGATTGTTCGTACCACGCTTAAACCGGATAATCTTCCCAATAATATCAGTCCGTTTGCGTTTAAATCAGAAAAGGGGGTAACGGTGGCGGGAATGCAGTTTTACACCATTGAATTAAGAACTGATGGCATTGCTCGTTACGCGATTAACTTCTTTCCCCCCTCGTACGGAGGTAAGGGGCTTCCTACGTCTGTCAATCTCGATTATAACCAATTGGCACAGGAATTCAAGCGTCACAAGCCCAATGATTTCAGAGAAGACTTTGAAGTGTCGTGTAACTCGATTTGTCTGGATTGGAGCAAAGGGAACTTTAAGGACTACCTGAAGATTGACAGAAACTCGTTTACTGAAGGGGACTTTGATGGAAGAAGGGTGAGGGGGATTAAATCCGACCCATTGGGGAGGGATAAGGGCAAGCCTACGGTGGCGTTTTTCGATGTCGACTCGTTATACAAGATTGAGGTGTTCCACCACCATGCTGTGCGGGGGATTAAGTTTTTCTGGAGGGGAAGTGACGGAGGACATAGGGAAAATACCAACGGACCTCCCAAGATTCCTCCTCGGGATTATCTTCGGGAAAAATTAGACAAGTTGAAAATTGGTCGTCATGATGGAGGTGGTCATGGAGGTGGCCGTGGTCACGGCCAATGTGGCGGTGGTTCCTCCGAACTTGGGGTTCTTCAATCGACAAAAGAGACAATTGACCTTGATCCAGATGAGAAACTACAACGGATTGTCGTAAGGCTGGGGGCTTGGATTGATGGGATTCTGTTTGAGACCAACAAGAGAAAGACCCCGGTATTCGGTAATGCCACTGGTGGCGAGGCACATTTGTTGGAGGCGGCTGAGGGGACAAAGCTTTTGGGTATGTATGGGTCAACCGGCGATTGGTTTGACTCTCTTGGGGTGATTTATTCAGAATAAGGGTTATATGTTTAATTATGAAAAAAACGTAGCCGGCAACAGCAAAAAACGACCTCGGGGAGGATTGAACTCCCGATCTTGCGATGTCTACGAGTAACAGTCGCACGCCTTAACCACTGGGCCACGAAGTCTGGTGGACTTTGGGTGATGATGGTTGTGTTCAGGATGCTATATGACTATTGTTAGTTTTAAGACAAGCTAAATAATTTCATAAAAGAGACAAGAAGATTACCGACCTGTCTCATTTGAATTCGTGAATAGCATGTGCGGTTTGAGCTAAGATAACGCTCCGGATATTCTAAAGTATAGCCGATAAAAATGTCCAGACCCTGAATACCAACCCGAGTGAGTTGAGTATTGATTATATCATGTTTCTGTTAAATATTGTCAACACTTTCTTCAGTGGCCGAGAGCTTTTATTTCGTGATTGGCATGAGGTGAAGTGGTTTGTGTGAGTAGAGGATAATCTTGGAAAAAAACCGTCTAGGCCATTTGAACTATATTTAACAAAAAAGGGGGGTTTTCTAAAAAGCTTCGATTGTAGTCTCTTGCGATTCGTACATGTTTTCAGCTATCTGTAGCTTCCAAATTGCGGTAAATGATGTTTTTTCTTAAATTCGCAAATTCATGAGTAGCGTCATAAAAACGTCAAATTTTGCATGCTCATTTAGTCGCTTTATAATTACTTAACCACCCACAAATTTTCAATAAACTCACTTCCTTTCCAATCATACCTTAGTAAATTGATCATGATACTCATCTCGCTCCCCCTAGTTTTCTATTGATCTGTGCGCGCCACACGTGCTACTTCATCATGTCTCTCACTGACCTCCAAAAAGAACTTAAGGCTAATCTCAAGCAATTCCCCAACTTCCCTCAAGAAGGGATCTTGTTTGAAGACTTTTTGCCCATTTTCACCAAGCCTGAGCTTTTTCAAAAATTGATTGACGGTTTCAAGTTGGCTCTTGGTGACACCAAGGTTGACTATGTTATCGGGTTGGAATCTCGGGGTTTCTTGTTTGGGCCCACTTTGGCGCTTCAAATCGGTGCCGGGTTCATTCCCGTTCGTAAGCCCGGCAAGTTGCCTGGTCCTACTTTCCAAGTGGAATTCAAGAAGGAATACGGCTCGGACAAGTTTGAAATCCAACAAGACGTGATCCCCAAGGGGGCCAAGGTGCTTATTGTCGATGACATTCTTGCTACTGGCGGTTCTGCCTTTGCTGCCGGCGAATTGGCCACCCAAGCTGGTGCTGACATCCAACAATACATGTTTGTCATGGAACTCGACTTTTTGAAGGGCAGAGACAGACTCGGTGCCCCCGTGTTCACCCTCCTTTCTGGTCAAGATGAAAAGTTGCAAAATTAAAAGACGTATATTTAATGCTAGACTTGAAAACGTTTACCCACTCTTGAACAACAAGAACGATAACTCACCGATACAAAAGTAGATAAACCACCCTTGCTCATGGGTTACGTACGACCCAAAAGACTTACCAACAACCACATGCCAGGTAGGACCATATTGTTGGTCCATTTCCTTTTTCAAGAACGTGGCAATGTCCTTTTCAATCGAATACTTGAGCGATTGTTGGGCAAGGTCAAACACCTTGGCCTGAATGTCTTCAGGGAGGTCAGAAGCCTTGAGGATCGCTGGGGTTAGTATGGTGGTGCTGGTGGTGGACATTTTACTTACGTTGGCTAGTTTCCATGGTTCACAAGATTTGATCCGCGGGGCGCGTTTATCATGCGCGGTGGAAACAAAGGGAATGGACGGGAAATGGGGTAGGCAAGATTAGGGTTAAGGGATGTAGAAAAAGAAGGCTTGGGAAGTAAAATTGGAAGAATGAAAAAAGATAATATAGATAGTAAATCATGACAACTTTTGTACCCGAAGTCGATCAATGCCAAATGCCAATTTTGGAGCACGAAGTACATTCCATCACGTGATGGAATACCATGTCCTGACAATCAAACTCTCATAGGTGGCCCAATTGGGAAAGAAAACCCTGGAGATGGTTTGTCTATTGCAGTAGAGGGGGCATGACCATAATAAATAGCGAGGGATAACCATGTTTCAAGATTAAGTTTGATACTGTTATGAGCTTGAAAAAAGTGAACGATTGTAAATGGGAACGGGTAAAGTGAAGTCAATTCTGGCTTGTGGTGGAGGATTACCTTGTGCTATTTCTGATTGGGAGTTTGCGAGAATCTGTTTTACCAGGCACTATTACGAATGCTCATTTTGGGGGGCACCTTGCTTATTGGCGTAGGAAAGAAGTATATAAAGAATGAAACTGAAATTTCGATGCTTGACACAAACATTCCAGTCTAATTTGTAGTAGTGATTAATTATATCAATAAAAGACCTGGTTCTGTCCCAGTCGGATGATGCGGACACAATAGAACACAGCCTTAGAGAAACTCAATGTTATAGATTTATCAATTAATCGTATCACAAGTGGGACAAGACCCATAAATCGATGTTATATCTAGCATATAATTATTACTTCCTGGATTACGGTTTTGAGATTACCTAACTCATCCAAAGAAAGCATACCATAAATCACACTCCTAATAAAGCATGATTCCTCTAAATCAATATCTTTCATACTATAGCTAGTTTTCGTCATCATATTCATTTATTTTTTCTCAACTTCTAGTTTTCATCACAATTTGGTATACACCACCTTATTTGCCAACACATCCTCCCTAAACTTATCAATTCCCAACTTGGATGTATGTCCCCAAGGTTTCTTGGTATTTTCATTATCGATCGACCCCGCAAAACACAGCAACCACCCTTCTCTAGAAAACGCCCGATTCACAGCATCCAAAGTATCCTCGTGAATCAAATGGGTATTCAAGCCAACATTATCCAAAATGGTACAAATCTGAATAATCAACCCGAGTGTGGTGATATTTCCAGAATTCCCCAAATCCTGGTGACGTACAATCGCCTCACAAACAGCATCTGCGTAGTCAACATTGCCCGTTTGATCTTGAACCAATTTGTGGGCCAAAAACCCGCCATAAAACTCAAACAGCATTTTGGTCGCATCCATACACTCTTTGATCTGGCCAATGTCATGGAGCATGGCGGTGACAAAAATCACTTCATCATCCAAGTCCCAATTGGGGAATTGATCAGCAATAATTGCTTTCAGGTACAAATACACCCGCTTCAGGTGGTTGAACGTTTGAGGGGGTAACTTTTCCTTACAGTATTTAGTTACATGCGACGCCAAAGGTGAAGTTGGGATTGCGGTAGAGGTGTGGGCCACCGGGGGTTGAGGATTAGGTAATGCCTTTCCAATGTCACGGGGAACAGCAACAAATCCGTAACGAGACATTTCGAAGTAGTTGCTACTAATGCGAAGATCTGCTTTTTAATAAGCGGTGGTAGTGGCCCTGGTGCGGATCTTACTAATCTGGGGAAAGCGAGATTTGGGTGAGCACTAGGAAACGGCAAAAAACAGGTAATTTTTATAAAAATACCAAGAGGATTATGGAAACAAGCGGCAAAAATTATGAATAGACGTAAATTACCTTGATGATTTGAATTCACTTCTGAACCTTTTCATTCGTGGATTCACCGATGATCGTTATCACATATTTGATCTTCTATAATAGAGACCAATCACCAGATCCCCTGCCATATAATAGTCCACAAACGTGCCCGAAACACCGCCCGCCGCAAATAGCCATTATGTGCAAAATCCACGGTGGATGAGTGCTCGTTTCATGAACCACAATACCGATCACACGAAGCGACATACGATAGCTATTCTATTATTGTAACACAATCCCAACATTGATAGGCTAACGAGGATAGTTCCACAACAATGATCCTTACCCAATCCATCCACAGCAATCCCCCATCTACACGATTGCTTCTCAGGTTGCTAGTTCTCAATCAATGGACACATTGGCACCTCAGAATCCAGTCACCGTACGCGTCTGAAACACGCATTCATACAAACTCTACACGTCGTATCGCCGTACTAGAGCAACGCGCACCATCGTCACCACGTATATATTAGCCGAGTAGGTTTACGTTGGTGATGATGCCGCAATCAATATCATCACCTCGTCTTCTCCAGCTCTGCTCACACCCTTTGTTATGGGCAACAGCAAGCAGGTTGATCCGCGTCCCCCCTTGCCCGATTGGGAGAAAACGCAAACCATTGTCGCTGCCGTTATGTGAGATTGCGGCCAATTTCAATTGAGGACTAAACGGGGAAAAGCCATAACAGTACCGAATTGGTCATTCGGCACATGGATAAAATAACCTCTGCACTAGTTTATATAATCTAAACACTCCCGCGTCGCACAAATACCCGAAACCAGCCTTCCTCTTCGCTCGCACCTCAAGCCGTCGCGCACCAGATTTTTTTTAATAACCTCCACTCATTCCGTGTATCTTGTGGATGCTCTAATGTTGGACGGAGAAACAGACCCCGTGCTAAGTCGAACCCTGGCGTTGCACGATGTGTCTAATGTCCCTAAGCGGTCAGCCAAGGAAGACTCGGGGCCGGCCCCTACATCTGTCGAGGCGCCGGCACCACCAAAGCCGAAGTTTAGCATCCCCCATACCCGTTGCACCGGCTGCAACTTGTCTCTAGAGTGCAAGTGTGATAAGGAGAATTTGAAGGCGCCGGCCCGGATGCCGCAGAAGCGCCTGGCGACCGAGTCGCTGACTAACTTGGTGGAAAAGATCCACCAGCCTAAAAAGCTGAAATTGACCAACTACGACTGGCAGGACTTGGACGAAGAGGATGCCGACGATCCCCTTATGTGTCTGGAGTACGTTGCCGACATTTTTCTTTACTTCTACGAGTTGGAACTGCGCATGGTGCCCAACGGCTCTTACCTCACCACCCAGAAACACCTCAAGCCCAAGATGCGGCTGATTCTCGTCGACTGGTTGGTGGAGATGCACATGAAGTTTCGGTTGTTGCCGGAACTGTTGTTTCTCGCCATCAACGTCATGGACCGGTTCATGCTGGTGGAGGTGGTGCAGGTGGACAAGTTGCAATTGTTGGCGACGGCGTCGCTTTTCATTGCCGCCAAGTACGAGGAGGTTTTTCTGCCGCTGGTCAAGAACTACGCCTACTTTACCGACGGGCTGTACACGGAACAGGAGATTTTGGAAGCGGAAAAGTATGTGTTGAAGGTGCTCAAGTTTGACCTCAACTACCCTAACCCCATGAACTTTTTGCGTCGGATCTCCAAGGCCGACGACTACGACGTCCAACTGAGAACCCTCGGCAAGTATCTCCTAGAAATCACGGTGGTCGATCACCGGTTTATCGGCATGAAGCCGTCGCTCTGTTGTGCCGCCGCCATGTACTTGGCGCGGCTAATTCTCGCCAAGACCCCGGTGTGGAACGGCAATCTCATTCACTATCTGGGGGGATACCGGGTGCTGGACTTGCACCAGCCAGTAGAAATGATGGTGGAGTACTTGGTGGCGCCGGTGGAACACGATGAATTTTTCAAAAAATACGCCACTAAAAAATTTATGAAGGCACTGATGTTATGTCGACTGTGGGCAAAGAGATGGGTGGCTGACGCCAAGGATTTGTTTGATGACAGATTGAGCACAAATAAGGTAGCATAATTGCATAAGCCACAAGGTGGTGAAATGACCATTTAGAAAACGATAATAAAAACATATTTTGGCACATCCCCACATTACGAAAGGGCTGGCCCCTGCTGGCTGCGTATGCAACGAACGACAACGATGATTGCCGTGCTCGCGCCACCTGCAGATCAATTTTACGAAAAAAAAAGAAATGTGAGCCGATAAATCCAGAGGCCAGTGGGAGCGGGTGGTGAAGGGGAGGGGGGTTAAATGATGGTGGATAGGTTACGGGGGTAAAATGTCACTGCATAAAAATATCTCCGTCTGGTATATATTGTCAATGTTATGGTTGATGGATGAGGCGTGGCTGCTAACGTCACCGTCGCGTCACCGAGAAATCTAAACAATTCCAGGATGAAATAAAAACAAACCATCCGATGAATCCCGAAGGCGTGTTAAAGAAACACGCATCCAAGCGAAGTAGAGCAATACAATAGCTACGGCATTTATAAGTGAAATTACTTGGAATTGCCAACGGTAGGAAAGTGGTTTGGCGGTGCGAGAATATAGAGTGTGTAGGAGATTGGATTATTTCGGAGTATAGATGGGCCTAGTGATTACGTGTGTGGTACCATTTTGGGATAGATGTTATTTCTTTCAGGCAATGACAACTCGATCGGTACTCCGATGATGCGTTATATTGTCTTTCAGGCGGGCCGGATGATTTTGTGTCACATGGAAAAATTAGTCAACGGCCGATGGCCGGGGACGTCGGCTGTTTGGGGAAAGAAGTGGTCCAAACAGTTGGCTGATAAATTATGCATATATTAGACGAGGGAGTGGTTGAAAAGGTAATTGATTATGTAAGAAAAACGGTTACTGGTGGAACATCAGAGAACCAAGGTCCGGGTATTCTGAAAAATCCTCTCCCCACATGCAAATACAAATACATATTAATCTAGTAGATATCCTTCACTTTATACATAAGAATTCCTCTCTCTTCAATTCAAACCACAATTTTTCACCCACCTCCTCCATCTCCTTTCACCCCTAGATTCCGTTAATCCCTCACTTATCCCACACATTCGCACTTAGTCCGATTCCTCGCGATGGGTCAACCAGAAGACAAACGTGAACTATTGAAGCAACCGCTTCACAACATCTACATTCCCGTCGGGCTTATCCTCGGTGGGACCCTTATTTTTGGCATTGAATATATCCCCTATTCATTGGCGTTTATCATTATCGTATGCCTGGTCCAATTCGCGAGAGTATGGCGTAACGGATCTTCTTTGCACCCCAAGGTGTGGAGAGACTTTGAACTTCTCGACAAGACGGTGATTTCCCGCAATACTGCCATTTACCGGTTCAAATTGAACCGGGACGATGAAGTGTTGGACTTGCCTGCTGGGTACAATGTGGCCTGTTGCTTTGACATAGACGGCAAGGATGAGATTCGCTACTACCTGCCTATTTCCAATGAATTCGATTCCGGTTTCTTTGACGTTTTGGTCAAGCTGTATCCTCGGGGGTTGGTTTCTGCCAAGTTTGCCTCGTTAAAGGAAGGTCAAACCGTCAAGTTCCGGGGGCCGGTGCCGGGTAAGGTAGATTACGTACCCAACATGGCCACCAGATTGGCGTTGGTTGCCGGCGGTTCCGGCATCACCCCGATGTTGCAAGTGATCACAGCCATTATTACCAATGCCAAAGAAGTTACTGAAGTGGATTTGATTTATGCCAATGACACCGAAAATGACATTTTGCTCAAGTCGGAAATTGACCAGATCAGTGCCCGCTGGCCCGATGGCAAGTTCAGAGTGTACTATACTCTCACCAACCCTGGTCCTGAATGGACTGGAGGGAAGGGGTATGTTTCCGAAGAAATGATGAAGGCGCACTTGCCTCCTCCTTCCGATGATAACCGGTTGTTAATTTGCGGGCCTCCGCAAATGAAAAAGTCGGTGAAGCAATTGGCGTCGGAGATTGGCTGGGATGATGAATTGGTGCAATGTTTTTAAACGATTGATGGATGCTGCATATACGTTGCGAGGTGGAGAATTTAAATAAAAGGCTAAACATAGAAATATAAGGAAATGATTTAAAATTGGTCTGATTGTGATTGTTAGGTTATTATAGAGACGTCAATGTGGCAATGGTCACCTGTGGTTACGCGGTATTGTGGTGTTTTTCCAAAATGTTAGGACAGCGATGTTATCATCGGATTCATTTCCAATTTGGTTACCAACTTCGATGCTAATTACATGTGTGTATATTTTCACATCGCTAGGGTCAACTGTATATAGTGATATTTCTCTCTCTAAAGTAATTTTGCATTCGGGGCATAAGAATCTCTAATGTCATAACAAAAGTTGCTAATCAATTGGTAGTTTCTATCAAATTCTTGTAGTACTTGTGAACCGTTAGCCAAGAGTTTTAATAATATCAATCTACACTTTCTAATAACTACCCTAATGACTTCTTCACCCCACTCACCTGTTCCACTAGGTGAATTCCTTTCTAATCAACTCAGCAAGCTTGGGATAAATAATATCAGAGGTGTTCCCCAGCACCGTATGGAAAATACCCTTATTTTGATAATAATGCTTAAGCGGGGCCAACTCGTAATTATACCCATCCAACCTCTTTTGGAAAACAACAGCAGTATCATCATCTCTTTTTGTTAACGGTTCTCCTGTAACATCATCCTTACCCGCCACCTTGGGAGGATTATAGTCTAAATTGTACACTCTCCCCAGGGGCACATGCACCCACCGAGCTTCGATTCTTTCAAGAATAACACTTTGGTCCACATCTAGTTCCACCACCATATTCAACGGTCTTTGCTTTGGGTCCAAAACTCCATCCAATTGTTGAGCTTGACTAAGAGTTCTAGGGAAACCATCAAGAAGCCACAGAGCATCGGGGGCCAGTCCAGCCCATTTGGCATCCAATAAATGAGAAGTGATCAACTTCACCATGGTTCTATCAGGAACAAGCTCTCCATTTTTAATATAGTTTTTCGCTTCCAACCCTACCGGGGTGGAATTGGCCATTTCGGTACGGAGAATGTCCCCCAGCGACACAGGGTGGATAGTAGGAAATTCTTTAAGAAGACGGGCGGTTTGGGTACCTTTCCCGGAGCCAGGCGCACCTAGGAGGAGGAGGCGTAGAGGGCGGGTGAACATGATGACGAATGAAACCAATAATGAGAAATGACAAATGAAAATTAAAGATGAGAAATATGTTGAGGCAATCGGGTGAAAGAGAACCAGTGGCTAAGCATTTATAGTTTTACCTTTACTGAAATAGATTGGGAGCAGTAATAAATATAGTAGTTTCAAATGTGGGGTACTGGGGAAACGAACTTTGACAGCAAGACATCATCGGATTTCGTCCATTATCAATACAATCTCTATTTTCTATATTACAGCCACCGCGTCGTGATATTTCATCATTCATATCTGTCCACCGTCCAATGGGCCTGTTAGTTGGCCGTCTTCCTCCACACAAACACATTGTTTGTTTATATTTATTCATCGTCTTCATCGGAATCAATGATTCTCCGTCTCTTTCTCGCATCTTCCTTGTTGTACTTTTCTGCGCCATCCTTCTTCACCTTCTGCAAGCGACTTGCCCTACGGTCATCCTCATCCGAGTCTTCAACCACTTCCTCTTCCTCCTCTTCGTCATCATCGGCAGCAACAAAATCGTCCTCTTCGTCATATTCATCACCGCCATATGTCCGAGCAAACCGCAGATAGCTCGGTTCTTGCAGACCCAGCCGTTCATCTCTATCTTCTTGAAGTCTCCTTTTTTGCTCCATTTGCCGCTTGAGCTTAAGCGTCTTTCTCTCATTCTCATCGGCAATCCGTTGCTTTAGCAATGGGTCATCATTGGTAATAGTATTAAGAATCTTATCCTTCTTCTGACTGCTTTTGACCGCCCGGGTCAACATCCGGTGAGTGATGGTCAGGGTCAGAGCCGGCAACAAACTAACCAGAGAAGTCATGATGGAATCAGTTTGTAACATGTCATGGTCATCGTGCAGACGGACCATCCACTGGTCGGTGACTGGCAATTGTTTGAAATCGAATAATTCCAGACCGATTTTCAAACTCAATGAGCCATCATCCCACTGGACAAAATGGGCGTTACTTTGTTTGATCACTTCCTGACCTTCCCCGGTACTATATCTCCATCTGATGGTATTTTCGTTGACCAATTTTTCAGAGAGGAGTTCACTTTGAATTTGCTTTTCCAGCTTGGCCTGCAGTCTAATTTCCTCTTCATTGGCCTCCACTAGTTTAGTAAAGTCGCTCGGGTCAAATGGTCGGGCGTCAACCTTTAAGAACTTGGGAACCTTGAGGTCATAGGTGGCTGGTTCCATGGTGTCGGTGACGGCGTGACGGGGAAGCAGGGTGTCAATTTCCTTAAGGGGGACATCCTGGGATGGGGATGGGGAGTTTTCTGGAGACACGGATGCGTGGTCGGAGAGAACCTCGTCGTCACCAAAGAGATCGTCGGCCATGGTTTGCAGATGGTGTGCGCAAAATGAAAAGTGTAGGGAGGAAGGAGAAAAGACGGGGAAGGAGAAGGGGAAGAGAGGAAGCGGACAAGACCAGAAGGTAGTAAGTAAGAGGAAAAGGCTTATGATGTAAAAATGTCACTATTAAACGGATATTATTTTGATGACCTATTAAGCAAACGGTGGGTTTGAGCAATGCTGAAATAAATCGAGTGTTGAAGCAAAACAGAGTTAAATAGTAACGTAAAATAATTGCGTATTTTAGGAGTCCTTGAAGTATTATACTTTTATTAATCACACGTACAGGGATATTATTATTAGCGATATGGTTATCAAAGTGAAAAGGCTATTTATACAATGAAAATAAAGAGGTTTATGAGGGCCACAAATTAAGTTTCTGAGCTTCTGAGCAAAAATAAGTTATTACTTTTTGGTATACGTTATTAATGGTGTTAAATTAGGAATTTATTAAAAAAGGTCGTGTACACTCAATATTGAAATAAGGTCGCGTGTAAGTCAAAAGGTCGAAAACGTACTTTTTCTAAATCCCACAATTTCTCGACGGTGAAAAGAGCCACCAACACCAACAAAACTTCAATCTTTTCTTAAAGAATCGAAGTGTGAAGGAGGAGTGCCATCTGGTGCGTAGGGTTATTAGTAGGCCTCCAACTGCAAGGTTGATATATATGACGAATATTTTCTCAGTTTTCAAACGGTTAGCTCCATTAGGAAACCTACCACTATTGAACAAAAAAAGCTATTAAGCAGCTTTTAAATTGATCTACAGATTTCACTTTTTAGAATTCGCCTTTGACTGATTTTTAAATTTTCTATATCTAAATTACAAGATGAGAATTATTGCCAGACCAAGAATGGCCAAATATTTGATTATAAATGGCATTTACAGACAACGAGACACGGTGAATCTTGTCCCAATTAGATATTAATACCATGACATAACATGTATTAAATTTAATGCGTAGAAACAAATTAGGCAGACGTATTTGAAGAAAAGCTGCTATAAAATGTTTTATTTACTTGTCTTAATGTTACACTCACTATTGTTTTACAAGCTGCATTAGTACCCCACGATCGTCTCTTTTGCTGCACTGATGTTCCCCACCGTCTCATTCGATGCACTGATGTTCCCATTACCGTGGGCGTTGCTGCACCGATGTTCTACCCGTAAACTACTCGCAGTGTAATTCCCTCACAACTAACCCAGTGCAACAATGCCACCTTAACTCTACATCAAAGTTATTGTTTGAATCACTTTTTACACAAACACTTTGACTTAAACAAACGAATACATATAGAAAGACTAAGCGAAAGCAAAAGAATATTGTTGCTCTGCTCCCCATACCCTTATTTTGAGATATATTTCCAGTCAAACCACAACAGGATCACCGCTTTCTTCCCCACAAAGGGCCTCTTCCTTATCCCCACCAACTCCATTCTATATTCATTCCCTGAGATCATTCTCTGGTTTATTTTATTTACACCATTCCATAAGCCGCACATACCCAAACTTACCTATTGTTGTAAACTGTAAGGTTAAAAAATAAACCATCTACCGGGAAAAAAAAGGGATCTCGAACAAACTGGACCCACGCTTTGCCCATCGTCTCCGGCAACTAATACAAACTACAAAGAAACCTATCAACTTATCCCACCCGTTTACGGCGCCTCGTCCCGCCTCATCGACTAATGCATCCCACCTCAAACGAGAATATCCACTATTCCAAAAATACCCGGTGTACACAGCAATATTATATTTTTGGTGACAAAGCAAGGAGAGCCGGCGTAAGAATGCGATTTGTATACACATCTCCGCCACCAAACCCAACACTGCCACCATACCAACCAACCGTTCTCTTTTCCTCGTCCCATTTCCCCTCCCCCTCATTTCCCCCGTTTCACCTAGCAACCACCTCCTTCAACAAGCGGCGGTGTCGTCTGTGGCAACCTGTCACTATACAGGACGCACCCCGACTACATACAGGAAACAACAACCCATGGTTTTTTCTCAGTGGTTTGCACGCTAACCACTGGCTTTCGGTAAACACTGGTCACCATGAGCCATCTGTCTTCCCCACTGAATCGAAATTCGATTTTTGGCTGGGTCAAGAACTTGAAGCGGGGACTGGTGTTGCTGCTGGAACTGGTCAACGACTCTCTGGACCAAGAATATTCCGACCACCTGCCCACCAAGGCTGAACCTGGGGTGGCAACTCCGGTGGTGCTGACCGGGGCGCACCAGGCAACGACGCCGCTATCCATTCCCATTCCCCAACCGTCTGCGCCCCTGGACTTTAATTTCGCCCTGCTGCCGTTGTCGCCCCGGGCGCTGGAGTTTTTGCGCCCACTTTTACACCACAAGCTGAGGTCGCTGACAAACGTCAATGGACAGCCGGGACGGGGCCGTCTGAATTCTAATACAAACTTGAGTGATGCGCTGACGAGTATACGACAACACCGGGACTCGTTTTTGCAGCATAACCCGCTTATCGACACCAATCTGAAGTATTTCGGCGTGCCGTTGCTGGAGGCCATCGAAGTGGCCCTGGCAAAGATTAGCATATTTAACGATGGCCAGGACGACGCCCAGAACTACGGCCGGATCCCCATTGTCGTGGCCAAGTGTGGGGTGTATCTCAAGAAGAAGGGGTTGACGGTGGAAGGCATTTTCCGGGTCGGGGGGTCGCTGAAACGACTCAAGGAGCTTCAGCAGATTTTTAACTCCCCTCCCGACTACGGCAAGCGTCTTAATTGGGACGGCTACAACGTCCACGATGCGGCGCTGATATTACGGCGCTACCTCAACGCCCTCCCCGAGCCCCTAATTCCCCTAGACATGTATGAGGTGTTTCGGGACCCCTTGAGACAACGGCCGCGCATCATCAACTACATGAAGTTCCGGGCAGAAAACCCCAACAAGTCGTTGCGATACGAAACTGACGGGGAAGACGTGTCGCCGCTCACCGAGGCCAACATTGTCCGTCACAATCAAGGCGACGAAAAGGAGGTGGCCCCGGAACAGTCCTCCAAACCGGCTGCCCCCCGCAAGAGCAAAAATTACCGTAAGTTGACCCGGGACGTGCACTGTGCCATTGAAGAGTATAAACAATTGGTGCTGCAGTTGCCGCAACTTTCCAAACAGTTGTTATTTTACATTCTTGACTTGTTGGCCATGGTCCAGAACCATTCCGACGAAAACTTGATGAGTCTGCGTAATTTGGCCGCCATTTTCCAGCCGCTGATTTTGCTGCATCCGGATCATGATATGGACCCGGTGGAGTATGCGCTTTCTCAAGTTGTTGTGGAGTTTTTGATTCATTATGCTTACAAGTTGTTGCCCAGCAATCAGATACAGCCGCCGCGGATTACCCCGTTGCCTTCGGGGGCCACCATTCCCACCATTGCGTCAGCGGTGCCAACGAGCCACTCGGGTCAGTTATCCGCGCCGAATCTGTCGGTGGTGGCGCTGGCTGTTCCCCTGGTGTCGATGGCACCGCTGCTTGCGGCTCTGGTTGAAGCGCCGCTGACAAAGCCTGTAGCGGCCGAGTCTAGTGCGGTTCAGCTGCTACTAAAAGCTGGCGGCGAGAAGGTGGACAAGTCGGTGAATCCAGAACTGAATCCAGAATCAGGGTTGTCTTTGACAGATGATACGGTAGCAATTGTGGAAACTGGTGTGGAAAAGCTGCCGCTGAAGATTGATACAAACCTACAGACCACCCAGGAACCAATGATTGTTGTGTCGCCCGCTCGGGAAACCACCAATGAACAATAATGTCTGTAAAATAACCGTTTGGTGGCTGTAATAATAGTGTATGAGTACATAGGGAAAGCATGGTAAAAGAAGAACAAAGAGGGGGCAGGAGAAAGGAGGAACGAGAGAAGGAAATGAAAAGGTCGCAACGAGATGACATGGCGTAATGGTTATAATATCTGGAGACATTTCTTATTGATGACACAAGCATACTCTACTTTTATCAGCAAATAACCAAAGGGTGATTCCGTAAGCTATTAAAAGAAGCTTGCGTTATTGCCACACCTTACTTGTGCTAAGTATAGGATGGAACTATCGCCTTAATCAATACAATTGCTTTGAGTGATTTCATGCCATGTAGGGAGAGACCGGTAGGGGAAATATGGCAAAAAGGGGGTGTGGATGACTAGTAGAATAATTCGGAGTTGTATGTACGCGAGCTTGTTACAGTGGGGTTTTTTTTTCCAACGTTTCATGGCAATATTCACTGCATTGCCATGCTGATCAAATCAGGAAAACATCGGTGCTGCAATTACCTGTAGTGCTAACGGGACTAACATAAATGCGAGGCAGCCTTCAACTCCATATTTACACTCCAGGCAAACCGCCAAAAATATTGAAAATAAAAATCAATTATCAAACTCCAATCGCCTCGCATAAACATCACCAGATGGTAGTGCCATTTCTCTTCACCCCATTTATTCTCTCTCCTCTCGTGTCTTCTCTTCCCCCACCCCACCATACGTGTCGCATCGCACGAAAAATTCTCACCATAAGAAATGTCCGACCAAGATAGGTTGTCCCAGGACTTTAACAAGGCATCGTTGAACGAAGCTGACGGCTTTAATGCTGAAGCTCTGTCGTTTGTTCCCCAAGGCGGCTATCAAAGTTATCAAAACTACCAGCAAGGAGGCTACCAAGACTACCAACAGCAAGGAGGATACCAAGGCTACCAAGGCTACAATCAACAATCCGGTGGCTACAACCAGCAATATGGTGGCTACAATCAACAATACAGTGGTCAACAATACGGTGGTTATCAAGATCAATACGGTGGCTACCAAGATTACTACCAGCAACAACAACAGCCCCAAGGGATGTCGCTTGCTGACTTTCAGAAGCAACAGGCAGACTCGTCTAAGAACTTGAACAAGCCTGCTGCTCCCAAGAAGAAGTTGACGTTGGCAGGGTCTTCTGGTATCAAGTTGGCCAATGCTAAGAAGCCGGAACCCAAAAAGGAAGAACCCAAAAAGGAAGAACCTAAAAAGGAAGAACCCAAGAAGGAGGAACCCAAGAAGGAAGAACCCAAGGAAGCCGCTAAGGAAGTGCCTACTCCCAAGGAAACCCCCACCCCCAAGGAAGAAACCCCTACTCCCAAGCCGGTGGTGTCGAAAAAGGCCGCTGCGGTGGAAGCTGACGAACTCATTGACGAAGAATTGGTCAAGGAAATGTTTGGCGGTAAGGACCACGTCTCTATCATGTTTATGGGCCACGTCGATGCCGGTAAGTCCACCATGGGTGGGCAAATTCTCAATTTGTGCGGCGCGGTAGACAAGAGAACGGTGGAAAAGTACGAAAAGGAAGCCAAGGACGCCGGGAGAACCGGGTGGTACTTGTCGTGGATCATGGACACCAACAAGGAAGAAAGATCCGACGGGAAGACCATCGAAGTGGGTAAGGCGTACTTTGAAACCGACAAGCGCCGGTACACCATTTTAGACGCACCCGGCCACAAGTTATACATCTCCGAAATGATCGGTGGCGCCTCGCAAGCCGATGTCGGTATTCTCGTCATTTCCGCAAGAAAGGGGGAATACGAGACCGGGTTCGAAAAGGGGGGGCAGACCCGTGAACACGCGTTGTTGGCCAAGACGCAGGGGGTAAACAAGATTGTTGTTGTCGTCAACAAAATGGATGACCCCACCGTGGAGTGGTCAGAAGCCCGGTACACAGAATGTACCACTAAGCTTCTGCAATACCTCAAGGGGATTGGCTACCGTCCCGAAGATATTGTCTGCATGCCTGTTTCGGGGTACACCGGCGCCGGGATCAAAGAAAGAGTGGCGCTGGCGTGCCCCTGGTACAAGGGCCCCGCGTTGCTCGAGTACTTGGATAACATGCCCACCGAAAACAGAAAAATCAACGCCCCGTTCATGATGCCCATCTCGGGCAAAATGAAGGACATGGGGACTGTTGTTGAAGGGAAGCTTGAATCCGGGAATGTTAAAAAGGGGCAATCGCTCTTGATGATGCCCAACAAGACCCAAGTGGAAGTGATTACCATTTACAACGAAACCGAACAAGAAGCCGACCAAGCTTTCTGTGGCGAGCAGGTGAGACTTAAGCTCAGAGGGGTGGAAGAAGAAGACTTGTCGACTGGTTACGTGTTGACGTCGCCGAAGTTCCCCGTGAAGACGGTGACCCGGTTCGAAGCCCAAGTTGCCATT
Source organism: Diutina scorzettiae (assembly GCA_030563345.1). Taxonomy (NCBI): domain Eukaryota; kingdom Fungi; phylum Ascomycota; class Pichiomycetes; order Serinales; family Debaryomycetaceae; genus Diutina; species Diutina scorzettiae. The sequence continues at coordinate 86,109 of JAKUCB010000004.1, forward strand.
GTCGAACTCAAGTCGATTATTTCCAACGGGTTTGCTTGTGTGATGCACTTGCACGCTGCTATTGAAGAAGTAAAGTTGGTGGAATTGAAGCATAAGTTGGAAAAGGGGACCAATAGAAAGCTGAAGAAGCCTCCTGCGTTCGCCAAGAAGGGGATGAAGGTGATTGCTGTGTTGGAAACCACGGAAGCGGTGTGTGCTGAAACTTATAAGGAATACCCTCAATTGGGGAGATTCACTTTGAGAGATCAAGGGCAAACGATTGCCATTGGTAAGATTACCAAGATTTTGAAATGAGTGAGATGTATAGATAATAGGAGAAAGGATTAAGTATTGTAGGGAATGATTTCTCTGTTCTAGAAGTCTGCTATGGTCTATATTTTGATAAAGCACCACTGTTATCCTAAAAGTCATCAGCGGTTTTAGCTCAGTTGGGAGAGCGCCAGACTGAAGTCAACTTCGGTCAGTCAATCTGGAGGTCTTGTGTTCGATCCACAAAAATCGCATTCTTTTTTGGCTAAAGGCCGTTTGAAGTCGAGGGCTCCGTTTTCCAATCGTTTTCGCTTTGTTTTCCTTATAGTTGTATGTTGATGGTCATTTTTTTGCTTGATATTGCCCAATATCCTATGTAGCTAGATTTTTCTTATTGTCAAGCTCATACTACCCATATTTACCTTATTCATTTTCAGTACCCACCACCAGCTTAATCTCCTCAAATAGTTCAATCAACTTTTCAATCCCTTTCATAACATTCTCGTCATAACCGTCTCCCTTTGTAAATTTTGCGTGGGCAAAGTCAATCATATTCAATTGCGAAAGTATGGGAGCAAGTTGATGATCATCATCTTCTTCATCATCTTCTTCATCATCTTCTTCGTCAACATCATCGTCCTTAATCAGCAAATCCCTAATCAACGGATCCAACTCATCATAAACTTCATCATTAATCAATAAATGGTCTTGATTAACAGGTTCATCAATGTGCCACCTTCTCAAGTCACCTTCATAAGTAAATAATAATGAGCTGGAAAAGATCCGAACTTCATAATCAAGTAAGGTATTATACAATAATTGGAGTCGTTTCAAAAATGTATCAATCAAACGCACCACCACCAATTTTGATGCTGGAGTACCTATGGCTAATATAGGGTCAAAAAACAGCTTGATCCCAATGACAACGGTATCCTTATCAAGCTGCCTTCCGTAAAACTTGTCATACTCCAAATATTCGTTATTATCACTACTTTTAACCACCTTTACCGTGTCTTCCAAACCAGAAATCACGTTTGGAACGCTCCCTTGCGATGCCACCTTCATTCCACAAACACGAAAATTGTGGCTTCCACTTGTGGTGGATTGGCTAACCTTTTCGAGCCTTTTGATTTTCTCTGTTTCTGTAACTGAATCATCAGTCAATTTCGATCCAAGCTTGATGTCCAAAATACACGGCGACGAATACCGAGAAAGGACGTTTTCAAGCACGATATATTGCTTTTTATCGTCAATGATATCTTTTGACACATCCCCAGGTGTCAAAGATCCCATATATTGCGGCATCCACATAGAAAGAGGGACGTCGTCATGTTCGGTAGCATCATGAGAGACGACATCACCATAGAAGGCGATCTCTTGAGGGGTGGTGAGCTTTATAAAAAGCAGACCGTTTTCATCAGTGAGACATCCCTTATGGCCAGCTGCTTGGTGTTCAATTGGTCTGTACATGAAACAGTGCAAGATACAGTCCTCACTAGCAGATCGATAATGAGTGAGGGTGAAGTCTGGACGTCAATATGAAGATAGCAAAAAGATTAAGGTCGGTTATTGAAAACAAGAATAGATTAGAAAATATAGATTAATTAACTCTTGGTATATCATTTCTGAATAACTGGTGTTGATTGAACTACAAACCAAATGATTAATTGGACCTTTACTCTTGACAGTAGAGTGTACATACGGAATTTATGGAAATATAAATGTATATCGATTGAGATTAAGTGTTAGATAGTCATCGCCTGAAGGTCTTGTTGACTCCTGGATATATTCCATATACACACGGCATTCACTGTAAAGTTTAACATTTCCTGCTAACAATGTTTCGTTATCGATTTCGTAATTTTAATGGCGACGGTTACAGATTAACTATGCTCTTAGCTAAGTTGCGACATTACCGCCAAATGAGATCCTATAGACAAAAATAAACAAAAAGTCATGTCGGCTTACCATCTAGCTGGATCTTTTTGGTTAACAGATCATACCACAGCTGGAAATAAACTCGGTTTTTGTAGTCAATGGTGGATTTTCTGCGGGGAAATCGTTATCAATATGTACTCATAAATAATCATATAGCCACCTTGATAATAGTATGTTCCAACCGTCCTTGGCCCTGAATTCTACTCCCACCTTTCCCTTTCCCCATACTGCCTCTTTCCTCACTCGCTCATTTATCAATTTATTTGTCGTCCAGTTTCGTTCCATTACTGGTATGCCCATTTTCGGCCAAAAGGTGGAAACGTCCATCACTGTGAAAGTGACCCAGATATGTTATCCTGGCTTTAATGAAGACATGGAGGATGATGCAGTCGAACTTCAATTGGGCGATCTTCTTCCCCTTATCAAGATCCAACCGTCGACAGGGGCCACCGAGGCCGCACGGGCGATACGAAAGCAAATCAAGTACGGACAGACGCCGGAGATTCAGACAAGGGCAATTCGATTGTTGGAAGTGTTGGTGCTCAATGGTGGCACCACAATTGGTACCACTGTCGTTCGTGACGATAAGTTGAGTGAACTCTTGCGAGGAGTAATTACTGGTAAGGGCCAGACTGGAAACGGAGGGACCTACGACAGAAAAGTCCAGAGAGCAGCTAGAGCATTGGCAGTTGGATGGCAGCAGGAATTGAGTGATATAGACGCATTTCGGGGCATGCCAAAGTTGTGGACTCATGTTCCTAAGCGAAAGCTGAGACAGTCAAAGTACAAGATTGACGTTGACGATGACGATTTTGAAAATGTATTTGAACTGAAGAATAACGAGTTACCAGTGGATGATACCTCACTGGACGACGAACAACAGCAAATGCCACCGCCGAGACCAGCAAGAGCCACGGCTGCCTTGCCGGCGCCGAAAAAGAAGAAAAAGAGAAGACTCTTGGGAAGGCTGAAATATGCCGATGATGAATACCGCATTCCACAAATCAATTACAAGGTGGAGGCTCCCAAGATCCGCACTACTCTTGCCGACACCCACACCCAGGTGACGATTCTAGTGAATATTCTTAAACAGCTTCCTAGCGGGGTGCTTCCGGTGGAAGACAAGGAGGCCACCCTTCAGTTTGACAAGTGTAAAAAGACGCGGCGGAAGGTGCTTCGCTATATCCAATTTGTTGGTGCTGGCGACGCTTCCTTGAAATCGTTTGAAAACCAAAAAATGGATGACGAATTTTTAGGGGCATTGATTAGTGCCAACGAACAATTGGTAGACGTGTTCAAGCGGTACGACCAATTGAGCGGCTTGCTGGTTTCCTACGATAATATGGAAGTGCTGGACTCGGGGGAGTCGTACTACACCGAGTCGGAAGACGACGAAGCCGATGAAAATGTCACCGCCATGAACCGGATGTCTTTGCGGGCACCGCCCCCTCCTCCCCCGAAACCAGTCAGGAGGCAGGACACCGCCGATACTGTAGCAAGCGACCCCTTCGGTGATCCGTTTGTGGGGTAATCTGCAGGGGGGTGAAATATGCATTATCGTGCACAAGACTGGTTTCTCTATTGCGAAAGTGAGCTAAATTGACAGTTTATAACATTTGTAGGATGGCGCTTAATTGGGAGGGAAAATACCCAACTTGGGAATAAGGAGTTGCTGGTGGTTTGTGAATTTTCCAGCACTATGCAGGTCTCCTGCACACTTTGTGTTAACTTTCACCTCCGTGCGGGACCCTTACCCATCCGTCACTATCTGGTCAATCATAGGTCTTATAGTGATAGATAAACGAGTGGGCACTATCCCTCCGTTCTATTCATCCCGTCACCCCATGTACAAATATAACGTCACTACTGCAAAAATTCCCTCGACGGAAAATTTCCGTTTGGACCTGATATTGGCCCACCTTGGCGGAGAAACCAATGAAGCTGTGCAACTGGTGTTGAACGTCAGCAAGAACTACCAGGTCGACTTACGGGAGGTGATAAAACTAAGTTTAAAGCGGGAGCAGAAAATCCAGCAAAAAAATGTCAAGTTGGCGAAAATGGCCCGAGTATTGGCCAAGCGGATGAAACTGGCCACCCCCCTGCTGTCGCAGATTGCCAGTGTTGCTGGCGAAGTGGACGATTTGCAGGGAGTGGCAGCCACCACCAGTGATCGGTTGAAAACGGTGATGGAGCGGGTGCACCGATTAGAGTTTGATACTAATAAGTATCCCAAGTTGGCGGAATTGATAAAGAAAAAGAAGGAAACGGAGGTGGGCATGACCCATGACGCACCCACGGAGACAATTGACGCAGAAAGTTCTGGGGGATCCTGTGACCAGCCCGTCAGAGTATACTCTCCGTTATCGGTGGACCCTTTGGATCAATCCATCCTCGAATCGCCAACCTACTCCAGAAAGACTGTAGATCAGTCCAATTCTAGGACAGTCGTCACTACCTCCGTTCAATCTGTCCAACCAAGACAACCAGTGTTTACTTCTTCAATGACACGATTTGAACCCCTGCCGGATTCCCCTGTTACCATTCCCTCGCCAGCCACCCCTCCTTTTAATCACCCCTTTTCATCTCCGTCATCCATGAAGCCACCAGTGCCCGTACCTGTGGTGGTGGATGACCCTATGTCTCCCGTTCAGTTTGAACAATTCATGACCAAGAATATATCCAAATATCGCCAGAGGAAATCCCGGCAAACATCCGCCGATTCCCCCCACCATTGTCATAACCCAATCAATCTCCTTTACTCGTCGCTTATATCCCATCCCAACTATATCGACACCACTCCCCGCCAAAACCCATTTGCCAGTGTTCTCCCAATAAAACTGGCACCAACGGCTACCCAGACATTTCTGACTTCCCATTTCAAAAAGCTCCGCATCAATGGCAATCCTATCACCTCCAATACATTTAAAAACACTCAACAAACCACCTCACCATGCTGTTGCAGGGTGATGTCTCCGGCCCGTGAAGCATTGGCACAATTGGACCGGGCAGAGCATGTGGCTACCCCCTCGCCCCCATCGATTTCCGAAGACGTGTGGACCACTGTCGATTCGCTGGGGTTAGAATTACTGCCACGTAAGTTAGTTGTTGATGAATACTTTTCAAAGAGCGACTCGCCCACGCCAAAGCATAGGCCATCTCACCATACCCTTAAACCGAAACGCTCAATCTTGAAATCAAGCATTTCCAATAGCAAGGTGGCTGTCAAAACCAATCCTGGGGATAAAGCCAAGTACATGGCCCCGCTGGCGCTTTCCGAGATTAATCTGGCGTATGACAACAACGCTCAGACCAGAATCACTTCTTTTTCTGTCCAGGGAACTATCCTACTGGCGGATGATATCATGGAGATGGCGCCGCCCCTGTTCCTGGCCAATGACGACGATGCGGGGAGTATCCATTCTATTTCCAAATTGAAGGGGTTATTGGAAGAAATAGTATGAACTAATAATGTATAATGTAAGACATAGATGTAGACGTAGTGTGGGGCCACCAATATGGTTGTGATGTTCTCACGACTTCTGTCTTCATGTCTTTTGTATCACTGCTGTTCCTACTGTTTGTATCATTATTTGTCATTATTATTCGCCGTGAACTCCAGCCACTCAAAACTCGCCCCGCTCGTCTTGGTGTCTACTTGATCCATACATAAAAGAAAAATACAAACACCACCAAAAACGTCAAACCCCACATCTTCCAGGTAATTCCCGCTCGCTGAGACATGATCACCATCTTATTATAAGTATTCTTAAGCGTCACCTTCCCTTGTTCAAACAGATTGGTAATCTCATCATTCAACTTGATCAGCTTATTAATCTCGGTCCCCATACGCATCCCCAATGTCTTAAGCATGGCCACCTTTTCCCCCATAACGTCCATTTCTTCATTGTTGCCCAGCTCAAGCGATGCCAAGTACAGTTCATGATGTCTGGCCAGTTCCACTGGCGTGTGTTCATAGGGCAGCGCTGTCCTCAGAGGCGTTTCTGGTCGAGCCGGCTGGCCAGCAAATAGTTGTGTGCGCATATCCCGTTGGTGGGCGGCCCCTGCTGCTGAATACCGTGACAGCATATGGTGGTGATGGACACGTAGTTGTATTGTGCGACGCGACTGGGATCGGGTTGAAGGAAGAATGCGGGGAGTTGGAAATGAGACTGGAGGAGGCTGGAAATGGATTTGTTGGAAATGCATGTATTGAATGTTCATTGAAATGTTCATTGACATAAACAATTATTATCTACTAGCTCATAGCTCATTATATCTCATTACTCTAAAATCATTAAAGGGGTATTGGACTCAAATACCGTCGGCTCATCGTTATAATAACTCAGAGCTGGGTTTCGGAGCCCAGTGATGGGATGGTCACGGGCAACGATGTCTATTTCTTTCACCAACTTGATCATCAGGTTTTCGCCATAATTCACCCCATACAGCGCCAGCACCGGCAAGTCGCCCGATACCCACGCGTCAATAATCCGGGCCCGCTGCTTGGTGCCGAGTCTAGAAATGGGGAAATTATCCTTCTTGACAAACGCGACAATGTCAACAATAAGGTGGTGTTTAGACAACACGGTGTTGACCACCAACGGCACCAACAGGGCAAAGTACCGCAGTCGTTTCAGTTCGCACACCACCACCGTGAAATCTGCGCACTTGAATACACACAGCCCGTTGTTAAAGATATCGGGGTGGCACAGCTCAATGGTGTTTTCAATGTCAATGGGAAAGTGGTGGAGCCCCATCACCTCAAAGGTATCGGCAATCTTCCCCAATACAAACAACGGCTGGAACAGCGACACTTCCGGGATGTTGACATCGTCACTTCCCTTGGATGTTTTGGTGATGGAAATGGTATGGAGAAATCCGAGATCGCCAGTGCGCAAATATTTTACGTCCGGGGAACCGCCTTCAATGACGCCGTTGAATTGGTTTTCCGTGAACCGGTCGCGCGGTCCTTTGGGACCATTGGAAAAATTACTTAGATTGGCCTCCAGCGCCACCCAAATCTCACCAAATTCCCCCTCGTGGCAAACACGCCGCGTTTCGGGGTTTACGATGGCAACCTCGGTGCACACCGGCACCATCCCCAGGTCCTGGATCATAAGCGCATTTGGATTGTCTGCCTGATTAACAATACTCACATACCCTTGTCTCAATGCCACCGGGTCGAGGTAGAGTTCCACCGGAGCCACCGTAGCATACAGTCGCAGTGCGATCATGGGATTGTAGAAATGGGTAAACACCAGCGACATGGCCGCAGACCCCAACTTGGCCGCCTCAAACACCTTGGCAATTTTACGCAAAAACTCGTGGTCCACGCGTCCCTCCATCAGAATCATCATATTCTTCAAGTTGTTTAAATTGAATCCCTTGGGGGTAAACTTGATTGCCGCGTATTTGAGCATTTGCTCCGTCACATACACGTCCTTGACCTTGTGACGAGCCAACGCCAAATAAAACGCAAGTGGGTTTTCGGCGTAGTTTACTGGCAGCAGCAAGTAGGTGGTGGTGCCCAAGTACACCCCAAGTAGACAGCATTGAATAAAGCCAATGCCAACCGCGTGTCGGACACACCCCACCACCGGCAGCCGCAGCAGCAAATTACACGTTTCCTTGAACACTTTACATATCCCCATAATCGCCTTGTGACTAAGAGTCGCACCAAACCGGTAGTGGTCGCTTGAAAAATTAAGCCACACAAGCGCCGTGGTATTGGGGTCTCTGAAATTGGTCTGCGCCTGGAACTTGGAGATCCGCGAGTTCAACTGGGCAATCCCCAGCAGCACCTTGGTGAGCTTGGCAGTGTTTTTGATCTTGAGTGGCTTGTGGCGTTTGGAATTGAGCTTTTTAAGGCTATCGGCCACGGGCCCGTTTTTTAGATATTTTTCCACCTCTTCGTTACAAAGAATCTCGTCAATCTCAAAATCTTTGAGCACCCCCGCAAACGCAGGAAAGTCCTCGCGAATACGGTTGGAGTCGAACGGCAAAATGGGCACGGGAATCACCCCGCACATGAAACACGCAAACACCGCAATGACAAACTCCTCCAGAAGCAGGTACATCAACACCATGTACTTGTCTTTTCTCACCATGTTCTTGTCCAAAAAGTACTGGCACACCCCATACACCCGGTGCTCAAACTTTTTCCACGTGAGCGGCTTCAGCAGTTTGCCACTGTTGTCGATATTCTGGAACGCGATATGGTCCCCTTGCGAGGCCATGCGGAATTTGAGCACATCGATAATTGACTTAAAATCCGTCAACGGCGCATTGGTGCGGTCATCAATCAGCTTATCCCGGTAATCGATTGCGGAAACCTGCAGATTGAATGCCTGCAACAGTGTTGAGCGTAACGCCAGAACATAAGGGGACCATATCCCCCCAATGGCGTCCTCACCATGGGGAATCATCAGAATCAGTTTCCGGACAAAAAACTTGACAAATTCCGCCCGCAACAGCCCGTCTAGAAACCGTTTCTTACACAACATGTTTGCGATTTCCTTCCCCCCCAGTCGCATGATTTTTGGAAGAGTGTCACAGTCCACCACCACCACACAGTAGAGCCGCAAAAAGTGGCGTTTATATAAAGTATCAAAGCACTTTTGGGCGATCTGGTTGAGTACAGGTTCGTTAAGCGGCACCGGCAGATATTGTTCCAGTGCTTGTTTCTGGGATTTGGCGTCGGTGGCTTCTCCTGCCTCGTTGACAAGCTGACGGATCACTTCCGCCTCCACAATGGCCACGGGAAGATATTCGTGGCCAATAAACACATCAAAAATCGTACAATCGTAAATCTGGTTCACTTCCAGCGCCAAGGTGGCCAAAAGGTGCGACGAGTAGTGGTAGCGGAACCCGTTACCAATGACGAGGTCCTTGGCCATTTTGCGGTAGAGCTGTTGGTCCATCCACGATACCCGCTGCCGGATACGGTCTTCATAGAGCCCAAGCACGTATATCTTTTGGTTGAACGTGAACCCAAGAAGACCAGTACGTAAAAAGTCCATATCGGCGAGGCTATCGAATCCCTTGCACTTGGCATGGAAAAACAGCTTCAGCTCTTTCTTGAGGCCGTAAAACCCGCCAGAGAGACACGGAGAATCGATCCAAATCTCCCCTAGTTCGCCCCGGTTAACTACAGTGAGAGTTTCCGGGTTTACCACCGCCACGGTGGCATCGGGAAGAGGGAACCCAAACGCATCGACGCGTAAATAGTCGGGGTTGACGTCATCAAACCCCATAGGGTTGGAGTCCGTAACCGTAACGAGATTCCGCAGTAATGCTTCTTTATCTATAAGCACCAGCGACAACTCGTTATCCTGGTCCGGAGAGATCCAGTCGCGTAGAGAAATCACCATCCCCCCGTATTCAGAAAGCGTCAACATGGGAATAATAGCGTTTTCGGGGTGCTGGCACCCCAACGGCCGGAGATACCGCGACGACAAGATCTCCATAAACTCGCCGTCAATGGTGAGGGCGTTGACCAAAATCCACTTTACCAGACTGAAATCCACCCGGGTGGTTTTCAGGTACTGTCTGGTGGCGTTGGGCAGCTGCTGGTAGTCATAGGTCACCCGTTTCAAGTTGAAGTAATCTGCCAAAAGCAATGACGCCCGGACCCGGGAAATGATGTTTGCGTAGAGTCCAGGCACCTCCATCACCTTGGAAGGAGCCCACATAAGCGTGTTCCCCAGGTAGACCGTGAAAAGCATCCCCATTATCAACCCAATCAGAAACCGGATATCTAGTGTCGCCAAAACAACCTTGACCTGGCGGGAGTTCTGCGAGTACGGTCTCTGTAACTGAGAACCTGCATCGGGCAAACTCAGAAGGGTGGCATTTAAACAGTTCATCTGGTGAAGAATGGTGCGGTGGGAAAGAGCTATCCCCCGTAGCTCGCCTAACGGCAGCCTAGAAAACTCAACATATGCTAGGTTGGGGGTGGCACCATCCTTGGATATCCGCTTGTCCCACATGGTGATGTCCAGTTTTTTCGCCGACCCTAAATCGGTGGTTCTCCACCGCACCAACTTGGCGGGCCACTGAAGACGGGAATTAGTGGTCTGGAGCTTTTCCAACCGCTTAGCTACCGATTCAGAATAGAGCATCAATTTCGTGCCAGTGAGCTTGATTACATTCATCACCTCGATAATGCTTATGTCATGGTGGATGGGAATGGCGGTGACGCCGGCCATGAAACAACCAAAAAGGGCAATGGCAAATTCCACCACTTCCCCATCTTCATAAAGTAACACCACCGTGTCTGAATTTTTTAGCGACATTTTGTGGTAGATCTCATTAGCCACTTTCATCGCTTTGGCGTAGAACTTGTCCCAGGTAATCAGATTGACTTCTTTGCCTTTGCCATCCATTACCACAATCGCCTGTTCTCCCTTGTAGCACACCGCCCGCTGCTTGAAGATCTGAGTGAGCAGCACCAATTTCAGGGCATCCAAATCACCCAGTTTGCGGGGATATAATGGCTGCTCCAATTTTTCAGGATCAAGCTGGAGCTGGGCCAACTGAAGTTGTTGCTGTTGTTCATGGAGCCGCAGAACCAGTTGCATAATTTCTTCCCGTCGGTTGATATAAGTCCATTGGTCGATTTCCTTGTTGGCAAAATCTTTTTCGAGTTGTTGGAGAAGAACAACCATATCGGGAGGGATGTCTTGTTTGATGTTTCCTGCAAGCAGCATTGCCGGGTTTATTTCTGGATTATTAGTTGGCGGTACCCTACCAGGGTGGGAGGCCTGGCCGGTTGACGTCACTGACATGGTGCGAAGAAAAAGGAGTGGAGGAACAAATGAGAGTGATGGAATAACGGAGAAGGATTGATATATGGGGAGTGCTATGGGGGTGTTGGTTTGAGGGTGGTTAGGGGAATGGTGGTTGGGTGTCTAACTGAAATCAGATCAGAGGAAATTTGGGAACTATAATATGGGCTAATTTGGAGTCCATTTGATATCCAGTTTTAATGATACTTTGAATTGTTATATTGTTGTCTTGTTTTATTTTTATAAGAGAATGTAACCACCTGCGTATTCAAATAATAAAAATTGAAATATCATGTCAACTCCTACAGTCTCTCCTTTTGTCGTCGACTTCTGATTAGGTACCTACGCACAGAACCGGTATTGAAATTACGCGCTTAGAAAAATTACCATACTAATCCCACGATGGCGGGATGAAAAATACGCAGCAAAAACCCCAATCGAAAGATGGCTAGAAACGTCATCATAAACCTGTTCAAGCTGGCAAAGGCTTCTCTTTCATTTAAACTCCACACTAGTTAAACGGCCGTAACCATACCCGGTATCCGCCATTACTATATCTAGATTAACATTTTTCCTTCTTCCCTCACCTCATCGCTTTATCATCGTGTGCGATAACCTTCCCCTCCCCCTTCGCTACCCTCTTTATCCCAACTAGCCTATTCCACCGATGCTACGACCGTGGGTTCCGTGGTTCCAATCGCAAAGAACCATCTTTGTGGTGGCATCCAAGAAGAAGAAACCAGTGCCTAGAAAGTACGCTCGTCTCCCTAATGAAACCAACGAAGATCGAGCGGCCCGGATTCTAGAACAACAACAAAAAAAACGGGTTGCCACCGAAGAACGAAGGTATAATGAACGTCTCGCCAATCTTAAGCAAATGGCGGCCGAGATCAATCGAAAGGTCAAAGAGGAAAAAGTCGCAACCGAATTGAAACTGGCGACGGACTCAGTGAAAATGCCGTTGCCGTCCCAAGCCAGTGCTGTGGTGGATACAACCCTTCTTCAGCCTCTGGTGCATCTCCCCAAGGAAGTGGAACAACGGTTTGGTGACTCGCTTCGGTTTCTTGTCAATAAGCATCACCAAAACTGGCCGATGATGGTGGGCCAATTAGCGAAATCAGGAGGCTTCACTGGTCTTCAACCGTCTCTGGCCCATCTGTTTGTTCTTTCAATTCCTCCCAGCGACGTCGTTGCCATGGTTGGTGAGATTGAGCGGATGTATGAGGAAGCAAAAATCACTCCTTCCAAAAAAGTGCTACTCCACTTTATTAGAGCGCTTAGTACTGGTACGGAAGTATCCCCTCGAACCATTAATCTTATCGAATCCAACTACCTTTGCCATATCCGTCGGCGGGTGGGTGACACTAACCCATTGCCGGTTCCGGTGTATGAAGCCATGGTGATTGCCTACGGGAAGAATAATAACTTGGACAAGGTAAACACCATGCTTGAGGAAATGAAACGGTTTGCTATTGAACCCACCAAGAAGATCTTTGGTACTCTTTTGTCATCGCTTGTCTACAGAAGTAAAGATCACAAACAAGCGGTGGAGATTTTTGATTCGATGAAATTCATGTCTTTGGAAACAAAGCCGGGCACCCAGGCGTACCAGGACATGATGGTTAGTCACATTAACCATGATGATGTGGAAAAAGCCATCGATTTGTACCAAGATATGCTTTCCGAAAACGTGCAAATCAACCAGAAAATCTTGGTTGCTTTGGCAAGAGGGTGTTCGCTGCGTCCCCAACTCAAAGCCAAGGCGTGGGAGTTTATGTTTGAGATCTATAACCAGGGGTGGGAGCCGGCGTTGGAGTCGTTTGAGTACATGATTTACTTGTGTGCACGCGACGGTGACTTGGCGTTGGCAAGAGCGTTGTATGCCAAGTTGTTGGCCACCGAGCTGGTCACTCCCAGACTGTTTGGGTTTTTACTTCTCGCCTATACCAAATACCACCAGGTGGTGGAAATTCCCCAGGTTTTGTCGCTGGAAAATGGCCGGAAGTTTAGGGCAAACGTATTGGAGGATGTTGAAGTTGGACGGACGATGCCGTTTTTACCCAAGCAACACCTTGGTTCCGCTACTGAGGTGATGGCTGAATCCAGTGCCATGTGGGCGTATCATCTTTTGAAGGACCCTAGGTTTATTACCATGGATAATGCCATGAGTTATATTAATATTGCTGCCGAAGCAGGTCTGCTTGATGACTTTAAAACGAGATTTGAAGATGCAACTGTGTTGAGGGGAGCGCAAAAGACTAGGGTGCAAGAAACGGAGGAGATTGTTGAAGTACCCGACGTTATTGTTGAAGAACCTGAGGATGTGGTGCAATCAGAGGTTGAGTCCACCATCACTTCTTCTTCGTCATCGTCTTCTGTTACCTCCCCCATTTTAAATCAATTGCACCAACTCCAGGAGAAAACCAAAGTCAGCCGTACCTCGCTTGCTTATGTAATTGCTTTGAAAGCAGCTGGCACCCACCGCGATTACAACTACGCCCAATCCTTGTGGACAGAAAGAGGGGAGTTCCGCAAAACGGAACTATTCAAGTCCCTCCTGAGACAGGAAAAGGATAGCCAGGATTTCCAATTTGCAAACGCAATGATTTACGCGTTGGTGCAAATGCATTTATTAGAAGACGCCGCGGCCATCTTGTTGAGTACCGAATATCAATTCAAGTGGACCTGGGCTCAACTCGTTCACTTGCACCGGGCAGCGGTGGAAGTGGACAACACAAAGATTGCCCATACTGTTCGCCAGATTGCCAAACGGGCGCAAATCAAGCACGCCGGCAAGATTCGTCGAAAGGACTTCAAAAAGTACCAGATGCAAAGAGGGTATTAGTATTAGAATTGTATATAGAATGATGCTGGGTATTGTATATAGTAATGACGCTATGACTAGATTATGATTCATGTTGCTTCCCCTTGGGCGACACCCACTGGTGGTCGATGTGGTCGACATCACTCACCCATTGCCACACCTTGAAGATTTCCCCGTGGTCTTCAATCACCTTGGAGGCGATGTTAGTATTACGCTCCACCTTGGGCACCGTTTTGTTCCACAACTTGACCCTGTGGTTGAGGTCGTGGTCATCGGACAAAATGATATCCCGGAGCTGGACCAGGCCGATGAACGGGGCTTTTTCCGGGTCCAGCTTCGCCTCCCTCGCCTGGCGGTGAAGCCGTTTGAGCACATCCTTATAAATAATCTCCACTTTTAGTTTCTGTTCCTGGTACTTACGCAAGCGGTACTTGATCACCTGAATGACCACCACCACCGCCACTACCGCTGCAAGCGGCCGCTGGTAGCGCGCCATCAGGCCAAGGATACTATTTCTGAACTGGCATCCAAGAGAGAGGTTGGATAAGGACGTTGATCGAAGAAACGTGTGCGAGGAGTCACAGTCCGCTCCTTGGTCAGCAACGTCAACAGAACCCACGGCATCGCAAGCTGGATATCCTTTCTGGTTGTTAGTAATGCTGTTTGTCCTAGGGACAGACCCAGGGGCCGACCCACGGGTCTCGTCATGTACTTGCCTTACAATAATTTCCGGTTCCTTTTCCAATTCTACAAGCGACCGCAGCCACAATTCTTCAAACTCTTCCCTCGAAATATACGGCGCTTTCATTTCGAGTAAAAAGTCGTGAAGATCGGCGACGGCGATCCCGGCTTCCACGTTATCCCGGGATTTCCCACACTGGCGGCGGGCGTTCTTTTCCCGTAAGAGGTCCTTGGCGTTTTCAATCATGAGTTCGAGTTTGAGTGCCTTTTTCGAGTCGGGGATACACCGTTTATTGGTGGGGACCAACCAGTTGTTCCAGGGGGTGTAGTCAACAAAGTCTTCGAAGCACCCTAGTTGTAGGTTGGGGAAGCACCGAGCGTGTTGGGGGCAGGGGGTACACTGGGGCCGGAAGTGAGTATCGAGCCAGTGGCCTAGTTCGCTTACAGCAGCCACCTTTGTATGGGCAAAGGTGGGGATGTTTTGTTCTGACCCACAGTAGCCAACAATATAAAGTTGTTGGTGGTACCACCATCCGAACCAAGTTAGCAGGATGAAGATTCCCCATACGAGGAATGAGAAAAGGGTCGGGACGGCGTTGCGGAAGGGTGATTCCGAAGGTTCGGAATCGGAGTCGGAATCAGAATAGTCCTCGTCACTATCATCAGATGCAGGGGAACGTTTGGGTTTCGGGGTACCCTTGGTGCTCTTCGGGGTGGTCTTGGACTTAGGGGTACCCAATCTCCTGGGAGTGCCCCTCTCCTTGGATGCATTCGAAACAATTTTAGTAGGGTTTTTGTCCTTAAATTGCTTATTCTCCTTTTTCCTTACCTTCTTCGAAATAGGAGTTTTAACCTTTTTGAACGAATCGCTCCCAGTGCTAACCCTCGACACGTCAATTTCGTCAACTTCGGAGTCGTCATCTGAAAAATCAGTGGCGTTCACCAGCAAAAGACGCGGTTTCGGGGTAAGCTTGATACGAGGGGAGCGTGCGCTCTTGGTGGGGGTGGCACTGGCATTTGGAGACAATGGCAAATTAGACGAGGATGAACCAAATTGGGGGCCACGCGCCTTTGGTAAAAGGTTGATCACCTCCAGTACCAGAGGTTGTTCGACGGGGAGTTCCCCGTTTACGGTTTCCAAGATTTCGTTTCGTTTTTCATCAAACTCAAACAATTCTTGTTCAGCCAGCTTATCCTTTATATCTTCTTTTGTGTCTTCTTCCTGTTGTTCTTCCTTTTCAACTTGCTTGACCTTTTTCTTCTTTTTGGGTTTCTCAACCTTGGTGGTCTTTTTCTTCGGCTTAGTCACCTCCAACACTTGCTCCATCAATTCTTCGTCACTCAGGTCGGGAACAAACCGCGACACGCTGATGGAAATGTTCAGGTCGCGGGTGTCGTCGTCTTCTTCCAGGTCCATCTTGGATGTTTTCCGGGGGAGGTCTTCGTCTTTTTCCTTCCGCTTCCGCTTTTTCGGTGCTGCCGGCTTCCAATTCTTTTTCAATTCATCTTTATTGTTTTCAATGTGGTGGTTAAACAACTGAATCATTTTAGCTTTTTTCGCATTGGGGGGGAAATCAACGTCGTGGGTGTTGAGAATGGCTCTCAACTCCGCCACCCTTTTAGTGGCTGGATCAATACCTATGGTTAGTAATGATAATCGTGTATGTGGTGGTGGTGTGCTTACCTTCCTCCAAATAGTCGGGGACGATCATGATGTTTTGATCGGAGTGCGCGGTGATGAAGATATTAGCCCTGCTTAAGTAAGCAGTTTTGAGCATTTCCACTTACCCATCTTATCTTGATAGCACGGTTATGAATGATTACACTAATGCTAGATTAAAAAGGTCGAAGTGATCAGCGCATGATGCTGATGTTTTTTTGTCAATTTAGTACGGCTTTTTTGTCGGATATGGCCATGGTTTCATCATTGTGGACGAATAGCCGAAAGTAATATATTCATCAATTGAGTTCCAGCGGGTGGCAACGTTGGTAATTCCGGCGATACAGTTACTACCAACCTAGACCCTATAACTGATTTCCTAGCATTGCTATGAATCAAGATAAAGTAGCAAACCTATAATTACTTTTCCCTAGGAATTTTTAATGAGACAGTAATAACTTTCGTATTTACTATATAAACGGGAGGCAACCTACTGGATTTCTATACCAGTTAGAAAAATATGCCGGTGTCATTTTCCCCACTAAAATATAGCCTAAATTGGTTTACACTAGCGGCTCAGTCACGTGATATCGTTGGACCCTAAACGCACTATAGCCCCGCTTTCCTACCACAGTGGCATATTTCTTGTCCTTAATTCTTGTGCTTAATTCTTGTCCTCTTCATATCGGTATCAATTAATCGATAACCTCGTGGTTATCTCTATTCTCCACCCAATTATTTCAAACCATCCTATATTTCTTATTATCTCTCCTAATCTGGAAGATTCAGGTACGCGTCACAAACACGTTTAATTGGGGGAAAGATTATTTCTCTAGTATCAAGGGATCACTTGATTAATCTCCGAGATTCATTTTATCGGCATCCCTGTTCCCTTTTTACTTTCTTCACTCCGTGTACGCTGCCCCACCTGTCAATTCCATGTCCACAATAGTGTGTCCCCCACTCGGCCTCGTGGGGGTCCGGGCTACATAACCAAAAGTGTACGCAATACTACAACCCTCATCAATCGATCCCCGTTCAAACACCAAGCATCCCCTACCCCTTTCGTATTCCTTTTCCATTTACCGACCATTATCTTATCTCGAACCAGCCCTTGGTCATTCTTATCATGCAATCACTATAGTAAATAAAGTGACTGGAACACGTGGTGGCTCATTCCTGTACACAACTGGAAGCACAAATTGATGGGGCAACCAAGGCAAAATAGCTTATATTGTTTATATAATCGGAGAAATACCGACGGTTTAACCCAAACACCCGCTAACGGAGGCTGGACCCTGGCTAGTGAAATTATCTCATCCATCAGAAAAAATCATACCCTCACTACTAACTAGCCAAGCCGGCGATTAATACGATTGGAAATGAGTTTGATTCAACGATCAACTCCACTACCATCGCCAACAGATTCATTATACAACCGGATTTCGCCTAAAACGGTGCCTGTACGGCCGCCGCCTATGGTTCCGTCGTCATCGCCGTCATCGAGACCGCCGCGGCCGGTTGATCCAGTGTTGTCTCCGTATATCAAGCATTCCTACATTCCCACGGGGATCTCTACGTCAGAGTGGGTTTTTAAGACCATCCGCCGCCAGGACGTTGACTTTTATCTGAAATATATCGTTCATAATACCCCGAAAGAATATGTTCCCCGACGCCAGACCAGAGTTTCACCATACAACAAGTATTATTCCAAAGTCCGGCAGTCTCAGGTGGCACCCGAGGAGGTGGTGGTGGTTAAGCCACGGCCGGTTCCCGTGAAAGTAGCCGTGCCGGTGGTTACCACGGTACCGTATGAATTTATGGAATGCCCCATAGCCGACCTCATTGCTCTAATAGGAAGAATGCTTGCGCTGTTAATCAAGGTGAATGATAAACTGGTGCCGATGGAGATCCAGGCCCCGAGACCAGAGACCCAAACCGTAACCAATCAGCTTCTTACAAGATACCATCTGCGACTGCCTCCAGGTATCTCCACTACAAAGTACCTTAGTCGGTTGGTCAAGTTTAACCATTTAAACCCTGCCAACCTTCTCACCATGATCTACTATATCGACTTGTTGTCGCACCTGTACCAACCGTACTTTACCCTTAACCTGTGGACAGTGCATCGGTTTTTGCTTGTTGCCACTATGATTGCCCAAAAGCTGAGTGAAGATTTCTTTTACTCTAATGATCATTACGCAAAAGTTGGTGGGGTTGCCATTGGGGAATTGAACTGTCTTGAACTAGACTTTTTAGCCCGAGTGAATTGGAGGTGTGTGCCTGTGAAAAATGTCGAAGGAAAGTCATCAATTCGGGATCTGAAAGAAGTGTTGGATTTATATTATAGCCAGTTGATTGGGTTGATGGGGAAAAATTTAGCACTGGAGCCTGGTTCTCATGTTCATTATGTGCGAGCTGATTATGATATGGACGATGATGACGATGATGATGACGATGACTATGGCGAGTATTTGAGGCTGGACGCAAAGTACGGTAAGCCTACGGTACAAAAGTATGATGCAAATGGTTATGATGTCAAGGGTACATCATCGCCTCATTTGAAACGAAGGCTTTCAAGTGATTAATGGATAGAACGGATAGGTATAAAGGATCGGATAGGATAATAATGAATAATGAATAACGGCGTTAGATGGTGCATAATGACAGCAAACGCTCAATGAAGTCAGTTTGATGAGAATTGTATTGAAATGGATTACAGGCAAGGAATGTTCGGAGTGCAATTACTAGCCTTCCCTGTTTGAAGATTTTAACTGTCTTATTGTATTTTTGAAAAAAGAAATCTCCCGACCGTGAGTCGAACACGGGACCCTGAGATGGCTATAACATTACAGTCTCATGCTCTACCAGCTGAGCTATCGAGAGGATCTGGCATCGCTTTCAATTTCTTCACTTTTGATTTTACGCCATTAGACTAAAGGATAAATTATCAACAACCATTTAATCAATGTGTCCGGCTCTCCTAAGAATTGAGCAATGGCTTTTTTCACAAAGTTTTCCCCGGTCCTTTCTTGGGGGTCCCGTGTGGCATTGTCGAACTCCACACGGAATCTCTCCCAGTCAATTGAGGAATCTTCCGGATTAGCTTTCATGTGATCTTCCATAATACTCTTTATTCTTTTATATTTAGAAAAACCGGATGGTTTTTTCAGTTAGCAAATAGCTAGTTTGTATAGTTTCTTTACTGTAATAGAATTGACGTGACCTCTAAGGTCATCTTAAGTCCTCAAAACCTTTCACCGCTTCGTTGACATTGTGTGGTTTTCCTATCACCATATGAGGTCAGTGTACTGATTGTGTGAGGTTGTTTCACCAGTTCGATGTACATATTTCCTCTGACAATAGGTTCTCTGACACATTGGTGCTGAAATTTAATTTACAATGACAATCCAGTATCTCTGTCGTCTAAAGAAGCAAATTACAGCTGAAACCTAAGCCCTGGCTCATTACCCCCCTTCCCCCTCCAATAGAATCGTAAGCCGAGATCAATGCACTTTGAGCCACTCACGCCAATCGCGCAATTGACCGTCTCCTAGGAAACTATATGCGGTGCACAGCAAGCGCCAACTTACCCAAGCAAAAAGGATAAAAAAAATGGGGCTTATCTCTGGTTACAAGTTAAAAGGGATCTACACCACCTTGGTACGCTCTTCCTTTGATACTAGGATTCTTTTCAATTCATCCACGCGATTGTCATATTCCACACCAAGATTTCTTTCTCAAGCCCTTGAATCAAGACACAGACCTCCTTAAAGTGGTAAGTGCATATTTTTTTAGATCCTCGTCCAAATAGAATAATAACCTCCTTCGTAATTATGCGCGCTAATTTGCCCAATAAAGGACGTACATACGTTAGATATACCTTACATTAAAAATAATTTATTCTTGGAAGTACCACCATACCCCAGAAATATGGCCTGCTTGCTCGGGGTCAACTCCTATTCCAGCATAGCCTTGAATTAAAGATCAATGAGACCACCTGTACAGCCACCACATCTGTTAATCACCTTGGCAGCAGTAGTCTGTCCCTTGTAAGAAATTGTAATCCACCGACCACAGATCCACGCATTATTGGGGTTTCCCTAATATTGAGAGTCCCAGTAGTCATTACGAATGGCAACAAAATTTTCATTATAGGTGTCAGCACTCTATCTACAGGCTCCAAGGCCACCATAGGTATCGTACCAAGTGACAATTCCCTGGTAGTGGTCATCAAATCTCTCGGCAACCAGAACCTCGGGAAATTCAACTGGGGTGGCCACAGTGATGGAAGCGACTGAAATTAGAGTGGATAACAACATGATGGAAAAATTTGATAATCGTGAGTCAACTTATAATATTTTCCTCTATATCCTTTGTTGTGGTATTCTTGTGGTTAAACTTTAACTTTATACTACAAGTGGTTTTCGTGCATTCAAATTGGGAATTCGTTATTGACAAGAATCCAATGAGAGAAGACCGTATTACTTTTGTTTTCCTTCGATTGAATAAGATATAACTACCCATTTGTTGCCGTAGGAACCACCGTATTCTCGTTCATTAAAGTTTACTAAATATGAAGTCCCCCAAACACGCATTCTACACCAACATTGATGAAGTCCAAGTCATAAGGTGTCCTCTTATCTCTTAAATGTCCCACTACACGAACCTACGTACGTACTTTTTCATCAATTCCATCGATCACCTAATTGATTTTCATTTTTCTCGATCTTCGCATCGCGGAATGGACGATATTAAACTCAACTCCCTGAAACTAGGGACCCAAGAATAGTAGGTAACCCGACGCCGTAAATGCCGATTACGCAATACTAACCCCAGTTGGAACCAGTTCTACAAGCGAGAAATTTCCAATTTCCATGAAAATGACGCAGACACCGGTGAACGGTGGTTCGATGATTCGGATGCCGAATCTAAGATGATCCAGTACTTGATTGATAAAATGAATGATGCCGAAATTGAATTCTACGACAGTGTGGTCAATGTGGTTGATTTGGGTACCGGAAATGGCCACTTTCTCTTTCAGCTCAAAGAGGAAATCGCCGAGGAATACGAAGGGGATGACCAGTTCCAGTATGTTGGCGTGGACTATTCGCCCGATTCCATTCAGTTCTGTCGGGAAATTGCCGCCAACAGCGGTGCCAGTGATGTAAAATTTGAAGAAGTTGATCTTCTACAAGATGACCACCCGTTTTTACAGAACAAGTTTGAGGTTATTATTGACAAAGGCACGTTGGATGCGATTGCGCTCAACCAGGAGGCCAAATATGACGGTAAAACGGGAGTAGAGGTGTACGGGACACAGGTCTCCAAGATGATGAAACCGGATTCTAAGTTATTGATCACCAGTTGTAACTTCACCTCGGAAGAATTGATTAAAATCATCACCTCGGGTACGGGGTTAAAAGTATGGGGACAAATTCCCTATCCTTCATTTGAGTTTGGTGGCGTCAAGGGTGCCACCATTTGTAGTGTTATTTTTGAAAAGTAAACTGTAAATATTTAGATATCAACCTAATTCAAATCATTGTAATAGCAAGAGGCATCCCTTTCTGTACTACGTCTCGTTTTTAATGTACATTCCCTACTCCATAAACCCCACCACCTCGTCTCTGGTAGCTTCGTCCTTAAACTTGAGCATATACTGGACGGGGCTTCCCTCCAGGTTCACCAGGGTGAAGCGGAAAAATTTTTCCGGGGTCAATGACGATTGATATCCCTTGATCACCTCTGTGGCCTTGGAAATGCGATAATTCAAAATCACCTTGTGTACCCCTGTCAGCCGCATCACCAACCGTTTGCTCAGTTTGTCCTTGGCCTCGTTAACGTGCAAATTTCCTGCGCCCCGCTCTCTCCAGCCTTGGGGCTGGGTGGCAAAATCGAGTTCATATAGCTTACACTTTGTGGTGTATAACGAGTTTTCGTCCTCCTCACCAGTAGACACGGTCACGGGGGTCAATTCAACCTGTTTAAACTGTTGTTTTGGCTGGCGTGACTCGTCGTTGATAGAGTCCTTTGACTTTAACGTAGCATCATCGTCCAAAAACGACTTTTTTGTCAACAGCTCCTGGAAGGCGTTGCCAAACTTTGAGTTAGCGCCAAACAGGGTGATGGAAGGGGAGTCTGATTTGGGGGAGTCGTCAAACACGTTTTTCCCCGACTTGATATTTTGAAACGCCAGCGAGCCAAAGGAGATGCCACTGCCAAACGCTTTGGCGGGGGGGTCTGGGGTTTTTTCGGTTTTTCCAAATGACAGGGCGCCAAAGGTGGGTTTTTCCGGCAATGGTCGGTCCAAGGGTACAGTGTCATTCTTGGTTAGGGTTGGTTTTTGTTTTGGCGCTGATGGGGGACAGCATTTGTGAAGGTCTGCCACTTGTTTCTCTAGCGCCGCAATTCTCGATTCGTAGCGGGCCTCCACTTCCGAAAGAATTGATTGTTTAAGGTCTGACTTGAATAGTTTCCGTTGATCTTCGTCCTCGGCGTGGCTTCTTTTGGAGGATTCAGTCATTATAGTAGACCACAAGACTGACAAGAGAGTGCGAATGGAAGCAATGAGAAGAGGTAAGGATAAGGGGACAGAGTAGTGGGGGTGAGCGTTAGGTGTAGGGTTTGCTGAGAGGGAATTAAGTGGTAGTGGTATTTTCTTAAGGATAATGCTTGAGAGATGAGATATGGAATTAGACAGAAGTAGCGCTCAAACTGGAGAGGGAATCTGGAGAAGGAAACTGGACAGGAAATTTTAACGGAAGAGGGAACTGGTATAGTGTGGAGGAATTTTATTTGTGGTTGTTGTTACGACTATATTTGAGTATATGGGTATAAGAGTAGCAATGCCAACTTGAACTAAACATATATATGTATTACATTTTTTTGAAACCATTTTTGGTTTGATTTATGTTAATGGATCTATAATAGTCTTGATCTTGTTGAATGGCGTTGCGGACGACGGATACCTAGGCACAGTTTGAGGGACAACTATGATAGAGTAACACTTAGATTATTGTAAACTCTAAACCAAACCAAACTGCTAGACTAAAGAAGACAAACCAAACTCATATATTAATTTGAATACATTGATTAAAACAAGCACCTAGACTAAGAAGACCTACACTAAAGAAGACCAACATACTCATAGATTTCAAGTATTAACCAACTTTTAAAACAAATCCATGACACTACACAATATAGCCTCTCTCACTCAAACGGAATAATTACAATCACAAATTTTCATCCATTCAAATTTTCTTGCTACATCTCCCTACATAACCATCATCGCACCACGACTACAACTAACAAAATTCTACACCCAGAATATCAAGAAATCCAGTAAAGCCAGATATTACCCACAACTACAACAAACCACGTATCTGGAATTCCAACTCACTTTACAATACCATCTTATTGCATCGTTTTAAACAATCTCAAATTGCATCTCATAATAAAAATATGCCTGTGTCATACAGATGTCTGCCTAGCGGACGGTTCCGTGAAACCGAACGTACCTATGAATGCTGCCACACAATACCTAGCTCAGACAATAACCGACACCACATGTGCAGATGCATAACCGTTGCAAGCATTTATTTACATATTTCATTTCACATTTGCAAATTGATGAGATTTGGGAAATTTTAGAAAAAGAAAAATTTGGTGCCTAATTATTTAACCAAGATACCCTGGTATAATATAGACGATAATCCAAATACATTACCAATTAATACCTTCAGTTTTTTCTATTATTTCTATCCATTATTCATTACTGTGGAATCTCCCCACCTCACCCCCAATTAAAGTTTTCATCTCATCGTCTCCATGCAGATTGGCATTGTTGGTGTTTTCATCCCTTCTCCACCAATTCTACGCGTTCGCATCGGTATTTACGCGTGGAGTGGGGCGTACACGAGGCTAATTCGCGACGCATATATTTTGACTAGTACTTCATCGTCAGGTAGCTTGCGTATTTGTCGCGTACCGAACGTTTGTGGTCTCGAGGATCTCTAGAACGCGGTCGCGATTGAAATGTCCGCAGCAGGTAGGAAGGTTGGGGTCGTTTTCGGGTCACTGCAGCAGAGGCGGTCCCTTTGGAGCCACGGCCGCCCAATCCGCCGCCGAGGCGCATAGGCTTCCACTGTCGCATGGTGTGATTTCGCTGGAAATCAACCAACAGCATGCGATCTCGGATTCGAACCCCCGATCTCAGCAACGTTTCCACACACTCACCGGCATCGGTTTCTCGGCCGTACACCACAAACCCGTAGCCACGGCTAGCGCCATTTCGATCTCTAATCACCACCGCCGACTCTACCGGGCCAAACTTTTTGAATTCGTCCACAAGCTCGAGTTCAGTGACATTATAATCTAGTCTGGCCACAAACACCGTTCGCATGGGATCGTTAAACGCCGGGGTGGGCCATTCGTTTAGTTGTCTAACAAACAGCTCCTTTTTATCCGTGGCTTTCTCTTTCTGGTGGTTTGGCACTACGGGAAGAGCAACTTTGTTGAGGTCATCGACATGAGCCTGATACTGAGACTTCATCAGCGCCACCCCAGTAATCACGGGAGTCCTCCGAACACCCATCGGGTAATCGCCCGGCGGTATAAATGCCAACGGCGGCTTGGCAGCAAAAAGATGTTGGATCAGCGTTGGAAACCCGTCCATAGTCGCACTAATCAATCGCACACCATGAAAGTGGATGTAGAGATCGAACACTACAATGCCACCGTCGACTGGAAAACGCTCCCTGGCCTCACCCGAATAGAGCTTGCCAAACACAACGGCACCATTCTCCCCACGATCTACGTTGGCATTCGCGGACTCATCTACGACGTCACCCCTAATCGTGACAGCTATGGCGTAGGCAAAGGCTACCACGCATTTGTGGGGAAGGAGCTGACCCGGCTCCTAGGACTCCATAAACTCAAACTTGGAGAGAACCAGTGCGACGCCACCGGCTACGCCTTGGATCAATCCAATTGTACCTACTGGACCGGCGACTTTGCCGACAAGGAGAACGACGCGGTTGCCAAGTGGATCGAGTACTTTAGTAAACGATACCGCGTGGTGGCGGTGATTCTCGACCATGTATAGCCATTTCTATTACATATCATACCATACACGCTCCATACCACTCCTAGGTGATCTTCGGCTATTCCTCTCTCGTTCCACTCGCTGCATCGCAACCCGCGATTGTCCCATTCGGTGAAAATCGGGGTCGTCTAAAACCCTAGCCGTGGCCGCGTTTCACGCTACGCAGACGCGTGCCAAAGGGGGGAGGGAAACAAAAGTGGGTGGTAGGTAAACTAAACCGCCGCTACCTATCCCCTTGACCACACCTTAAAAACACCGTCTCCAATTTTTCCATATTTTCAAAATACACGCTGCCACACCCCTTTCACTCGCGTCCTCCTTACATTATTTTTTGAGGCTACAGCTGCGGACTAAGCTGCTAAGCGCCGCCAGTATTCTGCATGAATATATAAAACTTGACACCACCCCAGCAAACATCATGAGCAAATACGGACCTCCTCCTCACCGTCTGCGGCCGTATCCTTCCCAGCTCGAGGGGTTAGAACGCCGGGCAAACTCGGTTCTCCTTGACGAGTACGCCAGTGATGTCCTGAAGACAATGGCGGTGCTTGAGGCCCAGCTGGCGGTCAATCCAGCGATGATTGACTTGCAACCGGAAATCCAATGGTTTATGCGCCCGTTTCTCCTTGACTTTTTGATTGAGCTCCACTCGCTGTTTAAGCTCCAGCCCCACACTCTTTTCTTGTGCCTTAATATTATTGACCGCTATTGTGCCAAGCGCATTGTCTTCAAGCGCCACTACCAGTTGGTGGGGTGCACTGCGCTCTGGATTGCAGGCAAGTACGAGGACAAGAAGCTGCGGGTGCCCACGCTTAAGGAGTTGACGGTGATGTGCCGCCAGGCCTATGACGAGGAGATGTTTGTTCAGATGGAGATGCACATTTTGTCGACGTTGGAGTGGCTGCTCAGTCATCCCAACTTGGAGGAGTGTCTTCAGTTGGCCATTGCTGATGCTGGCGTCGGTAATGATCCGTTGACGACCCCGAAAAAGAATACCACCACCACTGCCGTCACCGCGGTGGCGAGGTTCTTGTGCGAGCTTTCGTTGTACCACCGGTATTTCTTGCTGGTGCCCACTAGCATGGTGGCCGTCACTGCCCATCTTTTGGCGAGCTCGATGCTCCAGCTCCCCAACGCCACCGACGCTTTAGTCGACATTGTCCGGAGACACCACCTCCACCAGTCCCGCACCCGCTCCCTGGCGCAGACGCTCTACCTGAATAACAATACCTCCAACTACTCCCACTCCCACTTTGACGAGATGGACATTCTCATGGACGAGGATGCCACCGATGACGACGAGTACAGCGACGACGATTTTGTCGATGCCGCTGGCGTCACCGACGAAAATACCCCGCCAGAAGTGCTTGGCGCCTTTCTCTCCGGCTTTGACATGTCCCAGATCGCCACCATCCGCGAGATTGCCCTCCAATTTGTCATTAATCTTAATAACATCACCGAAGTGCTCACCAAGAAGTACGAGCCGCTCGGGGTGATCCAAGTGTTGCAAAACTTCCACCACCGGTTCCAATACATCATTTCTTCGGTGGTGGAACAACCGCCGGTGGACCGCCTTCTGGAACAAATGGCAAACTACGCTGACATTATCTTGCAACTCCCCAATTTAGCCTCCCCGCGGGTGGAATCGTCGCCATTGCAGTTATACCCGCTGCAGCCCACACCCGCCACCCCCCCGCTGGCTACATCGCAATACCTGGTATTTTCCAATAAGCGCAGCAGCACCGTGCTGACGCCGGTGTACTCGTCGACGTCGTCGATAAACCGCACCCGATCCAAGATCTCCAAGCACAAGCAGGGCCACGCGAGCTCGTCTACGTTTACTGAGTATTCGCCCACCACTCATAAATTTAAATTTGCACCGCTGATGCTGGAATGGTCGCTGCCGATCAGTCATTATAATTAGCATAGACACTGGCTACATTATGAATAGAATAATGAGGACAAGACAATAACTTATTAGTAGCAAAGCCTCGTCATCTACAAGAAATCTATCTATTTACGAGTCGTCTTAGATATGCACCCACAATAGCTAGGGTCTGCTATTGTTCTTTCACAATAGAACCTTGGTTGCTGGTGACAATCGTCTGTTGTTAGGTGGTGTGCATGGCGTTCGGGTGATGGGCTTTGTGTAGCAAAAAATTAAGGTTTACCGCGTTTTTCCACCTTTTTGTATGAGACGGTGGTCAATTAGTGCCGATAGACGGTGATGCACGTATGAAGAATGAATGACAGGGAATGTTACGAAAGGGACGAAACTGACGAAGTGACAAAGGTGTTTAGAATAGGTTTAGTAGTATTTTAAAAATAGTGTGGCATCGGGGATGATGAGTGGACTAGACGCGTTAGTAGATCGTAGACCACGGAAGAAAGTTTCGGAGAATGTACGGAAAAGGTACGAAAAAAAGGCCACAAATGTAGATTGATGCATCCAGTATTTACCAATACATGTAGGGTAACAATAGGATAGAACAGTGTAGGGGAGATGATGACGATGATGACGATATGAAGTTTGAAGGGATGGTGCATAGCAAACAGGTGACAATAGGTAGCAAATTGTGGGGACAATGTGAATCAAAAATAAAAAGAATAACAAAAATTGTTAGGAGGTATGAGGTCTGTGTGAAAATGATTAATGTGGTAAAAATGCCAGGTAGGCTGAGATGAATGTAGTAAAAATGCAAAATGGAACATGGTATCATGGGAAGTTGGAAAATGGAGAAATGTTAAAAGAGGTAAAATGCTAGGACAAACAATGATTGTTGAAATGAAAACGGCAGGAGGGGTGGGGTGGTGACGCGGTGAATCTATGGGATATTTATTGATAGGGTTTCATAGTGAGGTCCAGAACCATGGGTGAAGCTGATCCGCTTATGTTGCCCGGTATGACAAATGCCAGTAACAAAACAACACACGTCGTTTAGTCACGTTGTCAGGTAAAAGAACGATGAAAACTTACAGATCTCGTCAAGTTTATATTTGTGACTGGAAACTTCCTACGTAACTTGGCTGTGACCCTGGTTTAAGCCATCTATTTTTGACTACCTGCTGACGTTTCACGGTTTGAGACATACCGGTATCAAGACTACGCACAGTTGTCAGTGACGTAGTCAGGAATGGGGATGTTTGGCATGAAAACTATACCGGCGTAGTCAAGTTTATATATTCGATGGGATTTGATATACCTGCATCTGGCTGTAACCCTGGTTGATTTTATTGTATTCCTCTGACGTTGCCTGGTATGAGAAATACCGGTATCAATAATACGCATTAGTCGTCAGTGACATTGGTAAGTTGCCAGAATGAGCAATCACGATTTGAAAACTACACAGACGTAGCCGCGTTTATATACTTGAAAGGAAACAACCTACGTACGAATGGTTGTGACCTTTGTTGATGCTATGTTACTATATTTGGCTGACCTTTCCCGGTATGAGAAATACCGGTATGAAAAATACCGGTATGAAAACTACGCAACCATCTACAGTGAAGTTTCCAGGAATAACGAACTCCGGTATGAAAATTATAAAGACGTTAACTTGTTTGTACATTCGATGCGATACCGACTACCTAAACGAGGCTGTGACCCTGGTTGTGTTTATTTTACGGTGATCCGCTGACTTGCCCGGGATGATCTACGTGGCGTCAATAAAATTGCCAGGATTGAGGTGTTCGGCGTGAAAACTACACAGTGATCATCTTGTTTATATGTCAGAAATGAAATGACCCACTAACACCCGGTTGTATTTCAGGTTGATTCTATTTATCATCTGCCATCTACTGACATTGAACGGTATGAGAAATACCGGTACCAAGAATACGGAGGCGTCGTCTATTTATAAATTTGTCCGGACACGACATACCACCCTCCACGATAACCAGACATCTAGATTTTTATCCAAAACAACACATCATACACTACCCAACCGCCACCCCTTGTCTTCTCACTCCTTCTCTTCCTTCTCACCTCCTTTTCCTCCTCGCTCTCCGTCATTCCTCCCCAGTGTAATATGCCGTGCGTAAACAATATCATGCGGTGATGATTTGCTCGCTTATCACCAATAATCACGGTCTTGACAAGTTTCAAAACTAAGGCAATTCCAAAAAAACAAAACTCACAAACTCCCCACAAACACCCACTAAGACCACTTCATTTCACCCCACACCCTCTCTTTTCCTTCTCTTTCCCTCCATCGCATTCCTTTCTCCCCCTTCCTCCTCCCCTACCTTTCGCGTCGGGTCGCGCGCATTCTTTGTTTCTGTTTGTTTAGATCAAATCATGCTGGACGATTTCAGCAGCAAAAACTGGGTGTGGGTCCCAGACGACACCTCCCTTTTTGTAAAGGGATACGTCACCGATTACGTCGCCGACGGAACATGTAAAGTCACTGTCGTCGAAGGGCTGAAAGAAAGCCAACGCATTGTTGACCAATCGCAAATTGAAAATTGCAACCCCTCCAAGTTTAACAAATGCGATGACATGGCCTCGCTTACCCATTTAAACGAGCCCCTGGTGATTTACAACTTGTACCTCCGCTACAACGACGACCTCATCTACACCTACTCCGGACTCTTTCTTGTGGCCATTAATCCGTATAAACTGTTGGGAATCTACGATACCCCGGTGCTTAACCATTACCACGACAACGAGGGGGACAAGCCCCCGCCCCATATTTATGCCATCACCGAAAAGACCTTCCGCAATATGATTTCCAACGTTAAGGATCAGCTGATACTTGTGACAGGGGAGCTGGGGGCGGGGAAGACAGAAAATACCAAGAAGATAATCCAATACCTCTCGCTGATGACCCCCATTGGCATGCGCCGTCAAAACCACGCCAAACGCAACCTGACGTACTCCCAAACGATCGACACGAAAATCGTCCAGGCCAACCCCATTCTTGAGCTGTTTGGCAATGCCAAAACTATCAAAAATAACAACTCGCTGCGGTTTGGCAAGTTTATCAAGATCTTCTTTACACGGCGGGGAATGAACACCCTGGCCACCATTGACTACTATCTTCTTGAAAAGTCGCGGGTGGTGTCCCAGCTCGCCAACGAGCGTAACTACCATATTTTCTACCAGCTTCTCCGCGGCCATGACGACGTGGACCTGTTGGGGCTTTCACGCGACATTGGCGCCCATAACTACCTCAAGGGTCTGGCCCACGAGATCCCGCATGTAGACGACGCCAAAGAGTTCAAATTGCTCTGTGCCGCATTCTCCATTCTTGGTATCGAGCTGGATGAGCTTTCCCAGGTGTTCCGGGTGTTGGCGGTGGTTTTGCACCTCGGCAACCTAGAATTCACCCTGATGAAGGCGGAGCAGGCAAACTTCACCGCAGACCTGCCTGTGGACACCATTGCCGAGTTTTTGGGAATCAAGCGTGACGAGTTCACCGCCAATTTGTTGCGTCCCAAAGTCAAGGCCGGGCGCGAGTTTGTGCAAAAGCTGAAGAAACCGGCGGAAGTGCGGTTTGCCGTGGATGCGCTTGCGAAACATTTGTACGAAATGTTGTTTCAATGGGTGATTGCCAAGATCAACACCAATCTCATGGTGGATCTGGACCTGGTGGACGGCACCAACTTTATCGGGGTGTTGGATATCGCAGGGTTTGAAATCTTTGACGTCAATTCGTTTGAGCAATTGTGTATCAACTACACCAACGAAAAGTTGCAACAGTTTTTTAACCACCACCTGTTTATTATAGAACAAAGTGAGTATCTCCGGGAAGATATTGCCTGGGAGTTTATTGATTTTGGCCAGGATTTACAGCCCACCATTGATCTCATTGAAACGAGACTGCCGATGGGGGTGCTCAAGCTACTCGACGAGGAGTGCCTCATTCCTAAACTGCTGGATAAGCTGTTTATGGAAAAGTTGGCGTCCAACTGGGGGACGGGCCAGCTGGACAAGTTCAAGCTCAACAAGTACCGGCTGGGGTTCATTATCCACCACTACGCGGGGATGGTGGACTATAACGTTGACAATTGGCTACAAAAAAACACCGATCCCGTCAACGAGCACGTACTCAAGCTCTTGCCCAATCTGACCAACCAATTCATCCGTAGTTTGGTGAATAACGACGAGCACTTGACGGCGGAAACCCCCCTGCTGCCGCAGAAACGGGGCGCGCGGGTGAAAACGGCGTCGTTCAAGCACAAGGAGCAATTGAACCTGTTGATGGAGCAATTGGAACTGACGGAACCGCTGTTTGTGCGGTGTATTTTGCCCAATTTGGACAAGAAACCAAACAAGTTCGACAAGCAGTTGGTTCTTAACCAGTTACGGTGTAATGGGGTGTTGGAAGGGATTCGGATCACCAGGGCAGGCTACCCCAACCGGATGACGTTTCCCGAATTCTTCCATCGCTACGCCATCATCAATCCCCGCGAGGTGTACACCAACACCGCCAAAACCAACTGCGACTTGATTTTGAAGCACCTGGGACTCGATCCCGAGACGTTCAAGATCGGAATCACAAAGATCTTTTTCAAGAATGGCATCTTGGGCCGTTTGGAAGAACTCCGTGATTTGACCCTCAAACGCCTTTTTACCGACTTGCAATCGGTGGTGCGTGCCAAGGCGGCCCGCCGGGAAATGCAGCACAAGATTAGACAGATCCAGCTGGCACAGGTGGTGGCGAAAACCATGCAAAAGATTGATAGCCGGTTGCAACAGTCCAGGTGGTTGGAGTTGTTTTTAGCCATCAAGCCGCTTCTAGAAGAACTGGTCAAGGTTTTGGACCTGCAAGAGATGAACGAGAGCTTGAAACAGGTAAATTTGAAGCTTAAAGAGGCGGAAAAAGGCCGCAAGGATTTGGATGTGGAAAATGAAAAGCTACGCATGCAAATGCTGACGTTGGAAGAGGAGGTGATGCTGACTACATCCCAGTTACAGCTGCGGGATCTCAAGATTGCTGACCTCACCAAGCAATACAAGGAAACACACCATAAGCTTGAGGAAATGGAGGGGGTGGTGAACCAATTGAAGGCAAAAAAGGATGCTTTTGAGCAGGCCAAGCTTGAATTGGAAGAACAGATCGACGATTGGGAACGTAAACACAAGAAAAACGAGTCCCAGGTGCGGGAACTCGAGTCTAAACATGACCAACACCAGCTGGAGCTTGGAAAAGTACAGCAGAAGTTGGCCGCTGCCCATGCCGCCATCGAAACCCACAAAACCACGCTTGAGGACGTCAAAATCGAGCACCAGCGGGCGCTAGACGACGCCAATCTGGGCAAACAGGTGATCCAACGGATGATGGATGACTTGAAGCGGGAATCGGAGTCGTTGCGTAAGCTCCAGCCCAAGAACGACGCCCTCTCCCGCGATATGGCTGCCGCCACCGACCAGGTGCGCAAGTTCAAGTCCGAGGTGTCGGCCAAGGACCGGGAGTTGGCGCTGATGAGACTGCTGGTTGTTCGGCACGAGACTGACACCCTGGAACTCAAGGGCAAGTTGACCCAGGCAGAAATGGAGTTGTCTCACATCAGGGCCCGAGCCGAGGCCAGCGAGCGGGAGTTAGCCAAGGAGAAGCAGAATAGCGAGCGCCAGCGGGTGGCGGCATCAGCCGCCGAGGCCAAAGCTAGGGAGGCTGCGGCATTGGCGAAAGAATTAAAGGAAGCCAAGATGACGGCGGCCGACCAGGCACGCACCATTGCCAGCTTACATAAGCAATTACATGAGGGGGACGCCACCACCCGCGGGTTGGAGGAAAAGGTCAAAAAGTACAAGACCCAGGCGGAACATTCTCGCAAACAGGCAGACGACCACGCGTCGAAAACAGTGAGTCTCCAGGCCCAGGTGGCCAAGTTGGAAACTGCGCTCAAGCAACAGGAACAAGAAAAGGAAAACCAGCCGCCGGTGCTGCCGCTGTTTATGGAGGAGTTTGCCCT
The DNA here is from genome assembly GCA_030563345.1 of Diutina scorzettiae. Taxonomy (NCBI): domain Eukaryota; kingdom Fungi; phylum Ascomycota; class Pichiomycetes; order Serinales; family Debaryomycetaceae; genus Diutina; species Diutina scorzettiae. Next base: position 119,270 of record JAKUCB010000004.1, read on the forward strand.
GATGAAGTTCAAGTTGAACGAAGCCACTGCCAGTCTCCGCAAGGAAAAGTTTGAGAGGAAAAAGTTGAGTGAGGAGTTATCGGTGATTAAAGACCGCAAGCCCGACACCGCCACTCCCCGTCGCCTGTACCACGATGCCACCACCCTGCTGCTCAAGAGAGAGCTTGATTCGCTCCAAGCGAGATTGCAGCAAGAAGAGAACAACTCGCAACGGGCGGAAAACTACGCCATCCACCTCCAGAAAAAGTTGAATAAACTCCAACAACAACGGGGGCTCCAGCTGGGCAACGAGTTTGAAAAGAAATACGACGAGTCCCAGGAACGGGTGGTGGAGCTCGAGTCGCGGTTTGAAAAGTTGATCAACGACTCGGTGGCAGAGCTGCCGGCGCCGCTGCCGAACCTGTCGTTTACCCTGATGAAACGGAGCGACTCCCGACGCCACCTGTTGTCGTTTGCGGGGGCATCGCAGGACTTTGTCGCCGTTTACCAGGACCTCTCCAAGACGCTCAAGGCTACCCGCGACGAGTTGCGGGGCTCCAAGCTGGAGATATTGCGGCTCAAGCTGTTGTTGCGGGAGCTGGAGGACGAGTTGTACGAGTCCAAGCGCGAGCTGTTCCGCCAACTGACGGGAGATTACGAGGAGCGCATGGCAATGCTCAAGGTCAAACACGACCTGACGCTGGCCCGCAACTCCGAGCTTTCTTCCCAGTTGGACGTGTACAAAAAGCGGCTGGATGAGTACTTTGAGAAGTTAGAGCTCGCGGAAGCAGCAGTGCAGATTTCCAAGCGACGCGAACAGCAGGCAATGCAAGACTGTGCCGAAGCCAAGCTGGCGGTGCGATTGGCCAAGGAGGAGGCGAGACTGACGCAAATCTTGGTCAAGGAGTTGCGGCAAAAGACCACCAGTTTGGAAGAAATGGTCCAGGACAGAGACTTCCAGATTGTCCAGGTGAAGGGCCAGGTGAACGAGTTGACCCAGAAGCTCGCCCACTACACGTCTACGTATGAAAACAAGGAGGCCCATGAGCGATTCCGTGATGAGATCCGCGAGCTTCAAAAGGAGGTGGCTTTCAAGACCACCACCGAAACCACGCTTATCCGGGAACGGAAGCAGTTGGAATTGGACTTACACGACTTGAAGAAGCGCCACCAGCAGCTTGAGGAGGACTCTCGCCTGTGGCAGGTGGCGGAGGAGGAATTGATGACTAAGCTTAGTGAGTTATCCGACTCCAACCGCGAACTTGAAGGAGAAAAGGTGTTGAATGAACGGAAAATCACAAACACCGCACGCCAAGTGGCGTCGCTAAAGCAGTTGCTTGAAGAGGTGACTCTCCAACGCGATGAATTATTAACCGCCAAAGAAGAAGTAACCAAAAAGCTCTCTGAAGTTCAGGAACACGCCGACGAAAAAACGGCCCAGCTTAAACGCCGCGAGCAGGATAACAAGTTGTTGCGGCAGTACATGGCAGAAAAGCAGCTGGAACAGGAGGAGATCCGCCAGGAACTCAACCAGCTGAAGTTGGGGACGCTGACGGATATCGCGGACTACCAAAAGATTAAGCGGGAGTTGTTGGTGACCGCCGAAGAAAACGAAATGTTGAAGCGCCGCACCACCGAGCTTGGAACCCAGGTGCTGCAATTGGAGCACAAGCTCTACCTGAATGACCAGATTCGCTTCTGGGAAACCAAAGTGGAGCAGTTGACCGCAGAACTAGACGACCTGCAACAAGAGAGCTACGACGTTCAAAAGCAATTGAAGAATGTCGAGCGGCAAGTGAAGCAATTGACCATCAAGTTGGACAATGAAACGCGGGCGGCCAAAAAGTACAACGACGAGAACTTTTCTTTCCAAAACCAATTGACCCAGGCGAAGCTGAAGATTGATATTTTACACCAGGATAATGCCGATAAGGATATCCAATTGAAAAAGTACCTCCGGGAAGCATCGCTTGCCAAGGAGAAGATATTAGAGTTGGAACAACAGGTCTACCTGACGGTTGCCTAGAAAACAGTCTACCGACGGTTATCTAATTAGATGGCACAGTCTGCCGACGGTTAGCTAATTAGATGGCACAGTCTGCCGACGGTTAGCTAATTAGATGGAACAGTCTACCGACGGTCACCTAATTAGATGGAAAACAGTCCATTCGACCGTCACCTTATTTAGATAGAACAGTAAACTCGACAGTTACCTAAATTAGATTCGAAATACCCATAATTTAACAATGCAGATTATCGATCAATGGAGGCGACAAATCTACTAAATTAGCCCTCGTCACCGGTTTAGTTGCTGTGCATATGCGTAACGAGATGTTGGTTTAGACTTGCTTCACTAGTCACATTCCAAGGTACGACGTACCCAATTAACACCATAGGGGTGGCGATACCACCACCACGGAAACTACCCACTACGGTTATAAATACAACTGGATCTATATTATACCGCGCTGATTAGTCACGTTTGGTCACCTAGGGGAAGTATTTCTCTATATGGCACCATAGGAGACAGAAAACGGATAGTTACCTCAAAACGTAATTGCCACAAAACCACCCAAAACAGACGAGGTGAGATTCTGCCGATCCCCACACGAGAGCCTCCCCAATCCAAAATGGTGCCATTTGCAAATACTGGCAATCCCTTCCATTCCTTCTTCATTCGTATCGATGTTCGCTGCGTATTTCCTCAATCATCCCAATCCCAAACAGGTATGCGGCTCTTCCCAAAAGGGAAGGTGCCCCTGCATAATTATTCTCGGTAAAATTAATCATTTAAATGCTGTCACTTCCTTGATAATAGCCATGTTATCTGCATTCGAATATATCCTGTCTACCGATAGCACCAAGTTTGCTTCCAACAAGTACAAGATTCGGAATGAGGACGGATACCTGGTGGGGATGAATGTATATCCGTCAATGGCGGAGGGGTTGGCGCATTTAAAGTTGTTGAAGGCATTTGAAGTGATGAAGAAGCGGGTATTGGCCGATTCCCAAGGCAGTCCTGAGGACGTGTGGCGGGTGTTTGTCAATACTGCCTGTCGGCGTTACGTGACCTTTGTTCTGTCCATGCTTGCCGTGCACCAACAGCCACAGACGTTTAACGAGTACTCATCCATTGACCGGGCGCTTGTGGTTGATCCCCGTTACATTAAGCAATACGATGCGCTTTTACCGCCATTGGACATTGTGTATGTATGGTACTCGTTTATGCAATTTCCGGGGCGGTACTACGACACCTTTGTCAACACGTGGATTATGGCTTTTGCATATTTTCCCTTACCTTTAAAGCGCCTTTCCAGGGCTATTGACGATGTTACATTTGAGTACGACCCCAATACCGATGAACGGAACCGGTATTTTAAGTTTTTGGGGAGATTGACCGATGACCCCAAAGACATGGTTTATGATTTATACCTGGTGCTGGTGTATGAAGACAAGGTACTGCTTAAGTGCCCCTACTGTCGCCAGACGCTAGCCACTGACGTACCGATGACTTCTCGGAAGGGAACCGGGTTTGCCGATAAGAATTTTGCCTTTGCCAAGCCAGAGAACTCCAGCTGCCAATGCCCGTATTCCATTATTTCCCATGAGGAATTGCGCAAATGGCAATTATTGTGGGGGCTTACTCATCCCTCGCCATTAAAGGGCATTTTCAAACATTACACTGAAGTATTCCATGCATCCAAAGACTCCCTTCTTATCGACGACCAAATAAAGGAAATTGCCCAGCAACTGGGTATGTTGGACGTGAACATCTTTCTGAATACGACCGTAAAAAAGGTTATTTCGAGAATGATAACATTGGCGAAATCAAAGCGGGATTTCCGGTTGGCTGAACGGATCCACAAGGTACTTCTGGTATATGCAAAGACCCACTTGGTATATCTCACCGCAGATAAGTGTATTTCCGAGATTATGGTGGATCTCGTGAAAATGTGCTATCAAGTTGAACCTTTTATTCACAGAATGAACTCTTTGGATTGGATCAACCTGAAGTTTTACAAGGGAATCATGCACGACGGACGTAAGAGGTACCAAAGTTTCATCCTGCTTGCCAAGCGGTCTGGTGGGTTTGTTCTCGCCCCCACCGTAGATATTGACTTGTTTTGGAGAACACACCAGATTACCGGGTACTTTTACATGTTACTCTCCATCAACCCATTGAACCATATTTTTGACACCATGGAAGATATCACAGAACAAGATATTCCCAACGTGTTTGAAGGTACGGCCAGTTTATTTGAGCGGCTCACTCGTACAGAATACACTATTTGCTACTGTGAACATTGCTGCAGCGGTAGATATGGTGGCCAAGAAGGAAAGACCTACAAGTCTTGTATTGTGCCAGCGGAACTGCTGACTGATTGTGGGTGTTATGGTCAGTTCGAGTGTGGAGGTGGCCCTAGTGTTCGATGCGGGGCATTGAACATTGGCGACAAATTTGATATGGAGTAGAGGCTAATGAATAATGATAGAGGGGGTTATAAATACCAATCTAATAGATTTCAAGTTACAAAGACTTTTTTCTTAAAATCAAAAAAATGATACTCCTTACTGCTGTGATTTTCACTAGTTATATTTTATGGAATTCGGTAGTAAAGTTATTGGAATACTAGCAGTACGTTATGAAGTGACGTTTCTATTACTGTATTCTGAAAATTATTCCTTTATCGAAAAACACCAGGTTCTTCGATGCTGCTTGATAAGTTGAAAATATTTACCCCAGATCAATTTGGATTGTAGTAGGTCTATACTCCTGGTCTATTTTATAATATATTTACTTGCAGCACCGATGTTTCTCTTGTTGCCTTGATTTTTCACCTCCCTCGCAATCACCTCGGCTTCGCCTTTGTTTGCTTGATCATCGAATGTTGAGACTCATCCCTAGACTCGCCAGAGCTACCCCTAGGGTTGCTATTGCCACTCCCCGTATCACTACTCCCGCGTTTACCACCTTTATTTCCAAGCGGACGTTTTTTGGAGGTAACGGTAATAGCGAACCTGCCAATGAAGAAACCGTGGCGAAGTTTGCCCAAGCCTTACAGGATAACCCCAAGTTGCTGGAGTTGTTGAATGGATTCTCTCAAATGTTGGAAGCCAAGGGGATCGCTTCCGGCAAGCCCCCTCTGATGATGCAATTGATGGGGATTTTACGTGACAAGGAATTCAGAGACCATCTTACTTTATTGCAAGAAGAGTTAGTAAGATCGAATATTAAGATTACACAAGCTGATCTTTCGGCATTAACCGACTTGTACACGAAGCAGTTATCGGATAAGAAGTGAAGAAGGTTTATTAAGTTTTGTGTATATAGTGAAGAGATAACGAGTAATATCGCCAATCAATGAAAATATGTAACTATCGGACTTGAGAAAACGAGCAAGTGGTTTAAAAATCTAGAATTGCTATTAAAATTTAGAATTCTTGTTTCACTTGATTTTGTTTCGAATAGAGATTGTCTTGAAACAAAAAGAAACCTCAAACATTCCAAATTACATGTTATCTATGGGTTAGCTGTAATTTTAAATTGGGTATAAATAATATAAGGTTGGTGAGTAGATTCTATGACAATCTTCTACATTTTGTGTTCCAATTTCGTCCCAAAAGGCTGAATGTATGTAAACTGACTTTTTAAAATTTCAAAACTTGAATAGTGTACATCGCCAAATAAATATTTAGATTTTTTGTCGAAAATAAAGTCTACTAAAGGGCAAAAGGTTATAACAATCGTGCACAACATATTATTACCATATAGTCGTGTTTCACCCGACATGAAGATGGTACATACAGTACACAAATCGACATCCATCTGTTGTCTAATTCCTCAGATATCTCGCCAGTGAGACGAGCTATGATCACAAAAAAAAATCTGATCTGCTTCATGAACCAAGGAACCAACCAAGATATGTCGGCTTATATTAGGGTAATCCTTGGTTGTAACTGCCAGGTGGCGCTTTTGTGTTCAGATCGAAGAATGTATAGTATCTGCAAAAAGATGGTCACACTATAACATAAGGTCTAGTATTTCAACAACCTACACAATCCACCTTTAAAAGCTGTTATAGAAATTTTCTAAGAGTTCGTAGTGTACTATAGACAAGAAATTATCCCTAAAACTTTGTCATATACCTAGAATGAGACCTCCTGGCCTTTGATGGCCACATACATAGTCCATCTTGCTCCTACAGATATTAAACTCGCAGATCAGAGTAAAACAGGGTAATTATCTGCTATTGTATCCATCTAGTTTCGGTTTTTGCCCCACAATTACTTAGAACTTTTAATTTTAATTACCATTTTTATACTAGATAAAATGATCTCTCATATATAGATAACTGCTTCAACGAACCAATCACTTCTTCTTCGAGAAACTCTTCGAAATCACAGCTGCCTCTTCAACACCTCTAGCAATCAGCGATCTCAACCCACCATCTTCCATCTTAAGCAAACCACCAATAGTAGTCCCCCCGGGAGTACACACCAACGACTTCAAAACAGCAGGGTGGTCGCCAGTTTCAAGAACCATCTTTGCAGTACCTTCCATCACCTTGGCAGCCAGCTTCCGGGCAGTTTCAAAGGGCATGCCCATACGAACGGCACCATCGATCATCGATTCCATCATCAACAAACAGAAAGCAGGACCAGAGCCAATAAGAGAAGTGGCAATGTCCATTTGCTTTTCAGGAATCTTGAAAGCCAAGCCAACAGTGTCGATAAGCAGCAACACAAATTCATCGTACTTTTCTTCAGCAGCAGGAGAGAAAGCAATCCCAGCAGCACCAGCACCAAACCGAGCAGGAGTGTTGGTCATTACCTTGGCAATGTACTTGGAGAAAATAGACAACTCGTCAATGGTGACCCCGGCCAACAACGAAATGAACAATTGGTCATGGAGAGAGTCCTTGACTTCGCTGTGAATCTTTTCGTACATGTCGGGCTTACAGGCCAACAATACAACATCAGCTTCCTTCACCGCCTTGGTGTTAGATTCAGCACCGTAGGAGTAAGTGACGATGGGATCAGCCAACTTGGTCTTGGCCAATTCACACGAGGCTTGGTCATGAGTGCAAGCAATAATTTTGGCAGGGAAGGGAGAAGGGCGAGCTTTAAGGATGGCGTTGGCCACAGCAGTGCCCATGACGCCTGCCCCAAGAATGGTGATGGTGTAGTTTTCCATAGCAGTAGTGATAAATGAGGAAGGAGCGAACGAGATGTGAGTGAAAAACGTGAGCCAAGTATCGATGAGAGTAGATTTATCCCGGGGGTAACCGGACCGTACCTGGAGTTTAAGTTTTAAATCTATTTTGTTGAGTCTTGTCTTGTTTAGTGTGAATCGTTCATTGAAAAGTTTCACCATCGGTCTTCGGTAGTACCTGCCAAATCAGTATATATTCCCCGCAATATATATCGAATTTCGATGAATAATTGGTTGTGGAATGTTGGGAGGTTTGACAAAATAGTTAGAAAGCGGAATCTGGAAAGGTAAGGTGGGTATTTTATTGCCAGCGATTCGATGTCTAATGATTTTCAGAGGAGATTTCCAGCAAACTTGCAACTAGCTATTTTAAACGTTCTATTAATGTTGATTATTCCTTTAGTTAGGCAAGATTTGATAAAAATGGGAAATTTCACCTGAAAACACTCGTTATAAGCCTTTTATTAAACTTCAAAACCATTACAAGTAAAATCAATGAGTGTTGAATGAGTAAAAGGAAACCTGAATCATCAACGGTTCCGTAGTCTAGTTGGTTATGGCGTATCCTTAACACGGATAAGGTCCCCGGATCGAGCCCGGGCGGAATCATTTTTACTTCATTTTTTACAACATTTTCTGCATTCAATGTTCAACAACTTGCATAACACTAGTTAGTGTGGTAGCGGAAGATCGTTCTATATCTTAACATGAAAGTAACTACCAGCATCACCACACTTACTGTCTAGTGGCAAATTGCCAATCATTCCTTCAAAAGTATCCCCTTTACACGTACCCACGTACTAGTAAAATGATCAATAATAATTCATACCCCCTTTTTGTCAAATCACATCATTCTCGCTGATCTGACTCATATGCTTAGGTAATTCCTGCACAGTTCATTCTACATAAGCCGTTGGATCCCCTCCGATGTCGCAATATCGTTTCGAAATGGTCGGAATTTCAACCAATGCCATCCACGGCGGAGACAAGCAAAATAGAGTACCCGATGTTATCCCTCCCATTAACATTGCCACCACTTTCAAGTACAATGATGACGTAGATTCGCTTACCCTTGCTAAGGATCTGCCTTCCATCTTGAACAACCCAGTTTATTCTCGATTGAGTCATCCTAATTCCGAGTATGTTGAAGCTGCCGTCGAAGCCATCACTGGAGTTCCCACCGTTGTCTATCTGAGTGGGTTGTCTGCGTTCAATGCTGCCATGGTCCACCTTAACCCTAAGGTGATCGCAATTGGCCAAGCCTACCATGGATGCCATGGGATTGTTGACATTTTACAAAGAAATTATGGGGTCAAGCAAATTGGGTTGGATGATGACTTTGAAGGGGTGATTGGCAAGGGTGACGTTGTTCATATTGAATCGCCAGTGAACCCTTTTGGTACTTGCGTTGACATTAAGAAATATGCTGACAAGGCGCACAAGTACGGTGCTTATGTTGTCGTGGATGCTACTTTTGGCCCTCCCCCTCTCCAAGACCCTTTTAGTCAAGGCGCCGATTTAGTGATGCATTCAGCAACCAAGTTTTTCGGTGGTCACCTGGATCTTTTGGCTGGGATTTTGCTTACCAAGGATGCGGCTGTCAAGGAAAATTTGATTTTAGATAGATTACTTTTGGGAACGAACATTGGTAACCTTGAAGCTCTGCTTCTTATCCGGTCGTTGAGAACGTTTGAAATGCGAGTGGCTCGTCAACTGGCTCTGGCGGAAAAGATTGTCAAGTATCTTTCCGACAACATTGAGAGATTTCCCAAGTTGGCCAATATTCACCATTCCCTGTTGCAACTGGATTCGTTTGTGGCTAGACAAATGATTGGTGGCCACTCACCTGTATTTTCAATTGATATGGTGGACGAAGCGGCGGCAAAGGCGTTGCCGGGGAAACTCAAGTACTTTATCCATGCCACCAGTTTGGGGGGGGTGGAATCGTTAATTGAATGGAGAGCTTTGTCTGATGAGCACTGTGCACCAACGTTGTTGAGAGTGAGTGTTGGGGCGGAGAATGTAGATGACTTGATTGAAGATTTGGAAGCGGCACTTTCGGCGTAGACAATGTCAAGTAGAAGCAATGGTAAGAAATAGTGTGTTTTGAGCAGGTTATGTAGAATAGCGAGCTAGTAATTACCACCCCTTTCTCAAAGTAATTGGGAGCAAATTTCACTCTAGAAAATCATATCATCGACTCTTAAAGGATTAAAAACATTGCCTTCTGTGTCAAAAAGAGGAGTTACTCAAACTACACATTTGAATTATAGACCCTCTCTTAATCGTAATTCATTATCTAATCACCATAGATCAGCTTCCAACTCTTCGTAATATCCCTTCCTTTAATCTCCCTCGGCTCCGATCGAGTATCGGTGGGCGATTTTGGAGATCGGCCCTGAACCGGCAGCGTTGGCGACTCGGCAGTAGCACCATATTGAGGATGCGGCTTGCGCTTTTTCCATGCCCGTCTTGGTATCAAATCTTCTGCTTTAAAAATATCGATATCCGTTTCATATCCTCGCTCATGAAGAACACTCAAATCGGAAATATGATTGGCGTCAGTCAAGATTTTAATCACGCTTTGTCGGCGGGGAGCAAACGGGTCATCTTCTTGAAGCAACGGTAGCCGTTCCCCATCCTTATCGTACCACCGGCCAAAACAAACCACCACCGCTGCTACAACCGCCACTAGCAATAGCCCACAAATAATGCCGATTCCCATCAGAACCCACCCCAAATGAAGATGGGGAAACTGGATGCCTGGTTCCAACCATTTGAGACTGAATGGCTTGTCGATGACAAAGACACAGGGCCCACTCGCCAAATCATGTGGGTATTCACAGCCATACAGCACCAATTGCACTTGATGGTCCTTGTTATACCCCAGGGAAGCGACATCGTCACCGTCAACATATTGAAGGTATGTTTTCGAGCCCAGTTTTCGACACCGCAACCCCTGGCCATGTTTAGTGAGATTCGTGGATATGATATCCGATGAATTGAGCGTGCCCTGCACACACTCCAACAATTTGGGGAGGTTTGATTGCGGAACCAAATGGAACCGAATCAACTTTGCCAATTTGTCAAACAGAGTGGTTATGTTAAACTCCGTAAGCGCTGATTGGATGGGGACAATCATCGAATACTTTGGAGTTTCCCCGTGGAAACCAAGCGCCTTTGTGAGGCCAGGAACTTCATCTATAATGTGCAAGATATTGGGCTCATCTTTATCAACCACGGTGGTGTTGATAAGGGCAGCTAGTGGTACTTTAAAGTCATCCGCCAATAAGACTTGGTCTACAAAATGTACCACCCCTTGGTTAAAAAGAACATCGGAATTCGCAGGTATGAGAACTGCTGTAGAATTGATAAGCAATTGCTTGTGATTTTTGCGGTGAATGAACACCGAATCGCCGTTTAGTTGGCTAAATTGCTTGGGCTTTTTCAGGGAAAAATCCAGATAAATCGGGGTTTCAATGAATAACCCTTCAAGGGTGCGTTTCATCTCATGGGGGTTCTGTTTGAGGTAATCAAACACCATGCCAAGGGCGTTCCAGTTGTTTCCTCTACCAGATCGGCCACAAGGTAAGAATGCCGAATAGCCACCGTTATCACTCAAGTCGAAGAGATCATAGTCGTGAAGAAACTCAAGGGTGGTGAGACAGGTCAGCTCGTCAAAATCAAACCCCGGGGTATGACCGTGACTCATCAATTCCCCCATTACCCGGCGAAATGAAGACGGAAGATTGACCTCAGAATCCACAATGTATACATCTGACCCCAGCGCCGGGTATGGTCCTTCCACCACATTGATGACATCATTGACACTCACCACTGTGTTGTTTTCAAAGCGTAACTTGTGTTTAAAGCACCCGCTGATCCGTTTCTTGGAACACATCAACGAGTCGACCAAGGGGTGCACTGAATACTCGCCAAATTGGTATAACATTTCTTGTTTCGAGGAAAACTTGGACGTCAGCACAAAGTCATCGTCGCCAAAGTCGTCTCTGTCCAGAACGTCAACAAATATCCGGTAATTGTGGTTCTTCCCGGTGATCAAGTGACCAAGCTTACGGAAATGAACTTCCTTGACGTATTTGGAGTAATGGAGTCCGATGAGCACCTTTTCTATCGTCATCGGCCCCGACTTCACCCCAATATCAAATGAATTAAACACATGGACTATTCCATTGGCAAGGCACGCACTCACCACCAGGGTGGAGCCATTGACATGGACGCTAGTGGCATTGCGGGAAATCTCAAAGCCATTAATTTTTGCCAGAGTGCCATTGGCGCCAATGACCAAATCCGCAACCCCCATGCTGTTTAAAAGATTATAAATATCCTCAGCCACTTGGTTTTGAGCGTCCTCAGTCATGTCCAAGTCAGGCTGAGTTTGAAAGCGATATAGAGCAGTAAAATACTGGTTTTCGGAGTCGGAAATCCACGTGCTCACCGCCTCGTCTGATGGAAGAAACACCGTTCGGTTGGCAATAAAAAATTGTCGACAATGGCCGGGATTGCGGGTTTCAAGCGATACAAAAAGCTTTTGTATAAATGTAACTGCAGTGCCATTTAAAGACATTTCTTCATTCAACAACACTTTGCACACATCCGGCTTTTCTGGTAGCAACCCTAGAACCCCCTGCACAAACAGCCTTTGGTGTTTTGCGTAAACATCCTCATCCACAATCGGAGCTACCCCGTCAATTACATACTCCTGGGAATCAAAATTGGGAGCTATCTCCAAGGTGTAATTAGATCCGTCGCTATTTTTATAGGCGGTATCAAACACCACCGCCACCTTGGGCATCCACGCTACCCGCATCCTCTGAGGGATAATATATTTTCTTAATTCAGTCACTTCTCCGCCATTAACAAACGCCGAGTTGACTGGTGCGATGATGGTGGCATTTTCCAACGAATTGATCTCCGGTACCATTCCGTGGATTTGTAATAAACGAATGAATTTTGAGTATTGAGGCAGACTAGAAAGGACATCGATAATGGTGGAGGGCGTTGGCGTTGGTAGGGAAGTGGTTGTAGTTGTTGGTTTAGCAAGTACCCCTTCCACCCCAGGGGCTGCGGCTGCCATAATCACAGATGCCCAGAGGCATACCCAGGCCACAAGCATGCGATAACGAGAGTGCGAGTGAGGTTTTAGCCGGGTTAGACGACTACTAGACAAAAGGTAGGAAGAGGGAAAATGGAACAACTTTTAAGAAGGGGATGTGTTTTTGTGAAAAAATAGTTATCAAGTTAAAAATGGGTTTAGGAGGAGGTTTGTTTTTATGAAGTACTGTATGGGGAGGGTAGTAAATAGTCAGGGAGACTAGTAGAAGAGAGGGGGTTTGGAAACGTGGTTGAGAGTGGGGAAAAACGAGAAGGATTACTTTTTTTTCAGGCGGATGGTTTTTATATATTTGGTTTAATTCCCAATATGGTGTAAAGTTTTTTTCCCATGTGTGGTACCGATAGTGGCAGTATTAAGTGACATCAAAAAAGTGGTGACGTTGGAAGTGATATTGGGAGTGAACGGCGATGTCGATTGGAGACGGTGAAAAGTAAAAATAAATTAAATGGAGCAGAAAAGTAAATGGGTGATTCGAGAGGGTTTGTAAATCACCCAAGTCTCGTTCACATGGATAATTGAATCTGGCCGAGATAATGCGATGGCCGTTTACAGACACCACGCCGGTGTTTGTCTAACATTTGGCGACTTGGCTCCTTATACCCCTTGACATGATCCCTGACCTCAGACTTCTGGTCAAGAATTATAATGGCGAGCAAGCCCACCATTACATGACGATTCGATGGTTCTACTAATGCTATATTATGAAAGAATTGTAACTTTTCACAAGATGTTTGACCCGAGACTTCTCGCCAAGGAGTATAACGGTGGGTAATTTCAACCTCTCCCCACATCGCAAGAGACCCAAGTACCGGTTCGATACAATACTTGGGGTTGCTTCCTTCCATGTATTCTCTCAAGCTAACCTCACCTGGTTCGAATAACAGACCAACCTAGATCTAACATGTATAACGGATGGCCAGTCTTAAAAACATTCAGAGAAGTAGGCATAGCACCTAACTGATAACAAAACCTCTTCTCAAGATTACCTCTAGATGGAATTATGGACCAACCTTAGACCGAAGTGAAAAAAAGAATGGTAGGCCCCAAAATAACAACGGTAGAAGGGATTTCAACAAGGTAACGGGCAGTACCGCAACAGAAGCAACTAAAACCGAAGAACAACAGAATGGTTTCACAACAACCTTTTGATTCAGACACCAGTCAACATTTCAAACCCTCTCCCACCCAATCTATATACCAACTTATATACCAAACTATATGCTAAAATAAGATGTGAATGGCAGAATATCAACCACCCGCCAATCCCATCAAATCAAGCCCCTCAAAACTTGATCCACCAAACCCAGAGAAGATTTCCAGTTGTCAAAATGGTACAACCAGCAAGGGTGAGTGCAAGGAGCACCTTTACGGATGAAAAGCGTATCATCTAAAACGAAAATTCAGAAAGAAACGCATCTGGTGAGTTAGGAAATAAACCACAAATGATTTATAATTACCAATTAACCAGACATCACCAGCTAGACTTAGTAATTGATATCATCGGTTGGCTGTCATTATTTCCAGATGTGCCAACTTCAAAAACCTATTATTTTAACAACTTACCGGCGGGTCCCCACAATATCCCCTATAATAATAATACTTGCTCTGTCCTCTCTGTTCGGGTTTCTGGAATACACAGACGAGATTCTTAATGAGTCCCCTATTCTGAGCATTCGATTCTCTAATCAATTCCCTCGTTTCAGTATTCGATATCCCTCACCTCCTTTGCTTCAGCATGTAACTCAATCATCGTAACATGTTGCCTTTCTATCGATTATTCAGTATGCTCCTTCCTTGACCTATCAGAGTCCTTTATGGAAATTGTAATAAAGCACATTACGTAGATATCCCGATTAAGGATCAGTACCGTCCTGTATGCGTCACCATGTTGGGGTAACGAGACCTGGCCGAGGGTATTGATAGTAGCTTCGGTAGGATCGTTCTCATACAACGATTCCTTTTGCAAGAGAGGAAGCTCGATAGGGCCTTGCAATTTGTTAGAGTCATCAGAAGTCATAGTCAAAAGATAGATAAGCCAGTAAAACAACCACAAGTAGTTGAGTGACACCTGCGGCCAAATGTCAAGTCGTTCTTTATATCCGCTATATATCACTTGGGTATGGTAGTCGGTCTTACACAAGTGCATCAAAAATATCTCTAAACCGTCAATTTATCTCTCAACGGTTAATAACCCAGAAGTGCATCCGAATGAACTATCCGAGGTAATCGTTTAGCACAAGGTAAAAGGGGAAAAGAAAAAAAAACTATTACCGAAATATGGAGGTTCTTATATCAGGATAGTCCAACAATACTCATCTACTCACAGCGGACTATCATTTAACTCACTCAAATTCGAGGCTAAAAAGTTTCTTCCATGCCATCCAAGAGTTCTGTATTTTCCAGAGAAGAACAATCTTGATGTGGATGGGAAGCTGCTGTGACAAGGTGTTTAGGGAAAAGAATAATTGAGGTATACAAGATATATCTTCCAATTTTGTTGAACAGCCAACAATAACAGTCAATAATTACCTGGAACTTCCAATTTGCTCGACTTAAGGTTTGTTTATATGCTAGTAATTGAAGTTCCATCAATCCCAAACAAGCAAGGCAGTCAACGTCCTTTACTAAAATATCTGTTAAGAGAGTTCTTGTCATCACGCCTCGCCTTCATGTCATAATTTAACGGGATATATTGAATACATGAGTAATACCTGTGGTGATAGAAATTTTTAGCACAGAAGACAAAAATGCTTTGAGAGAGATTACTGCACTTTAATAATCTATTTTCAGACAAAGACGACAAGTTTTTTGCTTTTAATTTATTTATTTCCTTTACAAAATTTTAATCATCCTACCATTATTGTTTCTTATAGGCAACTTCACCCATTGGCAAGATAAAGGTCCCCTTTGAATCTTGGGCCCATTCACCAAAAGTATCAATAACTTCGTCAAGGTTTTTCTTGTCCTTTTCATAATCCACTTCGCCGCTAGTTTTAATCCGTTTGATATTCATGTCTGCCCATTGACGCCGTCTTTCAGGGGAATTGATATTCCACCCAGAATACGTAAACTCAATGTCACCCTCTTTAGCACCAGCATCAAGAAAATTTGCCTTAAGACTCCGCCCAGCTATTCTCACTGACGAGGTGTTGGTATTTTCATAAAAGTACAAGATCGGCTTGCTGTACTTTTCGGGGTAGACAGTAAACAATTTAAAATCACAGTCCTGAACCAACACGTAACCGCCAGGCTTACACACCCGAATCAATTCTTTGATTCCAGCAGCAGGGTCAGCAAGATGAACCACCAATTGGTTGGAAAACACCACATCAAACAGGTTATCCTCAAACGGGAGATCATAAATGGAAGCCACCGAAAATGATACTCTAGACTTGATCTCTTTATCCACACCAATAAGAGCTTCTTTAGCCACATCAACAACTCCTTCAGAAGCATCAACTGCAGTGACTTTGTCAACATACTTTGCAAGATCAATCAGAATCAGACCCGGACCACAACCGACATCAAGAAGCGATTGGTGCTTGTTGAGGTAGGGGATAACGAAGGGAGTGGCATTAGCAACTTTTCTCCATGCGTGTGTGTCCAGCACAGACTTTTGGAAACCTTTTTTGTAGTAGAGTTGAGTGGTAGTCATGATTGAGTTGTATAGTTTTAGCGATTAGAAGAAACAAGGGGGGGGGGTGAAACCATGCATTCCATTGCTATAATGACACAAACTCCATCATTGGATGGTTAAAAAATGAAGTAAAAAGATGCCATTTGTCTTCTATCAACGTTCTGGTGGTTATTGGAAATTATTACTAGTTCCTGAGCATGCGGTAAAATTTCCAGTTATGGAATAACCGGTTTCTTAATTAAATTGGGGGGTGATTCTTTCAAAATGACTCCAATTGGAATGGTTTATGATGCAGTACGATATTTGGATAAGCTTCGCCTCTTGCGGGTATCACAATCCCGATATAAGCTCAAAACCTCTACCATCGTGTCGGCATTTCACCGGCAAACACCGATGATGCGGACACAAAGTAATACCTACCCATGGAATGATCACAATGTAGCTTTGTTATTCCATAAAAGTAATTGATTATTAATTTTAAGAATACCAATTCGGGGAAATTTGGGAGGCTTCCAGGAAGGATGTATGGGGGGAGTAATATCTATATAGCTTGCTTTACTAGAACCAAAGTAGACGTTGGTATCCCTTCTCACAGAATCCTATCGTAATAATGGTTACTCTAAACCTTTGAATACGTTGGCAACATTACATTGGCACAGGTGACGCCTTCCCATCGTAGAACATACGAGACTCATCACCTAGGAACATTCAAAATATTAAATATTGTCTTCCTCAACGTATTCCACCATATTTATACTTCTTCGCTTGTTGTCTCTTCTTGTCTCTATTTCCTTACCTTACTTTCTTCACTTATTTAGTCAACTCGCGTCCATTGATGGATGAGATCTTCAAAATGGAAGCCTCCACAAACAGCCATCAATACCCTCACAATCATCACCGGGCTGATATGGGGAACATTAGCCCGCGAAGGAATCAATAAGCTTACAACTTACCCCAATGTCTATCTTGGAGGAGTGGTATGGTCAAATTTTGCGGCTTGTGTTGTGATGGGTATTGCTCAGACACTGACCAAAGTTTGGCATAAACACCCCAATGCAATATTTCTTGGAATAACCACCGGATTCTGCGGTACCTTTTCCCTGTTTTCGCTGTTAATCCTCGAACTGGTAACGTTAGCCATCAACACAAACAAAGACCCCCTTCCTGCTCCAGGATACGGAACTATGCAAACACTAAGTGTTCTACTAAGTCAAATTTGTATTAGTTATGCAGGTTACACTATTGGCCGCCAATTTGGCGATATGATGACGTTCGAGGTTTCACCTTCCATTTACAGATACCTAGTAATAACCGCAGCGGGGATGTCGTTTGCGTTGGTTATAGCCAACGCAATCATCATCGGAACCGTTCCCGCCTCCCGAGAATGGACGTTTATGATTCTTTTTGCCCCCATCGGGGCCCTTGTTCGGTGGCAACTACTGAAACTCAACCGCACCTTTTACTGGGGGACATTTGCTGCAAACACGTTAGGATCGGCATTGGTGGCGGTCTTCTATCTTCTCCAACATGGAGTCACCAAGCACAACTCCCAATTATCAACTACCCATCTTCAAAAACAACTTCTCCAAGGACTCGAGGATGGGTTGTGCGGCGGGCTTTCTACGGTATCGACATTGATGGTGGAACTAGGAAAATCGCCAGTCAAACTAGGGTATCTCTATGGTATCAGCCTGGTGGTGGTTTGTTTTATTATTGTTCTTCTTATCCTTGCTCCCTTTTACTGGGTCTCCCTTTGACCGAGGCAATCATATAAATAACCTTCGGTTAGCGGCTAATTCACGGGTGAATTATTAGGGAATGATTTCCCTTGCGCGTTTTGTGCAGGCGGTAATTGCCCGCCCCCGCACAATTGGTGGGGTATAAATAATAGATAGTAAATCACCCCGACATCAATGCTGATTTGCGGTACCAAATACTACGCGCCGGATGATTCGCCATACTTGCTCACCAACCCGGATAATTTGCCTCTTTCCGAGTTGTACGCCAAGCTGTTTCCCTTAGCTGGTCCAAGGGACAACCTGGTGCCGGTGGCCAACACCGCTGAGCCAGGGTATTCGGCGATTTATCGTAATGCGTCGGCGCCCCACGGTCTCAAGTCGGCGATCCTTCCCGGATTAGAAACCTACCACGATATTTTCGAGGTGTCTGTTAAGAACCACTCCGATCAACCGTGCTTGGCGCTGAGGGAATACGACTACGCCACCAAGACCAGTGGGCCATACAAGACCGTCTCCTACAAGGAGGTGCAAACCGCCAAAAACCACCTTGGTTCGGGGGTGTTGTACTTGTTAAAGAACAACCCCTATCTTGACGTTTCGTTGGCGTCCCATCAGAAGATCCGCGACCACGAACAGTTGTACCCCCACTTCAACGAGGACAACACCTCGTTTATTCTTTCGATTTCTCTGGCTAACCGCGCGGAATGGTTGGTCACCGACTTGATGTCATCCTCGTATTCCATTACCAATACCGCGTTGTATGACACGTTGGGCCCCGACGCGTCGGCGTATATTTTAGAATCCACCGAATCGCCAATTGTGGTAGCGCTGAAAGATGGCATCCAGAAGATCATCAATCTCAAGAAGGAGTTCCCCGACCGAATGAAGAACCTTATTGCCATTGTATCGATGGACCCGTTGTTTGATTACGACCAATTGTTGGTGCAACAGGCCCACGCCAACAGAATCACTTTGTTTGACTTTGGCCAAGTGCAAAAGTTTGGCGAAATGGCGGGCATCCAACCGTTCCCCCCCACTCCAGAAACCATGTTTACCATTTCCTTCACTTCGGGTACCACGGGCAACAATCCCAAGGGGGTGGAACTTTCGCAAAAAGTGGCGATGCTGGGGATCCTCTTTACCTTGTGTTTTATGGATTCTCCGCCTCGGACAAAAACATTTTGCTTTTTGCCGTTGACTCACATTTTCGAACGCCAAACTTCGGCAGGGGGGCTCGCCCGGGGGTCTTGCATTGGTATGCCCCAATTAGGGGGTTCGCCGCTCACCCTCGTCGAAGACTTAAAGTTATGGAAGCCCCACTCCATGTCCAATGTTCCCAGAGTGTATACCAAGTTTGAATCGGCGCTTCGGGCGGCTACCCTTGAAAACCCATCGGCGCTTAAGAAAAAGATCTTTACTCATGCTATCAATTACAAGGAGGAAGCACAGGCGCAACAAGATGGCGCCCGGGGCGAGTTGTTCTGGTACGACAAGTTGTTGGCACCAAAGTTACGGGCGGCCCTCGGTTTTGATAACATGCAAATTGCCATTACCGGATCTGCTCCCATTTCGCGCCAAACACAAAAGTTCATCAAGGCGTCCATGGGGGTAGGGGTGTGCCAGGGGTACGGGTTGACGGAATCGTTTGCTGGTTTTGCATTGTCTAATATGTGGCAAGCCGAGCCAGGCTCTTCCGGCGCCACCTCGGTCACGGTGGAGGTCAAATTGCGGGAGTTACCTGAAATGGGGTACATGTTGGAAAACCCCGACGGCGTGCAAAAGGGGGAACTTCTTTTGCGGGGCCCTCAGGTGTTTTCGAGGTATTATAAGAACCCCGAAGAAACGGCCAAGGCGGTTGACGAAAACGGCTGGTTCTCCACTGGCGATGTGGGGATGTTGGACCATAATGGAAGGTTGCATATTATCGACCGGGTAAAGAACTTTTTCAAGTTGGCCCAAGGGGAATACGTTTCCCCTGAAAAGGTGGAAAACATTTACTTGTCGTCCAACCCCATTTTGACCCAGGCTTATGCCCATGGCGACTCGTTACAAACGTTTTTGGTGGGGGTTGTGGGGGTCTCCCGTGATGGTATTCTTCAATTTTTGAAGGGGCAAGCTAATGGCAGTGAGTCAAATGAGGAGCTCTTGGCTATTGCTAACCGCCCTGAAAACCGGCGGGCATTGTTGACCAAGATTAATGTCAATATTAACGGCAAGTTGCAAGGGTTTGAAAAGTTCCATAATCTTGTGATTGAATTTGAGCCATTGACGCTTGAACGGGGTTTGGTTACCCCTACCGTCAAGTTGAAACGTCCTGCTTGTCGGGCGTTTTTTAAGGAGCCGTTGGAACATCGGTACCAAGAAGGGTCGCTTCTTCGGGACCAAAAATTGTAGACTATAATAAATACTAGAGTTGACATGGGAATAGAGTAGAGGTGGTGGTGTTTATCCAAATAACAAAAAGTATTACATTACAAGTTATGAATTTCAGCTAAGTGTTCCACGTTGATAGCCACTTGCAACTTCGTTAAAATACAAATGGTTTACATACGTTGCTTACTCCAAAGCCGATATACTTGTATAGATAAACATAATCGTCATTTTCACAGCCTGTGTTGGATAGTAGTTTGACCCTTTTATTCAATCGCTTTTTGTTTAATGGATGTCATTATCCTGCACAATGATCAAGCAAAAGTGCCACAAAACTGATTGTGATCAATCTCTCATCCTTGTGTAATGATATCTATCTCTTTGATTATTGGCGTGATGAACTACATCTAGGAGTGCCGATAAAGATGTTGATAAGGCCCGCCATCTGAGGTTGTGTGATAGGTATCTCGGATCTGGAAGTTCCGATTTCGGTCATGACCGACTGGCTCGATTGGGACTATGAGTGTGAGAACAAAAATCGGGGAATTCCGGCAACCATAAATACACCATTACAACTGTTTCTCTTGGAGAAGAGCAATTGGGGCCTCAATATCCTTTTGATGACCGATTGGTTGTATCGGGGGATCATTAAAAGTGGTACATGGAGGAAAGAAAGATAGTAGGAGTGTCCAGTTAAGCTTGTAGGTGTATCACAATATGAAGGTGGTCTTTAGTACCAGTTGGCTTGAGCAAAAGGGTGACCCGCCACCTGGATTGTAGATAAGAAAAAGAATCAGCCGTGTAGACGAGGAAACGATGGTGTAAGGTCCGAGCTCAATAATCTATTTAAATTTACAAATCTAATTAAAAAAACTAACTGCCAAAATTGCTACTGTTTCAGCTGTATATCGCTGGCCATTGATTCCGCTATTTTAGCATTAGCGGTTATTGTTTTCTTGCATGGCAGGAAATTGTTGTCCGTTTTAGAAAACCTTATACTACTGGTTATCGCAGATGAAGTCAGCCGCACATTATTGAATAGAATGGTATACAACCACACTACCAGACCCGCCAATGCTAAATCAATAAAAACCAAATTGAAAATGTCAATTATACTCAACAAACCCTGAGCATTACCATTGCCCGACCCCGAATCAAAAACAAAAGTTTATTACAATAGATACACATTATTACACAACACATACAATACCCAAGGTCTTCTTCGTCTTCCCACCCCATTCTTCAGTCCGATTCTACTACTACTCACAAAGTAAACGATGGGGTCGGCACCCGTCCAACAAGATCGCTACATTCATGACACAACAACACCCGAAACCCCTGCACATTAAGCTCAACCAATGCCGGCCTTTCACAACAGCAATAGCATGTCTTCATCGACGCAAATATTCATTGTCCCCTCTAGTCTTTTATATATAGGCTATTACAACCCATCCAGCATTGTGCAGGAGGTAATAAATTCAACGATGACTTTCCCCACCTGGCGACCGTGATTAAGGGTCGTCAACGAAGCCACAGCACGGGTAAATGCATCGTCGTCTATGCGGTTATTGTCGTGCATAATATGTAGGTAATCCCTGGCGAATTCGGTAGTAAATTCGGGATGTCCCTGGACACTAAACACCTTTACCTGACGATTTAGGAATCCCTGCACCAAACAGGTGTCGGTTGACCCGACGATAGGCTGATCAGGCACATCAATAACGACATCCCGATGGAATTGGACAAGATGGAGAGGATCGGGGAGTGGCGGGCATGTGGTTTTGATGGAAGATATTCCCAATTCCCATCCTATGGGGTTACGCACCACCCTGCCACCTAATATCCGGCCAATTAATTGATGGCCAAAACAGATTCCAATTACGGGAACAGTGCCGACAACCGTTTTGACGTAGTTTAGAACAGCTAGTATCCAGGGGTGATTTTCGAACGCGTCGCTTCGGCTTCCAGTAAGCACCACTGCTTCGATGCGTTGATGAGATGTGGGGAGAGAGCCGCTGATGGCATCGAAGATGGTAATGTCTTTGGTGTAGCCACTGGATACAAGAAGATCTCTTGTTTGGTCACCAAAACTACCATATTTGCTGGCTATACCATCAATAGGAACGTCGCATTGTAAAATTGCCAACATTGTCTAGACGACCAAACTACCGACAAGCAGTCAACAAGCAGACACCAGGAACGGTGGCGGAATGGGCCTTTTTTTAGATAATGTATTGCGATGCCAGAATATAGATAGGGGGAGAGGTGTTAGGGTTGCGTTGAATGATAGATAAGCGGAATATAATCTACAAGTGTTGGTGGTTAGGAAATATGGTTATTAGTGTGGTTTAGCAATTGGTTGGATTTCGCATGTGCTGGTGGAGCGTGCGCGATCCAATTTCTTATCGATACGGCACCATGAACAAGATAAGCAGGGGTGGGTTTGCAAGGAGTATAAATGGCGGGACCGAGGAAAAAGCATCTCTATACATGTTCGTGCAACCAACATATTATCCACTTTATTCCATACCAAATCGGGTGTATATCATAATTCCAAAATCGTCGGTACACACGCGCTCTCGGAAACCGTGAGCCGTAAACGGTACACCATAAACCGTCATCTCGCCACCGCGCAAAAACATTTCCATTTGATATCTCCGTCCCCTTCTTCTCTCGTCTCTCCCTTCCTCCCTTCCATATTATATCATCTACCCCACCTTTACTTTGCTAATTTCTTCCCCCAACCAATCTTTATTCTCACTCCTGCACACGATTTTTTTTCTTCACACAACCCACCTTCCCCTACCATGAGTGTGTCGAATAACCCCATTCTGAATCTTAGTGCCGGGCTCAAGAACGTCCATATCGCCGATAATACCAACCTTCTGTTACTCCAGCAACAGCTCCAACAAGAAGCAGGCACCCACCAGCAACTGAGAATCACGCAATTTTTTAACAATCAACCTACGGAAGGATATACTCTCTTTTCCCACCGGTCCGCTCCCAATGGGTTCAAGGTGGCTATAATATTGAGTGAGCTTAATTTACCGTTTAACACCATCTTCTTGGACTTTAACCACGGCGAACAACGGGCGCCTGAGTTTGTTACCATAAACCCCAACGCCCGGGTACCGGCGCTCATTGACCACTACAATGACAACTTTGCCATTTGGGAGCTGGGGGCCATTATCTTGTACCTCGTCCAAAAGTACCACCGGGAAATGGGCACCCCGCGGTTGTGGTCGGACCTGCTCAATGACCAGACCCAGATCTCGCTGTGGCTCTTCTTCCAGACATCGGGACACGCGCCCATGATCGGCCAGGCCCTCCATTTTCGCTACTTCCACTCGTGCCTGGTGCCTCTGGCGGTGGAACGGTACACGGAGGAAGTGCGCCGAGTGTACGGAGTGATTGAGATGGCGTTGGCCGAGCGGCGAGAAGCGCTTATTATGGAGTTGGATGTGGAGAATGCTGCGGCCTACCTGGCAGGCACCACCCCGTTGAGCCAAAGCAGGTACTTTGACTACCCGGTGTGGCTTGTAGGTGATCTGGCCACCGTTGCCGATTTGCTGTTTGTGCCATGGAATAATGTCGTCGACAGAATTGGGATAAATTTAAAGAACGAGTTCCCAGAGGTCTATAAGTGGACCAAGCATATGATGCGGCGACAGGCGGTGGTGAGAGCATTGAGAGGAGACTAATTTATCAACGACAATAGACGGTGTTAGGATGAGCCACTTTATATGACATGTTTGTGATGAGACGCCATATCACTCTGATGAAAACAATAGCTTTTGCAGTGGTGGTTTTCGTGTACCTGTAACATGACGTTCGATATATCCGCTTACCAGCGCTCATAATCCAGCGTCTGGTGTCTGCAGGTTCTCGCCTAAGTATCGAGAATATAAATAAACTAAATACGCTTTTAACGGTTTTCTGTAATTTGGCAATGTGGTTGTATTCTGTAACCTCCATAGTATCCTTGGTGTCAGCGGTTTCTATTTCATTGGGCCAGCCGGAGACCATCAGTGTCCAGCCCCAAGATTTCATCGAGATTTCTTCAAGCTTGAAAGTGGACAATGTTGGCGGCAAATACTTTTTTGGATACCAATTCCACACTGAAAACAATGAGACATACACCGTGGGATTAAACTATGACGAGTCCCAGCCAGTCAACCGCATTGTTGCCGGAAGTGGGTGTGATTTTATTGGCGGAGACTGTCATCCATTGTTTGAAAATGCCACCTGGACAGTTGGCGAAGCTTTCCGATTCTCCGTTACAAATGATCACGGTTCTGTAGGTTTAAAGTTACTCGGTGGGGATTACGTTTATGACACCGTGATTGATCTCCCGTTGAACTTGTCTTCCTTCAATGCTATCCACAATAATGTGCTTCCACATGGGTGTCCGGGTAAAGCCACTACCAGATTCCTGAATACTTGGTTTCTTGCCGAAGAAGGTCTTCCTGCTGATGCTCTCTCAAAGAAGACTGACGTGTTTAATGATGCCAACGAACTTACGTGCTCACAAAACGGTTCTAATTTTAGAATTCAGAATATAGCTACGGCTTTTACTATTCTTTCGGGGTTGAATAATAAGGCGGATTAGTGGATGGTGAAGGGAGTTAGCATGTTAAAAGTTATCGCAGTCCAATAGATTTGACGAGGTTTTATAAAAATATGTATAAACTGAAATATCCCATTGCGAGAATGTGTTTTAAGGTGTACATTTGTTTTGTGGTTTCGGCGACGCCTGGAATGCTATCTCGCGTACCTCATTATGCAGGGGTTTCAAAGGAACACCACCAAGCTCGGCCCGAGAGTATCATCATAATCATAGGTTGTGGTTTCTTTCCCTACGATAAGATATCCACCGTGGTATACACCAACCCCACCAGACCAATGACAACCAACGCCCAATCTACTCTTGCCAACCACTTTCTCTTGCGCCGTTCCCCATCATCGATACCTTCCTCATCTATACAACAACTCTTATAATGGAGTAGCGGGGGGTACATGTACACCAAGGGAATACAGGCAAAACACCCAACAAACAGGACGAACTTATCTAGGTTGCGTCCCCCATATACGGCAATCACCAGGACCAATGCCACCACCGCGGTACGAAAGGCATTTTTCTTCCATTTCACCACCGCCAGCAGCTTCCCCAGCGTTTTAAACATTTTCAGCTCCACAAGTCGAATGGCCGGGAAAAGCTGAAGTGGGGTCAGTAAAAGAATCGCAATCAGATAGAGCAACTGGATCAGAGCAACCACTGGCGACAGCTGGGGAAGATTGAGCAAGATAACCGTTTTGATTTCATTTCCATAGGTTAGATATCCCATCGAGCCAACAAGAATGAAAACCAACAGAATTGTCAAAATAACCTGGCCCAATACTTTGGGGAAATGGGAGGGGTTTTTCATCAGTTCTTCAATGGGAATGATAAGGCCAATTCCCTCAAATGCAAAGATGGCCACGCCAATGAATAAGGAAAACTTCTCTTTGTTAAACCACCATTCCACCCCCGGACCCACCTGACCATGGTTTTGAACAACCCATTCGTATCCCACATAGTAAATGATACAGATCAATCCCCACATGACAAATAAATTGGCAATCACTGCCAGAAGCAGAAGTCTTGTGATGTCGCGAATTAGTGATAATGGGGTTAGGATGATTGCCTCGCCTAGTATAATCAACGGCTTGGAAATCACTAGTCCTGTCAGACTATGGATCACCGCTTGAATGTTTTCTGCCGTAAACACTACATAGGCAGCGACAAATCCAATCTGAGACACCACTATACTCACAAGAATCAATTGCTGGAACCAATGACCATAAAGCCGGTTACCTATTTCTGCAAACAGTTGGACTCCAGTCTTGGCCTTGGCAAACACTAGCACCAAGTAACACCAATACAGCAACAATGCAAAAACCATTAAAGTGATTACAGAAAACACAAGTCCGCCGTTTGAAAATGCCTTGGGGAGAAAAAGCACCCCCGTCCCCATAAATGCCTTGAGGAGCAAAAAGTATGCCTTCCGGTCACTAGCAGTTCTGCCAGAGACATTGTCAAGTAATGCCAGTTCTTCATCAACATCACTAACATAATGACAAACGATCGTTTCACCGTCTTCCAAGTTTTCCCCGGCAAAATGGCCGTATATCTGAAGAAATTCAACGAAGTTTCTTGTTAAAAAGTTGGGCAGTCTCGCCAGGTGTTGCATGACAAATTGCCGACGGAACCCTCCGGGAACATTGAACAGACCGGCCCGTAAGCCACGGCCATCCCCCAGAGATAATGAAAGCAGTCTTCGGAACGATGGACGCTTGTTATACTTGTAAACATCATGAACAATGTCACCTCCTTCAACTTTGAGGGTATCACGAGTGACATATTGTGCTACCACCTCCGGTTCAGAGTTTGATATCGTTGTAGTGGCCGTAGTTGAATTTGAAGAGTCCAGATCCAGATCATCAAATGTCAGCGGAGCGGCAGCTGAGCTAGGGATGGGGGACCGGCGGGGCAGCAGCAGAAGCGGCAGGGTGAGTTTGGCTATCAGCCTTCGACGTTTATCCATGGTGAAAGTGGTGGGGAAAATGTTTTTATGAGATTTAGGTTTAGATACGTTATCGTTGAGATCACGTGAAAGATAAGTGATTGGCGCATGACAGTGGACAGATAACATGCCCAGGAGCAAGACACAAGGGAGAGAGAGGATTGAACGGTTGATCACTTAGTAGAGATGAAATGATTGATTGTGGGTGGTTATTATTCGTTGCTGTTTAGGCCTATTATTTTAGTGTAATTTGATTATGGTTTTTGACTTTTCTTATAACCAATAATACTTTTGCTAAGCGTTGAACAATTGAGTAACAAGGAAATGGGCGCGGGTGATGCGAGTGGGGGAATAAATTTTGTAAAAGTACCCAATAACAACCAGTGGAATCATTTCGGAAAAAGACGGTTTTGGGTAGACAATGATAAGTTGGTACGAGTAAATGGTAGAGGTCTCCTCTGGTGGTTTCTGTCGATTGGTGCATATGATACCTGTTGCATTCCTTGCTGTGGCTGATAAGTTTTGTTTCGATGTGATGTGATACATTCAATTGATGCACGGTGGTATTTGTTTATTGGGTAACGCACAGTGTACCCAACAACTGTAGGTAACACCTTGATGAATAATAAGGTGATGGATGCATGAGGAAATAGGAATATCATGATAAACACAATCGTGGCTTATTAAACAATAAGATCAGATCTTCAGGTTAGTTTTGGCACAGATTAATTTTAGGGATGTGATGTAAGAGATACCAATAATTGTTATAGCCGTGATGCTCATTGATGATGTGAGTGCACCATGAGAGCATTCGATACCCAAGATGAGATTTAGAAGATGTTCCTTTTCACTTTCACTTTGCTCTTCATTTTCTCTTTTTATCCTTTTTTCTTTCCTGTGTCCTTTTCCCTTGCTTCCCGTTCCCCATTCGTCGCTTTGATCAATGATCATGTAGATACAACGTTAGTTATACCATGTGCAAATCAGCAAACAAGTGGGGCTAGGAGAACTAGGTTACTGATATGACACAGGATTCAATGATTATATAGATAACGATGGCTGTCCCTGATTGATGTGATTACGTAATCACAAATGAGATTACTCAATGCCCATGAGAAGAGATATTCCCAAATAAAACATCGTGCTTCTAACACTTTCTTCCTCATTTTCTTCCCGTTCCCCTGACGTCAAAACTGACATTGGAAAACTACTAGAGAGCTGGAAATTAGAATATAACGCTGGGACGAAAAGAAGCACATCAGCTAACCTGTCGTTATACTGAATATTAGCAGTGAAACTAAATTGGCGAAAACAAAAAACAAGCCAGTGAAACTAACTACTTCCACCACGACATTGGAACTTATAAGTATGAAAATTCACGGCATCGAAACTAGAGAAAAACACAGCAAGCATGCTGGTCAAATGAAACCAGGAACTCACAGCAGCAAAACAAAAACCTAGAAAACAATACAGCAGCGAAACTAAGAACATGGGAAAATCATGGCAAATAAAAGTCGATTGACTGATGAAACTAGAAAATCACAGCAACGAAACGAAATCATACAAAATCCAAACGCGTATTTCTCATACTGGGCGAGCTAGGTTTAGTATGGAAAATTTTAAGCATCACGTACTTTTCATACCGGGCAACCTAATGAAGAATTTAAGCAACACATTTTTCATACCAATTGCATTGAAATGAAAACACAGCAGTGAAACTAATAAACTGAACTATTTTCTTCACATTCCCATTCGTCGCCTTGATCAACGATTGTGATCCCCCCTGATTCTGATTACATAATCACACCACGAAATCAAATACTAATTTCGAACATTCTTCTTGCCTCAAGTCTTTCCTCCCCTCAATCCTCCATTTCCCTCCACCTACCTTCCCTTCTTTCCCTCCTCCATCCCTTCCCTACACTTGCTAAAGATAACACTTATATCTCACCATTATTATCCCGCCTGAGTTATGAGAATGGTTACTTCGTTCCATGGGGTGAAAAATATGCCGTTGACAACTAGTGAATGGCTCTTATGTAATCAGCCCCCATCACAACCAAAACTTCTAAAAATAGCAACATCCTTCCTTTTTCATCTCCAGCTCGATTATTCTTGCTTTTGATATAATTAGATCACCACAACGTACACCTTCCATTTCCTCCTACGATCTTCCTTTTCTCATCTATATATTAATCACTATCGACATTAATGTTTATTCCAGGTATGCATTCTCACTATTAATTATTCCGAAAACTCCACTTCATCATCATCATCTTGCTCATATTGGCCATCGCCATTATACTCCGGTTGCAAGCCCAACTTTCTGGCAGCATCTTCATGGCCCAAATTGTACGCCTTTGAGTACCATTCGTTGGGGTTGCCTTGACCCACCCCCATTTCAATCAACTCGCCCATCCAGTACATGGCGTCGGCCAGGTCAAACTCTTTGATGGCCCGGTCACACCACATGACGGCCATTTGCGGGTTGGGGAAGGGAATGTGTTTGTTGGCACCACCCAGACCGTTAAGACACCATCTCAGCAACCCAATCATGGCGTCGGGGTGGCGCTTGAACGCCAACGGCGACGACGTGGCCTTCATGTACCACTGGATCGACTTTGTCGGGTTTCTTTGCCGATTGAGCTCGCCAAACTCGTAAATGTTGCCAAGCTTCACCAACCCGTACAAGCAATTAAGCTTGGCCAGCTTGTTGTAGTAGGCAAGTGCCTTTGCATAGTTGACGGGTGCCACCTCAAGACATCTCTGGATAAAGTCGTCTTCAAACGACAAGTCGCCAGGGTAGATGCCCTCGTATATTTTCCCAAGCTCATAACAGGCCAACCCGATAACGTCATCCAACTCGTCCTTGTCGTCGTCGTTTTTCACCCGCACGTCGTTAAGGTCAATGTTGGCCAAGTCGGAGAGATAGCGGATAAACCGGCGCAGTCTGATTTGCGGCACATTGAGGTACAACATTGCCACCTTGAGAATGGCCCGGTTGTACAGCAACAGCGCCGCCTCCTTGTAGTAGTGCAACGCCTTGTCAAACTCGTCGGCAAATTCGTACTCGAAAATCTCACCCAACTTGTACAACGACCGGTAGTCCAGGGGCTGTGTGTCCAACGCCTTTTCAAACATTTCAATGGCGCCCTCGACGTTCTTGTCAATGCCGTAATCCTCATTGTAGAGTGTCAAGTAGTCCTGCTTGAGAAGACACCCGTGGATGTAGCACACATCGGCGCGGATCACGTCAAACCGCAGCTTGCCGCCGTCTTCCTTCATCAACTTGTAGAGGTGGGTCACCGCCAGCTTGACAAAAACCGCCCGGTTGTGATAGACCATTTCCGGCGAAATGGGCTCGCCCTTGATGTTGATGAACGAGTAGAGGTTAAAGTTGATTGCCTTGACCAACATCTTGACCCACCGCAACCGGAACTCAAGCGACTTGTTGCCACAAGCAATATAGTGCCTCAACTCGACAAATTCTTCAATCTTGCGGTTGATGGTACCGTCGTGAATCCGGGGGATGATGGGAGCGGCCGAGTAGCCGTAGCCACCCGTCATTTGCGGCGCCATCGCTCGCGACGACCGGTTGGGCATATAGCCGCCAGTGGGCGCCGCCGACAACGGCGTCGCCCGCAGCATTCTCATTCTTGCTGAGTCGGCCACCGTCATCAGCGCCCGGCGCGAGCCGGGCGCATCGTAGGCCAGGCCAAAGTACTCGGTCGAGTGCAGCATCATCGGGTTGACATAGAGACCCGGCGGTTGGCCGTAAGGGTTGTAGCTGGGCATCAGCGGCACCGACTGTGCCCCCATCATCGGGGGACGGCCGTACTGCGAAAGCCCCAGCATCAGCATCAGATTCATCATCGGCGGCATCGCCATCATCGGCGTCGGCATCCCCAGCATCGCCTTCAGCTTGCGCAGCATTCCCGTGCCCTGGGCGTCGAGCTTCTCCGGCAGCCCGCCGACATTGGCCGCCGCCGCTGCCCGCAACGCCGTTCCAGCATTTGCCAGCGATGGCGGCACCACCGGTTTCGCCAGCAGCGTCAGCTGGGCACTCAGGTTCTTCAGCGACACCTTAAACTTGGACAGCGCCCCCGACTGGATCAGGTCATAGCTCGCCGCCAGACCCGCCAGCGACCGCCGGGAAAGCGCCGGCCCAAGATCACCACCAGGAATCAATGTCAGAGTGGGCAAGGTTGGGGCAGCGTCGCCACCAGCGCCAGCAGACGGAGGCGCTCCGGCACCGGCATCGTCCTCAAACAAAAACTGGTTGTAGTCAGAAATATGTCTTCTGATCTCAGCATCGTCGTCCATGTCTGGGGCCAACTGTTCCGCACCACTTGCTCTAGACGAAGATTTTTCTGCGCGCACCAGCGCCCTATTTTTAACCGCGGCGGAAATCGGGCCCAGAAGACGGCGCGACTGAGAGGCGGTGGGAATGGACAGAACAGCGCCGGAAATGCCAGCCAGGGAGCGGCGGCGGTGGTTTTGAGGCGGGGGAGGTTGTTGTGATTGTTGGTGAGCATGTTGGTGCTGGTTTCCAGGAAGGGGTTTGTCATCCTGGATCAGCGCGTAGTAGCTGCGCCATTGTTGATAGTACTCGCCGTTTTGTGCTTCGGGTTTTTTGGGCACTTTTGGCGGCGAGTGCGAGATTTGCTGGGAGTTTTGCTGGGGGTCGTCGATGCCGAGATAACTCTTTCTCTGCTTTGGGGTGGGGCGCCATTCGGGGGTGGCGTCATAGCCGTCATCGGGGGAAAGCTCTCTCACCGGCGGCGCCGTGGCCATCGCCAGCGGTACCCCCGACAGACGTCTTCGGGTGCTCTTTCTCGGATCCAACGACGCGGCCGCTGCTGCTGCTGCTGCCTCCGCCGACGTGCACAGCGAATCCAGCCCTCCTGCCAGAAAGTCGCTGTAGATCAACAGCAGCAGCAGGGTGTTGTTGCGGTTGTGGGTGGGCATGGCGGTATCCTTCAGCGGCAGCCGTCTGTGATCGCCTTTCAATCGGGTGAGAAGGCCCATGCTGATGTTGACAATTGCAAAATCCTTACTGTCAATGGGCCGCAACTTTTTTTATAGGTGAGTGGGTGCGGAAGGGGGATGCGGGCGGCCAAAAATAAGCTAAATGAGACGCCGAAACGGGAGGACAAACCAGGGGTGTAGAAATTGGGAAAAGGTAGGACAAAAGGTAAATGTTAAAAGTGTAGAGCAGTGGTGGCGCTGGTGCTAGGGAGGGTTAGGGCCACGGTTTTCCATGGGGTGGCTGGTCTATTATTAGAGTGCGTTTCTTTTTTCAGGTGTTTTAGCTATGCTCATTCTATCTAGGTGCAGGGACCACAGCCAGCGTCGGGGCTCGTGATCGGGAAAACACTCACTGGTGGTTGCTGTATGAGACTGTGAAACAGTGCGGGTTACTACGGTGCCCGATTAGGCAAGATCCACACCACCGGTAACGACCGCCTCGCTGGCGGTGGTGGTGACAGCCATTCCACACGGGGTAAACCCACCCTTTATTTCCCGTAGGTTCCTCCTTCGGCTGGCCCGGTTTCGTTCCCGTTGATTACATCCCCCGATTGGGAGACGCATGTCGAGCAACCATGATGATATTTTGTGAGGCTGGCTGAGGCTCACAATCAGGGGTGAAATTGATCGATAGATTGCGGTGCGGTTTTTACCATGGAGGGGACTGCGATTACGTTTGAGAAAAATGGGCCGGTGGCCGAAGTGTTGCGGGCCACGCCGTTTCAGGAACAGTTGCCCAATGGCGACGAGGAGTACGTGGTGGTCAAACTGCTTGCCACGCCGGTAAATCCGCTGGATGTGATGCAAGTGTCTGGTGGTTATCGAGGGGGAAATCAAGTGCGACTCAATGGAGATGATTATTTCGTTGCCGGCAACGAAGGGCTCTATGAGGTGGTGAAGCTGACGCTGGACCATTACCAACAAGGCAATTGGGTGATTCCTACGTTGCCTGGGTTTGGCACCTGGCGCCTGGGGGCGGTGGTGAAAATCGACCGATCCAGCCATCTTCCATTTATCGTGATTGATAAGCAGATTGGCGAACAGGCGGCACGGGTGATTATGATCAATCCCCCCACTGCGTTTGCGTTGTTTCACAGTGTCAATTGGAATAAAGGCGAGTGGTTGGTGCAAAACGCAGGAACATCGCAAGTGTCTCAGTATGTGGCTCAGTTGGCGGCCCACCACGGGGTAAAGGTGTTATCGGTGGTGCGGGACGCCAGTAGTGAAGCGCGGTTGAAGCAGCGGGGGGCTACAGTAGTGGTTTCAGAGAAAGAGTATCTTCTGGACGGATTTGACATTTCCAAAGTGACGGCAGCGGGCGTGGTACGTCTCGCGCTTGATCTGGTGGGCGGTGCCACCACCGGCGGTCTTTTTCGTGATTTGAGCGATGGCGGTCACTTTGTCACCTACGGCGTCATTTCCAAACAGCCCATCACCGTGTCTGGCCAGGTGTTGTTTGCTAAATCAATCACTGCTACTGGATTCTGGCTTACCAAGAAACTGAATGGCGATCCCCAGTGGAAAATCGATACCGTCCACCAATGCGTCGAATTGTTTGCCAAAGGGGTGTTTACCCCAGACACCGACGTGGGATTGGTGTCGGCAGGGCCAGATTTATTGGCTGCGTATCAGCAAGCAATCAGTCAGAAAGGCAAGCAAATAGTGTTGTTTAATAATTAAAGGTGTGTGAATTGAAAACAAGCATATTTAAACTATCGTTAGCAAGCGATTTAAAAATAATCAGATTAAGCTAGGTGACAACATGGCTGTGGCATCACCTACACGTGTTGCTTGGTATCATAATCTTGAAAGTGCCCATGGTGGTCCGATATGCCCGTGTCACTTAGGTTAACCAGGCGATAACCCAGGAGAGGATTGAATGCTCCCTACTAGGACCCGCTACAAGAATGGTTGGGCGTCATCGAACCTATTTTTGTGGCGGGCTTGAGCATGGATCCCCTGGGCATTTCACCATCATCGTGATGAGATGGCGGAGAGGTGCGAGTGCTTAAAATTGGGCGATAAGGGGAGGGAATGTGCTGGTGGTTTGTGGTGGTACGCGATGGCTATAGTTGTAGGTTTAATCTTATCGTGTATCGAGAGCAATCCATTTATGACAATCATGGCTAGGCTACTGGTACTGGGTAATAGCTTATGTTTACTAGCATGACGCATTAGCCGGGTGCAGTTATGAAACCGCCAAATACGTGTAGTTGGTATGTCAACATTTTATTATGTAAATTTGTTTGACGCAGTGAAGGGCTATCAAATTGATTACGTGTTTGCTGGATACTATTGTCGGTGCTATTATGGATAGGATTAAATTATGACGATTGGGACAATGTAATTAGAAGCAGCGATCACAACTTGAGCCAGCATCTGCAGACAAAAAGATGCATGCGGGAAGGTGAGATTAGCGTCGGCAAAACATCGGTGCTGCAAGTGCCTACCCGTTTTAGGCAAAGCCCGCACTAGCATAGAAACAACCAATGCTGCAATCGGTGAGTGAATTTCCGATGATGTCATTATATGGTTTATAGTCCACATCAGTGCTGCAATAGTCACCACTGTCGAGAGGAACATTAGTGCTGCAAAAGTCACCACTGTCGAGAGGAACATCAGTGCTGCAAAAGTCACCGCCGTCGAGAGGAACATCAGTGCTGCAAAAGTCACCACCGTCGAGAGGAACATCAGCGCTGCCAAAGTCACCGCTGTATTGACAAAACTTCATTCATGCAAATGTTTCAGGATTACAACCCCGGAAGCCACAGCAGGTCCATCCAGCCATCATCTTCCAATGGCGGCAACCCAAACAAATCTTCATCCAACTGGAAATCAATAACGGGATTAAACTTATCCTTAGTTTCAAAAATCATGGGATCGGCCCGAACAGCATCAGCTTGCTCTTGCTTTTTATTTTCCACAATCGGCAACACCTGCTCCAATGAAGGCGTCGCCAGCGACTTTCCAACATCCTTATTGTCCCCATCACTAAATGGTCTCAACACCCCATGCAACTTGTAGAACAACCCACAAGCGTTACACAACATCTCCCCGGCGTGGTTCTTCCTCCACAACGGAGTGGTTCTGGTATGGCAATTGTTACATTTGATCTCAGTGTCATGACTTATCACCGGGGGAGGAGTCCGTGGCAGATCGCTGGAAATCACCAGATCGGGGTATTCCTGGGAAATCCGCCGAATGTGAGCCACGTAGTCAAAGTCGTCACCTCGTCCCTCATGAGTGTCCTTTTTGGGCTTGCCAATCCGGTTGCCCACACTCAACTTTTGAGTCCGCCAGCTATACTCTTGCGCCAGAACAGGATTCTTTTGGGAATACATCTTGTAGATTTGCATCAGGGTGGAGTCGGCATCAGCGAACAAGTCCGCAAGAGCAATGGTTCCATACGCTGCTGCTGGTTGTGGCAGGGTCAGTTTCAGGATCAATCCGGCAGTAGTGGCCATTGTCAGTAGATGAGATTTCTGTGGGGAAAGAGGGGGACCAAAGATCCTTTTATATTCAATTATACATCTCCCCAACGCCTACCCCGGGGTGCTGCAAACCTGCATGGTGTCCCGGCGTCATTCCTATCTTTGGGATTAAACCTAATAGATAAGTGGAGATAAGCTATCTGTAACCAACGGACCGGTTCCGGTGAGATCAATCGGTGGTTACCCGGGTGAATTCAACCGTTTTTCAACCCCATTTCTACAAGGTGGTCACTTTACACGTTTTACTTCTCCCCACATTTCCCCTCAATCAAACAATTATTTTTTTACAACCTTTTTTTTTTCTGGCGTTCGCATCGATCATCGATCAAAAACGGAACTGCCGTCTTCATGGCCGATAAAGTCAGGGACAACCAACAGTGGAAAGAGATCAGTGGCAAGTATTTGGGGGTGGGTAATGCTGATAGTGGAAGAGAAGTGTTACAAGCGCAAAGAGCCGATACATTGGCGTCGTTAGCACACCATGACCACTTGGTTACCTACACGGCATTTGCCCAACATGTCCACCCCGACATTGCAAGGCAACAAATGAGAAAAAAGATAGTAAACGACGAATGATTAATTAATGGAAATAATGAATGTCATGTGTAACGGAGAATGTGTAACAATGAATTCCAACAAAACGGTTTTCTTACCCCTTACCCCGAGTAGATGCGCGGCAACCCAAGCCCGAAGCTCGAGTCAAACTTGGTTCGTTTGGTTACCTACATGTAAGATGGATCGGAGTAGGTGTAGGGAGATGATGAACTAGATATAAGTCGGTTTCAAGACCGAGGATATCGCGATTAAATGTTAGACATTGATTAAGGTTCAAGTCCCATGGTTGCTGTGGGGATTTACTTGGTGCCAAGTTAATCCTTTTAGTTAGCGAGGAAATCGTAGGATGAATCGGGGTTACATCGGAGTAATCGGGGCGGACGGGGGCGGACGGGGGCAGTCGGAGGCAGTCAGAGTCACTGTTACCTGAATGGGCAATGGAAACGGGGATGTGGGGTAAAATGAAGGTACAGTCACGCAGAAAAATTGTCACCAGAAGCGAGTCATGTGGGGTTAATGGGACAGGTGGGAGAATGAAATGGTTGATATGGAGGGGGACTTGGTGGCTAACAAGTTCGGATTGCCAAGGTGGGGGATTCTTTTTGGTTTATTTTTTGTTGAAAAGTGATGTAATTTAATCACATTTTCTGTTAGTTATACAAATAACTTCTCTCCGTCACTAGTGTACATAAAAAGTTGTGTTTGTAGCATCGTCCAATTTTTCCATTGATCTGTAAGGATTTTGAATGGGGCTTTTATGAACAATTTCGTGTATAACAGGAAAAGAATAACGATAAACAAGGCATGAAACGAAGAGTCAATACAAGAAACACAGTCGTCGATGATTATATTTCTTGAAATTGTTTTGCATAAGTGCCCACTTTTGGATGTCATGAAGAGACTAGAAATTCCCACTAATTGTTCTGTCATGTCCAAAAAACAAAGAGCACAAGGTCAGGCTTATTATTTTAAAATCTGGTTTCTTTTGCTAGCAATGTCTTCACAATTCTAAAAAACCAATTGCCAGAATTAATAGAGATAATTCATTTATTGCATTAGTTTATTGTCCTCGCAATTTATTTAACGACTGGTGATTTCTAGTTTGCATATACCCTGTTATTACACTTTGCTTTTTACTCTCATAATATTTATTACTCTCGTTGAAACGCCCCTTCTCTCATCTGATCATCACGCTTCCAGCAATAAAGGAGCACTTTCTTCGCCAACAACATCGGGCAGGCCAGTCAATGACACTACAGTAGAACCAATAAACAACAAGGCGGAAATGATATAGGCAAATACCCATTGGATACCAAACAACTTGGTGAAAACTTGGCCAACCCCAAGAGCAAGCATAAGATAAGACAGCGATAACCCCACCGCCCAATCTTGATAGATAAGCACATAGAACATGGGCACAAACAAAAAGTCCCAGATCAACACATTGGCAATGATGCGGCCAGCAGTGTGCTTGACGTGGAACAAAACCGCCCCGTTCCAGAAAATGGCATACAATAACCACGAAAGAGGAACCGCCACCACGGGAACGTGGATAAGCAACCACAGCCACACCGGGCGAATGGCATAGGTCTTGTGGCCAATGTAGGCAGCAATAATGTTGAAAAAGTTGACAATCACCACCAATTCCGACCAGAAATAATGGCCACGGGCAAAGAGCCAGCACCAAAGAAAGTTTAAAATGTTAAAACTAACAAAGTGCCACCCCAACAAGTCAAAAATGGCAACTCTCAGCAAAAACCCATCCATCATCGGCAAAAAGATTTGGATAATAAACGTCAATTGGTCTACAAGAAGGAATACCCAGAACCAAAAGAGCAAAAATGGCAGAGCGGAAAAGGGTGTTTCATGAATATCAAACGGATCTTTGCCTTCTGAAGCCAGGCCCAACATGTAAATGATAGACCCATAAACCAGCAACACGTACGAAGCCACTGTAGCCACCTTTAGCGTCGTCGCCGTCGTTTGTGCGTTCGAATTATCCGCCATGGTATATCTGATTAATATAAAATGGGAGGGGGATTTTTGGTTTATAAATAATGCTTAACTTGCTATGATCATGCATGCAGCCGACGGAGTTCTAAACCGTCGGATCATCCGGTTTACCAAGGCAATAACCAGTCAGTGGCTGCCTTCTGCTTGACTTGTCTCTATAGACACTTGGTCGTTCCCACGTGTCAATTGACCAAAGGTTGCTACTCATATCTGTCAATGTACCTTGGGGTTGTCACTTACACTCCCCTCTTCCTCTATAACAATACCAGCCTGTGCTAGATATCACAACCGACGTCCCCTTGCGTAACTATTACCATTTTTTTCCGGCTACCCCGCCGCTTGTATCCAATTTTTGCTATCGATACTTAAACCCATAGTGGTTCGCGTTTTTTCTCGCACAGCACCCCATGGTTCCCCATATCAAGCATTACTTAAGTGATTGGATTTGTGCCGCAGTGTTGGTGGTACTCTTCTTCGTAGTTGGAGAACGGGCCCAGCCTTTTTCCCGGGAGTTTTATCTCGGGGACATGCTGATTTCCCATCCCTACACCAGCCATGAACGGGTACTGGGCCAAGAATGCATTGCCATTTCGTTTTTTGTGCCTGTGCTTGCTATTGTTGCTATTTCAGTGTACCGGGCCAAGGGTTTCACCCGTCAGTGTCTCAACCAACTCAACGTGGGTTTG
This sequence comes from Diutina scorzettiae, assembly GCA_030563345.1. NCBI lineage: Eukaryota > Fungi > Ascomycota > Pichiomycetes > Serinales > Debaryomycetaceae > Diutina > Diutina scorzettiae. The sequence goes on from JAKUCB010000004.1 coordinate 157,681, forward strand.
CTTGCATTGACTTTGGCGTTGGCACTCAACGGGTGCATCACTGATGCCCTCAAGTGCTGGATTGCCCGGCCTCGTCCTGATTTCTTAGACCGTTGCGGTCCCGCCAAGGGCACCCCCAAACACACCATGGTATCAATTGATGTGTGTACTGCTCCCTACGGCCAGAACACGTTGGTGGATGGTATGAAGCTGACGCCTTCTGGCCACTCGCTGATTGCGTTTGCCGGGCTTGGGTTTTTGACGTTGTGGCTTTTTGGCCAACAAAAGTTGATGCAAAAGCAGGCCCGTATCCCTTTGGTATTTTATATGCTTGCGTTTGTTCCAGTGGCCATTTCCACCTACATTGCTCTTCTGAGAACCCAGGACTACCGCCACCATTTTGGTGACGTTTGCTTTGGGTCTTTCTTGGGAGCGCTGGTTGCGGCATTGATGTATTTTAGATATTATCCGGCGTTGGAGCTGGAAGAATGTGATGAGCCCAGGCCGTTGGAGGATATTTCTCCGGTGTTGCCCCAATAAATAGCCGCTACATTTTTATAGAGTTGTTACTGTGTTAAAAATACATGTTTTTTTCGTTTTACATGGCTGTCGGTGCCATCTCCTGATAATGTGGGCACCCCTTACATATGCATGCACTTTACCATTTATAAGTGGACAGTCCACCCATGGAAAAAACTGGCATATGGATATCGATACTACAATCACCACCACTGTGTTGCGGACGTTTCTGATGCCAAAAGCGTCTACTGTCACTACAACTTTGGTGATGTGGAAAACAGTCACCACCGGTGTTGCCAGTGCCGCCAGTACCACTAGTGTCCTCGCCTCCAACCCAGCAGTTGCGGCAATGTATGACCAATACCTTGTATCCGACTCGGGTACGGAATCCTCCCTTAAAACAGCGCTTGTGATTGGTATTCCTCTAGGAGTGGTGTTAATAGGGTTCGCCATTGCCCTATTGTACGTGTACACGACAGGTTATTGGGATAGGATAATTCCTTGGGTGAACCGTTTAAATCCAGATAAAAAGTGGTTGGCGATTTCTGAACCTGACATGGTGCACCTGCTGGTCCATCTTCCGACTTATTGTGATGGTGGAAAACTGTCAATGGTTGGCATACCGATTCAGAAAAGAAACCTGGAGAATATCTCACCACCATTCACAGAAGAAGTATCACCGAATCATGATGTACATCCTCCGAAATATCCTCTTTTGACGCTACGCCCAGGTGCTGAAAAAACCACCCGGATTTCTGGGGTAGTTGACCGAGTTTCCCGACTTGTAAAAAGAACTGATTGTAGCAATTCTGTACTTCCATTGTCACTCCGGTCTTTTAATTTGGAAAAGGATGTTGATAGTCTCTTTGAACGAGAGAGGGACATTGTTGATGACCCGTTTGCTGGGTTTCTGAAACCACCAACCCCCAAATTGCCATTTCGGAACAAAATTAAACTAGATTTAAAATTTGTTGATAATTCGGAAAGAGTTGTGAATCTCAATGAATTTGTGATCATACGGAATTACACCAGGCGGCTTGAGGATGAATTGACGGTTGTGGTGGGAGACAAGGTGAGAATTCATACTGATTATGCTGATGGGTGGTCGATGGTTTCGATTGTACTGTTTGCTGCCGAGTTGAAAAAAGATAGTCGGGTTGGAACGGATACAATGGGGGTGATTCCAACCATTTGCATTCACAAGATCGCGTTGGGAAATGATGAATAAGTGAAACGAATTGGCTGAGTTGTAAAGTGTATCGGGTAGACCTTTTGCTGGTCATGGTATTGGTATGCTTCATTATAGAAATTTTGTGTATTGATAAATTATAGTAATGTTTACGATCCCTTAGCCTAATTGGTGCATTTCCGGAACTGTCAATCGTCATAATTATTTGAAATCACAAAACGAGTTTGGCAAGTGGCTATGTGAGTAGAGGGGCGACGTTTTTTTAATTATTTGGTCAAATTGGAATTTAAAAGCTGGAGACCTTTTTTGCTACTCCCATCCGATTTTTCCAAATTTATTAAAATCGTGAAATTTCGCCAACATAGCATTCTTAAACAAATGTCATATTCTTCGCTTTACATTAAACCTTTTATCTCTTCCTCCCTTCTTTTTTTCATAAAAGGTAAACCAAGAACGCATGCCAAAACATCAGTGCATCAAGCCGCACCAAATCAATCCCACCAAAACCCCCATCATAACATCCCCTTTATTAAACAGAAACCCCCTACTCAACCAAATATTACCTATCCAAAATCAACACAATGCTGTCACAAGAGACCAAAGGAAACTCCATCCTCCAGACTCGTCACTCACAACCAAGAAGACTAGGGAATAATAAACATCCACGGGACACCTCCACCCCACCATTTGTTGGTGATGTTTCCATAACAACCCCAGAAATAGAACCAGATATTCCAGAAATGACCAATCCTTATGATGACTCCTCCATGTCTCCCCATCCCAAGCGACTGCGACCATTGCAACCACTTCAATTAGACGTTCTAGAAGTAGACGAAACAGTGTCATCTGAAATTGTCATTGGATCGCCAAGAAAACCCCCTGCTTCCATCCTTCCTCCATTACCAAGACAACCGAAACCAACCCCTGATCCCGAAGCGGAACCGCTCCCTGTTCCCGACGAAGTGACTATCGATATTCCACAGTATGCGGATCGAAGAAGATTAGTGCTGCTGGTGGATGTGGTTGAAAGTATCGTCCAAGCGTTTATCCCCCCTGGGTACCATAAAAACCCCGCCATTCATGAAGAATTCCGGAAAAACTTGAGTGTACGGCTCCGACAACTAACCGATGGCATCTCTGTAATTTCGTCTATTGAACAATTGACCCAGGAAACAAAGAGTAACCTAGAACGGTCCCGGATCACCCTTAACGGCGTTCGAAAACGAACTCATGAGGGACGGCAAAAGATCAATAACATTAACCGGCAATATCACAAGGCCAAGCAAGAATTGGACGAGGCAAAACAGATGGAACAAAGCTTAACCAGTGTGGACGAAGGAGGCACCAACCCGCTTACAACAGCCATCCAAGGACTCCACCGGGCGAAAACCATCCATGACGCGAAAACTGGACTCGGGGCCCAGCTCAAACGGCTACAAAAAAAATAAGTAACTAATTTATTTATTATAACCCCCTTCTCACATCCGCTCTCACATCGGCTCTTTTAAGCTTCTTCACTAACCAATGCCATGATCATCCGGTACAAGTAAAAGAAAAACGCCATAATGTGGAACCCCAACTTCAAAAATGACTCCTTCTTATGCTTGCTCAAAGTCCGGAAAATCTCAGTGGCGTCAAGAGTATTGTTTTTGTTAATAAACTTGCGCACATTGTAGGCCAACACTGGCAAGTTGAGCAAAAACACAAACCAGTAGCCATTGATCAAAAACAACGACGCGAGGAATGCATGTAACACCGCTTCCGGCAAAAAGTAAGGGTTCAACTTGTTACAGAGTTCAATGGGGTTGATATAGTCACACTCGAGGTCCAGGTACATGATGGTGAAGAACACCTGGATAAACAAGTTGACGGCATTGACAACAACGGCAAAAATAAACAACCTGGCGTTAGTATATTGCTGGGGCAATGGGATAGGGCATGGTTACTTACCAACTCTCGCCTGTCATGGTGGATAATGGGATCAGACTGAGCGAAAAAAGTTCGACATGATTAGGTGCGGCGGCGATGGAAACGTGAGAGACGACGAGAAGGCGGGGGAAGGGAATGGAAGGAAGAGGTGAGAAGGGTGATGGTGGGGAGATAAATATTGAGAGATTTCGTTAGTCGTTATTGATTAGATGCTGTGATGAGAATTGTGCACAACGCTGGCGCATCTCAGCATGAATGGGCTTATCGGGAGGGGAGGGAATGGTGAGGGGGAGAGTGGGGGAGAAGAGAAGTAGAATTTGGGATTACATAGATGGGTTATTGGTTGGACATATATGGTTGGTTTAGTTGGATTGAATAAGGTTTTGAGTAGTGGAATTGCTAGTTTTGTGTTGCGAATCATGATGATCATCTGACGGTTGTACAGGATTATCTGGTGGGTGGTAGGTGATGATCGCATTCAGTAGGTAAGGGGTTTTTGCCTTGCATGATCCAATGGGGGTAGAAAGTAAGAATTGGTGGTTTTAGTGTTGGTTTATCATATGGTTCAGTGGTAACAAGTTTTGTTGTTGAGCTTGGGTTTAATAGTTTTGCAACGCAACTAGCCTGAGGTACAAAACATAGCAAAAAACTAAAGTAAATTGTGCGCACACGATACGCAATACGAAATTAGCACAATAACAATTATATGGGAAGTGTGACGCAAGAACAACCCTCTCGTTGACTTGTTAGAATACTATCATATATACATACATCCAATCAAGCTGTTAAGCCCTTATTCAGCCCTCCTCCTTACTTAACCTACTTATTTGGAGCCCTCTCCTTAAACTTCAGCATCACGGATGCATACTGTATTATAGTTTGTGCACAACAAAGATTATCATTAGCATTTAATTAGAAAACTATCATATGTATATACATCCAATTCCACTTATTACTCACCTCTACTTATTAGTTGCCTCTACTTATTAGGAGCCCTCTCCTTGTACTCCTTCACCATAGCCTCCCTCTTCGCCCCAGAAACACTCGTCCCATCCAACTTTCTCAAATGCCAAAAGTACAGCAACATATACAACTCATACTTATGCCGCTTCCCCCCTTGCACCAACTTCCGAAATTGCGAATCCCGTTTCACCCAATCCTGTTCCCCATTACGATTAATGCTATCATAATGAATCACAAAATTATCAATATCATCGGGCCGGTCAAGAGCAATCATCGTAGTATTTGCCTCACACTCGTCAGGACTAAATACATACGGGTACATGTCCACCGTACAAGGATTAAGCCGCACATCAAGTACCTTTAAACTATCCCGTGCCCCTTGTAACCCTTGCAGTAATGTCTTAACGCGTTTGATATCATTAGACACCAAATACAATTTCGTCAAGTTTTGTAATCCGTTTAATCCCGAAATGTCGCCCAACCGATTAAAATTTAAATTAAGCAGACGGACGTTGGGGAACATGTTTGAAAACGACGGGGGAATTTTGGTTAAATCCATAGCGATAAGCACCAACTTGTTCAAGTTTTTAAACAGGTTGGCTTGGATCCCCCGGTCAAATTGTTGCGAATACATGATGATATCAAAAAACTGGTTACCGGAAAGATCAAGCATGCGCACATCACTGGCGCTTTTCACCACCAGTTCTACAATGTTCAGGTTGGGTTGACTTTTGGCGGAAAGCTCCTCTAAGTAACCAAGGCGGTGGAAGTCGCACATGGCCAAGTTGTTGCCGTCGATCCGCAAAACTTTGAGCGCGGGGTAGGGCGACAAATTAAGACGGCGGATCTGGTTAAACTTGAGCTCAAGCTTCTTCAAGTGCATGTGCTTTGAATTGGAGGTGATGGAGGTGATGCTGTTTTCATTCACCTGGAGGATGGTCAACTTGGGGGCTCCATTCACCTCGGTGATAGCGGTGATCTTGTTGTTCAGCAACTTGACTCTCACCAACTCTCCGAGTTTCAACTTTGCGAAATTGACTTCGCCACTAATATTGTTGTGGGAACAATTGAGCTCAGTCAAACACCGCAAGTGCTCCAACCCCTTGAGGGAGGTAATTTTGTTGCCGCTGATGTTTAAAATCAGCAACGAGTCGTTGGCGGCCAAGGCACCAAACCCGAGAATCAGGTTTTTAGCGAGATTGAGCTTGTGTAGTTTAGGCAAATGCGCAAACGTAGTCAAATTATTAAGCTGATTATCCAGCACATTAAGCATTTTCACCCCGGCGTTGACTCCTTCCAAGTACAGCAACCTATTGCCAGATAAGGTAATGTCGGTAAGCTTGGGGAGAATTTTCGATAAGTCCTTGACGTTATCCAACTGGTATCCCGTCAAGTCGAGCCGTTCAACCTCGTGCCAGTTGTCCCAGTCCTCTCCCAGCGCAAACACATCGGTGACGGCCCCCACCAACCGCCGCATCAGCTGAGAAAACAGCACGTCCGCTAATTGCGACACTTGGGTCACCTCGGCACCGATGGCATGGCTACTGGTGCGGGAAACGTCACCATCGGGGACATCTACGAACAGCACCTCGAGGTTGCCCCGTTTGCGGCTTTTCTTCATCGCCAGCTGTTTGTGGGGAACCGCGGTTTCCGCATCACTAAGCAAGTCCTCAATCAGGTCGAGCACTGTATTTTCCGAGTTCCCCACCCATTGGCGGAGACTGGCGTCATACTTCATGCCGCCAACGGCCTTGGGAAAGCTGGAATCGTTGGCAATAAACCCTTTAAGCATCAGCAGCTGGCTGGCGTCAATTTTCGTGGCTTTGGACAACTCCAACTCCCCCAGGCGCTCGCGGTTGCTTTCGCGGAGGGGTCCCAACCGCAATTGAGACGCCCGTTTAAACTTGATGAGGCGAGAGATTTCGTTATATGCTGGAGTCAGTGCGTCGGCGGTATCCATGGTTATTGACTGCGAATCATTGTCTAGCTGGCGTTTGAGCTTTTCGTTTTCAGCTAACAACTCTTCAATGTTGGAGGCAACCTCTGCCGGGTTGTACGACCTCATGAGGGCCTCTAGCTCGGCCACGCGTTCCCTAAGCTGGTTCTTGGTAACGTCAGCATCTTCATATGTCTCTACTTGGGGTGTGATTGGTAAGGGCTGGGGGATAGAGGTTGTCATGCCCCCTGGAAGACTGCCCTGAAGAGACCCGGAAAGAGACCCAGGAAGAGGACCCAGAACAGACCCTGGAAGGGGACCCGGAAGTGGACCCATCAGCAGCTCCTCATCATCCCAGGTATAGTCATCTTCATCTTCATCCTCCTCTACAATCACCTGGCGCAGAAGAGGCGGTGGCTGGGGATCATACTCGGTATACTCATCGTCATGGTCAGAATGGGTAATGTCATTTACCATATCCATGGTGGCCATTGTGGGACGAGGATCGTCCTCATCATCGTCATCAGCATACCCCAGCGTCCACAGCAGATCGTCATCGGTGACAAGCCCGCCTGTCACCTTGTTATGTTTTGGCGTCAGTGTCGCCGTGGTCATGGTATTGGAGATAGAGGGATGTACCTCATGCATGGGAAACCCCCGCCCCTGGATTCGTTTAAACACGTCGTTGGCGTTTTTCATATAGTTTTTATCAGTAGACGACGGCACCCTCGAGGTGGGCGCCGATGACGACGACACCGCCTCCACCTTGGACGGCATTCTATTTGTGGATTGACTGGCCAGTTTCTTGTGGAAGTTCTGTAGCACCCCATCAAACTTGTTCTTGGTAAAGGTGTCATATTCGGCATTGTACAACTTTAATGGCGAGCCCTGTCCAGAGGGGGGAAACTTGTAGCCCTTGGGCTTGTGTTCATCTATGGCCAGAAACGTCAGCAGCATCAGGTCATCGATCACCTCTTCCTTTTCTTCTTTTTCTTTCTTTTCAAAGATATTATCCAATTGGGGCGTCTGTTTTTGGTACTGCTGATGGACGTGTTTCCACATTGGCGTTTCTTTGCCCTCCTGTTTATGAATCATCGTGTCTCCCCCTTCTACTATCAACCCTAGGTCCATTTGTGGTTTGGAATGGTCATGATCTAGCCACTGCTCTGCCAATTCCAGGGGCCATTCGCCAAAATTGGGGGGAAGAGGCGGCGGCGGGTCATCTCCGTTTAGTGTGCTGGTCATTATCTGATCCTTAGCCACCTGTAACTCTGATTTCGGTTCGGTTTTCACCTCGGATTCCTCGGTACCAAGATCCTTAGTTTTGGCGTTGTTGCCTTTTTTATAATGAAAAGTATTAGGAGCACTAGGAGGATCTGAAGGAGCCACCAGATCGTCTCCAATAAAGTCAGCGTTCGTTTTGTATTTGAGTTGGGATTGGTAGTCGGAGCCTCCAGACGCGTGGGGGGGCACCACTTCCGGGGGTATCTGGGTTTTTTTTGGTAGGTTTAACGATACAGGGTCACCTGACTCCACATGTGGAGTGTTTTCAATAAACTCTTTTACCCGAGACATCGTGGATATCAGAGACGGCTGGTCCATGTCAAAACAGACGACGATGCGACTGAGAAAACAGGAACGGGGGAAGGGAGAAAGTGGCGATAGGGAGAGAAATGAGTGGGCGGGTGTTGGGAATTGATTTACCGAGGCCGTTTATGGGGTGGGTGATTGGGATGGTGTATGGGTGGTGCCTGAAACTGGGGTGTATGCAGGTATACCAAAATCATAACACTGATAGTAAAGGTGAGGGAGGTTACCTGGGGTCACGTGATAGATGAGACGCGTCCGTTGGTGTCCTAATCGGGCACACGATTGAGTCAAATAAGAACACTACAAATGGTCAAGCTTCAAGGTGGGCTTTTTATAAATACTCCATGGATTGGATGGATTAAGTAATATTATAGGAACCAAGTTATAAGGGTTGACGGTGATAAGCTAGTGGTACACGATAGAAGCTAGCTAGGGGAGCATGCTACGGTCAGAAGGACTCTTTTCTACCTTTTAATATTCCAAAATTTCATTAAGCAGCAAAACAAAGGTGGAATAATGGCTTTGTGCAGAATCAAATTAAAACACCGATTCAATTCACCAATATTGTCGCCCCAAGAAAAGTCCCGGCGTCCAGCATTACTAATTGCAATTTTTACAGTAGCAATTCAAACATCACACCACCAATAACCTGTTACTAGCTAAATAACTAAATAGCTAATATCACCGTCAGATTTAAAGGTAATCAAATCTGTCTTGCCCTTTAAATAGAATTTGTTTATTTAACGCCCACCTTTCATTCCATTGGTTACTACTGCTTACCCATTTCATTTTTGTTTCCCCGTCCGGCGCACTAAATTTCACCAAGCCCCGCACCATTTTCTCGTACCCTGTTGACCAAACTATATATCATAAACACCATAAACACCACTCTAACCTCGTACATCGCTTCCTCCCTCCATTACACTCAATTCCTCTCTATCGGCCCATAATACTCACATTTACCAATTTGTCACCTCCCTTTTTACCTTTCCCCTTTCCCCTTGCCCCCTGCCAATCCGATTCCTCCACACTCGCCTAGTGTACACCACCCACCCCACTCACCCATATCATCTAGCAATTCATCTAAAAAGCACTAAATCTTAATCAATTGCCACTTGTTATAATCAAGATTTGTTATAAGTCGCGTCCTGCATAGATTAACATTCCCATCTATTTCTAATTGGATCCGCCGGGGTTTTTTTTAGTACATTTGGAAAAAGTGGCCACAAGGATTTTTTCCCCACCCCATTTTTCATCTATTCCTTCTCTATTCTTCTCCACCATTCTTTGCCTTCGCTTGGTCGACTTTCTCCCTCACTCGCTCTCACTCTTCTCGCACTGAAAACCATTCCAGGGTAATTACTGATTGCATTCACCTCACCCTGTCACCATGTCCTTCAATGACAGCGGGTCATCTACCCTGAGTACCGCCGGCGGCGGGTCCGCCGACACCCATGTTGCCACCACCAATACCGCATCCCACCAGCATTGTCAAGAACAAGAAATGTTGTCGTCGTATGCGGTGCCCAACCCGCCGGTGCTGACCCAGCAATCGTCTCTTGCCACAGAAAAGGAGCCAGGATACCAGGACGCCCCTCGCACGCTTTGGATGGGCGACTTGGACCCGTGGTTGGACGAACAGGGCATTGTCGACTTGTGGTGGCACGTGTTGGCAAAACAGGTCATGGTCAAGATAATCAAGCCTAAGGTGGCTCCCAAGATGCGCCAGGGATATCCCGGCCACTCGGGCTACTGTTTCGTCGAGTTTGAGCTGTTTGAGGATGCCCAACAGGCGTTACTGCTCAACGGCCACCTCCTTCCTGATATCGCCATTCCTTCGCAACAGGGCTATCCCAACAATCCTGATAACCAGAAAAAGTACTTTCGCTTGAACTGGGCCCTGGGGGCTACTCTCACCGCCCCCATTATCCAGCTGCCGGAGTACTCGTTGTTTGTCGGCGACTTGCTGGCGTCCACCACCGAGGCCCATTTGCTTGCTCTTTTCCAGAAGCACTTTCCCACCCTGATCAAAACCGTGCGGGTGATGACGGATCCGGTTCTGGGCAAAAGTCGTTGTTTTGGCTTTGTTCGGTTCACCGAGGAGCTGGAGCGCCAACGGGCATTGGTAGAGATGGATGGGGTGTGGTTTGGTGGGCGACCATTGCGGGTGGCGCTTGCCACCCCGAAATCCCAGGCAAAATCGTTCCCCGCTCACCCCTCCCCCGTTGCCGCGATCCAAAGACCGCCCAGAGAGTTCCGCCCCCAACAAATGTATCCGGGGTACTCGTTCTCTCAACAACAGTGGCAGGAACCAAAGCCCGCGCCCCAAGGCCAACCGTTTACCGACCCCAACAACACCACCGTGTTTGTAGGCGGGTTATCCCCGGAAGTCACCGAAACCACCTTGTACGCATTGTTCAAAAACTACGGCACCATTCAACAGGTGAAGATTCCCCAAGGCAAAAATTGCGGCTTTATCAAGTACCTGGCCCGCGAAGAAGCCGAAGAGGCGATTTCCCGTCTCCAAGGGTTTATTCTTGGAGGATCTCGAGTGCGGTTGCTGTGGGGCCGGGTGCTGTTGCTGAATAAAAAGTTTCAGCAGGAGCACCAGCGGGTGACGAGGGCGGCGCAAATCCAGGCGGCGGCGGCGTTGACAATGGGAATGGACCCAGCCACCGCGATTGCCGCTGCTGCTGCTGCTGCCGCGGGGGGATATCCTCCTATGGGCCATATGCCTGCGATTTCCCAGCCGCCATATCTTGATCCGGGAGCGCAAATGTATGGGTTGTTTCGAGAAAAGGAGTATGGTATGGGGGAGTCGTCTTTAGTGCACCAAATGGGGGCGATGCATTTGAGTGAGGACCCATATATGCGGCATCAGTCGATGTATATGCCCCACGTTCCCAGAAAGCAGAATCGAAAATATGCTGATTAGATAATACCCAATGTATGCGATTTATGGGATTAGGGGAAGAAATGGATTCAATAGAATAACAATATACGGAATACGATGGTAAATATAATATCAAGATGGAATACAATGGTGGAATACAATCACATGGAATACAAGCGTGGATAAGACGATGGGGGTAGGTGTAAGATTGAGTACGAAGCGTATTTTTCATACCGCTTCACCTCCCCAGTGTGACACCACCACCATTCAGGTCATTTAGGCGGCTATGGTAACTAAGAAGGAAGTTCATGATTAACAATGGGTACATTGTAATTTTATTGGTCAAAACTACGGTAACTGTATAACTAATCGTAGTCAACAACCGTACTGTAGTGATGAGTATGTCTGCATTTTCATATCGGCTTACCTAACCAGTGTCACCTGCCTTTTAACACCACCATTCGAGGTTTTCAATTAGACTTATGTAAAATGAGAAGTTACCATAAAACAGGGCCAATAAAATTTTAAATATCTATCCTAAGTCCAGCAAAACTTCTATATATCATCAAATATGTCAGAAATTGTAACCCTGTAAACGAAAACCGTATCTCCTAAAATCATATCACTAATCGACCCTATAACCTTTAATTTCCTACAAATCACATCATTAATGAACCCTGTAACATATGCTTGACCCGCTCTTCACCCCACTCTTCACCCCACTAACCTACCCCTCTCTTCACTATTTCACACTCCCCCCATTATCCTAAACAATAGAAAACACTAAATCCACAAGCGAATTTCACAATCTATAAAAAGGAAAGATTCAAAAAATACACCGTCCCAGAACCTTTCAAAACAAATCACAATCAAGTCATCCACGGCCCATGTAAATCCATCTCAAACGGCGATTTCCCCTCCCGCGTCTCCTTTTCCTTCCCTAACTATTCTATTTATGGCAGTGCACATCGAACCCCCATCTTCCACACTAACAACTCGACTATCATTGGCTTCTTTATAAAAACACATTATTAGATCTTTTTTCATCATCGTCAAAACCTACCGTTTTGGATGTAGAAATTTTCTTTTCCTCTCTTCGCCGTTGGTTCCGTTTCTATCGTTGGCACCACATACATGATAAATCTATATGCACTGCGTCTACGAAAATGGCAAGAGATACCACCGAAAAGTTGATCATTGCTTATCAGTAGTCTATATCTTTAGCAACAATTTTCGTTATCATATCCATCTCTACAAGTATATAAACCACCGTACATCCCTATTTACACGTTATTGCCCAAGTTTTACCCCTCTTAAGATGGTTTTTTCCATGTAGACTGAATGTTCCCAAAATGGACACCGCTTCGGCGTCAGTTGCCCTCCTCAACGATAAGCGAACATGAAGAATGCCACCAGGAAAAATTTATAAAACTACCTCCTTTTACATCATTTACACCGTTTGATTATCCATGTCTTATAGAGAATACCAGCAGGTGATGGATATTGGCATCCGGGCCAAACCAACAAGGAACACCAAGACCAACCTCACCAAGGTGACCAAGAAACAACTGATAAGGAAAAGAACAAAGACCGGGTGTTTGACGTGTCGAAGACGGAAAAAGAAGTGTGACGAGAACGTCGTCGATGGCAAATGTCAAGGGTGTGCTCGGAACTTTTTAGAATGTTGTTGGGATCATCCCCGATCCAATTCGGTGAGTTCCCAATCCGGCTCGTCCTCAGAATCAGAAATGCCTACATCGCCACTCCAGGACGCTCGTACAAGGTGTCTGATTGCAGCGTTATTACTGCACGATGATGAAGAGAGTAGTAGCACCGACGAACAGGTGTCTCCGTTGGCTTCCCCGAGACTGAGGACGACGGAACCAGCAGGCGAGGTGAATTATTTACTGCTCGAGCCTAGACAAGGCATAATACAGGGGGAAACTTCTGCACAGCTGCAATTGCAACTGCTGAAGTTTATTGTCACTACATTTAATGTTGCCAACAACGTGTTTCACTTGGCTACGTGATATTTGCATTAAGGATAGGGTTTTAATATATGGTTATGGATACACTGGTTGTAGGCTATGAATTGAGACTTTTAATTCATCGGAGTTCCACGGGTAATTGTAGGTGTGGTTGCTTATATGACTAATCAGTGGCTCGGTGTTATGAGGAAGATCTGACGCTATGTTTGGCCAAGTCACGTGACAGGGAATTATAGCTGGTAATCGAGGGCCACCATGTCGACAGAGAGACTCTTGTTCAACCGAGGATGGCGAGGGGAATGCCGGTTTTGTCACTTCTTTCCTGAAACATCACGTTTCGATATCTATACCTTTATCGGATCAGATAAACCGTGGCGCAAAACTGTGGTGGCATTAACCAATGCCGATTCCGGGGGAAATAATTCTCTCTGATCTCTATAAATTAACCTTTCCCAACGGTGAAATTTTCATCATTTATCAAGTTCATTTTCATGTCTCAATTTGGTAACTTTGACATCCACTTTTACAATGGCAAGGACGAAATCGCCGATGACGGGGTGTTGGTGATTAACTCCAAGAATAGAGAAGCTTCCAAGCACCCGGAATTCTTGCCTACTTGGGACCCTGAACAAAAGTACGGGCCTCTTTCTTTCTTCAAGCATGAAGACCCTGGTCACCGTGCGGACAAGGAATGGTCGAGATTGTTCCCCGGCGGATTGGAACAAGGGATTCCCAAGCGTACTGAAACTTACGAGACTAAGAGAATCACCCCCAAGTTTGGTACCGAAGTGCATGGCATTCAATTGTCTCAATTGAACGACGATCAAAAGGATGACTTGGCTCTGTTTGTCGCTGAGAGAGGGGTTGTCATCTTCAGAGACCAAGATTTTGGTGACTTTGGTCCTGAATTTGCTGTGAAGTACGGTCGTCACTTTGGCCGTTTGCACATTCACCCGACTTCTGGTGCTCCCCGGAATTACCCTGAATTGCACATTACTTACAGACGTCCCGATGAAGGGGAATTCGAAAGAGTATTTGCCAACCGGACAAACAATATCGGCTGGCACTCCGACGTTTCCTACGAATTGCAACCTCCTGGGGTGACTTTCTTCTCGGTACTCGATGGTCCCGACTCTGGTGGTGACACCATTTTCGCCGACACTGTGGAAGCCTACAACAGATTGAGTCCTGAATTTCAACAACGGTTGGAAGGGTTGCACGTGTTGCACACTCTGAAGGACCAAGCCAAGGATTCCAAGTCGTTGGGTGGGATTGAACGGAGAAAAGCGGTGTCTTCTATCCACCCTCTTATCCGTGTCCACCCTGTGACCAAGAAGAAGTGTATCTACTTGAACAAGCCTTTCCTGAGACGGATCATCGAACTTAAGGAAGAAGAATCTCAATACTTGCTCAAGTTCTTGTACAGTGTCATTGAAGAATCGCACGATTTGCAATTGCGGGCCAATTGGTCACCTCGTTCGGTTGTGATTTGGGACAACCGGAGAACTGTGCACAGTGCCGTTATCGACTGGGACACTCCCGTTTCGAGACACGCTTTCCGGATCACTCCTCAAGCCGAGCGGCCTATTGCTGACTTGAAGGATTTGAACAAGGAAGAATATGACGTGGGCGATTTGGAAACCGCTTTGAGAAACTTGCAATAGTCGCTATCAGTGATAGCTATAAATATAAATAAATGAAATGCAGGCATTGCCTAATTGGTAAATAGACTACATTGAATATGCAGGGTTGCGTCAGGAGATACCCAGTAGCCATATTAACGCACTCTGTAATTATTCGTTCATTCGTATTCATACACCTCTATATTAATCTATTACAATTCCATATCACCAGCTCCGAATGGCTGGTGGTCGTCATCACTACTATCATCAATCGCCATCTCGTTATCTAGGTCCCCCCCTCTCACCGCATTGGCGGCTGCTTGCGCCGCCAGATGGGTGTCGTCGTCCTCGTCTTCGAAATCAACGTCAAAGAAGTCTTCGTCCAGTCCGGTGATCCGCTGATACAAAAGCTTAGCTTCAGTAACAGTGCCGTCGTAGGAAATCTCCAGCGATGGGGCATTGGTAAAGATAATATCTTCGGCACCAGGGACCAGTTCAAGGACAACATTTCTGACGTTGGATTCCGGCTTGAGGGCATCATAAATGGTGGTCAAGTCGGGATTCACCAACGATTCCTGAACGTAACCCACCTTACAAACCACATCCACCTTGGCCTTGGAGACAAACGATTCAAGCAGAGCGCCCAACTTGAACGAGTTGGCAATGACGGGAGTGCCCCTGGAATTATACACCACTTCTTGTTCGCCAAAAACGTCCTCCAAATCCAGGTCCAGCACAGATTCCCGCAAGAGCGCCTTTTCAAGACGGTCACTGGCCATCTCCAAATCGGATTTCGCCTGTTGCAAGTCCTGTTCTACCGATTGCGCGTACCAGATCGCCTGGCCAGTGGGACACACCCCCAGCTGGCCGTTCTGGATAATCACTTGCACGGAACAGCTGTTGTTCAGAGGCAACAGCCCAGGAGGGAAGACAATAATTGTCAGCGAGTCCCCCTGCATCCATTCCTTGCAGTCGGTACGCACCACCGTCACCAACCGGGTGACGGTATACTTTTTAAACGACGCGGCCACGTCGGCATAAGTTTTGGCCAAAAAAAGCGGCACCTGGGTGGGGGAGATCACCAACTTTTCCCTGATTTTAACCCTGCTGCCGTCGGAAAACTTGGCGTACCGCAGCTGGGAGTCCCAGTCCACCAAGGTGGTATTAAGCTTATAGGTGGTGCCTGCAACGGCAGCATTACGACAGAAGCCCTGGGAAATCTCCCCGGGCCCACCGTACCGCGACACCATCACCGGAAAGTTGCCGTACTGGTCAAACAGCACCAAAAACCGCTTGATCCGCTTGAGTGCAAGCAGAGTGGGGGTGTTTCTGGCATGGCACAAGCCCAAGGTGTAGATCAACTCGTCGACCTGGGGAACCTCCAACTTGAACTCGTCGGCGAGAAACGACTGGATGGGAACCTGTCCCCGTTCACCAATGATGGCTCGCTTTTCGTCGGAATTGCCGAGAACAAACTTAAGAAACTTCATAAGGTAGCGCTTGGTGGTCAACAGCAACAGCTTATCCATGAAAATGTTCTTTTTCGTCAGCTGGTTCAACAGCTGGGAAAAGTCGTCATTTTCATAGGTGTGGAACGTCAGCAACGGCACCAACTCAAGGTACTTGTACACCCGCAGCTTCAGCAACAACAGCACAAAGTCCAGCTGGCAGAACAACACCTTGGGACACAAGTCGATACCGTAGTCGCGGGAGACAAACCGGTTGGTGGTTTTCCCTCCCGGAATGTAAATCTGGGCGTGGCCAAAATGAGGTACCTTGCCCGCATTGACCTCCTGGATCCACAGCTTGACCTGGTCCACCGTCATCGTCGCCGTGGCATCGCCATACGTCTCTTTGGCATCGATATGGATGACATTGGTGCCGTTCCACGCCAACGCCGCCGCCAAAATCAGCTCACACAACCCAGTCCCCTGGATTAAAACGTCACATTCGTCCACCCGCAACAGCAGCTGTTCTTGGGGTGTCTCCAACCCAGTCAACGGGGGAATCGCCGGCGGAGGTGCGTGCATCAGCGACCGTCTCTCCACCACACTAGGGCGTCTTTCTTTGATAGGCATTGTGTAACCAGAAACCGTCAGCAAAAAATTTTCAAGTGTTGGAGGTTAACAAATCTCGGGGTGTCGAATGTAAATGTCGTGATTTAAAAATTTGCTTGTAAAAAAAAAACGTGCATGGGTTATGAGCGCGGGGCTGGTGACTGAGGTTACACGTTGGCTATATAGGGCCAACCCGAAATTTCCGGGGGACGGAGGTGGAATAGATGAAGCGGTGGGTGGGGTGAGTTGGGGTAGTGAATCACGTGGTGTACATTGCTTTACGTAATTGGAGGCGGTTTTAGTCCACTGAGGTACCAATTTGAGTTTTTTTTCTCATGGATTTTATCTTTTTTTGCTAGTTATGCATGCAATAACGAGTTGTTGGTAAAGTGGTGATTATGATTGTTTTGTAGTAGGGGTCGATTTGACGTGTGTTTTTGTCTTAGGAACCGAACGTTAGCCGGTGGTGCTTTTTTGAGGGGAGCGGGGCTTGTATTGGTTATGAAATGTGGGGTTGGGAAGGGGGGCGGGTAGGCTTTATTGGGGAGGGAGGTGTTTTGAGGTATTTTTTTGTGGTTAGGGGCTTTGGGAAGGCAGGGATTAGTAGGTGTTTATTTGGTAGGTGTGGTGGTTTTTTAGGCGCTTTTATTCGTGGTGTTGACCTCCATCCGTCGGTGAGTTTATTAAAGGTGAGCTTACGTAAGCGCTGCGAATAATGTTTGGCTCCAACTATTATATCCGCTTGTTATCCATCAACACGGTGAGTGTGAAAGGAAAGGATTATAAGCAAGTGGAGCTTTTATAGAAAAAGGTTAAATTTGTCTATTAAATGAATAGAACAAACGACCGGATTGGTCAAACATATCTTTTAATATCTCTCGAGTTTCTCCTCTGATAACGGCGTTGTCACGCGTTCTTGCGCGGATCGTTTTTTGTTAGCGAT
The DNA here is from genome assembly GCA_030563345.1 of Diutina scorzettiae. Taxonomy (NCBI): domain Eukaryota; kingdom Fungi; phylum Ascomycota; class Pichiomycetes; order Serinales; family Debaryomycetaceae; genus Diutina; species Diutina scorzettiae. The sequence continues at coordinate 175,289 of JAKUCB010000004.1, forward strand.
CCCACTAAACTCATAACGACTAATAGCTGTCAGAGTTGACAAAAAAAATAATTGATTTTTAGTGATCAAAACTCCACCCACTTAGAATGCCATAGCCTCCAAAACCCCAACCACATTTCTCAATCACTTCATCGCCGTCATCCCCACTATATATATCTTTTATCGTTCGCACACTTTTCACCATGTCCCTTTCTAGCCAGCCGAAACCGGCAGGACTGCTTCTACTTGCCTTTCAGGTGAAGAACAAGCACTGTCTTGTCATTGGCGCCGGCAACGTGGCGCTATCTAGAGTGGAACACCTCATACGTGCAGACGCCTTGATCACGGTAATCACCGGACCCGAAGGAGGCAATGTTGCTCCGCAAATTCGAGAGTACGCAGAAAATGGCAAGATCCACCAATTGATAGAACGAGATTATACCCTGGCAGATTTGACCATGTATGAAAACGTCGACCAATTCACCGATATCGACCAGATATCCACCCCGGAAGTATACACACTTATTAAAAACCAGGTATATAATGAGGTGTTTGCCATTGTGTGCTGTTGCATTGATAATTATGCTCTTTCGGAAAAGATTTACTATCAGTGCAAGTATTTGCGGTTGCCAGTGAACATTGCTGACAAGCCCCCGCTCTGTGATTTCTACTTTGGGTCAATGTACAACCAGGACAATTTACAGATTATGGTGAGCACGAATGGTAAATCGCCAAGACTACTGAGGATTGTCAAGGATAACATTGCCAAGGAATTTGATGGCATCAACTTGAACAAGGCGGTGGAGAATTTGGGGTTGATTCGATCGAGATTGAGAGATTTGATTCCCATTGATGACGATGATGTGCTTAACATTGATACCAGAATGAACTGGATCAAGACGTTGACGGATTTCTTTACGTTAAAGGAGTGGCTGGAGTTGGAGTTGGTGCCTCCTAGTTCGGCTCCGCCCTATGATAACCGTCATAAATACATTGATAATATCATCAAGTATTTCCCCGACTATCCTCCTAGTGATTTTGATGAATTCAAGGAGGTTGTGATTTGTGATTAGTAAATTGCCGTTTGCTGTGTTATAGAAACAGATGTATACTATCGTTTAGGTCTAGGGGGCGGTCTACGAAATGTTAGATAGCAATGATAGTAACTATATATAAATATCTTTAGCCCATAAACACGAGAACGTTTATGTTTTCTTGGTCATAAAAGTTCACTAACTTTTTCCGTCGGTCTAAAATTGGTAGGAGAATTCGAAGTGCTTCACGAGCATGTTTAATTAAAAGTTTAATTATTTTGACACCTGGGGTTGCCCCAGAAAAGTGTTGATGCAGAAGCGCCTCATTAATCTTTAATTCCCAGAGAGGATTAGATGAAGGGTAAACCGGCTGGCTCCATAATCGAGTGAACTATTCAGAAAGTATCTCAAGGCGAGTCATAGACATTTCACTTTGCATTTGAATTTAGTCAAATTCAGTTATTGTCAGACATTGTTGTGCTCTCAAATTTGGTACCCTTTTCGCTCATAACTTCAGTTTCATGTTTCGTAGCTTCAGTTAGTCCAATATTAGTTTGCTGCTGTGATTTTTTCTGGTGAACTTTTGCATTCAGTTTAACTGGCGTCATTTTTTCTAGTTCATTGTTTCACTGCAGAAGTCGCCTCTTTATTATCATGTCTGGCTTTTTATTTTGCTCCTGTTTGTTCCATTTGCTAATTTTCATCTCCATATACCTCTTCTCTAATGTTCTCCATTATCACCAACATGTTTACCGCATTATTAGTAGTTGCGAATTTGCTGCCCTTGAGAGCACCGAATTCAAAACTAGAGTAACCCATATGTATGAAATAGCCGTCTTTTTCAGGTCTGTCGTTCCCCCCGAGATCTATAGTAGTGCCCAAATTGTGCACACTGCCTTAATGTTTTACACGTTATTGAAAATGCAGAACCAATAAACTTCTTTTCCTTTATTATCGTATTTTAATCATATATCATAAAATGGTAATCACCTCAGGCATCCACAGCATGCTGAGGCTTGACTTCAACCTTACCATCCTTCACCCCAACATCAACAGGATCAGTGTCTCTCAACTCACCCTTAATCATCAACGACGCCATCGGGTTCAAAATCTCCTTTTGAAGAGTTCTATTCAAAGGTCTAGCCCCATAGATAGGATCATAGCCCAAGTCACACAACTCCAGCTTGGCATCATCCAGCACGTGCAACGTCATTCTCTTATCATCCAACCGACCTTGGATTTCCCGCAACCGGATATCCAAAATCGACCGCAACAGCTTCTTCGACAACCGGTTGAAAATAAGAACATCATCCAACCGGTTGAGGAACTCAGGAGGGTAGTGATGTGTCAATCGGTCCCGAACTTCGGCCTTGATCTCATCGCGAATCTTGCCATCGTCAGTGGCCTTACTGTCGTTCAACAACACATCCTGGCCAATATTTGATGTCATGACAATAATGGTATTGCGGAAGTCAATCTTGCGGCCATGCGAATCAGTCAACGTCCCTTCGTCAAGCACTTGCAACAACAACTTAGAGATATCCTTGTGGGCCTTTTCAAATTCATCAAACAACACCACCGAATAAGGCTTTCTCCGTACTGCTTCCGTCAATTCCCCCAGCTCGTCGTAGCCAACATAACCAGGAGGAGAGCCGATAAGTCTCGAAATGGAATGCTTTTCTTGGAACTCGGACATGTCAAACCGAATGACCAGGTTCTCGTCATTAAACAAGAACTGGGCCAACGCCTTGGTCAATTCGGTCTTCCCGGTACCGGTGGGACCGAGGAACATGAACAGAGCAATGGGCCGTTTTTCCGAAGTCAACCCGGCTCTGTGTAATCTCACTGCATCGGAAACAGCATGCACCGCCTCGTCCTGGCCCACCACCTTCTGTTTCAAAATGGTTTCCATATCCAACAACTTATCCTTTTCTCCCTTCATGAGGTTGGAGACCGGAATCCCCGTCATCTTGGAAATGACCATGGCAATGTCGTCCACCGTCACCGAGTCGTGCAAGAGATTCTGCGATCGCTTGTATGTTTCCAGTTGCGTTAATTCCCGAACTTGATCTTCAAGACTGGGAATCGTCAGGTACTGTAATTCCGAAGCCTTGGCGTAGTCGCCTTGGTGTTGATATTTTTCAAGGTCACGACGGGATTGTTCTAGACTCTGCTTAGCGTCTCTGATGGCATTGATGGCATTCTTTTCCTCATTCCATTGTTTCTTGAGGTCGGCCAGTTCCAGTTTCTTCAAGTTCAAATCCAACTCCAACTTTTTCTTGCGATCAACAGAAAGAGGGTCGTCATCCTTTTTGAGCAGCTCGAGCTCGATTTCTATCGTCATGATTTCCCGGTCCAATTTGGCAATCAGATCCGGTTTCAGTTCGTGTTGCAACCGAAGAGTGGAACAAGCCTCGTCAACGAGGTCAATGGCCTTATCGGGCAAGTAACGATCAGTAATGTACCGGTTAGAGTAGATGGCGGCGTTGACAAGAGCACCGTCAGCAATGCGAACCCCGTGGTGGACTTCGTACCGTTCTTTCAAACCCCGCAAAATCGAGATTGTATCCTGGACCGACGGTTCATTGACCATCACCGGAGAAAACCGTCTGGCCAAAGCAGCGTCCTTTTCCACGTATTTACGGTATTCATCGATGGTGGTGGCACCGCAAAGCAGCAATTTCCCCCGAGCCAAAGCAGGCTTAAGAAGATTCAGAGCATCAATCGATCCCTCGGCCTTTCCTAGACCCATCAACAAATGTAACTCATCAATAAACAATACCACCAGGCCCTGCTGTTCCTCCACTTCCTTCAAAATCTCCTTGAGCTTCCCTTCAAAATCACCTCTATACTTTGCCCCGGAAATGATGCCAGCAAGGTCCAACACAATTACCCGCTTATTCTTCATGGAATCAGGTACTTCTTCCTTGACAATCCGCTGGGCCAACCCTTCCATCACCGCCGTCTTACCCGTACCTGCATTCCCAATCAAAACGGGATTGTTCTTCGTCCGACGACTAAGAATTTGAATAGTCCGGCGGATTTCATCATCTCTTCCAATCACCGGATCAAGTTTTCCTTCTCTTGCAAGTGCGGTGAGATCTTCACCGTACTTTTCAAGAGCAGGCCGGGTATCCTGTTCATCCTTGTTCATTTGCATTTGGATACCCCTCATCAGAGAGTTGGAAAATTGTCTGATGGGCACCTTTGGTATAATCGGGGATTTCATTCCATAGTTAGGTGGAGGTCCTGGAGGGTTTGAATGGAGCACCAGTGGCTGGTAGTTCAATGACGTGCTCAATTGACGAGAGGCCAAGGGGGCCAACCGTATGGGAGCCAAACGAAGTCTTTTAGAAGTCGCCAAAAGCATTGGTGATGAAGGTCGGTAGCTACGGATTATGTAGGCAAATCCCGGGGAGCGGCCTCGGCTATGTGCAGGAGCGACCACTATTAGTAGAAATTCGAGATGGTTCGAGAAGGTTCGAGATAACTCTAGGGGCAAGGGAAAGAAGATGGGGTGGATGAACGTGGCTATGAGGTTTTGTGAAGGGGTGTATTTAGCTTGTTTTATAGGATCCGTGATTTCCGACATTTCCGATGGCTGCCGCATGCGTAGCAAGCGAAGATGAACGACAAGTGAGCAGAGAATACTGGGGTGGGGTATAAAAAGTAGATGAATAGGGGGTATGTGAGCAGTAGTAGGTGGGGAAATCATGTTATTTGAAAAAACTGTAATGTTGGTGAGTGGGATGTTGTGTGTTTAACTACCGTGATAATCTACTTCAAGAACTTACTCTATCGCCATTTGTCCATGCTTTTACTTTGCTTAGCAAGTGGGACTATAAATTAATGTACTGCATTTTGGAGCAAAAGAGAGGTAATCTATTAAAGTGCTCGAAACAAAATATACCGGATATAAGTCTGTTGTTGATCATGGAAGGTCGGGGCTAGATGTATTGCCAATGTCTTAAGCCGATCTCGCCTCTTTTGCGTACCGAAGGTATTGCTTGCTGTTGTGTCTGTCAATTTGGCCACAGAATGTAACTATTGATTTTTTAAGCAAATAGTCGAGAAAGAAAAAGGCGAAATTAGGTAAATATTAATTAAGGATACTAGCATCCTTTAGACACATATATCAATATCTCAATAGATACCAATCCATCCAGGACAATGTGGATATTGATTCTATTTGCGATTATTATTCTCGTATTATCATTATGGTCTATAAACCGCAAATGACTCACTTCGTCGTTATTTGCTATTCGTTATTCGTTATTCGTTACTCCTCATCACTAAAAGCATAATCCACCACTTCCACCTCCGACAGCGACTCATCGCCCCCCCACATACCCAGTGATTCATTCTCATTCCACGATATTCCTTCGTCATCTTCATCAAAAACAATTCTTGACACAACCGGTTGTGTATTTGTTTGTTCCTCCTCTTGTCGTTCACCTTGTCGTTCACCTTGTCGTTCACCTTGTCGTTCACCTTGTCGTTCACCTTGTCGTCCCTCCTCTTGTCCGTGGACCTCTCGCCTTTGGTCGCTTTCCGCCAAAGTTTGTCCCAGCAGCACCCCCGCCACCGTTGTCATTTCAATTGCCTCCACTTCTGTATCCAGCAGAATCTTCGATTGGTCGGTATCATCGTTAGTAACAATATGTTTACTAGCAAACATCCCCAACAACGACATTCCATATAAGGAATACGTTCCCTTGCGCTGGACATCCAGTGCCAACCCATTAGCTTCTTCCACCAGCATCCGTCGTCCAAGCACCCCCGAAAGTTCGTTCCGCTTCTCCACAAGGGCAATATTACACACCCATTCCCATACAATTGTCAATAAAATCACTTCAAGAATGTACGGAATGAACGGAAGCCAGGTCATGGGAAGCCATCGCTGACGAAACACCGTGATTGTCAAAAGCAGAAGCACAATATGGCTTCCTATAAAGAAAAGGATAAACAACGCCATGGGAAGTAACTTTTTTGAAAACAGTACTTTCCGAGGCGGCTTCACCACCACCGTATAGTATAAAATCATCGATAAATAAACCAACATCATCACCACCCCCAACACCACTCTTACCGTCCCCACCTTCTCATAACAGCTGCTGTTATTCAAGTAGATCAGATCCGCCTTGTCGAATCGGACATAAAAACCAATGGTAACCCCAAGACGAGTCAACACTAACAATGCAATCAACACCGACATTGGAATCTTCCCTCTACGAGGTACCAACTTCACCACAAGTTCAGCAAACGCCACGTCCGTCAAAAACAGCGAGATTGACATTAACGACTTGAAAGTGGCATTATCATACAAAATAGCGTGGATCTGGGTCATATCAAGCCGGTCATTATAAAACTCGTTACTGACCCCCGAACTGACCCGAGTCAATAACACCGTCAACGTCACACTAGCAAACACCGTGGCCAACTGAGTAAGAAAGGTCTTTCGCTTTTGAGGGGGCAGCAATAGCAACAACAACGTAAGCATCCACGCCAGCGAACATGCTCCCAGAATAGTAAACAAGAGCGCCACCAAGTTATCGCCATTACTATACTGGTTTAAACCCAGCTTGCCGCCTACAATTATCTGGGACGACTGGGTAATATTATGGGTGGAAATTATCAGTTTTAGTCGGGGCATCAGGCAATTGGTAACAAAGAAACCAGGTAGAATTGTCCCCATCAGCACTTGCTTAACTTTGAACGAGCCCAGCAGTAGGCCGTAAACATCACACAGTTCTAGGAATTTGGAGTCTTGATAAGGGAGGTGGCCCAAAGGGTCATCGGCCATTGCCTGGGGGTTGAATTCTGGTGGTAAGTAACGTTTTAGTACAGATATCTTGGCTAGGTGGGGTGCGGTCACGTGCGAAAATAATAAGTGGTTTGAGTTGGTGGAGGGGAGGACTACGTGGCCAGAATAGAGACGGATATTGGAGAAGTGATGTAACGGATGACGTGAAGGGATTTGTGGTGGCTAGGTGGTGGCTAGAGGTAAAATATAACGAGAGAATGGCATGGTTAGGGGGGTTGGGATGCCACGCCAAGAAATAAATATCACGCACAGTAATGTATGAAAGATAAAAGTTAGGAGATGATATTGTAAAGAACAATAGAATGGTGGTTGACGCGTAAGGTGGGTGATAACGTTGGGGGCGAGCAATGGTGTTGGCATCATTTTGAGATGGATGTTTACGTAGGAACTGGTAACGCTATATTGGTAGTTATTAAGTGTCCGCACAGTGTAGCACAAACAAATGTGGTACAAACATCAGACGGCTATTCATATTCCCAGTTCAGTAACAGAGGGACGTCGTGAATAACTTACGATTAATGACTTGGTAGATTGATGTAGGTACTTTAGATTTTATCCAATACACCTGTTCTTTTTTACTAATTGCTTTTGTTCTATTAGAGTTATGGATATCAAATTTCTTGACGTCTATTTCATTCAAACACGAATAGTTCTTTCCCAAAGATAGTCGGTTGATACTCCAAGATACTCTTGGGTATGTCCAATTAAACTAGTTTATTTAAATGATTGATTTATCGTTGGAGTATGGTACATATGGGATGTTGATTTCACCTAATCGGCTTAATTTTTATGGTTGGAAACTTCTTCATCATTCACATTATTAATAATTCACTTTATTTAATTATGATGGTTGAATAGACCATAACTACCTAGTCCGTACGATTTGTCGGTGTTTGGTTATGCGCATAACAAAAAATTGTTAAAAGTATCCCATGCCAGTGCGAATAGTAACACTATACTAATTATAGCTATCGACGACTATACAATTGACCCTCAAAAACTTGTACAAACACCTTCTCCAATCCTTTAGAACCACCAACAATTCTCTCCACTTAACCTTCTCTATTTATCCCCTCTTCCACTTTTCCACTTCAAATCCCTCTCCTCAATCCTCCTTCTAATCCTCCTCTATAATCGCATGCCCTGTAATCGCATACGCATCAGATATAAACTTTCTTCCGTCCTTCTCTACTCTAACCCCATGTTAACCGTCTCCCTCCCCCCTCCAATCGATTGCAAAACAACCCCCCCGGTTGTGTTTGTCGTTGCTGGCTCCGATAACTCAGGCGGGGCCGGCATTGAGGCCGATCTCAAAACCCTTTCCGCCCACAAGGTGTACGGAATCACTTGCATTGGCTCAGTCACCCTGCAAAATACCCAAAAGGTCACTGGATTTGATTTCACCTCCGAAGAACGGGTTCGGGAAATCTTTCTGCTTAACATTGATGATTTTCATCAAATCAAAGTAATCAAAACGGGAATGTTGACCAAAGCCACCGTTACGGTTCTCAGTGAATATCTTCCCAAAATGCCCCAAACTAAACTTGTGGTTGACCCTGTGATGGTTGCCACCACTGGGGGAAAGTTATTTGACGAAGAAACGTTACAGTTGGCTCTCGACTCGGTGATTGGAGGAAGTTACCTTGTTACTCCAAACTACCCTGAAGCGGTGGCATTGGGTAAGATGGTTGGCTTAGAAACCACCAGTTCTAGCAGAGAAGATACAATTAAATTTGCCCATAGCTTGAGGGAAAAACTTGGGTGTGCTAATTTGCTACTCAAAGGTGGCCATACTCCTCGTGGTAATGTCATTAGTGATATTCTTGTTGGGGAAGATTCGGTGGTGTATGAAAGTCAATATTTGCATACTGAAGATACCCACGGAACTGGGTGTACTTTAGCCAGTGCTATCTCGGCCAATTTATCCCATGATGTTCCCTTAGTTCAAGCAATTGCTAATGCAATTGGTTACGTCCACCAAGCCATGGTTAGTGGAACCAAGCTAGGAAAAGGGAATGGGCCTCTATACCATTATATTGATCCCCCGAAGATTGCCGACGTTGGATCTAAACCTACGGTAACTTTTGAAACACTGGTTTATGAATATTTCGTGGCTCAAGCTGGCGATCTCTGGAAACAGTATACCCAGCATCCCTTTCTTAAACTATTGGCCACCGATAACCTCCCTCGCCATCAATTTGTTTACTTTTTGACCCAAGATTATTACTATCTTGTCAACTACGCTCAAGTCCATGGGTTGGCATTAGCAGTAGCGCCAAATGAAGATCAAACATTTGCACAAGGGGTGATTATAAACAATATTGGCGAAGAGATTAAACGCCACCGTGAAAAGATGAATAGCTTGTATGGGATTGACTATACCAACAACTCGATCAAACCTGGAAAAGCCTGTCGGGAATATTGCCAATATCTTTTGCAAGTGGGAAGAAATTCCAATTTTGCGGAAATTAAGATTGCGGTGGCCCCTTGTCTCCATGGGTACTATGAAGCTGGGAAATATGCCCGGGAGCAACAAGTAGAGGGATTGAGTGAAGTTTATAAGGACTGGATTGGAGATTATACTAGTCAGTGGTATAGAGATGCCCATGAAGATGGTAAAAGGGTATTGCAAGACTTGGGGCAAAATATGAGTGTTGGGGAATTGTCCAAGCTGGTGGAAATGTTTAATCGGGTTACTCAGTTGGAGATTAATTTCTGGAGTGAGGTTTTGGAAGTCAACGAGATTTGAAGGGTGAGGTGAAGTTTTGTTAGGTATTGGTTAAAAGCAAAGACTATGGCTTGTTTATTTAAATAAAGGAAAGGTGATAAGGATTAGTTGGTTAAGTCGTTAAATGACTAGCTTGGTTTCTTAACAAACGCAAAGAGATAGGATGGAAAGAAGAGATAAGATGGAAAGAAAAGATAGGAGGGAAGGTAAAACACGTATTAGTTGGTGAAGCATCTTAGTTGAGAGTCTTGAGTTATGGTGACTATAATTATTTCATTTTGATATAGTACGCATGATATTTGTTGTGTTTGCTTTCCATGACAATTATATTCTTAAATTTGTCAACGCTTATTGCATCTCCATTAGCAGTGCGGATAAAAGTTACCTTATATTCTACAACCACATCAATATTTTTGCTATAATATTTTTAGGGCAAATAAAGTTTTCTTTACAATTCACAACGACAACGATTTAGCTAAGTGTATAATTTTTTCATGATATATCGCACAGCAGAAACCAACCAATAATCATCGAAGCTATTCGCCAAAAAAAATCACCTAAAATAACCTATTCATTCTCCCCCTACACTATTTCATTCAAACCTTTCTACCTGTTATCCCCATCACTTCCATCACTATCCAACACCTCCTGCATTTTAACGTCACCACGGGATCATTCTACGCCTCGTTGCCACCACTGATCGCACAATTTCTCTCCCCACTATAGCCCTATTCATCCTAAACCATCAATTATATCACTACACTCCCCCTGCTTTCCCCTTTTTATCCTAATATCCCCATCTTCTCCTCCCCTTCTCTTTTTCCTCTGCCACCGTCGTCCCGCTCTCTCCCACCGTCTCCCGCATTTCACTCGCTCGTTGAGACCACTCACCATGTACAATCCGTACCAGGGCTTCCCGCCCCAACAAACGGGGTACGGCTACCAACAGCAACCTCAGCCCAACAATGGTTACTACCAACAAGCCATGGGTCAGGTTCCTCCTCCTCAACAACAGCCTCAACAGACTGGATTTTACCAAGCAATGCCTCAGCAACAGCTTTACCCTTCGCAGACCTTCCAACCCCAGCCTACGGCTGCGGCCCCCCCTCCAATGCAACAAGCCCCGCTTCAATCCCAACAAACGGGGTATCTTGTTACCCAGCCCACCGGGTTTGCTGGGGCGCCGCTGGTGATGGAAAATGTCGACCTCAAGATCCCCGCCATGAGATTGTCATTTATCACGGCCGAGGACCAAAAGAAGTTTGAACACTTGTTTCGTACTGCTGTTCCCAAAGGGGAATCGGCCATTTCAGGCGACGCTGCTTCGAATGTGTTGTTGCGGCTGGGATTGCCCCCAGTGACCTTGGCCGACATTTGGACGTTGCTGGACTTTAACAAGCTGGGATCGTTGTTGTTTCCCGAGTTTGCGCTTGCTCTTCACTTGTGCTCGATGTCCAAGAGAGGAGAGGCGGTACCACGGTCGATTCCTGAACGGTGGGCCAATGAGGTGAAGTCGTTTATTGATGCCATTGCGTTGGCGGTACCCGATGATCCTTCAATTAAGTTGGCAAACACTCCATTTGCTCAGTTTGCACCCCCCAAGCCCAATGGTAGTGATTGGATCAACCAACCCCAGCCACAACTGTTCCAGCCCACTGGTTTTGGTAGTTATGGTCAACAAACGCCGGCTATTGGTGCTCAGCCTACGGGGGGGTTGGTTGCTTTACAGCCCCAGCAAACTGCTGGGTTGATTCCTACCCAAAGAACTGGGGGGTTGATTCCGGTGCAAAAGACGGGGCAGTTACAAGCCCAGGGTACTGGTTATCAGCCGATGCAAGCTCAAGGCACTGGTTATCAGCCGATGCAAGCTCAAGGCACTGGTTATCAACCCATGCCGGTTCAGGGAACTGGTTATAACGGTTTCAAGCCTCAAGGCACTGGTTTCCAACCAGTACAACCTCAAGGAACCGGATTTCAACCGTTGAATGCCCAAGGCACTGGTTATCAGCCCTTACAGGCACAAGGCACTGGCTACCAACCCTTACAAGCCCAAGGCACTGGCTATCAACCCTTACAAGCCCAAGGCACTGGCTACCAACCCTTACAAGCCCAAACTACAGGCTACCTCTCGGCCATGCCTACTGGCAAACCTGGCCAATGGGGCTTTGTCAATGCCCCCACCGGAGGACTACCTGGCCTCAATGCCATGCAATCCCAATTCCTCCCCAACGCTCCCACCGGCAATTTACAACTGGTAATGGGAGGAGCACCGCTGTTGCAACAGCTGAGCATCCCTTGGGCTATCACCAAGCAAGAAAAGCAGATCTACGACGGGATCTTCTCTGCCTGGGATGGCCGTAGAGGATATATTGAGGGCGAAGACGCTCTCAAGATCTTCGGCAAGTCGGGGTTGGGGCGACCCGATTTGGAGTCCATCTGGAATTTGGCCGATACCTCTGACAGAGGCAAACTTAGTAAGGATGAGTTTGCCGTGGCCATGCATTTGGTATACCGTAGACTCAATGGCCACGATATCCCTTTGAGATTGCCGCCTGAATTGGTACCTCCGTCGAATAAGAACTTCGAAGACTCGATCAACTCTTTAAAGAATGATCTTAAGGGAGGGGCAGCTAATCGGCAACAGTCTCTGGCAGCTGCACACGGCCACGGTCCTCGTTACAAGCACAATGACGAAGATCAAGGCTATGTTCTGACCAACCGTCACCGTAAGCAGCAAGCGGCCTCATCGTCTCAAGTAACGTCGTCGTCTCAGCCATCGAAAGCGAACATGACGAGCGACGACCTCAAAAAAGCAATCAGAGAAAAGAAAATCTTACTTGATGCTCTTGATGCTCAAGACTCGGACGCTCAACTCACTCGCAATCGGAATGCCAACGCCACCACCGATGCAATTGCTTTGCTTAAAATGAAGATTAAGGAAACTCAATCTCAATTGGATGCTGCCGTCCAACCCGATGCCGCCCTGAAGCAGCAGCTCCACCAAAGACTCAACTTATTGGTTTTGGATAAGGTTCCTCATTTGATTAAAAAGATTGGAGAAGTGGGCGGCAATCTAGCCCGGGCCAAAACGGAATTGGCCCGGTTAAAGGTAGAAAAGGAAAACCCCGGGTGGAAGCCCAGTGATGACGAATCGCTGATTGTAGGAACTGGGCCCAACGGCGAAGTGACTGAGCTGGACCGCCGCAAGTGGAAGCTGAAGCAATTGCTCAGACAACGGATGGCAGCCTTAACTGGCAGTGCTCCTAGTGAAACCACCAACTCGGATGCTGATGCTCGGTTCAAGCAAGAGGTGGATTTGATTAACCAAGATGCCAGCAATCGCCGCCAACAAATTGGCGAGATTGAGTCGCTGATTAAGGAGTTGGAAGATGGTGCTGATGCCTACTTGAAGTTGACTACTCAAGAAAAGTCGGATTACCAACGGTTTGAACTCGGCGAAGGTATTGCTCCTGAAGTTAAGGCATTTGTAGAAGAGCTCAAGAAGTACCAGCAATCTACCAGTGCTGCATCTACAGCCCAGGCCCATCAACTGGCACAATCTCGGGCCAGTACCCTGGGTGATGCCCAGCCTGCGCCTACTGGGGAACTGGCGCAAAAACCCAAATACAACACCCCTGAAGAACGGGCAGCGTATATTAAGGCACAAGCGGAGAAGAAGATGCAGCAACGGTTGGCTGCATTGGGTATTCGGGGCAAGTCTTCTTCCGAGCCCAAGGCTGTGGAGACGCCCAAGGCTGTGGAGACGCCCACGCAACAGCCTCAGGTAGCCACCACTCCTGATGCTCCACCTGCCCCCATCTCTAGGGCTCATAACCCTGTCCTGGTGCTGCACCCTCCGGTAAAACCCCCAGTGCAAACGCCAGTGCTGCAACCTGGTGAAGAGGACTCTAGTGACGATGAAGATGACCCTGAATATGCGGCGTTGCTCCAAAAGAAAAAGGAATTGGAAGCCAAGGAACGGGAAAGAGAACAGCGCCGTAAGGCAAAGGAGGAGCGTAAGGCGGCGCTTAAGAGGGAGATGGCTGCTTATGAAAATAAGGTTGCGGACAGTGATGATGAGGATGTAGCTCCCCCTTCTGCCCCCGTTACTTATTCTGCAAAGTCTGTTGTTACTCCTGCTGCTTCTGCTGCTCCATCTTTAGCTTCTCCTGTTGCGACTCCTCCAGTGGCTACCCCTACGGAAACCATTTCTGCTATTCCTGCTTCATTGGCAAATGTGGCTGGGGCCCCTGCTCGAGCCGATGCTGGCTCTGAACGGAAAAACTACAACCCGTTTGCTAAGATGAATACAGGAACGGGTGCTTCTGGTCAATTCTTTAAGGCTGATTCGAAAACCCCGTCTTTTGACCAACAAAAAGCCGATCTTCAACGGCAAAACCAACGGGGTCTCGCGTCAACTGATGACTGGAGCGATGATGACAATGTAGACAGCGACGACGATGCCCCGAACAGACAGGGTGCTTCTCAGTTGGCGCTGTTGTTGTTCGGTGGGATGTCGCAGCCGCCTCTGAAGACTGCCACCAATACTAGTGCTGGTGATAGTGATGCTGACTTGTTGAATCTGTTTGGGAATGTTTCAACTTCGGAATTGGCCAAGGGGGTTGAGATTCCTCCTGTTCCACAAGCCGTGGAAGTGCCTACTGTTCCTCAAACTTTTGAAGTGCCTCCTGTTCCTCAAACTTTTGAAGTCCCACCAGTTCCTCAAACTTTTGAAGTGCCTCTCGTTCCTCAAGCTGTTCCTGAAGTGGCTCCCATCCCGTCCGCTCCTTCAGGTGACGCGCCTCCTTTGCCTGGCACCATCCCTCCTCCTGTTCCTGGCCTTGGTGTTCCCGAAGTATCCAAGGAAGGTCACTCTGATGATGACTGGGGTCACAACAGTGATTCAGAAGATGACTTGTACACCACTCCTCCCCTGGGGTCGATTTCGCAACCGCCATTGTCCCAGCCACCGTCTCTTTTTGAAACGGAAACTACGAAATCGTTTGATTTGTCTGGGGCAGTTCCTCCGGTTCCGTCTTTTGGTGTGCCTCCTCCCCCTCCATCCCTGGGCATTCCTCCTCCCCCGCCTCCTCCTTCCATGGGGATTCCTCCTCCCCCGCCCCCTCCCTCCATGGGGATCCCTCCTCCTCCTCCGATGGGCGGTAGCACTGCTCCTTCCAGCGGTCCTAAAGACATTTCCGCGTTGCTTGGTCTGATCCAAGCTGGGGCTTCATTGAAAAAGGTGGACAAGAGCCAACAGCGGATTTCTGATGGGGCGACTGTTGGTAGAGTCATCTAGTTAAAATGTGTAAAAACGTATTCTTATCATTATCTGTTTAGACTATTTATCCCATTACCACCACTACTTCTTAGCCTTTTTGGCTCTAGACGTCTTACCATTTGCCTTTCTCTTGTCATCTTTTTTTTCATCCTTTTTCACCACGGTAAAAAACCCATCCAAACGCCCTTGGACACCTCCCTTTAACCCCTTCTTAAGCTTTTCCGCCCCACTCCGAATCCGGTCTTCAGAAAAACCTTTTTCCTTGACCATATAATTCACCAACCCTTCCATGTCGGGTTCTTTCCACTTGATGGTGACATCAGAGGACGGTGTCACTTCGGGTTTCAAAAACAATTGTCTTGCTTCTTTATATGGCCAGTTTTCCGGAACCTTGTACTTTGACTTGGACGGATTCAGTTCAATCCATTCCACAATCTTTTCCAACAGCCCGTGTTCCTTGATAAGCTTATACGCAGTTACAGGCCCCACTCCCTTGATGGTTTCACAATAATCACAGCCTAAGAGAATGCACATGTCAATGAATTCTTCGTGACTAAGTTCAAGTCCAGCAATGGCTTCGCTGTATTCCAATTGGTCGATGGGCATCTTTCTCGCCTCGGAAAAGGTTAAATGGCGTAATAAAAAGGGGGGTTTATAACACAATGTATCCATATCTTCAGAAGCAGCGGCAAAAACCTTACCCCCGGCCGCCAATTCGGCACACTGGGCTTCAGCTTCGCAAGGGGCTTCGACATAGGGAATCCCCATGTATTCCAACAACTTTTTCGCCTCGTCGTTTTGTTCTCTCGAAACACGAACCATCCGCTTTTCAAATTTCATTGTTTCCGCAACGTCACCCGATTCCTTAGCCCCTTCGAGTTGTTTTTCAGCTTCTTGACGACGTTGGAGCCGTTTTTCTAATTCACCGCCTTTAAGCACTGGCGGCTTACCATCAAACACGTAAACAGGCTTGATGTTGTTTTCCACCATGCGGATGGTTCTGTAGAATAACCCCAGCAAATGGGAGGTTGTTTCACCATCTTCATTGGTGAGTTGTTGGCCGTCCAGCTGACGAACGGCAATAAGGAACTGATAAAGACACATCAGGGCATCAATGGCAACCTTACGGCCAAATAGGTTTTTTAGTTGGAACTCTTTGAATGCCCCAGGAGCATGTTCTTTAATAAGCTGGTTAAGACCTTTCACCCCCATCGCGTGACGTGAGACTAATGGGGGGACAATTGTGGTGTAATAAATTAGAGAGAGTGAAAAATTGGTAGTGGCGTTTACGTTTTGATTAAAATGGTTATTGGTGTGAATGTGATGAGAGACTTCAATTTCACGGTAAAGTAGACAGGACGACGGTTGATGTTGAACGACGCGTGACGCGTTAATAATACGCGTGGTGGTTGGTGGTTGTAAAAAAAGTAGTCAACAATAATAGACACTAATAACAATAATATAGACTTTTCATCGCCTGATGGTGCATTTACTTTTCCCCGTAAACCAACGATTAACTTCCAGGTTGAATCAATAACAAGTGCGATTAAAAATAGCCAACATCACCAATGACAAAATGCTTTATACATAGGAACAAGTGACAAAAAAACGTTTACACCAACCCTGAGATATAACCAATTACTAGCTTCGATACTCAAATAGATTAATGTGACACCCCCTCCCCACACCAGTGGTTCGATATCGATTGGTATTCAATATTCATTCGGGACTAGCCCCTACCTATCCTAATTCGGCTTTGAAGCATTTTCCTTCAAAGCAATCAATTGCTTTGATCTAAAAGTTTCATAGTGCACTAACGAAGTGGTTTCAATCAAATCTTGCAAATGGGTTCTTGTCAAAAAGTCCCGCAAGAAAACAAACTCACACTGGGCCACATCCTCGATGTTAATCGCCCCCCACCGGGTCTTGCGCCCCCTGACAACTTCACCATTAATATTGATTTCCTTATCTGAACCAGCAACGGCAAAGGGAATGAGCAGCTTGATGTCCTCGTTCAATTGACGCTCTTCATCATACAACTCTTCCAGGTCATAAGGGTAAATGTTAAATTGGTGCTTGACGAATTCGTGCTGCAACAACTTTTTATATTCCGCCCGTTCTTCAAGCGTCAACGAGTCCAGCTTGGCAATCACCGGCACTACGTTAGCAATCTCCAGCAACTTCTTGAGCGCGTTGACATCCAAAGGCAGCAACCGCTTGATGTTGGGAGGAATAAAGTAAAGGATACAGTGGACTCTGGTGTCGGGAATAAACCGTTCCCGAGTGGCAGTCAACTCCTTACGGAGATATTGCGAGTGTTGTTCCTTGATATACTTGACCAACGGTTCCCAACACTTTTCATTGTTGATTTGGTCACCAAAGCCGGGGGTGTCGATAACATTAACATTCAACTTGACGTTGTTTTCCACCAACACCGACGACGTCACCTTGATTTCGGTGGTCTTTTCAATGGGTGCTTCACACAGCTTTCTCCCCAACAGCTCGGTAAGCTTCAGCAGGAACAAGGTATTGACAAGCGTCAGTTTGCCGAGCCCCAGCCGGCCCACGCACATGATATTGAATTGGAACCCCCGTTTGAGAAGCCGGTTTTCGATTTGGGTGGTGATGGTATCGAAACCAACATATTTCTGCGGCTGGCTAAGGTCGTTGTCGACGGCGATCAGCATGGTGGTGGTGTTTGTTGTGGTGCGAAAAGACACGAGTGCGAATGTGAAGTGGAGGGACGGGAGTGAAGTTATCGAAATGAAGGGTGAAGGCAGGAGAGGTCGCAAGAGGGGTGTATTGCTGAATTTTCAGGATTAAAATGGCAGTGATTATCAGATCAAGTGTTGGCACAATCTACGGCTAGTCGACGCGTCGCGCTCGTCTAGGGGAAAAACAATCGCGTGGATCAACATTTTCCATTTTCGCCTCAAAGTCTAAACAGTGTATATGAGCGAGGGAGAAGATACGGTGGGGAAGCGGGGTAAAAATAGGGGGTGAAGAGTGTGAGGATGGATTGTGTTGTAACATGAGGTTTTGTAGTTATGGTGAGTTAAGTTATGTTGTGTTTTTCTCATACTGAGAATGTGATTTAGTATTTGTTTTCGGCTGCGTATTTCTCATACCGGTAAAATAATCCAAAGAAAAGCACCTAAGACTAAAGATGAAAAAGAAAGGCAGCGGGATGTGTGACAGCGAAACTGAAGCAGCTTATTTCTATCTTAGGTAGTCCATTTAGTAGGAGATCACTGGGTATTACCCATTGTGACATTGATCCAACTCCAACTACACATGTAACAAAAGGAATGAAATAGCGGAAAATGAGAGAGGGAAACTGAATCAGCAAATCTAAAATCAAATACAGCTTACGATCTCACAATATTGATTATCGTGGAAATTTTGGTTTTCGTTGTGGTGATGGAGAAATTTAATCATAGCCAAGTAAAATAAGCAGTTAAAATTTAGGGGTGAGTGGCATATCCAGTTTCAGATGAACTAGCCCATATTTACTTATACCAAGTACTTTCCCAGCAAATAGTTGTCCGTGAATGGCAGGCTGCTCTGGTTTTTAGTGAGGTGTAGATATTCGCTTTTGCAGATTTGCACTATATCACAAACTGTGTTTGTAAGAATCTTTTCAATGTAATCGCAAGTCAATATTTTAAAACCCTCCGCCGTTCAACTACTTACCAACTATATTCCAAAATATATACTAATTAGATGTAAGTTGCTGAATATTAACCGTCCGCCAACCCATTAAATCAAGCCCACCAATACTTGAGACGTCAACCTGGCAAAGACTTTTGATTATTAATATAGAACAACCAGCGGAGTGCAAGGATCATCTTTAAGAAAATCACCATGCTGTAACATAAACCTGAACTCTTATGATGGGATTAAAATACTGTAGGGAATTTTTGATCAGAAGAGGGTATATTCATTATTTATCTCGTCTCATTGGTGGCAAATCGGAATGGAAGGGAGGATACCATTGATGTTGGTGCCCTGGCAGATTACGCGTCATGGCCCAAGTATAGTCGAGAAAAAGGACATTTTGTGAATGAATCGAAATACAAAAACCCCAGCACATTGTTGATATTATAATTCTCGACTTTCATCACCGAGATTGGTTGAATATCAACTTTTACTACAATCAAGATTCATGAGTGCATAAAAGGCA
This sequence comes from Diutina scorzettiae, assembly GCA_030563345.1. Taxonomy (NCBI): domain Eukaryota; kingdom Fungi; phylum Ascomycota; class Pichiomycetes; order Serinales; family Debaryomycetaceae; genus Diutina; species Diutina scorzettiae. The sequence continues at coordinate 194,318 of JAKUCB010000004.1, forward strand.
ATGGTGTTGGCGTTGGCATCCAAATTCTCATACTTGACTATATTTGCTTAAAGTTCTTTTAAAATCGACCCCTGGTTCACTTCTGGGAGTCTGGCTAGCTGAATGGTTGTGTGAATTAAGAAATTAAATTTAGAAAGATAACAACCAGAAAAATACCAGAAGCAAAATATAACATAAATTATACCAGCTCGTATAGATGTATGTTGTTGGATATCCTTTCATGTTTAGTGTTTGCACTTGATATTTTTAATAGTCGATATACTGAATAAAAAACAGGGTCTAGCCAGAGAATCCCTAGTGCTCACACAATGAAAACTGTCTCTCAAACGCCCCTTCGCCAGAATCCTCCACCATCACCGCTTTACGTTCATCAATCAATTGCCGCCGATACTCCTCGGCTTCCTCTCTAGTCATTTCATCGTACTGTTCTCTTACCAAACTCGAATCAATCACTTCTTCATCATAAGGATCTACCAAAAACATGGCAAGAATCTTCCGATGGCCAGGTTTGGTTGGATCTTTCAAATCAAACGCCCCCACCTTGTGTTGAAGTACATTAGGGAAAATCAACAACCTGTCTTCCACCGTATCCACCCCTCCCACTTCCCGAAGCATGGTGTCATCATCTTGTACTCCGAATACAATGTCGCAAAATTCAACATCACCTTGTTCATAGTCGGGGTCTTCAAACGAACACCGAAACAGAAGCTTCAGAGAGGTGATATTGTCTGAATCATAGTAGTATAACAAAGTAGCAATGATATGTTCATTAGCAGTCCCCTCAACATGCCACGAACCACCTCCATAGTGCGGATTCTCGGGAGTCAACTCAATGTTGGCAAGCTTGACAATTACCTTGATATCAGGAAAGTTTTCGATCAAATTGATCGGTTTATTCATAGGGGGAACAGGCGATTCAAGGGGAAATTTGCAAAAGAATTCCGCTTTCCGCTCGTGAAGCGCCTCGAACTCTGCTTCTCGTTGAGCTTCTTTCCGGTCCCTTTCCTCTACATCTTCAATTTTCTGAATAGCATCCCATTCCTTCCATGAAGCATCTTGAAGCTCGTGCCATTCTGGGGTGACATAATCGGCAGGAATGATAACCCGTTTGTAATAATCCAGGCCCAATCTACTGAGGACGTAATTGAGCCCAGGAAGAGCCAGGTTAAACACAGTAGCTATTGTATCGTACAACGGGCCCTTGGGAAGATTATTAATATAACTGGAAACTTGGTATTTGCCGTCGACAACGGAAAACTTGGCGGGGAGCCACTGGAACGTTTTCAGCCGCCCCCAATGTGCCACCCCCCTTTCAAAATCCTGGGGTTTTGTTTCGTCGCCGGAAATCAACTTGGTTCGACCGTACACAACTGGATAAAGAGACGGGTGAACAATGTCCACCACGGTATCATTACTACCGGGGTGATAATCCTTGGAAATCAGTCCACCATACTCAATTGATTGTTTCTGTAAGGCAACCTTTACCGCATCGTCAATGGCATCATCACTATATACCACACACGTGTCTACCCCAGAAATGACAAACGGGGCAATTAATTCTTCATTGGACAGATACCATCTTAGTTCCTTCAATACAAAATCAACCAAATCAGCTACATTTGATGTTTTGGAAGTGAATTGGTCAAGAAGTTCCGATCTCCACTTTTCCACAATCGTCACATCATTGGCTTTGGCTTGCCAATTGGGTTTCGCTCTAATGGATGCCGACGCATCAATCATCATCCATTCATCCACTGAGGTGCACGGGGGACCGTTGGTGAACACTTCCCACCATGGATGGGGGAAGTTGTCTCCAGTTTTTGTCAGGTACATGGTTGAGAGGGGGAGATTGATTGAGGGGGGAAAATTGATTGAGAGTAGCAGGAATATGTGGGGGGGTCGTCATTTTTATACCACCATGACGAATCAGGTATTTGTTGGCGGTGATTGTCTTGGCAAGTTAAGCCTCGTCCAGGCGAGAGTGGGTACTAAATAGGAAATGGATGAATGGAGATTGGAATATAGAAACTTGTTAAATGATATTTTGGGGGTTCTCCGTATCGTGATATTTTGAAGGTTTGTAACCATACATTAATTTTGTGTCTGAATTTTACAACAATCAGTCATAGATGATAAACTCATAACAAACTCCCAGAAACTTGTAGCACAAGCAGTGAAGATACGAAAAACCTTGTGGTTTAATATTATCATTTTATCTATCGCCAGGTTGTTGTTTCGATGTTTTATCGTCCCTCTTCGTCATCTCATAAGTGCTATCGCAAGTTATAAGAAAAACTCAACCCTTGATAATCTCAGTTTATTTTATTTCTCCTTCTTGACCAACCCACAATGCCACTATTCATCCCCTTCTAATCCCCATCTTTCTCCACCCACTCTCAAACATCAACCTGCCATTTTTCACCTTTCGCACGAAAAATTTCCTCATCATGTCCCTCTCCCTCCGGTTAGCGTCTGGGTTGCGGTTACCGCTGATTCCCGAGATGGTGGCAGGATTCCTTCCTCGGTTTGGTCTTGGCCAGGTTGTAAAGGAAGATGCCCGTCTTGAACCTCTTCGCGAACACCTTGAAAACCACCCTCATGAACACCCCCCATTCATGTTTGATAATGGGATGATCTTAAGAGCGGCCCCGAAGAAGAAAATGTCGTACCGTCGGCACAGAGTCAAGCTTTATGCTCCTGGGAACAAGCAAATTCAACCCTTAAACAACATTGTCAGATGTCCTGCTTGTGGCCATGTCAAGCGGTCCCATTTTATGTGCATGCATTGTTTTGCTGAAATCAAGGACTTTCTCAAGGCAAAGAAGCGGGAATTGGGGATCCTTTCCGAAAAGCCCAATCCTCAAACCAACTTGGACCCTGTTGATGACCGGATCATTTATCCCGGCAAGTATTTGACGGAAGAAAAGATGCAATATAACAAGAAGGAGTGGATTCCTAAACGGGAGGAGCCTTTGATATTTAACAAGGACCAGGTGAAGAAGGACGTGTAAATAGCTGTCACATAAGATATAGATGAAGAAGATATAGAGAAACGATAGAGGAGATTTAGAAGAATTGATTGAAAAGGATTTAGAAGAATTGAAAGGCAATATAAAAGAATCGGTTGAAAGAGCATTTAAAGAACATATTGGAAAGAAAAACACACAGGAACCAATTCATGGCGAAAGTGAAAGAATGAAATAGAGTAATTTAGATTTTAATCACTAGCGGGCGCAGTTGGGAATCCCAGCTTCCACTAATACGTCTTGCTGTCAACACCTACCAGTACCTATCATACGTACACGCCTTCACTACCACCACAATAATCACCATCCTTACATTCAGCACCATCAGCGCCTTACATATCAGCCTAGCGCTTTACCTAATTTTCAACTACAGCCTCTTCAGCCACAATAGACTCAGGGCCAACATCTTCCGACACATCCATAGATGCATCGCCTTGAATATCCACAGCAGCAGCGTCCACGGGCGCGTCCACGACATCTTCCATGGCAGCGTCTTGGGGTTGTTCTCTCTTGGCAAAAGTAATTTGCAATTGACGACCACCGTAGTTATAATCGTTCAATGTGGAAATTGCTTGCTGGGCAAGATCGCCATCTTCAAATTGGACCACAGCAGACCCAGCGGGCTTGCCCAGGTCCCGGTACTGGAGCTCGGCCTTGACCACCCGGCCAACAGTTTCAAACAAGTCAAATAAGTCATCTTGCGAGGTGACAAACGGCAAGTTACCAACATAGATGGTTTCACTGGCGTTGCCGTGAGGACCCACACCTTGGGTGAATTCGGTGTTGGCCCCGGAAGGACCAGCCGATGGAGGTGCCGGCTTGGCTTGGGTGCCGCCATGACCCGCACGAACATCGATGCGGCGGCCCTTCATCGAGAACCCTTGGAACATTTCAATGGCCCGTTCGGCTTCACCTTCCGAGGCAAAAGTAACAGTACCAAACCCTCTCAGCCGGCCCATGTTATCCATACGAAGATCCACCTTTTGAATAACACCAGCATCCCCAAATACGTCTTCAAGTTCCCGTGCCGACACGGTGAAGGGAATATTACCAACAAACACTTCGGGGGTGATGGGTCCGTCGTAAACGGGTTTTTGACGGTGGTCGTCTCTGTCGCGCCCCCCGCGCTCTTCGCGTCTGTCATCACGTCTGTCGTCGCGTCTGTCGTCACGCCTCTCGCGACCCCCTTCGCGTCTATCACCCCGGTCGCCACCCCGGTCACCGCGGCCCCCCTGGGGAGGAGGGTAGTCTTGACGAACGAAAATTTCGCGCCCGTTCATTGTCTTACGGTCAAACATTCTGATGGCCTTGTCAACGTCATCATGGTTATCGAACTCCACTGTGGCCATCCCCCGCGACCGCCCGCGATTGGTGACCACATCCACTCTAACCACCCGATAATTAGGGTCAGCATCTTGTAACATCCGTTGGACATCACGAGCGGTTTGGCTATAGGGGATGTTTCCCACGAAAATCGAGTTTTCAAAGTTGCGGTCGGTCTTGTTGCGGAAATTGGCATCATCGACGGTGGAGAACTGGTCCATGGATGGCTGTTCTCTACGGGAATTGTAATCTCTGTTTTGGAACCGGCGAGAGTTGTAGTCGCCACCGCCTCTGCGGTCGCGTCCCCCACGCCATTCACCACGATCGCCCCGGTCGCCACCCCTGCGATCACGGCGATCACGAGAGTCGTAACGTTCACGACGGGGTGGGGAGCGGTCCCGGCGAGGCGAACGATCCCGGCGAGGGGAAAAGTCTCTTCTGGGAGACCGTTCTCTATAGTCGTCAGTATCCATGTCCATGGTGAAAAGTGCGAAGCCAGCGGCTGTGCATGACTTCTAATAGTGCGACAAAATAGAAGACCTTCGAGGTGATAAATGAAGAGATTTATGCGGAGGGTATGGAGAATGTATGGATGGGAGGGTTGTAGTGTCGATGTGAATATAAATTGTAAGTTAGCGATGGAATAAAATGGCAGTTGTAGGTGAATAATATTGAATTAAGTTGACAACCAAAGGAAATAAATTTACAATTATCATTGAGACGTAACGAGTTAATAGCATTTTGTTGTATTGGCTGTAATGGTTTCTAGATTCCCGATTCATTACTCTAACCACTAGTGAGGACGACAGTTAAATGAATAAATGAAGATTATTCAAAGGTCACATAAGCCAAAATTAGACGCTTATTTTAAATTAAATAGGTGATGAGCAGTTTCTCGTATATAAGCTTATTTTTCATAATTGTTAAATGTTTTACCCTCATTTACAAAACCATGAGATATTTCCAAAAAATGCCAATTTGGATAATTATGAAATCGCCAAATGCATAAAATCATCCATCTGAACCACTACCTAATGACTATATAACAATATAGACTGTCCACCAAAGTCTACCCTCTCATCTAGTATCCATTATCGTTTAATAGCTAATGGGAGAACCTATATCAGTCATAAAATTAAAAAAACACCGGTTAACTTTGCAACGAGTTTGGATTAGCCAAAAAATGTATATTAGCTAAGTTTGTTAACTTTCTCGAGGCACTAGTTTTAAGTGGTAACGTTAGAACACATTCCAAAGAAATGCCGAATAAAATTACCAACAGTACACTGATATTGTCACAAAGACACACATGCCACAAAAGTGAACGGAATCAAGAAATGAACTACGCACACCCATTGCATACACACACCTAAATAAAGGAAAACCAAAACAGATGCCCTGCACTTCGAATAATATTGCAAGGTTTCCTATTACGATGGTCAGGATTGACGACACCCCAGGCACAGCTCTAACCATGCTGAACCTAAACTTTAATAAAAGAGTCAAAAAAAGCTAGCCATTACCCAGCTACCATTGTGTTGCTATTTAGTCTTTTCAACGTCTTTCTTATGTTATTCACTAATCAATCTTAGATTACGAGATGTTCACGGCTCAAAATCACGCCCGATTCGAACACAAAAAGCGGCACATACTCGGGGAAAATGCACCGTGAATCACCACGTTTATAATCCGTTTATTATAATACATTCCTATGATGTCAATTATAGACCGTCACCTCGCCTCGCCTATTTCGTCACGAGCTCACCACCACCAACAATAACCGACACAACAAAGCAAAAAATGCTAAAGCAAAACACAACACCCCGACAGAAACCAACAATTCCAACCGCGGACCCATACCAATTACGCTGGCGTACAAATCTCAACCGCCACAAGCGCAGCAAATAATACCAAATTGCACCGAAGAACAATCTCAGCTAATCTATAGACCACAATCGTCCGCTCGAGATACAACTGGTCAAATTCCATAAATTGGTGGCAGCAATCGAAGATTATATATGCCTGCTATTCCGAGATAAGAGGTGGGGAAGAGACAATACGAGTCAACGCGGCAGGAGTGGGGGCAGGGAGAACCTGAAAAATCCCCCTTTTGAAAACAATGCAATGTTTACAACCCATCTCGGTAACATTGCTCACGCCCACGGCACCCCCCTAGTACCCCCTAATGCAGTGCATACAGGACGTCAACCACTATTTAACATACAGCACTAAAAGACAATAAACCCGCCCATTGCAGCCGGGGAATGTTAGAAATTTAGGAAATGCACATTTTAGATTTAGGGCGACCGTATGAGTCCCATCTGGACGACGGTTTGCATCATCGCTGGACATCCTGGTGCCGAAGTGGGAAGGTGGGGCATGGCCGTGCGTTGTCGTGTTTACGGTTGTTGATGTTAGTAAACACACTGAAGAACTTGGTTCACCAGCATCGTTCTCGATTACGGTTGAACAAACCACATTCCTGATGGAAACGATCGTTGAGGATCTTCCCCTGAATGTGGCCGCATATACACCCAAACCTGGGCGGGTCCCTGCGTGGCCTGGACTGAGGACTTCTGTTTAAAAGGATAATGATTACCGGAGAAATATTTGAGTGACCATGAAGATCTCATGGCTAATTATTGCTGGTGTTGTTAGCGGGCTATCATCGGGCTTACAAACGGTGGTTACTGTGGGCGATGGCAACCAGTACCTGGTGGTTTTGGATAGTGACACCAGCGACTTCTGGGTCCCGGGACCGGCTGGTTACCTGAACACCACCCGAGACTACTACCAGACGGTCTGGAATGGCACCACCGTGGTAGGGACCACCGTGGTGGACACAGTGGAGGTTTCGGGGTGGAAGTTTGCCAATGTCACCGTGGGTGCTGCTAATGTTCCCAGCAAACAAGGGGTTCTTGGGTTGGTTAATGTCTGTGAAAAGTTTGGTATTGATTCGGTGGGGTTGACCGTGGATGGGTACACTCCTAATATTGAGATTGACGCTAGCAGTGATGGCTTGTTGGATTCTAGCCCAGGCATTGAACTAAACAGAGTATCGGTGGGGAACCGACTGGCGGAGATATGGGGATATGGTAATTTTTCCACCTCGTTGGACGCGTTGCAAATACCACAGACTTACCTTGATCTCCTTGATTTGAACTCCACCAACCCGTGCAATTCCAGTGGAGAAATCACCTTGGAATTGGCGGCGGGGAAAATTAAGTTACCTACACATTCATTGGCCGATTCCCACTGCTCGTGGAAGATTGTTCCTGGCGATTCGATTGTGTTTGGTATTCCAATTTTGAACAAATTGAACATTGTCTTGACGGAAAATGCCACTTGGGTCGGGGTGCGGGCCACCCCCAATGCTACCACGCCTATTGGTTCTATATCTTTTACCACACCGTCAGAACCAACCTCTATTGATTACTCTTTACCACCAATTCCTTCTTTTCCCTCGCTAGGTGAGTTGTTGTTTCTGTTTGCGGCTGCCGCTACCTCCAGCTGGCCGTCAAACCCCAGCGTCACCACCATATCTAGTGGTTCTCCCCCATCGGAGGCGGCTATCACCGGGGCACCGTCGTGGTTGGTGCCCCCTTCATCGGTCAATTTGGCCACTACCGTCAACCCGGTTCTTTTGGCTGACCTGGGCGACCAAGCCGCAGACATTCTTATCGATGAGTCTCCACCAAATGAATCAGACGTGCTCACCGCCGCCTATACCTTAATGGCGGTGCAAACGTTTAGTACTAGTGCTCACTCTTCCCATAGTAGTAGTGAAGCTGCTACAACCCAGCCGGTGGTAGTGCCACTGAGTGGGGTGGGGGTGCGTCTTGTTAATAGTGGTGGGTGGTTGGGGGGCATCTTGATGATGCTATTTTTATAGAAGAATAATAACAATAATAAGAATAATAGGTGTTAAGGTGACGAGGTGTCAGGGGAATATTTTTTTATAATTTTTGACACCACTTCCCGTCTCGTCCGTCGGTGTTGCCTGCACCACCATGATAAACTTCCACCCGCCCTCGTCACATACCACTCCACCGTGTCCTCGCCACGCGCCGTGCGCGCCGGCGCGGTGAATCCTCGGGTTACGAGCCCTGTGACCCAAAATCATTGTACTCGTCTACTCGCGTTTTTACCAACAAACAACACCATGGCTGATTCCCCTGTGTTGGCTTCCAGCGCGTTGCGCAAGCGGAAGATCCTTAAAAAGTCCATCAACTTCTCGGTGATGATTATTGGCGAGTCGGGCATGGGACGGCTGACGCTCATCAACACCCTCTGTGGCGGCAACCAGATCGTGCCCACGTCGTCTACGGTGACCCAGGACCCGTTTGCGAAAAAGTTGACGTTGAGACACGAGAATGTCGAGTTGGAAGATAACGAGGGCCACAAGATTTCCCTCAATATTATTGATACCCCCAACTTTGCCACTGCCATCAACTGTGACGAGGACTTTAAGATTATCGTTGATTTCATTCGCCACCAATACGACGAGGTGTTGTTGGAAGAAAGTAGGGTCAAGCGGAACCCGCGGTTCAAGGACGGCCGTATCCACGCTCTTATCTACATGGTCAACCCTACCGGGCACGGGTTGCTGGAGATCGACGTCAAGTTTATGTTGCACATCAATAACCTCGTCAACATCATACCGGTGATTGCCAAGGCCGACTCGTTGACGCCGGAGGAACTCAAGATCAACAAGCAGTTTGTGTTGGAGGACTTGGCCAACTACGGCATCAACTACTACAAGTTCAATGAGTACGAACACGAGCTGGACTACATTGACGACGAGATTATCGAATACAACAAGTACCTCAACCTGTTGATTCCGTTTGCCATTATCGGCGCCAACGAGTACCAGGAGCTGACGGAAGCCGACGACGACACCGCCAAGTTGCGAGTGTTGAACCCGGGATGGGCCAAGCCCATCAATGTGGAAAACACCGATGTGAACGATTTCACCATTCTCAAAAATGTGTTGTTGATCACCCATCTTAACGAATTTAAGGAATTGACCCACGACTTGATCTACGAAAACTACCGGACCGAGGCGTTGTCGGGCAAGCAATTCCAGTACATTGCTGATAATGAAAACGACCGGGCGGCGCTGGACGAGGCCAATGACTCCAACTACGTGATGAAGGAGGAACAGATCAAGTTGGAGGAGGAACGGTTGAGAAAGTTCGAAGAACGGGTTCACCAGGACTTGATCAACAAGCGCCGCGAGTTGTTGGAGAAGGAGAACGAGTTGAAGGAGATCGAGAAGCGGTTGTTGTCCGAGGGGTTAAAGTTGAATGAAGAGGGGGAGATTGTCGAGGCCAATTAGCAATGAACGACGCCTTTCACCGGGATCGCTGGTGTATTTATTTTTCTACTCTAATTATATTTGGCCACAATGGCGTCGAAGTTCTTCGACTCCGCCTGTAATTGTTCCAAACACGCGTGGTTAGGAGCCACGCTCGCCAACTGGGTAAATAACTCCCTTACATTGGCGCCGCCATTGGCAAGGTAGTCGTAGGTGATTTCGTTGGCCAAAAAGTCGCCACTGGGGGTCACCCCAAGCAGCCTGATTTGCTCGATGATCTGCGCCGCCTCGGGGAGGTGGTGCAATTGCAATGTAAGCACCAACAACACGTTCAACACTCTGAATTTCAGGTGGTTGTCGTTCTCAAAGTCCGTCAGCTGTAATTCGTCGTAAAAGTAGAACGAGTTATTGAGGTTGTCTGCTTCGCCTCTCAACGAGTTGATCCACGATTCAATCACCAGGTAGACAATATCGTCGCTGATGTTGAAGCGCTTAAGTTGGTCAAACGTTTGCGTGGCGGCGACAAGGTTGTTTTTGACGAGGTACAATTGAATGAGCACCAAGTACGGTTCGAACTCGGGAGTGCCCTTGGAAATGTACTTTTTCAACACCTCAATGGCGGCATCGACGTTGCGGCCATATTTGACGAGGTAGAGAGCCGTCAACACCGCTTGCAATTCAAACAGCGCTTCGCGGACGTCGTCAAAATACGTCAGATTGTCGACGCCAAACGACAGCAAGTCATCGTAGGCTTCCAACAATTGGAAAAAGCCGTCGTTATCGGGGAACCGCGATTTGCCATTGCCAATTACCACCAGGGCGTCTTCGCCGAGAGCGATTTTCGACCGGATTTGGTATTCAAGAACTTTGAGTTGGACTTCGGGCAGGAACGACTCGATGGCATGGCTTTTGACTCTGCTGTGTTGGTTGGTATAGAATTGGTTGCGGATGGTGTACAACTCTCCAGAGTCGGAAAACGCGTTCATGGTGTATGGGTACGTGGCGATCAGTGCGTGAAAATAGATGAAGGAGAGGGGGAGGGGGAGGAGGGACAAATGGGGGAGGCGCTTACAGAAAAACGGATTAAAGGGAGAATACTATAATTAAGTGGAATTGAGAATGTTTTGGATGTAAATTAATTTGTACGGCTATCAGCTCGTACGGCTGACTAGTGTTTTCATTAGTGTAGTGGATTGCGAATATAGGTATATTTCAATGTGTGAGTAGGGAATGGTATAACATATTATGAACTATAAGTTGAAACGGTGACAATTATTGCTATAGTTAAAAGGATTCTTTATTGTACCATTCTTGGTATATTAATTGAGAGATGGGTGTTTCCTGGTTTGAAGATCATACGAATGTGATTGTTAAATCTCTACATTAGATAGAAACACCATAGCTTGTGTACGGCTGTTACTATTGAATTTAACTCTATAGAAGGATTTTCATTTGTGGATCCAGAAGGGATCGATTTTGTTGATATTTCCTTAAATGGTGTTTGAAGTCAAGGATATAAAATAACTAGTAAGAATAGATTAGTAGCAGTAGTTTGAATTGACCCAAATTAAGTTTTTTTATTATTGTCTTTTACCCAGCTAGAGGTGATGCCAGGAAGAAACACAGCAGCCAATTTGAGAGTACATATACAGATGGATACAACAGGACTAAATAGGAGGGACAAATAGAAAACGGACAGCAAAACTGACATAGGAGAAAGATGAATAAATAGAGAAAACTGGAGAAAATCACAGCAGCGAAACTAGCTGCTGGACATACCCCAGCAACGACTTTATTGGACCCATCACAGCAACGAAACTAAAGCAGCAAACCGAGAGAAAGGAGACATGTCAAGAGAGAAATGATAAAACAGACAGGATAAAATTAAACGTCACAGCTCAAAACAATCACTGGAGTGAATCTGAATCAGCGAACTTTAGATTTTTGGCAATAAAAGATTAGAAAGAAAAGGTGAATATGAAGCCAAAAAGAGAGGTTGAATAAAGAAAATTTAAATACATCATGGGCAAAGACAGCAAAAGACGGCTACTGGTATGACTAATTGACATGACTTGGGGCACCCGACACATTGGTGAGGATTTCCATGCAACACTAATCCCAATCCATGGAAAGTCATTTCGAAGCACATCAAAAGCATCATGGAAGCAATTCATTATTTAACATTCCCCTTTTTCCTTTCTTGATAACCAACCCTCATCTCATCTTGCGCATCTCCTATGCCCCCTAGCGATGCCGTTATGAATTTCACAACTTATTGTCAAGGAATGGAGGCTGTGGCAATTTCCAACTTGGCTGCTCAATTCCATCCGATTGGACCATTTATATTGTCGAAGCACCAGTTTATGATTTGTACTTTTTGCAGATGCATTTGTTATAACCTGACCCAAGTCAATGTCCATATACGACGTCACAGTCAAGCGTTGTCCCCAGAAATGAGAGACAATTGGCGGATGGTTTATCAAAAAATGTTCCAAATGAGTAAGAAACCTTGCAAGACAGAGTACATCACCGAACCAGAGGAGGGGGTTGACGTGGCCAAGGGCTATAAATGCAAAGCTAAGAATTGCGCCAAGGTGTTTGTACCAGAGTCAAATGGGCGATGTGTATGTCCTTATTGCCGTGGTTTTTATATCCAAAATATAACTTTTCATCCACTTGGACCGGGACGAGGCTTGGAAATCAAGTCAGTGGATGTAAAAAACTCGACATCTTTTATTCAAGGGAATCAAATTGCTGAACCCTCTTTGCCAGTTGGTCCTGAGCCTAACATGAAACCACCAATCACTCCCTCGCCAATCAAGGCCAACCCCTCTTTCAAATCTCCGTTTTCAATTGATAAACGTTACAAGTTGATGGTATGTAACATCTGCAAAACTATCTGTCATAGCATGGATGATTTCAATGCTCATATTTCAGTTCATCAACCTAAGGGCGAATCCGTCCAATCAATCGGTCTTTGGAAGTTGTATCACCAACGGAAGATTTTTTATTGCAACATTCCTACAAAATTTAGTGTCATCGACATCCCAGTTGAGGGGGTAAGGGTTATTAACGGTTACAAGTGTGAAAGCCAAGGCTGTAAAATGGTGTTTGACCGTGAACAACTACTGAACGGATCCAATTGCCCAAGTTGCCATCGCAATAACGTTAGATTGATAAATTATCATTTACTTGGAAATGGCATTCTTGAAATCAATGCAACACACCCCCAGATCACCAATAACCCAACTGACCTCGCCCGAGAATACAAGTGGCATGAGATCCCGGCCGCTGAACTCAATTCAATTCCACCGCCTCCGTTTTTTGTTGATACTCAAAATATGTTTTTGGTTTGTACTTTGTGCAACACCATGTGTACATCTCCGCAATGGCTTGAAAATCAGCTCAAATTACACGCCCCAGATTCTAATCCAATGGTGCAAGCTCAATGGATAGAGCGGTACATGGGCTGGTATGGTCAATGCTGGACTCCACCTGTATTAGGTAGCACCATTAAGTACCGGGTGGAAAAAGCCCCTCTTTTGAAAGGGATCCGTTGCGAAAATTGCAACACACTTCGTTGTGATACAAGAGTTCAAAGACAAAAGCCCTGTCGTCGTTGTTTTAACCAGGATTGGAAAGCGGTGACTTTTCAACGGGTGCATAAGCATTCTGGTGTTGAAGTAAAGGGATCGCATTGGCATGGCGTTGTTAGTGACGAATGCTGTGATGAATTTGATAGTGGTGATGATGACGATGACAATGGACAAAATGAACCCCAAAGAATTGATTATCCAGCCCAATTCGGCGGAAATGTGTTGATGGAAACGGCCCATGCGCCTACAGGGTCCAGTCAAGCCAACCACCCGATAAACACAATCCGTCCCATACAAATAAGGCAACCAATTCAACCAAGCCAAAATCATGCCATTCGAAGTCAACCCACGCCCAACAATGCCAACACTTCTGTAAACGTTGATATCCAACTGAGTATTTGCCAACATGTTGGTCAATGTCCCGACGAACTCACAAAGTTACTCACCACAGATACCCTTACCAATGAAGAACAAGGATTGATCAACACCGTATTTTGGATTTGCAATGTCGCTGTACAAGGAACGCACGCCTTTTCGAGCCACACGTGTGAATTGTACGTAAACTTGGCTGGTCCCAAGTTTTACATTTCTAGTTTACCACTGGCATTTATTACATTTTTTGAGTTTTACTGCCAGAGTTTGTTATATGTTGTACGGACGTATAACCAACCCAATCGAAAGTGGGAACCTCCGCAAAAGTTGGCATCATCAATCACATTGGCAATGAGAAAAATGAACGGCGTGGAGAATGGACCTCAGCGGTGGAAAAGACGGGAAAAGGATTTCAACCATATTCCTCTTAATCAACGTCCATTCCATGTGTTCCGATTCGAAGATGCGGATCTTGCTGTCCTCAAAATGCTATATGAATTGGTATCATTACCATTGGATAAACAACATCATCCTTTATTTGTTTCCCTTGGACTACAGTCCACTGGCGAGTCGCCGCTAGATGAAATTCAAGAATTGGTATTTGGCTTAATTCTATTCTGCTACCTTGTGTATGGGGCGCTTGCATTTTCCGCTCAAAGTCCAGCCCAATGGTTGGAAAGGGAAAAGACTAATATTGGTATTCATTCGTTTATCACTGGAGCACTACTGTTTTATACCGAGCTTGAGACTATGATGGAGGAGGGTGAAACAACATTATAAAATCGATAGAATATGATACAAGACAATAGATACAAAATAATATATAATTCAATACGTGTCATTTGTGTTGTACGTATATCAACCATGAAAGAAGATATCCGTGTTTTAACGTTTTGTAACTCTCCGGTTTTATTGTCTTAACGCAATACATGGCCAAGAACCCGTTGCCTTTCAAGAAATACCATGATCAAAAACAGGGTTTAACCAATGTCAGGCTTATTCGAATGTTTTCTTTCCTGCAATATCCAGTGATTCATGAAAATGATATGAGGGCGGTCAACTTCTGACTCCTATTTACTAGTTTAAGTATGCTTTAACACATTAATAGAATCTTGAACGCAATTGGTCATCGAATTGTATACTTTTCTGTGTAATCTTCTCGGGTGCAAAAAGTATAGTGCCCATGTGGGTCTCCGAGGTTTGCGTTTTCGTAATTATAATCGTACTTATATCAATTTTATAATTATGAATGAATAAGATGAAACATGGATAAATTACAATTGTCCCCAACATATCAACCTACTTTTCTATATGCTGACTTTGATACATTTTAGTTGAGTCAGCCACAGACATATCCACAATTGCTATGGTAATCCCCCCTACCTGATTTCTTAATGTTACTATTTCCCCCGACAATTGATTCGAGCAAAGTCCTTTTAACTCCTAATTTCAGTTCCTAGACTCCATTTCATAGCCTAGCCTGACATTTCTCATTTTCCACGACCACCTGTAATATCGGAACTGCCGGTACACCACCTTCCCAAAAATAGTGTATCGCTTCAGTCAAACAAATGTCGCCTAATTTATTGTTTTCTTTCGTTTACCTTGATTCAATCAATTTTCAATGATGATGTAATGCGGAAGTTCCGGAATTGCCCTAAAACCAAGTATATAACGCCTCTAAATTGCCAGAAATACCCAGAAAATTAACTCAAATATGTACCGTACCATTGCTACTAGACAATCACTCCGTATTACCACCCCTGTGATCAGAAGAACCCCAATTGCGTTCTACTCCAATGCAGGCAACTTGCGCAAGGATATCGAAGCAGTGAGAAAAGACTACTTGCAAGTATTCCAAAAGGTGTTCCAAAATCTTCAACAAGCCCAGATTGATGCTAAGAAGGATCCCCAAGGCTTCCAAAAGAAGGTTCAACAACAAGTTGAACAAAATGTTAAGGTGTTGCGTGACAACGCCAAGGCCCAAGGCATTGATGTTGATCAATTGTTGAAGGACAACCAGCAACTCTTTAAGGACGATCTTGAAGCTTTCCGTCAATCCCAAAATGCTTCCCAAGATATTGCTAGCTCTTTCCAAAAGGCTTTGGCCAATATCTTTAAGAAGTGATTTAGTATTAGAAATACAAATATCACTTAAGACTTTAGCATTGTTAGTCGTTCCAAGACACTCACCGATCTTAAATGTTATTTTACCAGATCATTCTAGAAACCTAATTATAGCTAGCAACCTTGAACATCCCCAAAGCCCGAAAATACCCCACATTGACCTTATTTACATGTGTATGATTACTTACTATCTACTTTTTCTTATTAGCACCGGAGTCAGTAACATCAACCCCTGCATTCGCACGAATCATATCCCATTGCGATGGTACATCCCGGTGAATCGAGTGAGCAAAGTGGTCGCCTCCTTGAGTGATACCATCGTGAATGTTGTCCCGAGTGAAAGATCTCGGATCTCTCACTTGGTACAGCGAGTCCACCGATGTCTTTCTAAAGTACATGTAAAACAAGCCGGTTTGACGGTAATCCATGGAATCCCACACCCGGCGTTCTTGAGGTTGAGTAATGGTGGCCTTCTTCTTGTTGAACTCGTACTTGCCGAAAAGCTGAGTCAGCACCAACATCCCGGCCAACCCGATAAAAAACCCAAGGAATGGTCTTCTAATCATGACATTCATGGGGTTCTTGACCGTCTTGGGGCCCTTTGGAGTGATAATGGTGGTATCGGGGTACTTGGGACCCCAAGTATGGTAGTAGATAGTAGGCACAAAGAACCCAATAGTACCAATCCCATAAGACCAGAACGCAGTGTGGTTGAGCACCTTCTTCAATTGGTCAGCAATATCGTCCCGTTGATCAGGAGAAATGTCTTGATCAGCGTCATAGAACCGACAGGCAAGGTCAAACTGTTGCGGAGAAAGCTTTCTCTTGAGGGGGTTTTCCTCGGTGGTGGCGGACATGGTATGGAGTGAAAAATAAGCAATTTCACCATTTATACTGCTAGCGGTGTCCGCTGCATTGTGCAGGAGGGACACCGTTTATTAACAAGAGGAGGGGAAAAAGACAATAACAATAAATTCTAGTCATTTATATGTGAATTATTGTTTAGTCAAGTTTTCTCTTCCCAGCGTGGGTTTTTGTTTCTGCTGTAAGGAACTTTCTTGCTATGTCCCGAAGATTCCGGCGCCGCACAGTGCGGAATCATCCACGTCATTGGACCAGCATTAACGTTGGCATAACGTGTGCGTAATGAGGTTTTTATTATGTAAGACTAGTGAACATCCATACATCCATATGTAAACAAATTACATCAGACAAAAGGCACTACTTTGGGAAAATGTACACACTTACACTGCCTATATTGTAGTTTTGATGTATTTAAACTTAAACAATGTCTTTACGGTTGTCGTAACTGTGGACGTAAACAATCGTAGAAAAACACACGGAATTGGCTGCTGCCTAGTAATGTGACGGATTTGACAGATGGTGGCCCAATCACACATTATTGAATAATTACACACCTATTCCTTACGTTCATTCTGTCTTTTTCTTACTCTTTTTTCCCTCTCCTCATTTGTTGCTGGTTAGCTCTTTTCGTGACTCCATTAGCAAGCCTTCTCGTACTGCGAGATTATGCAAGTAATTTATAGCTTCGCTTCGCTGTTGATCTTCTATCTCCATGGCATCCGTTAATGACTTGCCAGAGGAGGTAATGGGAATGGTGGTGGAATTGATTAATAATATCGAGCTCTTGTTGTTGTTGACCGCATCAACTAATCCAATTGGCAATGCTGCTAAGGAATGGTTGAAGAACCGAGACTTGGTAGTTAGGGCAACAGGAAAAATCAGATTTAAAGACATGAAGAAGATACCTAATGGACGATTTATCATCCCCCAAATCTCCCAACCCTTGGATATGACAGTTTTCATTTTTAAACTTACCGTATCTGCACCGAAACTATCATTGGCATGGCTACCACCAAACGTTCGTTGTTTAGTGCTTCCAGGATCGGAATTGACCGACTCCGACTTTGGCCGTTTTGCTGGCCTACTCTCACTCACATTTGGAAATATCGTAATGGTTGATGTGCCGAAATTTCCAAACAAGCTCACGTCATTTGCAGCTGGAGATGTCAGAGTGAGAACGCCTTTTCCCTGGACGCTAGATCTACCTTTTCAGACGCTAATTGAGTACAGAGGGCCAGAACCTGAATCTTGTGTGCTTCCTTGTTTAGAAATACTTGAATGTCCTCGCCTTTCACGAAAGTTTGATTGTCCCAAATTGAAATCTCTCAAATTAACCAGCCAAAACCCGTTACTGCTTGATAAATTGTTTTCACCAAACCAGCTTTCGGGGTTAATCCATCTAGAGGTGATAAAACCTCAAACCCTTGGAAATGTTGAAATGTACCACCAACTAGACCGTTTGACAATTGCACCCCGAGAACTAAGCGAATCGACAATGCTCCCGCTGGCGAGAGATACCTTGACTTGTTACTCTTGGGCCGTTACCGGTATTCCCAGACACATTAAACATTTTTCAGCTCGAGTTTCTGGGGGATCAGTGGAATGCAATCTAACATCGCCAAATCTCAAACTGGCAAACGTCCACGCCAACAAGCTTCGAATTGATGCTCCCAAGTTACGTCAACTTGAAATTACATTTTCTAAGAGGCGGGTGGGAATTGTTAAATTTTCTCAAGCACCAAATCTAGAACAATTGGTGGTACACAATTGGAACCCTCCAAATATGATCATTTTAACCAATTTTCCGAAATTGCAGGAAATATTTCTCGATGGAGATTTGCAAACCCTTGAGTTATTTTCTAAGAAAAGTATCAATGTCAACCAATGTCTTGGAGGCACTCTTGAAGCGGCGGTTTCGGTTACGGTAGTCAAGTGCCAAGACACCACCATAAAGGCACCTGTTGTTGAGATTACACTGGTGGTTGGGGGCCATATTTTTTGTGACCATTTAATTTACCATGGCACTTGGACGCCAGATGTTCTGGCAATATGTCAAGCTAAAGTGGTCACTCTAACCAAGTCCAAATCTGTGCCAACGGAAGAGAGTTCTCTCAAACGGAGGTTATCGGATAGTGAGGAAATACCTAATAAACTCCGAGGCATTTAGATCAAAAGGGCAGCAACAGTAACCGTTTGGGCTGGTGACAAACCAATGTCAACTACACTGGTGCTTGAATAATATTAAATTAGCAAGTCCAATCACTAATATGTTAATAATTACCCCATACTGAAGTGGAGTGCAAACTATGCATTTTAATATTTTTTTGCGAGTCAATCTTACATAAATCCGAAAATGTCATATCTGGCACGATTAAAAATATACATGGTTTGTTATTTATTACTTTTGATTTCTTATAGTTTACATTTATATTTAAAATTATGTCTCGGGAATTAAACCCGGGGGAATGTCTTCAGTTTTCTGGATCATTCTAGAATATCTGTTTTGATAATGGTCCACTGGTGGAGGCAGTATTGTAAACTGTCGGATCATAAAATCCGTGTTTCTTATTTGGCCGAAATTGGTCTGGAATTTTTGAGTGGGATTAGTAATGGTAAATTTTTGCCTAGGGGAGAGTAGTAGTTTTGGTATTTACTTAGTGTTTTTGATGACTTCGTAAACCACAAGAGAGATGAACTTACGTGTCTTGTTGAGTTGTGGTTACCTGCTAATTATCATGGAAGTTCGAGTTGGTGATGGGTGGCCTCATACTAATCAACAAGTGCTTGGATTGTTTGTTTTCAGGTGGAAAGTCTTAGAGGAGCAATGCCATGGGTTGTACCAAAGACACCTACTTAAAAACATTCCTACTCACAAGCTACACGTTAACAGCTATCGGTGTTAACTGATAGAAATAGCCCATCGGCTATATGATTTACAGTCGCTACCCAACATAAAGAAGACACTGTCATCATTAACACAGTCCAACTATTACACTCTCTAATCAACTCTTGATAACTCCCCTCGACTACTCTATATACTCTCTTATAAAACATTATCAGATCTCTTTTCCTCTCTCAACTTGATCATTTGTTGCACAACCTCATCAAACGAAACCATGGCATTCTTCCCCTGTTCTTCAGGAACATCCCGGTTTCTAATATTCACCGAGTTCGATTGCTCTTCGTCTTCACCAACAATAAAGATGAAGTTGTACTTGAGCAATTGACCCGATCTGATCTTCTTGGGCAAAGTGTTACCCGAAACATCAACATCAGTGTAAAACAAGTACTTATCGTTCAACTCCTTTTGCAACTTTTGGGCATAGTCGTAGTACTTGGGCCCAACAGGAACAATCAACACTTGTCTGGGGGACAACCAGAACGGCCACTTGCCCTTGAAGTGTTCGGTCAAAATGGCGGTCATTCTTTCCACCGACCCCAAAATAGCCCGGTGGATCATCACAGGACGGTGGACTTGGCCCTTTTCGTTGGTTTCACCCTTGAATTCCAATTCGAACCGGTTGGGCAATTGGAAGTCCAATTGGATGGTGGCACATTGGAACCACCGGCCAAGAGCATCAGAAATCATAATGTCGATCTTAGGCCCGTAGAAAGCACCATCACCAGGGTTCAAGTCCCACTTGCCTTCACCCAAGAACTTGTTAAGCGCCTTTTCCAAGGTGGCTTCGGCGTCGTTCCAGGTTTCCAATTCCCCAACGTACTTTTCAGGACGGGTGGACAACTCCATCTTGAAATCAAACCCGAACACCCCGTACACCTTTTGCAAAAAGTCGAAAACACCGGCGATTTCACCCCCAATCTGTTCTTGGGTACAGAAAATGTGAGCGTCGTCTTGTTGGAACCGTCTCACTCTGGTCAAGCCCGACAACGCCCCCGAGAATTCGTTTCTGTGGATGACACCGAAATCGGCCACACGCCACGGCAATTCCCGGTACAGTCTTTCCCGCAGCTTGAAGATCATACAGTGGCCAGGACAGTTCATGGGCTTCAAGCCAAACGTTTCCTTTTCCACCTCAAACGTGAACATGTTTTCCTTGTAGTTCCCCCAGTGGCCGGAGGTTTCCCACAACTTGGAGTTGTACATGTTGGGGGTGATAACTTCTTCGTAGCCCCGCACCCGGTATTCGTTTCTCAACATGTCCACAAGAGTGTTGTAGATTCTGGTACCGTGGGGCAACCAGAACGCCGACCCGGGCGACATTTCGTTAAAGAGGAACAACTCTTGTTCCCGCCCGATCTTCCGGTGGTCCCGTTCCGCGGCTTCTTGGAGGAACTTGATATGCGCTTGCATCAACTTCTTGTCGGGGAACGAAATCCCGTACACTCTCTGAAGCGAGTCGTTGGCGGCGTCCCCTTGGAAGTACGATGACGAGTTCTTCAACACCTTGAACGCCTTAATCTTGCCAGTGTGGGGAATGTGGGGACCCACACACAAGTCGATGAGCGGACCGCACCGGTACACGGTGGTGGAGGTGCCGTCGGGAATCTTGTCTTGGATAAAGTGAACCTTGTACTTGTTGTAGTGGAACATCTTAAGCAAGTCTTCCTTGGTCATTTCCAATCTTTCAAACTTTTGCTTTTCCTTAATGGCCTTGGTGGCCACCAGTTCAAGGTTACCAAAATCGGATTGGGCAACGGTGGTTTCACCAAAGTTGATCAGCATGTCGTAGAAAAACCCGTCGTCGGTGGGAGGACCGTGGGAGAGATGGGCACCGTAGTGGCATTCACAAGCTTCCCCGAGAACGTGGGCAGACGAGTGCCAGAACACTGCCTTCCCTTCAGGATGTTCAAAGTCGAGAAGTTCGAGCTCGACATCGCCTTCAAGAGGACGGGGCAAGTCCCACAATTGACCGTTAACCTTGGCAATAACCATGCGGTCGGCAAACCCAGAACCGATTTCCTTGGCGAGGTCCAAGGGAGAAGTTTCCCACGCAGTCCCGGTCTTAACGGTGCCATCCTTAAGAGTAATCTTGATTTCCTTACGTTCCTTGGCAGCAACATCGGCATCGTACTTGGCCTTGAGATCATCGAACATCTTGATTCTTTCTTCAAGGAATTGGGGTTGGGGTTCCAAGAAAAGAGGGTTCTTAGGAGCGTCCTTCTTTTCCTTCTTTTCCTTCTTGGGCTTGGCCTGCTTGGAGTCCTTGGAGGCATCCTTGGGGGTACCCTTGGGGGTATCCTTGGGGGGATCCACCAGGAGCTTTTCAACTTCGGGCAACGACATGTGGTGAAAAATTCGATGGGGCGCGAAAATGACGATGAAAAAGGGAGAGCTGGGGAAGCGAATGAGGAATGGAGGCGAAGAGGAGTGGAAGGAGTGGAGGGAGTGGTAAAGGGCATTATATTATATTGTAGAGATTGGAGAGTTGTGTAGGGCGATAACCCTAATGATCCGTTAAAACGCGAAATCTACCGAATTAGGTTTACCAAAAAATAGACCTGAAGCGTGAAAATTAACGTTGTTGTAGCAATAGCTAAGGAATTGATTTGGTGTTGTAATTATTTGTATTTGGTCATTACTAGGTTGGTATTAATGAGTCGAAATGTGGGGTACATGACTCATTATTTCTTCCTCACTCAGCTGATGAAAACGCTACGTGTTGTCAATTGGTAATCGCCAGAATGAGCTTATTCCGGTGATTATGCTTTGGTGACGGTTAGGAATACTCTATTGGTTGACTATTCCTCCGATATCTCGTTATATTTGCTTGTCATGTTTGCAAGTTATGTTTGCATGTGTGACGTATTCTGGACAGACGAGTAAACTACTAACCACTCTATTGGTCATCATGGGGTAGGGACTATGGACGGGTTTCTCTATTCTGGTACAATATTAAGCCCCCTTATTATTTCATCACCACTTCTCCTAAGTTGTTAAAGCCACGTCTCATCATTCTTTTCTTATCACCACTTGGAACTACTTCCGTTTTGGGCGAACATTTGAATTAAACCGGAACCAACGCGTTCCAGGCCACCACGCACAAACGTCATCTCTAAGCAAAACCTATTGAGGAAGGTCATTAGTCACGTCCGATGGAGCAGTCACAGCACAATATACACCCCATCTTCAAAAACGTCCGGCGCTACTTTATCGCGGTTTTTGTATTCTTTGTTAACACATTCGCTTAGTTATTTTTAGGTTAGGCTATTCTTCGGTGGTACCTGCATGGATATACATATAAAAAACCAGAATCCCTCACCAACACACAATGTCTCCCATCGGATTCATCCTGGGGGCACTCGTGTGCTTTTTGGGATTATATCTAGCAAACCACCCCATATTCGTGACGCTCGGCTCCGACGGCTCTGCCCAAACTACCGAAGTTCCTGTTAATGAAGCCGATTTCTGGCAGGATATCATCAACAACGCTTCCATTGGAAAGACGTTTGAAAAGCTGGACAAGTACAATCGGTGCAAGATTTTCTTTAATCACATAAATAAAAATTATCCCGATTGGAAGGTTGATCCAAAGGAGGTATATCCGAAAACATGGTCGGGTTTGGACAACAAGAATTTCTATCAAGACAACCATCAGCTTAAGGAATTTCTTAAGCATGCTTACTATCAAGAATGGGACGAAAATCACCTGGACGATGTGAAAGAGATTGCCGACAAAGTCCGTAAAACATTGATAGGACACCGGCGGGATGCCTACCACAAACGGTTGGTCAACAACTTGACTATTCTCCGCATGTACAATCATTGTTATCTTGATCATGAAATAGAAGACAAGTTCAACGACACCGATGAAATTGAGCTGCGGGTATTCCCTTGGCTTGTAAAGGTGAGCCCGACGTTTATCCACAATGGCGAAAACAGCTACACCCAGCCAGTTTATAACCCTGCTGATCAATATGAAACCACATCCACTGGTTATTTTAACCAATATTTGGCCAAAGGAAATGGCAAGGGGTTGGTTTTGACAGCTGGAGATCTTCACCATTATGATATGATGGTTCTCTTGACCAACCTTCGAGCATTGGGAAACACTCTCCCGATTCAGATAATTATCCAGGGTTTATCCGATAACATCAAACAGGACGTTATCGAAGCTGCAACTGGACCGATCTCCCCATTTGGTGATGTTCCCAACGACCAGTTTGATCCAAACATGTACCCACAAGATGTGACGTTTGTTCAAATCGAAGATTGTTTGGATCCCCACTACCGTGAATCTTTCAAATGGTACGGGAACAAGTTTTTGGCGTCAATGTTTACTTCATTTTCCGAATTTATCTTTTTGGATTGTGATCTTCTTTTATTTAAGAAACCGGAAGACTACTTTTCCATAAGCGGCTATCAAAAGACCGGGGCATTGTTTTTCCGTGACAGACAGACAGACTGGGGTATCGATTGTGGCGAAGTTTCCCGGATCAAAGACCTCATGCCTCTGGAAGTCGAAGAAAAGTATTTTGGGGTTACCCAAGCAACAAACGTTACCACCAACAATAATTTCTTCAAATACTGCGCCAAGGAACACATGGAACTGGGGGTTTTGGTTATCAATCGGAAACAGCATTTCACGTCGTTATTAGTGACGCCAGTATTAAGTTGGTACCAAGCATATGGCAAGGGCATTCACGGAGACAAGGAATGCTGGTGGCTTGGATTCCTGATAAACGGTGATGAAAGCTATGTGTTTAATGGCCATGCTGGGGGATCGTTAGGGCTCAAGACTACTGATCAATCCTGGCTCTACAATCTGGCGGGTAAAGCTAGGGAAGCCGTCGAAGTGTGCTCGTCACAAATTGCTCATATTAACTCTGATAATGGAGAGCTTCTTTGGAGTAACGGCGGGGTGCTTAACAAGGGCAAATTTTACTGGAAAAATTGGAATGATGCCTATCCATCAAGAGTTCGGTATCTTACCATGACTCGTGACGAATTTGTCACCTTTTCCGAATCCGGGGTCGATCCGCAATATGTAGTTGTCCCCCCTGATGACTGGAAGAGAATGGAAGGAAATTTTGTTCCTGGTCACGTCCCAGTTGGTAGAAATGTTGATGATGAGCCTTTTTTGAGTTGGGAGCTTTTCAAAAGTCTTAATGTCTTTTGGTGTGCCCGGACATTGACGGGTGGGATCGACGAACATGGAAATAACACTAGATTGGACGGACATTTATTTGAAATCCCTGACCACCAACGTCGTTTAGGTTTGTGGGTGGGTAGAGTACTGGCAGTGGTCAACCAAAATAGAGGAGTGAAATTGGAAGAAATAGCAGCCAAGGAAGAGGAGGAAAAGGAAAGATTGGAAAGAGAGGAAAAAGAAAGAGAGGCCCGGGAACAAGAGGAAAAGGCACAAGCGGAAAGGGACGGGTTCCATCAAACCGTAGACCAGGATGGCCAACATCACGAAGCTTAGCTATAGTTGGTCTATTTGAAAAGCACAATTAATCGATCTTTCTTGTTGGGGTATCTATTTTCTATAACACTATTAATATCTATACTTCAATTTCAACTTCTCCTCCTAGGATATACATTAAGATTTTGCCTAGAAGACCATTTTCTTCTATAGAAATCTCAAGCACATCACCAACTGGAGCGGCCACCGGAGCAGCCAATGTAGGAATGATTAATGAGGAGAGGAAAAGTAAATGAAAATGCATTGGTTGTAGTTATCTCATGATCCGATATATATATCTCCCTATTCTTGGCATCTCAGCCGAACTATGGCAATTTCTTATATTCAGGATTAATGTCTGATCAACTATAAACAATTATAAACATTATTTACTCGTCAAGCTATTGATAAATGCAAGCGCTATTGATGAATCACATTTGGTGCCAGATTACGTCAGCGGACGCTCCAAACATAATAGCGATTATTAAGATTATTAAGATTATTAGGGTGGCTATTGGCCTAAGATAGCGGGTAGATCAAGCGGATATTATTTTCCGCATTAATCCGTCGTTTGTTATTGAATAGAACTACAACCCTTTTGTGTCCTCACGTGCTTGTTTCACTTTTCATTGGTAGTTCCGGTGGTGATTGTGAATACAATAATTGCAAATCATTTCTATTATTAAAATGTATAGCTTTACTCAATTGTCCAGATTTGGCACAGGACCCCGAATGTTGTCCCCGGATTTCGTCGACAATCGTCCCACTTCTTGAAGTCGATATTACCTTAACTCGCAATCTCGCATCACCCACGTTTATGGTTGTCCGCTTCCTCCTAGTAGCAGGCCTAATTGCCATTGGCTACCTCTTTTTCCAACCCCACCAACAGCCTCCACCCCTTCGTCCGCTTACTTGGAGTGATATCAACTTTTTTGCTACTACTGACACCCACGGCTGGCTTCTGGGTCATTTGAACCAACCCACCTATCATGGCGATTGGGGTGATTTTGTCACCTTTATCGACAAGGCCAAGAAACAGGCAGCTGCAAGAGGCCAGGACGTATTGGTAGTTGATCTGGGAGACCGCCATGACGGCAATGGTCTTCTGGATCTCTCACACCCCAATGGGGTAAATTCCACCGATATTTTTGTTAAACAACACTATGATGTGATAACCCTCGGAAATCACGAATTGTACCAATGGGAAATTCTGATTTTAGAGTATGAACGGCTTGTCCCGCACTACGAAGGCTTTGTCAGTTCCAATGTAGACATTTACCTTGATGGGAAATGGCAGCCGTTTGCTAAAAAATACAGGGAGTTTACCACCCCTGTCAATGGTTACAAGGTGCTTCTGTTTGGGTTTATGTTTGACTTTCAAAGAAATAATAACCGCACCCGGGTAGTACCGATCAAACAGGTGGTGGACGAGGGCGCGTGGTTGACGGAGGTGTTGAATACCACTACCCCCGACATTATTGTAGTTGTTGGCCATGCTCCCGTTCTGCACGTTTGGCCGGAATTGTTCTATCTCCATGCTCATATCCGGAGATTTCACCCGGATGTTCCCATTCAATACTTTGGCGGCCATAGTCACATTCGGGACTTTTCTGTTTTTGATCAAACCGCCACGGGGATGCAAGCAGGCCGGTTCTGTGAGACGGTGGGGTTCACCCTGGTTAACATGCTGAAAGAGGCGTTGCCTGTTGATCAACGGGTCCACCGGTCGTATCTTGACTTTAACAGGGATCTGTTTGCCTTTCACAATGGGTGCTGGGGTCAAGACGGGTGTGCTGATTCGGATAAGGGTGATGAGGTGAAACAGATGATTAAGGACACCAGAACCGAGCTTGGGCTTGATAATGTCATAGGACAGGTAAACCGGGGGAACTTCTACATGGACTACGTCCCTGTAGATGACCAAAAGAACTTGTTTCGTTTGCTTACCAGTGAAGTGTTGCCCACGCTTCCTGGTGAAGGTAGTCGGGTCATCATTATCAATACTGGGCTGGTCCGCTACGATTTATACAAGGGACCGTATACTATCGATACTCAATTTATCGTTCTGCCGTTTGAGAACACGTGGGTGTCGGTCAAGTTGCCCCGGCTGGTGGCGTTGGCCATCACTGAGGTGTTGAATGAAGGCGACTATATCTTTGGCACAGAGAATTGGAATTTGCGGCCTCCTCACCAATGGCAAGACAATAGGGGGGCGGACTTTAGATATGGCCTCACTTCTGCCCGTTTGTCAAAGGGATATGTAACTGAAGATGACTTTGGCAACACTGGGGATGACACCCCTCATAAAGGGGTGACCCATTACCCCATCCCCAACGTGGTGCAACTGATACTGGTTGGCGCCAACGATGAAGAGGTGGAGGCTGTGTTTTATGACTTTCTTATTCCAAATGTCAAACAGGCGTTGACTAGGTTGTATGATCAAGAATATGAGATTACCGAATACTCTAACGTTTATTTGGGAACTCTCCTTTCGGATTTCGTTGGCCAAGGAAAACTAAATTAGATAAATTAGATTGTAACCGCTAGAAAAATGACTTGTAGACTAAAGTTTATCTATTGGTTGAACGGCTCCATTTGTTCTGTTTGGGGGTATTTTTGGTCAAAGTGGGGTTATTGGGAATTTAGCAACCGACTGGTACCGGTGAACGTTGTGCATAAGTAATGCCATCATTTACCTGTCCACCTCATGAAACTTTAAATTAAAACCGTGGGGTAATGATAGGAGACGAGTTCCGGGTTGTCCGGGAGATACCCAAATGAAGGTTGGGGAGAGAGAAGGAGATAGAGCCCAGTACACGGTAATTGATTCCAAGCCACTAGCGAGTCATTGGTTAATTTCTATTATTTTCATTAAATATTTAATTATGCACAATCATGATTTTCCAAAGAAATGTCCAAAATCTCGTTTGAGATGTGATGAATAAGAATACTGAAATGTCTGGTCGAATGAAAATGGCATCGATGTCGAAGCGTCATCAATGGCTAGTACTGGTCCATCCTCCCCATTACATGTCAATCACCGAATTACTAGGCTTATAGGTAATCCGGTAATCCAAAGACAGAATACACGCAGCATTCTCATTAACCATCATTCCCTGGTCACACACCAACGTCATGGAAACACCAAAAAATGACAGCATCATCAGCCCCAGTTTTCCCACCATGTCACCCACCACCAAGTCGCCACTTCCCCCCAATCTACTCTTGCCACTCTCATCAAACTTCACCTTGGCCATTGCCGTCACCACATAGGCGCCGGTGCCGGGGATGATATGTGTATCAAACGAAGATAGCTGATGCAGCGTCTGAGGCAGCGCCAACCACCGCTTCTGGAATTCAAGCCGGGCGTCGTTATTGGGCACCACCGGCTTGCCATTGACAATAATCGCCGCGGTGGGAAGAATCTGAGGCGCCACCTGGGCAGCAAACGCGTCCACCAGGGGGAAATTGGCAGTGTACTGAAGGTCAAGCAGCTGTAAAAAACTCTTGAGAAACGGTTCTATTTGCCGAGCTAAATGTTAGTAGATAAGCAACTCCCCATCTTGTTTTTCACTTACTGGGATCAACCATGATGAAAAATCCGCGCGCCGATGTCTGGGTATATACAGGAGGATAACCGAGCCACCCCGGATCCAGCGTCGATGGATGGAACACGGTTGCTGAGATTTGGTTGTGAGAGTCCTTTTTAATTCTCCGGCTTGATCCGGAACCAGCACCAACTTTATTTCCCGGGTTTGAATCTTCACGCAGGGGAAGCTTTCAGGGTCCAGGGTGCTGGATGAGGGGTGCGATGGCTGGCTAATTTTAGGACAGCTGAATTGGAGTGACTAGATAATCGGCAGGATAATAGAAAACCATGACGCCCGACACGGTGCAAATCAGCTGTGAAGGTGTATTGATTATACTGGAATAGATCCCGCCCAATAGGTCATCCTTCTTACCACTCCCTACTGCCCCCCCTAGATAATGTTCCCTAGTAGTGGGGATCTCCCATTCCGCACTCCCTAATTACCCGATTAGTTATAGTGCATACAGCCCCATCCGTCCCACCCTCAAGGGATGGCTTGACCTCTATCACTTCCACCCCCCAGCATCAACCGCCGCCCAACAGTAAATAGTAACCACATCCATCTTCGCCCGATTCGGGGGGTGGCGCACTGAAAAATATTTCGCTTGTTGACGTATGGCTGGCTGTATCAGTACACATTACGCTGGTTGCTGGCGCGGCCTATATTAAGTAGCACCGCCGCCCACAGATCAATTGATCCATCCTTGAGAGATCGACCCCAATTGATAACAACAAAGGTCGAACGACCACTATGAGCTTGATCGAACCCGCCATGCCCTCTTCCAGGTTTGTGCCGGGCCATTCCCGTTCCAGGAGTTACAACGAGGTTCTTCTTAATTGCCCACCCCCATTCACTGCCACCGCTGGCCTTGTGGTGAAGACGAGAAAACGGAAATTGCTGGTGGTGGAGCCCGAGGGGAAGCGGCTGCGGACGGCGCCGCCGCTGCCGCCCTATGACACCCTGCCTCGTCAACAGCACCGGCTGCGGTCGCTTTCGCCCAACAAGCGGTTTACCGACCCCTTGATTCTGCCTTCCCATTCTCCCAACACCTCGCCAATTGCCTCGCCCGCCCGTCTTCACCGGCGCCGGCGGTTGAAGCTTCCGCCGATTGCGCTGGCGCTTCTGTCGGCGCCGCTCACTCCCAAGGCGCCCATCAAACTCAAGCCCATCACCCCCACCGTGAGCTTGGACTATTTGGACACTCATAAGCCCAGCGACGACCACTGGCGCTACGAAGTGTTCGACAAACTCAAACGCGACCACCACCTCGAGGCGCCGCCTTCAGACAAACCGGCGTTTGACCTGCGCATCTCGCTGAAGCTCACCATGCTTCACCCTAACCCCGCCCACATCTCGGTGGAAGAACGCAAAATCAACTATCCCTACGAGCTGAATTACACTTATCTCAATGGTCTGTACCTTAAAGATGTCGAACAATTTCCCGAGTGGAGAGAGGCAGCCCAGCTGCTCATTCAATTATCCCAACCCCAGTATTTCCCGGCGCCGGCGCCCCCGCAAGTGGTGCCGCTACCGCCGATGTATGCTGGGTACACATATGCTCCTGTGCCGGCGCTGACGCCTCCCTACTATGTCTATCCTACCCCCGTGGTGGCGCTGGCTCCGCCGCCGCCGCCTCCTCCTCCTCCCCCGGCCACCGGTGGCGGAGCGGTGGCTGATACCTCTCCTTCCGAAGATTCGCATAAATTCATTCCCATTACTCCTCCGACAAAGTCCAAACAACGTCTGGAGGTGTCGAGACTGCCCCCTAAGCATTCCTACCACCGTGTGTGTATTTCGTGTGGTCTGGACCAACTGCCGTGCTGGCGACCGTCGTGGCTGATTAAAGAAGGCCAATTGTGCAATCTGTGTGGGTTACGGTATAAAAAGACCCTGGCCAGGTGTCTCAACAGTCTGTGTAAGAAGATCCCCGCCAAAGGAGAATGGCTGTTGATGCAAGGCAAGGGAAAGGTGCAATTTGAGGATGGAATCGAGGGCTATTCTTGTTTGGAATGCGGGTGGCGGGTGGAGGTGAAAAAGTGATGTCTACGGTGGAGTTACACTCGTGGACAGCTAGAATATCCGATACCCGTTGCAACCCGCGGACGCCATCTCTGAGAGTGTGGCGACTGATGCATATCTCTAATGACGACAGCGATCCGTTGTCTATATTTTTTCTAACTAATCAGCATAATATATAACGTTTGTTAACATAGTTGGCATCGACCATTGGTGGTGCCGAAATAAGCTAGCGGTTCCATTCTCAGAACTGGGTTGATGGTATTGGGATTTAAAGGGGTTTTTCCGTTGTTTTCCCCATCTAATTTAGGTTTGTTCTCTCATTCCTTCCCTATGCTGTATCATTCGATCACTGTTCCCAATCAGGTAAATGACTTGCTTTAACTGATCAAAATCGGGAAACAAGAATAAGGGTTAAAAAATATCACAAAGGAATATCTGCTCGACATGGCATTACAGGATGATGGAAATTACGGGATAAAGGGGTGTTTGTCTACGGATATGTCAAACCCCTATTGTTGTTTCGATGTGAAGAAAATTCCATTGATGATTTTCCGACAATAGTAACAGGAAATTTGATTAGCAAGAAGGGATGATTTTCTTGCTTTATTATCCTCGGGTAATACGAGAAATTCATTACCCCGGATTACAACAGCATAGCAAAATATCTCATTTTAATTATCTTTTCCCTTATGCTCGATCAACCCCTGATTATGCAATCCTTGAACTGTTACTATTTAGTTTGGCTGTTGATAATACAGACACTAAGGGATTGTAAGGAGAATTCTAATAGGTTGCAATGTATATATATGTTTTATGAAGTGAATTTAATAGTACTTCCAAGGATAATCGTGCGGTTCTATTTTCTTATTGGAAATTAATCCGGTTGTTCCAGATATTTATAGTTTGATTTCTCTATTTGGATGGTTTATTATTTTATTGTCATGGAGGTTTGCTGATCATTTATAGTGGGGCTATTGTTAATCTTCTGTCGGACGTATGCATGATATGAGAAAGCAGATGTGTTGATGAAAACGGCATGGGGTTTGGTTGCTAAGGATTTACATGATTAGAGAAAAAGTATTCAACTTCTGAAAAGGTGAATAGTCTTGATTGGCCAAGGAATAGCTGTACATTAACATTGTGTTACGAAACGTGACTAAACGAATTGACGGGAAATAATGGAAATGAAATGGAGCACCGAACACTCAATATCGAGGGGACTCGCAGACATAATAATTGGCAAGGAAAAAGCATGATAAATAAAACCAATGAACTATTAATTAGAAATGACATACAACGTTGGGTATTTGGAATTTCGTCTGTTGTTTCTATTAGAATAATTTCAACTTTCCGGTACACATTCCTGGTAGAAATGCAGTCACTGGAATCAAATTGTGCAGACAAATAAAAACTTTGTGAGGCAGCTTGGACTGTCTATTGTTTTCAAATCTATTGTTTATTACACTATTCTCACTTAAATCTCATCTTATATTTCAACCTTCTGCTGCTCCTTAGTGTATAGTTGAAATGTTATGCATGAATACATTAGCATGATTGATACCAAAGACACAATTTTGGATAAAAAATTTCATGCTCTACCAATTACCAGGTACCACGGCAACAAAATTATTATCAAATTTTATCACTTATTTCGGTTTTAACTTTGGTTGGAAACTATTCTATTCCCTAAATCTGATGTTATTCATGGCTATACAAGCAATTGTCATTGACTCTTAACCATCAGTAGAAATCCCAACCCTACATATATTGGTTCATTATTTGATTTCCTGGGGTGATAGTTTTACAGGGAACCTACTTTTCAATCTCCCATTATCTAATTCTAATGGTCGAAACTACAAGAGAGCCAGTTTTGCTACACACAGATAAACAATTTTAAATCAACTCTCCCTTCACCTCTTGTCTTCTCCAATCATATTTCCCTCTATTCATTGGCACAAGCATTTTGTTATAAAATGCGACAGTCACTAAAATTTTGCTAAAATTACACCGACATTCGAAAGTGAATAATCGTTTTAAAATGCGACCATAACAAACATGTTGTGGTAAATATTGATTTGTCAGTGCTACGGGTTCACCGAATCGGGAACAAATATCACTCATCCGGATAGGCCATCCAAGTGTAAACATAACCCATAATCAAATAAAACATTATATCCACATCTCCGCCACCAACCAAATTTCCCTGATATCTATGTTTTTTATATGTCTGTCGCGAATCACTCGTCAACGATTTCCCAAGCCGTTGGGCCACCGATCTCTCCGCACCCCTATGTCACCTCCGTAGATACCCCATGTTCTCAGCTGTGGTAATAAACCCATTCCAAGCTTCTTTCTACACACATCCAAGCCGCCTAATCTCCGCTACTACCATACGCTTATTCCTCTTCTGTTGCTGCTTCTCGCCCTCCTGTGATCGATGTCAACGCGCCTCGCTGACTTTCTCACCATTCGCGCATTACTTTGCCACCATGATTGACATTATAATCAAATCGTCCGGCGACACCAAATACAATCTTTCGATTGATCCATCTATTACCGTGCTTGAGTTGAAGCAACTAGTTTCTGCTGAACTGGGAGTGGAACCTGAAGACCAGCGGCTAATTTACCTGGGTAAGGTTCTCAAGGACGACCAGAAGGTCGAGGAATATAAGGTACAATCAGGCCATGCTATTCACATGGTGAAGAGTGCCAAAAAGAAGCTGACCACTGAAGCTGGGGCTTCTACGGCCCTGGCCCCGGCAGCCACCACTGGGGCGCCTACTTCGATTGCCACCGGCACCGGTGCGCATAATCCACTTAACGATCTCACGGGGGCTCGATATGCCGGGATGGGACTCAATCTTCCGTCGCTGCTGATGTTTGGTCCCGATGGCGGCATGTCGCTGGCGTTGCCTGACCCGGAGCTGTTGCTGGAAGTGATGTCGCTGCCGATGTTTCAGGAGCAAATGAATGCCATGTTTGAGGACCCTCAAATGATGGAGTTTTTGTTCCAACAAAACCCCCAGATGCGGGCCATGGCTCCGCAAATGCGGGAAATGATGCAATCGCCGTTTTTCAGACAAATGATGCTGAATCCGGAAATGTTGCGGCTGATGATGTCCATGGGTGGTGGTATGGGTGGTAACATGTTTGGCGCAGCTGCTGGTGGCAACTCGGCTTTTCCCGCCCCGGGTACTCCTGGAAATGGCGAAGGCGCTGGTGCTGGTGCTGGTGCCGTTGCTGGTGCCGGGAGTGGGGCTGCTACTAGTGGTGCCGCTGGTGATGCCGCTGCCAACCCGTTCTCTCAATTGTTTCCCGGTGGTCTTGGTGGCCTTGGGGGGCTTGGGGGCCTCGGTGGTCTTGGCGGTTTCCAACCCCCGGCTCCTGCCGACAACAGACCTCCTGAGGAACGGTTTGAACTGCAATTGCGGCAATTGAATGACATGGGGTTTGTGGACTATGATGCTAATATCCGGGCCCTTCAGCGCACTGGCGGTCTGGTACAAGGGGCCATTGAACAATTGTTGGGAGGCGGTCAATCTTAGGGGTACTATTTATAAGCTCGTCCATGGTTGTCTAGTAATGGTGTGGTATAAACAAAATAAACAAATAGGAAATAGTAGAACATCACTCATTTGAATGCCTGTTAATGTTCATTATGGCGTTCCATATGATGCATTAGGTGTTTCATCATTTCCTGTTGTTTGTTAACCAAAGTTTCCTATCTGGTATACCTATGAGAACTATCCCTGGACCAAATTTTCCTATTCCATCCATGACAATCAGCAATAATAGGAGGGGCCAATAATGGTAGAACGGGGTACTTTTACATAAATAGCCCAGCTATTTAGCTATTTCTTCTTACCGTTACTTCAATACATTACATCTACAAATACAATCCAGTCTCATAATAGTTAGGTAATAATACCCTTCGTTCCAGGTACCAATACAATCCATAAAGTGATCCTCATCCCATTTCCCTACATCGTATGTCATCTTGCCATTAGTGATTATTTCACATTGTTGTTCGCACCGCTCGCACTCGCGTTCTCATCATGGACCAAGTTGAGGTTTCCTCCCGGCTAGAAGAAACAAGCCATGCCCCGGTTGTTTCCCAGGTCCAAACTGATCCAGCTGATCGGGCAGTTGAATTCCAACTAAAAAAAGCCATTGCTGTTCATCTCAAGTCGCGGGGCCGGCCATTCTTCACACAACAATTCTTGGACATGCTTGCCCCTCTTGCCACTGAATACCTTCATAATCTCTGTGTTGGTCTTCGAACGGATATGGAACTCCAACGACGTCATCAACCCTCGCTTGCTGATACCGAGGTGTTGTTCCAATGCCAAAACATCAAGGTGACACTGGTGTATGAGGAAGCACTGCTAAACAAGAAAATCTACCGCTATATTAAGTACGACGTTGATCGTATTTCCCAAGAGACTGAACGCGTCATTTCCAAATTGGGTGATGGTGACTACTCGCTTAATGAAGATGATCCATCCTATTTGTTTTTTACTAACGAAAGTTATGAAATCGCACAATTGGTACCCACAACCACTCACCGGCCCAAGTACATCCCCAGCTATTTTCCCGAGCTTCCTCCCGACTACACCTTCCAACACACCCCAGAATATATTAACACCATCACCGATTTAAAGAGGTTACGGGTCAACTTGGTGGAGGAAAGTCGGGTCGCGGAAAAGCTGTTGTATAATTTGATTGAAGATGATAAGAATGATGATGATGAAATGGTGATTCTGGATAGTGACAGCTTGGGGCTTGGGGAGGAAGAATCAGAACTGCCAATTACTGATGTTGAGCCTCCTATAGAACCCGCTGCCGTTGTACCATCCACTGTGATCGAAGGTGTGTCTGATGCTGCCGTACACGCGGTGATTCATCCCAATTCGTTTGATATCGTCAAGTATGCCCAGTTACGAACTCGGATAAGTGAACGGCGCCGGCGCCAGGCCCAGAAATGGCGCCATCAACGGCAACTGAATCCGTTTATTCAGATGGAACGCCATTTTCTGCCGTACGCTACTGAAGATAATAGTGCCACTGTGGCGGCGGAGTTTGATGCGAAGGTTACCGAAGGGTTCAAGCTGGTGATTCGTCATCTTCGGAAGCAGAAGGTGGCACAAAACGATGAGATTGCTCGGGTATTGGCCGAGAAACAAAAGGCGATGGAGAAGAAAAAGGCAGAACGCGAAAGATTGGACTTTGCGTTTACATTTGACAATAACCATTATCTGCTGGATCTGGAAGATGAATTTGACTTGAATAAGCCCGATTCAAACGCGGTGGCGTTGGCACCCGGTCTGAGTGTCCCTGGATCCACTCCGGCAATGGAACTGACCCCAGCACTAGAGTCTACGCCAGTACCAGAATCGACCCCGGCTCCAGAAGTCACACCGGCACTACAATCAACATCACAATCCCCACTTGCATCCACCCCAGTTCCTTCGCTGGTGGTTCCATCGCTGTTACCTCCTTCCCTGATTCAAGGAGAGGTGGATCTAGAACATGAGCTTGATGCTGCCTTATTTAGTCATGACGATATGGAAGATATATAAACGATTAATGAACGAAATTAGTAATTTTAAAATTGGGATTTATCACACGAACACCTCGATCACTCTTGTCGTTTCTAAACTTTATTCCGAAGGTGTGCCAGATGTCCTTTTCACGTTTGTGACCGAAGGATAAAATATAGATCACGTCATGAATTTGGCTTATCTTTGTGACGTCGCAACCATACACAATAGGAGATATATGGTTCACCGATAATTTCCTGCAAGACTTTATCTGTAATATCAAACATTTATATACCTCCTGGTAAAATCCGTTTGTTCCTGTGTTTGACAGTTGGAGCAGTAATATTACTAGACAAATTGGTAATTTCAAGTTGACTGCCAATCACCACTAAGACAAATGATGAATTTGTGGTATTTAAATAAGAATTAATAAAACTATGGCGTTATTTTTTAACAAATTAATGTGTTCTTCTACGAATAAGCCATCAAACAAATCACGATGAATGCACATTTAGTTTAGTTAGCACAACTAAAGCCACTTAGTTGCTTTAGTAAATGGTGGCTTTAGTATCTTTGGCTATGTCGGCTTCAGGGTATAACCTACGCATTCTTATCTCAGCAATGAACACGTTTTCTGGCAACGCCATATATTTTATGCCGTACGTGCAATCGAGAATTGAATAAATAATGGTGAAAAGTATTCCCCCCTAATAAACTATCTTTCAAATGAAGTTCCTTTTATTACTTCTTGCTGTTGCTTTTGCTAAAGTCCTCCCTCTTAGTTTCAGTCGAATTCCCAGTGTTAAAGCTACCAGTTTAGTTGCCAGGTCAGTTAGCGATCATGGTATTATTCAGGAAGGGCTGTTTTACGTCGAATTGAAGATTGGTTCCCAACGTGACCTGATTCAGGCTTTCGTGGATACAGGCTCCCTGTTATTCTGGTTTAGTGACCCTCTCCATAACGTTACAGACTCGAGTGATGGTTATTTCACCTCTAAAAACGTTACTGTGAAATACCAAGGACTTAATTCTACTCTGTTAACAGGTAGATTGGGGTACGATTCAGTTTACTTTCCCGATGGTACCAAGGTGTCTAATGTTAGTCTTGGTGAAATGTTTGAAAACGATGCAGAATCAGTCCTTGGCCTAGGCCGTACGAAGTTGCAGCCGGGAATACCTGACAACTTTCCTGTTATTTTAAAAAACAATGGCATTACTAACCATGCGGCGTTTTCAGTTTATTTCAATCCTGACTTGCAAACAGGAGCCATTCTTTTTGGTGGTATTGATCATGGGAAATACACGGGTCAACTCCAAAAGATTGACTCGCCCACTCTTGTTATTCCTCGTCCCTGGGGTCAAGTTGACTCCATCAGTGTAGATGGGAAAACTGTCAGTGGAAGCAATTATTATTCCTGGGATACTGGATACGGCTTGACTATGTTACCTCAAGAGGTAATAGATAGCTTGCTTCCCCACTATAAGGGAGCTTACTCTGATGATAATGGCGACTACTATGTAGATTGTGATCAACTGGATGAAAAGGTGATTGCTTTCCAAATTGGAAATGTTACCATTTCCCTTTCTCCTAATGAATTTATATTGAATTCTTCAGATCATTGCTATTTAGGAGCTAGTCCTGTTAATGCTAGTAACGGTACTCCTGATTTGGTTTTGGGAGCTACTTTTCTTCATTATGCCTACGTGGTGTATGATTGGGATGATAATACTATACAAGTTGCTCCTGTTAACTTTGATGGCGAATCAAATGTCCAAGAAATCCAGTGAGACAGGATTGTATATTCAAGGATTCTTAGTCAAAGCCAACTAGAGAAAATCACAGCAGCGAAACTATGTTGTAGCTACACTTACAAAATATAATGTTTACTCTGAAAAATTTTTATGTCATGTTGAGTAACGGTTCCTGGCCGGGGGCACTTGCAGCAGCGGTAGAAACACTCGACTCCTGGTGTTCCTGCTTAGTAGAACCAAAGGTTTTTCACTTTTTCTGCACCCATACTAGTAATAATTGATCAAATCAATAAAATCAATAATAGAAATAGTCCTTGATCTCCTGGCGTGACTCGGTATAATTATCTTCTGTATTCAATCAAGAAGAATAAATAACAATTTAAGTTACCCTTTAAACGTACATGTTGGTGCAAAGTTTTCATATCGTCGTGTAAACTCTAGTTAGGGAATCGTGCTAGTTTGACCTGTGTACAAGAATTCGCCGATGTCGACGGTCGCGTGGTCAGTTCCCACCGAAATGGGGTTCCTGGTATGGAATTCCCCAACATGTCATAAATATTTAAACGTATAAATATACATGTTAAGTTCCATTTTCGTATTCTGTTTTTAAATTAAATGAAAAATTTCAAAAGAACCCAGAATCAGTAATTGATGGATTTTGTGATACCTAGAAAGGATCTAAAAATAAAAATGACGTATTAGACTGACTTGATGATATATTATTCCATGAAGAAGCCTCGTCATGATTAGTTATGAGTTGATTCTAAAGTTGGCATACTAATAGTGGTCATTGCTATAGTCACTATGACAAGAGTATCTACAAGAATACTAAATGAAGATTAGTTACACGCCTTTCTTCTCTCCCGTTATCTCTTATCTTTTTTTTGGCAAAACAATACATCTGGTGCCATTTGCTCAGATGGGATTTGTTTGTAGAATATAAATAACCATCGAACAGGAAAACCCCAGAAACCAAATAATCCACCAAATGAAATTTATATTATTACTTGCTGCTGTCGCATTAGCCAAAGTCCTCCCTCTTAGTTTCAGTCAACTCCCGGAAATCAAAGCCAATATACTCGAATCTGGGACAGTTAGCAATACGGGCACTGTGGTGGAAAACCTAATGTTTTACACCACATTGCAGGTCGGTTCCCAACGTGACCCGGTTCAAACTTTGATGGATACAGGCTCAGCAGTGTTCTGGTTTGTTGATCTGCTCCATGACATAAGAAATTCTAGTGAAGGCTATTTAACAGATAGAAACATTACCGTTAGATATCAAGGATTTGATCACCCTCAATCAAATGGGAAATGGGGGTATGATTCAGTTTACTTTCCTGATGGCACAAAGGTGTCTAATGTCACCGTTGGTGAAATGTTTCACAACGACAATAATGCCCAGTCGATCCTTGGTCTAGGCCGTGCGGGATTACAAAAGGGATCTCCTGATAACTTTCCAGTCGTTCTAAAGAACAATGGAATTACTAGTCACCCCGCGTTTTCGATTTATTTCAATCCTGATTTAGAAACAGGGACCATTCTTTTTGGTGGTATTGATCATGGGAAGTACTCCGGTCAACTCCAAAAGATCGACTCACCTACTCTTGATTACCCTCGTCCCTGGGGTCAGGTTGACTCCATTAGTGTAGATGGGAAAGCTATTGGTGGGAGTAACCTTTATTCCTGGGATTGCGGATACACCTATACTATGTTACCCAGAGAGGTAGTAGATAGTCTACTTCCCTTCTACAAAGGAGCTTCTCTTGAAGGCTCAAACTACCGTGTTGATTGTGATCAGCTGGATCAAAAGTTGATTGATTTCCAAATTGGAAATGTCACCATTTCCCTTTCTCCTAATCAATTTATTTGGAGAACATCCGATAATTGTTATTTAGGAGCTAGTCCTGTTAATGCTAGTAACGGTACTCCTGATTTGGTTTTGGGAGCAACTTTTCTTCATTATGCCTATGTGGTGTACGATTGGGATGATGACACTATCCAAATTGCTCCAGTTAAATTTGATGGCGATTCCAATGTTCAAGAAATCCAGTAAGACTTTTGTTTACGGATTATTTATGATCAACTGTTTTATAAATGTACATTGCCAAAATAGCGAGTTCTTTGCAAAACTTTGTACGTCTTGGGTAACTGAAACGAATCAATATCATCGGTTATATAAACTTTTGTGTTTAAATTAAAGTAAAATAATTACACAAATTGGTTTATTTGAAATTGCTGTCAATCAACACAAATAATTTTGCATTTTTATAATTTTCAAAAAGATCCAACACTAGAAAAAATAGTGCTTTCATAAATATTCCATAACAAATGATGCGAAGTTGGTACTACTGAATCAAGCATAGTGGCTTTGGCTATATATTCCATCACTATACTAGCTGCAGGGACAACCACTTTTATTCCCATCGTTAACTTATCGATTATATCTTTCTTTGAGGCAACAACGCACATTTATGCATTGCGTACAATTGTGCCAACCGCACGAACGGCGATTGTTTAAACTACGAATATATATAAATATATTAATGTATTTGGGAAATTCCATACGCAGATATCCATTTTGGTGATAACTTACTAGAGACAGCAGACAATAAAGAAGACTTACATATAGGTCAACTGTATCAGCGATTCTTATTTTGACCACACCGGACTGCTCAAGAATTTGCCCGGAAAAGAATATCCAAGAAAATAACTAAGGAAAATCTTACTGTGAAATTATAACTGAAGCACAGTTGTTAGATATCTGAATTAAATGGAAATTGGAGCTTCTGAATACGCAAAAATAGTAATTTCAAGGCTGCCAATTGTAACATTATAATTTTGGGTTTTGAGATACTAAAGAAGGATCTAAAAATAATCATAACGTCATCAGTAAACATTATGATGTATCTTTCTTCGGGACAACCAGTGATTTGTGGCAATTAATCTCAACAAGTGTAGAGACTTTAGTTGTAGTAACTATGAACTGGTTACATTTATTAACACTCCTTTATTTGTTATTATTATCTCAGCTTTTTTAACAATGACACTTTTACCTCAGGCAACACCATACATTTGGTACCATTCATACAAAAGGGCATAATTAAAGGTATATAAATTAACAACAAGTTTCAAACCACCCAAAAAAAGCCTTCCTTATAATGAAAGTCATATTATTATTACTTATTGCTGTTGGTTTTGCCAAAGTTCTCCCTCTCAGTTTCCATCAACTTCCCCAAATCGAAGCCACGTCATTTAATTCTGAAAGTGTTGGAGAACCGGGCAAATTGCTGAATGACTATTGTTTTACGCTGAATTAAAAATTGGCTCTCAACGTGACCTGATTCAGATTTTGTTGGATACAGGCTCCCCAGCGTTCTGGTTTGATGATCTGCTCCACGACGGTACAAAGTCGAGTGAGGGTTACCTAACGAATAAAAACATAACTGTGGGATACCAAGGCCTTGGTGATTCTCGACCAACAGGTAAATTGGGGTACGATTCAGTTTACTTTCCCGATGGTACCAAGGTGTCTAATGTTAGTCTTGGTGAAATGTTTGGCAACGATGCAGAATCAGTCCTTGGCCTAGGCCGTACGAAGTTGCAGCCGGGAATACCTAACAACTTTCCTGTTATTTTAAAAAACAATGGCATTACTAACCATGCGGCGTTTTCAGTTTATTTCAATCCTGACTTGCAAACAGGAGCCATTCTTTTTGGTGGTATTGATCATGGGAAATACACGGGTCAACTCCAAAAGATTGACTCGCCTACTCTTGATTACCCCCGTCCCTGGGGTCAAGTTGACTCCATAAGTGTTGGTGGAGAAAAAATCGGTGGAAGCAATTATTACTCCTGGGATACTGGATACACCTATACTATATTACCCAAGGAGATTTTGGATAGCTTGGTCCCCCACTACAAAGGAGCTACTCTTGTAGGTTCCAAATATCATGTTGATTGTGATCAACTGGATGAAAAGTTGATTGATTTCCAAATTGGAAATGTTACTATTTCCCTTTCTCCAAACGAATTTATTTGGAGAAAATCCGAGGGTTGTTATTTAGGAGCTAGTGCAGTTAATGCCAGCTTAGGAAATCCTGATTTGGTTTTGGGGGCTACTTTTCTTCATTATGCCTACGTGGTGTATGATTGGGATGAAAATACTCTCCAAGTCGCCCCGGTTA
Source organism: Diutina scorzettiae (assembly GCA_030563345.1). Lineage (NCBI taxonomy): Eukaryota > Fungi > Ascomycota > Pichiomycetes > Serinales > Debaryomycetaceae > Diutina > Diutina scorzettiae. The sequence goes on from JAKUCB010000004.1 coordinate 236,394, forward strand.
ATTTTGATGGCGAATCAAATGTTCAAGAAATCCAGTAAGGCTAGAAGTTGCATTACTATTAAACAATTTCACAATATTCAATTGACAATAATTCTTAAGGAAATTCTTACTTAGCTGGAACCCTGGTAGTTATATCAAATTGGTCATTTTGGTGGTGGATGCAAAATTGAAATTACCCGCTTGGGACAGGACAAAGTATAGTACTAGGGTAGAAATAACCAATAAAATCAGCAATTGACTGATTTAATGTAGTATAAAACCACATTAAATCACATCATCATTACCTTTTGACTCTACCATAAAAAGTACCCCAGCCTTTATCGCCCCATGATTTGATACGATATAGCCATCCACGGTTCACAACCCACTATATACTGAGAAACCACCTTTATCATTACAAAATAAACCCTTGATATACTCCTCATTGGTTAGGTTTGCTATTTTTGTTAACCCCTTCATTGCCTTCATAACACCTCAATTGTCTCCAAAATAATAAATAAGGTAAAATCACCCCCAACCACTGCCTTCTTCCCAACTGATGACCCCACATCCCCAGCATCACCCCCTTTCCCATTCTGGTCAACCCGCACTATATAATTGATCCAAGCCGCACCACTTGACCGCAACCCAAATCCGCCATGACAATAATTGTCGCTTCATTGTAAGTACTTTTTGATCAGTCAATGTCCCAACTAACTTAGATTCCTTCCTTATACCGTCAAGTTTGAAGTGGAAACTCAGGAAGATGAGCCCATGGCTAAAACTCCCAGGGTGAATCCCCTGATTCTTCCTAGTTTAGCCAAAGCCGCTACCCCAACAGTTTCTGAAACACCAGGGGTGTCCACATCATTATTCACTGGAGATGAAAGACGAAAAAGAGCTCCATCGGACGTTCAACTGGACCTTCCATCCCGTCAAGCAAACGCCAGTCGAACTAAACTTATCCAACCCCAGCTGAGAGCCACATGGAAAATCAATCCTCTTGTGGTTGACGAAAAGCAAGAACTGCCAGTGCCTACTCCTCAATTGAAGATGAGGCTGCTGACCAATGTTTCGGGATTGGCTCCCTTACAGCCGGCTCGCCCTCTGGCGACAAAACGATCCCTGGTGATGTTTTCCTTGGGCAATGGTCTGAGCACCAGTTTGGCTGCTTCTGATATTGATTGTGATGACGATTTTGCCGATTGGAGTTTAGCCCCATATGGCGGTTTTCTGGATGACGTTGGCGTTGATAACGTGTTGAATCACGTTTTTGACACTGCCCCGTGGCATTTCGAACCCTCGGCAAAAGGCAATGTGTCTTTGGCCAAGGCGGTAGCTGGGGCCACCGCGTCGGGCACTATTGGCAAGTCTCAATGGGTCGGGGTATTGGCCATGCCTCTGGACGAAGTTCTGCCGAAAGTGTTGGGGGATATATCGTTTGGACTTGAGGCCAAAAACTGCCATCCCGTGTGGCCGCTGGACCAGACATTCATGGGAGCATATCTTCGCTATTGCAAACAGGTGTTGTGGCCTACGTTCCATTACCAGATCCCCGATGACCCCAAATCGAAAGCATTCGAGGACCATTCGTGGCGGTATTATCAGGAATTGAATCAGCTAGTGGCTGACGAAGTCGTACGTCAATTTACCGCCCAAAATGGTAGCAATTTTGATGACGATGATAATGTGATTTGGGTCCATGATTACCACCTCATGTTAGTCCCTCAGATGGTGAGAGAAAAGTTGCCCAATGCTCGCATAGGTTTCTTCCTCCACGTGCTGTTTCCGTCATCGGAAGTCTTCCGGTGTCTTGCCAATAGAAACGCCATTCTCGAAGGCATGTTGGCGGCCAACGTCATCACCTTCCAATCTCAAGAATACGTTCGGCACTTTTTACAGACGTGTAGCCGGTTGTTATTGGCGGAAGTGGTCCCGAAAGGGCTCAACTTCAAGGGGAAATTCATCATGACGAACACCATTCCCGTAGGCATTGACGAGCTGGAGTTACTGGAGTTGGTCCAGCTGGAAGATATCATTGAATGGCGCCATCTTGTCAAGGAGAAATACGGCGATAAGCAATTGGTACTTTCTCGAGACAAGGTGGATAAATTACGGGGGATTAAGCAAAAGTTTTTGGCGTATGAAAAGCTACTCAAGGGCCACCCCGAGCTCTTGGAACTGACGGTGTTTGTGCAAATTTTTATGGGAAGTGCTACTGATGCTGCCTATGAAGTGGAAGTGATGAAAATCGCCCTGAGGATTAATCTGATGAGTGACCATATAGCCAACGTGCCATTGGTGGTTCTCAAAAAGGACTTGGATTTTGACCAGTATCTTGCTCTCCAGGGGGAGGCCGATATCTTTATTGTGCTGCTGATGAGAGAAGGGCTTAATCTCACCTGCCATGAGTATATCTGTGCTACTAGAGACAAGAAAAGTCCTCTCATGTTGAGTGAATTTACTGGAAGTGCTCTGATTCTCGGGTGTAAGGGAAACGGTGCCCTTCTCATCAATCCCTGGGACATTGGTTGCTTGGCCACCACCATGTTACAATGCCTTCACATGCTGCCTCTGGAAAAGCGGTTGAGATGGCAACACCAGTACGATGTAGTCAAAACCCGCAATCTGAGCGCTTGGGTTCAGCTTTGTATAGGCAGTATTAACGAGGCGTGGGAGAAGGATCAACAGCGGAAAACGATGAATTTACGCCGGTTTACGAAGGAAGCGCTTCAAAAACGGTTGGACCGGGCTGGCTCGGGAACCCAATTGTTTATTGTCAATATTGAACTGCCGGCTACGGTGATGGGTGTTGATTCCAACACCACCATTTCGGACAAAACGTTCACCGATCCCCAACGGTTTCTGAAGAACCTGATGCTGCTTCTGGATAACATTGATGCCCGGTTGTTTGTCATTTCTTACCTTGCGCGGTCGGAACTTGAGGTGTTGTTCAACCGGTATCCTTATATAGGCATTGTGGCTGAAAATGGGGGTTTTGTGAGATTCCCCGATTCCAATCAATGGCTTTCGCTTGTGGATAACATTGATCAGGAATGGATCGATCTGTGTGTGCCGTTGATGGAGCTGAAAGTGGAGCGGTTACCTGGTCTGTCTGTGGAAAAGGGCGAGTGTACCGTCCGGTTCCATGCGGGAAAAGCGCTCATTGAAGACAGAGATAGGGCCATTGATACCATGGGTGATTGTATGCAACACATCAACGAAAGCTTTGATAAGGTAGAAGGGTTACATGCCAGTTTGGTCCGAAATGTTGTTGTTGTGCAAAACAACCAATTGACGTTACGGGCCACTCTGTTTTTGATGGATTTTTATGCAGGGGCCAAATCAGACAAACAGTTGATTGAAGAATACCAGTTACAGGGTGGGGATTGTGCGGAGGTGATTAGTAGTCAACGGACGAAACCGCTTGCGTTTACCATGTACACTGGGGGTGTTTCCCAGATTGATGAGCCTATTTATGAGCATCTTGCCGGGTTTCCTCCCAAGGGCGAATGGTGTTCGGTGGCGGTGATTGATGCCGGTAAGGATTCTCGGACTCTGGCCAAGTATGTGGTGAATGGGAAGGGCGAATTCTGGGCGGCGTTGAAAGAAGATGTTGAAGTTCGGACCAATGAGAGATAGTAGGTGTATGAATAGTGGCATGAAAATACGAATAAAAGCAATAGGGTGTTAATGTATTATATAGTAGTGCGTATCATTTAGGGTAGTGCTTGTGATAAATAAGTAACTTCCAGCTAAGATATATGCAGGGTTTGCTGGCAAATTTTGCTAGGAAATTTGTAACTAGTGTTAACAAAAGTATTTCAGAGTCATTAGTATCCCTATATGACTATTTCTCCTCTACCTTCTGCTTATCCTTATAACTTCTCGCAGCAACCTCATTACAATCCAGTAAATTATTAAGCAACACCGTCCAATTTTCATTTTCCAACTTTGCCACCTTGGAATAATAGTACTTGAAAAACTCATCCTCCGACAAGTAACTCACCTCCTTCGACCGATCGACGTGCCACAACGACTCCTTCAGCCGCTTGTGACTTTCTCGGTCATCCTCCATCCGACTTAATATTTGTTTTTTCAGCAAACCCACCTTGTTTGTGGTATCGGCTCTCTGTTTCAATTGAAACAACCGTGTCTCATCAACCTCGTCGGTAACGGGTGGCAAATTGGCAAGCCGTCGTTGCCATTCATATTGACTCAGTTTTTTCTTTTCAACCAACAATTTCCATGCTGACACCAACGGATCTTCATTGGGAATTTCTTGGATGCGGGCTTCCTCATACGGCACATTCAATTGGATGTTATCGAGATCACAACCCTCAAGCAAATCACTATTAAACCGAGTAATATACTCATGACAATCAATCTTGAATAATTTGGTCATCAGCTCTAGCGCAGCATATACATTGTGTAAGTTGGTGGTGGCATCGGCAGGCACCACCAAGTTGATAATCAAGGGCATATTCATCTTGACATTTTGAATATAAGGAAAGTTGCGCCGCCCCTGGGTGGAATATGTAAATGATTCATTGACCAACACCTCCAAAAACTGGAAGACAATGTTTTTTTGATTGAGTTCGACGTTGTCATCCCGTAAGATTTCCATTATCAGAGGGAAGAGATAATCTTCGTGTGCATCATTTCGAAGGGCAAAATGGGCTGCCTTTGTGATGAATTGTATTTGGGGGTTGAGCAGTCTTAGGATTTGACTTAGTTGGGTGGCGGCTTCAAATGGGTCCATAGGCGCGTTGGATGAGATGAAGAATCGAACGCGCGAGAGGGAAATGAGGTGTGGTGAAAAAAGACGATAAAAGAGACGATGAAAGAGATGATAAAAGAGACTGAAAAGCGTAGACTGATGATTTTGATGAATATGAAAGAGTTACCTGCCTCAATAGAAAAATATGTTACAATAGCTCAGATTTGACAGAAAACGACCACCATTTATCACGAAAAACTTAATGTATGTTTTACAAATCTAACTAATATTATTATCATTCATATAAAATACCTTCCATTGGTTTATTTCCAGGCGAATTATCTGGTTATTAAGATGCTCAATTGCGAGTGATTGAGATTGTTGAATATGAGGCACAAATGATCGGCCAAATGGCTTTTCGGGGGACCAAGCAATAGCCGCTGGTTCTCTGACTAAGATTTTGTAATTCATTGTGAAGTGTATTTGGATTTTGACTCCTTATATATGAATGTCCCACCTTCCTTTTTCGGTAACCCAAGACTTTCTAACAAACTACTACAAGAACAAACAGAATTTAAAAAGAAATGCGATTTTTGTGGATCGAACACAAGACCTCCAGATTGACTGACCGAAGTTGACTTCAGTCTGGCGCTCTCCCAACTGAGCTAAAACCGCTTTGCTTGTGACGTTGATATTTCTTTTTCGTCTCTTTCTTAAACTAACGTGTATTAATATAAGGGAAATAAGGGTACCAGGAAATGTCTCAGGTGATTATGCAGATTACAGTAAGAAAAAATATGACCTAGTTTAATTTATCCCCCCAATTGTTTGTTGTTGGCAGTTTACTTCATTTTTTTGTAGATACAATACAACTTAAAAAACCACATTTGAACCTACAAAATTCACGGCCAGTCTCAACTCTCTTGTCCGGCTCTCCTAAGAATTGAGCAATGGCCTTTTTCACTATGTTTGCCCTAGCTCTTTCTTGGGGGTCCCGGGTTGCATTATCGAACTCCACACGGAATCTCTCTCAGTCGATTGAGTTATCTCCTGGATCAGTTCTCACGTGATCTCCCATAATACTCTTTATTCTTTTTATTTAGAAAAACCGGATGGTTTTTCAGTTAATAAATAGCTAGCTTATATAGTTTTTTCCTTTTCTTTTTTGACACTGCCTCCGAGTTATCCTCTTCCTTTGTTTTTGACACTGCCTTATTGTCGTCATATAGTGTCAATAAACAATCTTAGGAGGATGGTTTCTCCAATTGGTAGTGATTACCTCATTTGGCACTGGATCTCTTACACTCGGTCCCACTTCATTGTTTTCTTTTTGACTCATTTTTACCATATGGTGTCAATGTACTGCCTGCGGTGAGTAGTTTCTCCAATTGGAAGTAAGTATCTCGTCTGACCCTGGATCTCTGACATCTCTCTGTACATATTTTAACTATAACAATGCTGAATATTTATGCAACCACTAGACGAAAAAGACGACATCACGAAATGAGGTTTTTCGAGCGCTGGACTTGCATTGAGATGTCCTAAATCCATGAATATATTCATTAAAACTGAACAGAAAATGATGGAAAATTGTGGAATCAATATTATTCATATTTTCTAGTACTCAGATTAAAAAATAAATTTTCATCTCTCCTACACAATATAACTGACGAAGAGCCATTGCGGTAACAAATTCACCTCACTAACAAGGGGGTTGTGAAACATCAAAAAAAGAACCCACGGTGGGATTCGAACCCACAATCGCTTGATTAGAAGTCAAGCGCCGTAACCATTGGGCCACGCAGGCGCTGTTGAGCAACGGGGCACACCCCAAGTTTCAAAACGAATGAACTCCGTAATGAAACAGATAAAAAGAACCCACGGTGGGATTCGAACCCACAATCGCTTGATTAGAAGTCAAGCGCCGTAACCATTGGGCCACGCAGGCGCTGTTGAGCAACGGGGCACACCCCAAGTTTCAAAACGAATGAACTCCGTAATGAAACAGATAAAAAGAACCCACGGTGGGATTCGAACCCACAATCGCTTGATTAGAAGTCAAGCGCCGTAACCATTGGGCCACGCAGGCGCTGTTGAGCCCCCAGTTGTGTCCGGCTCTCCTAAGAATTGAGCAATGGCCTTTTTCACTAAGTTTGTCCTGACCCTCTCTTGGGGGTCCCGAATGGCGTTGTCGATCTCCACACGGAATCTCTCCCAGTCAATTGAGTTATCTCCTGGATCAGTTTTCATGTGATCTTCCATAATACTCTTTATTCTTTTTTATTAGAAAAACCGGATGGTTTTTCAGTTAACAAATACCTAGCTTATATAGTTTTTTCTTTTTTCTTTTTTGACACTGCCTCCGAGTTTTCCTCTTTCTTTGTTATTTACACTGCCTTATTGTCGTCATATAGTGTCAACATACAATTTGAGGTGGATGGTTTCTCCAATTGGTAGTGGTTATCTCATTTGGCACTGGATCTCTGACATCTGGTGGTAAATAATTCACCATTTATATCCTTCGAGCACGTTTGGCTAATGGGTAATTGGTCAGAGGTGATATCCGAAACGGTCAAGTCTCACCTCAGACTTCTTGCCAAGGAGTATAACAGTGAGCAAGTCCAACCTCCCCCCACATCCCAAAATAATTAGGCACTGGTTTGATACAATAATTTGTATCTTATGGTTGCCTCCGTCTATGTATTCCTCCTCAAGTTGACCTCACCTGGTTCGAATGATAGACCAACCTTTATCTATTCTGAATAAAGGATGGTAATAACATTCAAAGAAAAAGAATTTTCATGGCACTCAACTAATCACAAAACACGTCCGAAGGTTACCAGCCTGGATTAATAATGGACCAACCTTAGACTAAAATGAATAAAGGATGGTGAGCCCCAAAAACAGCAGTAGAAGAAGGATTTTCAAGAAGGTAAAGGCAATATCACAAGAAGCACATCACAAAGGTTGTTTCCATCTTTACAATGCACCTACCAGCAACATGTCCAACCCTCCACCACCCAAACTTTATACCAACTTTATACTAAAATAAGTGTAAATGACTGGAAATATCAACCACCTGCCAGCCAGGTCAAAGCAATCTAGTGGACTTCCAATTGTCAAGATAGAACAACAAGGATGCAAGGAGAATCTTTATCAACTTAGAGCTAATTGTCTAAAGAGAAAAATATCACCTGCTGTAACACAAACCTGGGCCCAATGATGGGATTAAGATGCTACAAAAATTTTAAAAACAGGGGAGGATATATAAAATAGTTCGTCAAAATGGTAACAAATTTGAAGCGTAAGTGTGTGTACCTTTGATACCATCCGTGATCGTCTCAGATTCTGGTAATTCTAAATGCGCGCAGCCAATTATGATTTTTGAAATAAATTACAATTAGACATTTGTTCAACATTGTTAACCAAATGTGCTGATATTTTCTTTTGTATCAGACGATACTTGGTGGTTTTACTGTCATTTTCTTTGGAAAGCTTAGACCCCTAGCAGAGCTGATTTACTTCATCCTGCATTTTATACGATTCTAATCTGAGACTAGTCGTTGATTTTCACAAAATCCAACAGTGTTGCAAACTACTAATAAAGTTTCTACTTTATATTTTTTATGAATATGGCTAAGGAATTGCTTGGGGTTTCTCAGATTTGTGCCTAAAGGCATTTTCATTTTATCTGACCAAAACGAAGGAAAATCAATATTTGTTTTACTGTCATAGATGTATATCCGACATCTCATTAATAACTGCATCAATAATCTTTTTCCAGTAGTCTAATTGCTTATATCAACAATAAAAGGTCATATTGGTTTACTTTTCAGGCCACTGCTTTGTACAGAATCTAAATTTAAAACATAGACAAGAGTTGTAAAAAAGTCACTACGACGTCACTAAAACGCCAATAATTCAACTTTCTTTTGACATGTTTACAAATGCTTGCCAACTTTCATTACAGCAACTTATATCGCCATTAAGAATTTTGTTACATTATTTCACTATCACAAACCTGAGGACCTGCCTTTAACGAAGTGACACAAATTGTCTTGGATTGATTTGAAATACATTCAAAAGCATTTCAAGTAAGTTGAGAATATGGCCTCTATCTTTTTTTCTTCGATTTGTATCTGTACGGTTTTTCGTTATATCTTGACCAAAATTAAGGTATATCGATTGTGGTTTTTCATACGCATAGATCAAAATGCGCTTCATCTTTATACCATTTAAAGCTTGATAAGATGGCTGCATGTAGCGTTAATGACTAGTAAAATATGGCAAAATTCGGCAAATAGAGCCTTTTGGACTGCATATAGTTGCACCGTTCTCAAGGATTTAGAAAAAAGGCCCTGGTAAACCAAACAAGAACACAAACCTATTGGATTTTGTATAGCAACCTACTTTTTAAATCACACTTAACTAAAGTTGAAAATGAAAAGTTGTGAAACATCAAAAAAAGAACCCACGGTGGGATTCGAACCCACAATCGCTTGATTAGAAGTCAAGCGCCGTAACCATTGGGCCACGCAGGCGCTATTGAACAATGGAGAAAACTCATAATTCGAATTAAAATGAAAAACAAGAATGAGGCCATCATAGATGATTACTTTGGAAAACAAACATTACGCATGTATACTGTGGCATGTTTCCATACTGCGATCACACGGATTTCATGACTCCCCCTCTCTATTTGATGGGCATGGTTACACACTTACATTCTAGACCTTGGAGAAGATGGTTGTACATCTGAGGTTACATAAATGAGTACCAGGCTCAGTTCAATAATAGATTTGTTCTCTCTGAGAGATTTTTCTCCCTTTTTCTTCATTTTAATGCATGACGCACGTCAAGATTTCAATGCGTATTTCAAAAAGCGATGAGCTGAAACAAAATCACCCATTAGTCAATCAATAGTTATCCGATAAGGCCTGGAAAGATATAAATGGATTGATCTCTGTAAATAAACATCCAGTATGTTTCAAATTTACTTCAGGACGTCCTCTAATTGAAATAAAAACACATGCTGTAGAAATGTCAAAATATTGACAGCCCTAAATAGGAGGGTTGTAAAAGAGCAAAAAAGAAGAACCCACGGTGGGATTCGAACCCACAATCGCTTGATTAGAAGTCAAGCGCCGTAACCATTGGGCCACGCAGGCGCTGTTGGGGCACTTTGTTTTTGGGCACAGCACAGTTAGAAATAGAGGAAAACGGTAAATTGAACGTATAGTGTTGTCTGGACAAGCTTGAGGTTTTTGGAGCCCCCTTTTTACATTCTCCAAGAGATATATGGTAATCTGGCTTGTTTAAAATGTATTTTGAAAACATCACATTTCGTTTCTTGAAATTAATCAATTCCTGATAACTACTAGTTTCAAGAATTTTACTATATATTTTGAAAAAGTAGAGGAGAGATTGTACATAGGCTCTGACCAATTATACATTCTGTCTGTTTGAAGGCGCGACATCAACTCACTACAACTCAACGATGGTCTCTCTTCTCCAATTGCCTCCAATATAATCCATGTTTCATATGCAACCAAATCCAATTAGATCATGTGTTTGGGATTACAGGTACTAGACAACGAAACTGCACTATAAACTGCTGACAACTACAGTCAAAAATACATTGAGGCATTCATCCACCAATTATAGCAAATTAACTCTATGATTTTGAACGATGAGTCAAGCTTGTCACCGCCAAATTAATTTAAGATAATCAATAAAAAATTTCCAATATGTAGCAATGAATCACCAATTCAAAACCACATGAGTCATTTGTTCCGACCCGAAAACTAAATCATATTGCCGCCATATAACGGTTAATTATCCCTCATTCCCCTATCCCGACATCTCCGAACCACGTTTTCCATACAGTAGCAATGTAAGTGTTTGCCTCGGCAACAATCGGGATCATTCTGATTCATTATGTCACACCGGTTATGAACCTGCCCCACATGGACCGTAGGGGTGTTATCGATAAATAAATAGGCAGGGACGCGAATAAACATGGCTTCCAGGCTGGTACGAAGAATGATGGCGATGGCAACAACTTTCCCTCTGTCGCCAGTCCACCAACTGGCGGCAGATCTGTTCATAATACCCCACCATTTCAATTCACTTTTAGGGACCCCGTGGGTTCGGACCCACTTGTTTCATCTTGGATGTGAGTTATTCAAATTGGAAACATATCGGAAACTCCAGTTCATGTTGATGCACGGAGGTGGTGGATATATTAAAACCACTATTCATGATTTGATCCCTTTTGTGAAAAGGGAATCCAGAGAAAATGGTATCATTGGCAAGAAATTACAACAATTGCTTTGGCTGATGGCACAGCACATTGAAGAGCAGGCATCTCCTGGTGACGCACATGTGGTGGTTAATCATAACCTACCTTTGTTCAGGTGGATCTTTATCTCTATTGGTTACATTTCGCTGATGGCACCATCAGTGGATGTTAGAATGTTCGTTGATCGGATTTTGGACATTTACATAGAAGCCAATGGGCTGAGGATAAACTTGAATCCCCGGAAAATCACCGATCCTGTTGATTCCGAGGTGTTGGAGATGCTACATAGATACATTGACCTGGCCCATGTCGATACCGATCGCATATATGCCAAAAAGCGCCGGGAAATTGTGTTAACTCCAACGTTGGCCACCCCAATTGAACTTCCGACTTTACCAAAGATCCATAATAAGCAATTGCTTATCAAAGGGATGTTACACCGGGAGACCTATCGGGTATTGCTTAGAGAAAGCCATCCCTTTGGATCCAGACTCAAAGAATTAGGCTACGACTTGCTGCCCCATAATTATAACGTTCTCAAGTATGAGCTTTCATTTTTTGACGGGATGGGAGACTTCTTTTTGGCTCGAGAAGCGCTGGCGCTATTGTATTCAGCCTACGAAGAACGGAAACTGCTGGTAATGAGATGCCACTTGTACCATATGATCCGGCTTATCTTGGCCACTAATACCCTCTTGGCAAAGTTGGCATATGCCTACGAATTGCCCATGGGAATCGTTGATGATCCACTCAATAAGGTTATACATGATGAGTATATTCCTACATATGGACGGAAGCAGATTGATCCTACCAGTGATGATCGTGTTTACCAAGAGGAATTTTTGGGGGATTATTTTGAAGCCTATGTAGGCGCTCTTTACTGGGAACAGCCACAGGTGGCAGAATCGTTTGTAAGGGACATTTACCAGCGCGTCTTGTCAGCGATTACAACCACTCTTCCTCCAGATGTTAGTTATTCTCATTGGACCTGGAGTATTATGGGAAGGTCGTTGGTAGATAGACAAACGTACTAATTTGAATTGTTAAAAACAATAAACGAGACGATGAGCCACATGAGAACAGGATGTAACAGCACTATGTATTGTCGTGGGTTGCAACACATTCAAAGTAGAGCGTGTTTTGTGAGTTCTAAAAGTGAACTCATTAAACTATCAAGAGATGGCAGCCATTCAGTCCGAGGACAGAAGAAGTAATAAGCATAACTATAACTCACGAAACCAAAATTGGGCATAAAACACCGGGTAAGACGTCGGATTTGATTTCATTCCTGCAAACTTCACGGGAACGAACAAACATCATAACCATATCTATTAATCCACTTCTTGTCCTAAATAATACACTTAATTTCCCATTGCAATATGGATTTAAATTGTTTAAGCATCCTTTCATTCTTCCCATCACTGGTTCTATTAAAACCATCAAGACTCCACCAATTTCCCAAATGACCGCTTCCGATTAATAGCTCTCAGCTTGGTAAGAAACTTGGGATCCGTGTCATCATCATCACTCCCTGAGGAATCATCATCAGAATCCAGTTCAGCAAACGGGTTCTTTTTCTTATTAGTCTTTCCATCGTTTTTACTGGCCTTAGCTTTAATCAGACTTGGAGGCATCGTCAGACCTAGGGAGATGGGGCGGCGATGGTAGGGGTTTGTGATGCTCGAAAGCGACCCAAGCCGCGAAATCAGTTTCCCCCCGAGTTTGAACTTCTTATTGGGCGGTTCAGATGCAGGGTGTACTGCCGACATGGTCAGCACCAGTCTCGGTTGCGGGGTAGAAAATGTTTGCCGGAGCTTGGGCACCACCAACGGCAGGTGGGTCACAGAAACAGCCGGCGAATGACCCCGAGAAACTGGCTTAGGGTGTTTGGCCACAAGCCGTTCCTTTTTTACCACTCTTTCTTCCTCTTCTTCGTCGGAAGAAGAATCATCGTCAGAGCTCAGCTCATCATAGCGACGCCTTTTGGTGGCTGGTGGTGACGGCTTTTCCAGGGTTTTGGATTCCTTTAGCTTGTCCAAAAGTTTATTGTGGACTTCATCTCCCCGCTTTTTCAGCTCAATGTAATCCTTCCCGGGGACTCTTGGTTTATTATGGATACCCAGTTCAAATGAGTGTAAGAGGTTAAGGGCGGCGGAATTGGCCCTGGGTTTGGAGGAAGATTTGGGGGTGGCTTCTTTGGGAGGGAGGATTCGCGTTGCCTTTTCAAGGGGCGGGACTAGCGAGGTTTCCTTGCCGGTCGGGGGGAGAATCTTGGTCGGTTCTTTAGTAGATTCTATTGTGGCAGTGGAGGTGGTGGTGGCTTGGGAGGGGATAGCCTTACGTGGCAGGGGGGGGGGAATCTTCTTCGGGGTGGCGGAAATAGAAGGGTTGATGACTTGTGAAAGATTGACTTTCGCATTCGCTGCCGTAGAAGGCAGAAGGGCCGGTTTACGAGGGGTCGTGTTTGGCGAGGTCGATGCTGTCGCCGTCGATGCTGTCGTTGTCGCCGCAGCCTCTGGCTTTTCCGGCGACTTGTTCGTACTGGTCAAGTTTGAAATCGACAACAACTTTGCCCGCAAATATGGCGACAACGCGGTGGACGGCGCTTGAGGGGACAATGTTTTTGACTGGGCCGCTAAACCTTCTAATCTGGCAAAAAATGAACGAGGCAACTTCTTTGACCCCTTTTGGGGATCATCTGTGTCCTTAGGCGGTGCCATTGACGGTGTTCCTGCTACCCCTTGTCCCGGAGAGTTAGGTACCTGAAAGTTAGGATTTGCTGCCTGCTGAGATGGGGTTGGTTTTGGGGATGCTACCTTGGAGGGTACCAGGGATACCTTGGAGAGTGCTGAATTCAAGGGTACCTTCGAAGTTACCCCCAAGGGGTTCTTTGGGAGGATTGGATGGGGCACTCTATAAACTGGTAGCTTTTGAGTTTGGCCGGTATTCTTGGCAGCCACAAAGCCCAGACCCTCGGGATTCAGGTGCCCATTTTTCACAGACACAGCCTTGGAAGCAACAGCCAGTTTATCTATAGAAATGTCCTCAACAGTGCGAACAGAAATGAGTTCAATTTCGTCTTCAGATTCGCAATCCACCTTTACTGGAGTCAATACCTTAGTGGGTTTGGGTTTACCGGCACCCTGAGCAGGGGATACCAGGGCCTGGTTCAAAAAGGCTGCTTTTTTCCAGCCAGCTTGAGACGACTGAGCGGGGGTGCCAGTGGTAGATGGGCTAGCTCCACTCAAAGCGCTCCCCGAAGAAGGTCCACTTACTGTTTTTCCACCAGGACCGACCCCGGGGCCTTCAAAAAAAGGCATCAGCGGGTCATCTCTAGGACAAAGGATTACGTGCTTGTCCTTGAGCCCGGAATGAGGGTCGTAATCGTAACCCAATTTATCCAACTCATTGATATCATGACGAGTAAACCGGGGAACCCGTGTATCCAGGGTGATTTTGTAGTCCTCCATTTTTTGTTCAAAAAAAGCAAATTGCTTTGACAACGCCTCGAGCTTTTTGGAAATTTCGTTGGCGGTGGCATTGCCTAAGGTGGATGGAGTAGAAATTGGGTAGGGGTTTGAAAGAATGGGTGGATTTGGAATCGGCTGTCTTACCGAAATGGGCACAGGCGCCCCGTTGGTGGCTTTTGGAGTAGCCACCGGTTGTTTATCAGTGAAGTTGGCCACAGAAGACTGTTGTTTTGGCTGGGACATGGGAACCAACGCAGGGGGTTTGTCAGATAACGGGGTAGCCACAGACAGGTCCTTCGATCTAGGCTTAGAAGTAGGAGCAGACAGGTCGTGGGCCCTAGGCTTAGGGGTAGACGCCGACAGACCCCTTGACCTAGCCTTGGGGGGAACTTCAGGGGTAGGAGTAACATTAGAAGGAACAGAAAGCTTCAACGGCGGCGACGTCACCGGAGGCTCCACGTTATCATTGGTACGACGGCTACGCAGACTCCCCCGTCCCCCCTCAGTAAGATGAGGCGAATTGACCATGTCAATTTGCAACGCCAGCGGCACATTTGCCTTGACTTTGTTCTTTTTCTTGCAGTGTTTGAGAATGTTCTTCTTAAACAAGTCAATGGCCTCATCCTGAGGCATCATCTCCACAGCCTTTTCTCTTGAAAGAGGCACCGTTTCCCCCAAAAAAGAGGTATCTTCGTCGTCTTCTACCACTTCCACCGATATATCATCATCGGGCACAACTCTCCGAATCACGGTGGCATCGGCATCTTCAGTGACATCTGTCCGGGCATGGGCAGGTACGTTCAACATCCCCAGTGTAACCCGGTTCCGGGGCACGGCGTGCTTGACAGGAATGCTATTGTCAACTTTTTGCAGAGGGGGGGGAAGAGTAGGCAGATCTTCAGCCTGGGCAGGGACCTGGCGGTGTGGGGTCTTTGGTACCGGCAGCTTCTGGGGAATTTGAGCATTGGATGGCTGGAAATAATCGGAATGGTCGCGGTTAATAAGCACGGGCGCCTCTTGCTGGAAGGTGACAATTGCGCGACACTTGCCCTCAGTGAACACATCGTCCACCTGGTACTCTGGATCCAAGTCCATAAGGTCTTCATCTTGGAATTTGTCCACCGAAAGTTGGGGTTCATTGGGGTACATTTTGTGGAACCGCTGGGCCACCTCAAGCTTCAAATCACTGAGGGTGGTCTCCAGATCAGTTATATGGAGAAGCCGTTTCACTGACCCATCTACCTGGCCCATCGATGCCACCAGCATAGGCACGATCTCCACCTTGAGTTTGAATTTGGCCATGGGTTGGAAGAGTGGGGAGGGATGAGGAAAAATGCGAAGTTAGAGGATGAGAGAAACAGAGGAAGGGATAAGAAGGAGGAGTGAAGGGGGTGGAAGTGTTTACATTTAGGTATTGTTGAAATGTAGTGGAGGGTGAGATAAAGACGGCGTGAGATGGGCTCCTTGGGGGTGAAATTTATCGCGTCGCGTCCGTTCATCAAGAGTGGTGGGAAACATCACTACCAGAGGAAAAAATCACAATTAAGACTACGCACTATATTACTATTCTGTAAAGGGAACACATGCCATCACATGTTTTATTGCATGTACCATCACATGATGTAGTCATTTATTATGCACTCCTAGTAATACCCCCTCGAGTTCGTGTTCCACCACATCATCATTGGCGGGGCGCTTCCACTGCGGTTCCCAGCGCATAATCGACCCATTAGTAGTACCACAATAGATGGTGGCCAGAAACGGTTCTCCGTAAACCATGGCCGAAGTCCGGCCATCACCAGTTAACCGCGTCACCATCTTTCCGTCTATTGTTCTAAAAACAAACACATCGCCAGTGTCACTAGGAAAGACTACCTGGCTCATTTCCGTTTCCGCATGCGGCGTCACCACCAACGGGATAGTCTGGGGGTATTTGTTTCTGGTGAGGGGCCCAAAGTTAATCAATTTGTTTACTGGTGGAGGCGACAGAGCGGTAGCGTCCCACACGCGTACTTTATCGTCATTTCCGGTGGTGTAAAGCTCAGTGCCCACCTCATTCCAAGATATCCCATTCACAGGACCCAGATGGGCTTTGACGGAGGCGCGACTGAGATTCTTTTCGTCTCGATAGCCGCCACTGTTGGTCTGTAGCTGATCTAGACGACATAAACACGACCGGGCTCTGCGGATATCCCAGAGTCTCACCTCACCATCATAGCCACCTGTAGCAACAAGATAGGAGTATTGGGGGTGCCACTTGACCGCGAGTGTCTTGCCTTTGTGCCCACTGAGAGTGTGGACACTCAGTCCCTGCCGTAAATCTAAAAGCCGTACAAACGGTTGGTCACTGGCAACGGCCACTAGACTGTCGCCAATACGGTTTGTATCTACAGAATACACCCGATGGTCTATATCAAACGAATGGACCGGCTCCATTTCATTGGTGTCCCAAACTTTGACGGTGTGGTCAAAGGAACCACTAATAAACATCCCAGTGTCGTGGGGCCACCACTGAATCGATGATATGCCAAACTGGTGGACTGATTTGCGGGGAATGGTGGCCACACATTGAACTGTCAGCGAAGAAACATCCCATAACTTAATCATGGAATCAGCACCGCCACTAAGAAGAAAGCGGTTATCTTGGCGTTCTAGATCGAGTCCATTCACTGCAGCTGCTCCATGGCAATTGGTGGGGAAGGGATGGCGGGGTTTGAGGGTGGTGTACAGCGCTTCGACATAACTGGTTGCAAATTCGAGGGGAGAAATGGAACTTGTATATCGGGGAAGAAGGAGGGAATTCATGGCATAACGAATGTAAGCGATGAACGAGGACAAGGAATGACGTACAACGACGGAATGTGGGCTAACGAAGAAGGAACGACGGCTGAGGAGTGAGAATGAGTGAGAACAGCAATGACGTTGGGAATGAGGAATGGACACAAGTTGGGTGATTTACGTAAATAGCCGTTTTCGGGTTAGTATTTTAGTTCCAGTTTCGCCGTGTTGCTTCGGTTTGCTTGTCTGGGGCTTGTTCCTGCTAATGCTGTTGCCTTTTGGATGCTAATGAGATGGGGATACTTTTCAGTTTTGCTGCTGTCATATCCTCTATTATTAGTTTTGCTGCTGTGACTTTCCAGTTTCGCTGTTTTTATTTAGTTTATATTTCCAGACTAGGTATCCGGTATGATAAATACGTATTTAATTCAATTCTCCCATACTAAATCTAACTACCCGGTATGAAAAATACGCGCCTTGGATTCAGTCCAATATCGTTTCTCTGTTGTGATAATCCACCATTTTAATTCTCCTTTTTCTATTTGTGTTTCTTCACTTTTGCTGCTGTGATTTTATCTTTCACTGCTGTCATCTAGTTCAATGTAACCAATATCCCCACAAATATGGATTTGCTCGGTATGACAAATACGCACAAAATTCAATTTTCCTATACTAAACCTAAATCACCCGGTATGAAAAATACGCAGCAGTGGTTTTCGCCAGTTAGTTCCTTGACTTTCCCTACCCCGTTGCTTAAATCACGCAGTTGTGATTTCTCTAATTCAACAACACACATCTTCCATCTCACACTTTTCATTTTCTACTTTTTATCCCTCCACAATCAATAATCAATCCCTCTCCACACACAACTCTAACCACTTAACTAAAAACCATTGCCACCATCACCACACTCAATACACCCCACTACCTACCACAAACATCCCCCTAGTTCTCAATCCTTCCCACTCCCCCTACATCCCATCCCTCCTCGTCCTCGTCCTCCCTCCCCTTCTCGTTCTTTCGCACATCATCTCACCACGTAATTTTTCACCATGTTGGACATTAACGCCTTTCTCGCCGAAAAAGGGGGTGACCCCGAAAAGATCAAGGCCTCTCAAAAAAAGAGAGGCGCCCCCGTTGAATTGGTCGACGAAATCATCGCCGACTATAAGGATTGGACCACTGCGAGATACGACTTGGACCAAAACAACAAGGCCATGAACAAGTTGCAAAAGGAACTTGCTCAAAAGTTCAAAGCCAAGGAAGACGCTTCTGACCTTCTTAAGGAAAAGGATGAGTTGGCCAGCGCCAAGAAGGCTCTTGTTGAAGCGGAAATTGAAGCGGAAAAAAAGTGGAAGGCCAAGTTGAACAATGTTGGGAACCTTGTCCACGAATCGGTGGTTGACTCGATGGATGAAGCCAACAACGAGCAAATCAAGACCTGGAAGCCCGAAACCTGTTCGGAAATCGGCAAGATCGCCTCTGCCACCGGTGCTGCTGCCACGTTGTCCCACCACGAAGTGTTGTTGCGTCTTGACGGTTACGATCCCGAAAGAGGGGTCAAGATTGTCGGCCACAGAGGCTACTTTTTGCGCAACTGGGGGGTGTTCCTTAACCAGGCTTTGATCAACTACGGGTTGTCTTTCTTGGCCAAGAACGGCTACATTCCCTTGCAAGCCCCGGTGATGATGAACAAGGAACAAATGGCTAAGACGGCTCAATTGTCTCAATTTGATGAAGAATTGTACAAGGTGATGGACGGGGACGATGAAAAGTACCTCATTGCCACTTCTGAGCAACCCATTTCCGCCTACCACTCCGACGAATGGTTTGAATCGCCTGCCGAACAATTGCCGGTGAGATATGCCGGCTACTCGTCGTGTTTCCGTCGGGAAGCCGGTTCTCACGGCAAGGACGCCTGGGGGATTTTCCGGGTGCACCAGTTTGAAAAGATTGAACAATTCTGTATCACCGAACCCGAAAAGCTGTGGGAAGAATTTGACCGCATGATTGGTCTTTCGGAAGAATTCTACCAATCGCTTCAATTGCCTTACCAAGTGGTGGGGATTGTGTCTGGTGAATTGAACAATGCCGCTGCCAAGAAGTACGACTTGGAAGCGTGGTTCCCCTTCCAACAAGAATACAAGGAATTGGTGTCGTGTTCCAACTGTACCGACTACCAATCGAGAAACCTTGAAATTAGATGTGGGATCAAGCAAAAGAACCAAACGGAAAAGAAGTATGTTCACTGCTTGAACTCGACTTTGTCTGCCACTGAACGGGCGTTGTGTTGTATTTTGGAAAACTACCAAAAGGAAGATGGGTTGGTTGTGCCTGAAGTGTTGAGAAAGTACATTCCTGGTGAGCCTGAGTTCCTTCCTTTCACCAAGGACTTGCCTAAGAACTCGACTTCGCAAAAGAGAAAGTAGATAGTGGTGTAATGTCATAATGGTTCGACATAGGTGTGGATGTAATATTCAGTAGGAAGCGGAAAGAAAACGGGCAGTTTCGATAGGAGAATCATCGAATTGTTTTCACGAAGCGATTGTAATTAATCAGATTGATATCTCAGTGCTAAATGATATCAATGATTGTTATCATTGCCCGAAATTGCGCGAAAGTATAACAATACAACGTTAGCTCTGTGCGAAATTACACCGAAGCCAATGGACAAATATCAAATTTCCGGTCATTTGCACAGTGGGGATCGAAGGCTAGTTTCAAAACAGTTGAATTGTGCTGGCACTACCTATCCACTATATCGGATCAATGCATATATAATTTTCTGTTCCTTCCGCCATGACATGTGCTAATTGCTGTCGAGTCATTGCCTAGTTAAACTCAACTAACATCGATCTGTAGTTGATATTTTCAAAAATATAGATTGTCTTAGCTAGGTATTAATTAATAACTAAATGAACGGCACTTTCTAGACAGGTACCAATTTCAAATATTTTCATTTGACCAGGGTTTTCGTGGTGCAGTGGCATTCTTTCCTTTGGTTCAATCTTTCGTTATTGACTTCAAAATACACTTTATGTAATAAACAGTGAATAAATAAATACCTATCGCTGAGAAAAAATGATATTTACCAATTTCATCAGATATTTAGTTTGTTCGGGGTTTTTTTGCTGTTGTGAAGTTCTCCTCTCTTAATTCGATCGTTACTTATCATCAAAATAAATGATAATTAAACCTACGTAATCATGTCGAAAAATAAACTCCAATCGCTGGAACCCGACGCCCTTTACAACTTTCATTG
This sequence comes from Diutina scorzettiae, assembly GCA_030563345.1. Classification (NCBI taxonomy): domain Eukaryota; kingdom Fungi; phylum Ascomycota; class Pichiomycetes; order Serinales; family Debaryomycetaceae; genus Diutina; species Diutina scorzettiae. Next base: position 256,904 of record JAKUCB010000004.1, read on the forward strand.
GTATTCAATTGAGTAGTGTTTATTTTGTCGTGATGCTCAGTACTGACCCGCTTGATCACAGGAATTTACGTATTCTCATATCTCTTAGCGGATTTCTACCGATTATCATTATTATATTAACCAAAACATCACCTATTCCTATTAAATTCTCATACTTCCACAAAATTAAGCGCCTCTGCTTGACCCACCTCCTCAATAGTAGACACCTTATTGGCATACATCACCCCATAAAACCGATCCGCCACTTGGATCATCTCCGGTCTAAACGTCGTGCAAATGAACTGGGCATTCTTCGACAACTTCTTAATCATTGCCGCCACCAGTTGTCGGTATTGCTGGTCCAAATTAGCATCAATCTCATCTAACAAATAAAAAGGAGCAGGATCAGCCGCTTGAATAGCAAAAATAAGCGCAATAGCACAAAGCGATTTTTGCCCCCCCAGCAACTGTTCGATCCGTTGTTGTTCGTCCTTTTGGGAATTGAATGACACAACAATCGACACCCCCAGATATTCTTCTACGTTATTCTCGCCGTCACTCATGTCCACATCGCTATCTTCATTCTCCCTCGTCTCATTCTCCTCATTAACCTTGACCAACTTTAAGTGGCCTACCCCCCGAGGAACAAGTTTTGCGAAAATCTCGTTAAACAGCTTTGCCACCGTTTCAAAACTCTTGTTTATAGTTTGATATTTTTGCCGGTTCAAATTTGCCACCAACTGCTCAATCAGGTGTTTTGCTGTGCCCAATTCTTCCCGCCGAACCTTCAACTCTTCACTCTGTTTGTTAAAGCTGTGGTATTGTTCCATCGCCTTTTTATTGATATGGGAGTACTGGCCGAGGTTTTCGTGGATGCCCTTGAGTTCAGAAAGCATTTCACTGGTCAGCATTTTTTCACAAACATCGGTGTTGAATGCTTCTTCTGGTAACACCCCCAATTCTCTTACCTTGTGGTTCAACTCATCCTGTCTCTGTTCCATCACCGCCTTCTTGTTAAGAGTCGCCTCCAGCTGTTTGCTCTGTTCTTCAACCTGGAAAACCATGGCAAGTTGCAATTCATTCAGCTTGGCCAAGTTGGTCTCAGAAACAGCAATTTCCTTGGTAATTTTGGCGATTTCCGTGTCCAGGGCCTCCACCAGTGCCTGGGCCCCGTCCATCTTGATCTCCAACACCTCCAATTCCCGTTCTAACTCGGCTAGCATCGCCGGCAGCGACTCGCCGGTGCTGGCGGCAATTTCCCGCTGTTTAATTTTGTTGAGCTTTGGCTCCAAGATCGTCTTTAATTGCGATTGAATATTCAGAACCTCGGTTTCGGTTTCGTTACACTTGCCTACAACATCGTCAAGGTCGCCTTCCAACTCCGCAACCTCGTGGGTGAGAGACTCCAATTGCGATGTTTCTTCTGCCAGAAGCGTTCTCACAAAATCACTCGCCAATTCCGCCTCTAGCTGGCCAATTGCCGCAAGTAATGTGGCTCTCGACAGCGCCACCGTTGCCTGTTGGCCACGGGCATCGGCTAATTGGTCTTCCAAATCTTCAATTTGCAGTTGCAAATGGGCCAACTCCTGTTGTTTTGGTTGTTTGTCTTGGTGCCACTTTTCCAAGTCACGTGACGCCAACTGCACCTGGTTATGGAGCCCTGTCAACTCACCCAGTATCTCGTCTATCTGTTGCACCACCTCGGCTAATTTTGCAGTACCGCCATCCAATTCCTCCTTCTTCTTCCGTTTTAGTTTGAGCGCGTCCATCCGCGACTTGCGGTGATCAATATAACCCCCCGAAATCACCCCCCGCGTATCAGCACGATCACCATCAATGGTAATCCCAATCATCTTGTACGCCTTGGCCAATTCGCCAGCGATTTCCAAATCAGCACATACGAGCACTCGCCCGCATAACTGCGCCATCACGCCACCAAACTTGTTTTCGTATTTGAGTTTGGAAATGAGGGGAAAGCACTTATGCGACGCGTCGGGGTATTTGAACGCGGGGGGCGCCGGAATACGATTAAGGGGAATAAACGTCACCCGGCCACTGTTGGTGCGGGCAATCTTTTCCATAAGCAAGGCAGCAGTGACATCGGAATCCACCACCACATGGAATAACGCGTTCCCCAACACAACCTCGGTGGCAATTTTGTATTTATCGCTTACGGAGAAGATTTCCGCCACCGTCCCGTACACCTTGTCCCCAAGATCCAAGTCGGTCACTAGCTTGCGCACCGCCGCCAACCCAATCGCCTGTTGGCGCGGCATGGTCTTGTTAACCAATTGCGACGCCTTGTTCATTTCTTGGGACACCGAATCACACAAGCTCTTTAATTTGATTTCTTGCCTCCACAACCGCTTTCTTTCGTCAATTAACTTTTCAATCTGGTTTCGGGTTTCCTTGATTGTGGCAGTGATTTGGGCCTGCTTCAGGTTGCCCGCATCGTGTAGATCAGCTTCTAGATTCATGATCTCGCCTCTCATTTCCTCCACCTGGGTGGTAAGGGCATCGACTTCGGAAGAGATCTTGGAAAACGCTCGTTCTTGCGCCGACACGTCAGTCTGGTAGCGGGTGATTTCCTCGGATAATTTTGCGTCCCGTTGTTGTTTTGATTTGTATTTTTTGAACCGGTTTTGCTTTGAATAGAGCCCTCTCTGGAGCGAAGTGGCCATCATCAACTTTTCCTTAAGATCAGCTTCCTGGGCTCGTAACTGAGCGAGTTTGGGATTTACTGTAGCCAATTGGTGGCGTTTTTCGTCAATTTGACCATTAATGTCGGCAATTTCTTTCGAGAGGGTCAGCCCCTCTTCCTGGAAACTGACAACATCACGTAACTCCTCCACCTGGACCCTTTTCGCAGTCACATGCTCGAGCATGTTATCATATTCGCTTTTGATTTGTTCACGTTCGAGTTTGGAAACCGCAAGCTGGGTCTTGAGACGTGCAATTGACTCGGTCAAATCCTGACAAAGCTGTTCCCGCAGCTCTAAATCAGCAAGATCCTGATTCAGCAGCTGCAAAACCTGGCGATAGCCGTCGTCAAGAGAGGCGATTTGTTGATGTAACCCTTGTAATTCCCGTTCATACAAATTGTACTCGTAGATCTTCCGTTGTTTCTCAAGATTGTGGAAGTTTTGTAAGTCTTCCAGCTCGATTTCCAAATCACCAAGACGTTCTTTGATTGCCGCCAACGCTTCATCGATCCGTTCAACCTTGTAATCGTTATTATTCATCTCCTTCATCAGCTCCTTTAATTTTCTTTCAAATACACTGGCGCCACTAACCTCTTTAAGAAGCTTGAACCGATCACCGTCATGAGAGTTTGTAAGGGCGGTGATCCGGCCTTGGGGGACAATATAATAAGGATTAGACCGGGAAAACCCGGCCAGTTCCAATAGGTTCATTATGTCAGAAAACGTCACCAGTTTACCATCAAGGGAGTAGTCATCTTTTTTGAGACCGACCGTTCTACGGATTGCGACTTCATCGCGGTTCAAAGGAAACCTCCCATCACTATTATCAAATACCACCTCCACGAATGCCAGCATCACCGTCCCCAGTCCTTCGTGGATGAGGCCTTGACGTTCTTCACGCGTCATGTTGGTATAGGCATCAGACAACACAAACCGAACGGCGGCAAAGAAATTGGACTTGCCCGAACCGTTACGGCCAAGGATAACATTGTAATGGGGCGATAGGTCATCTATAATCGTGGTATTTTTGTAGGTCTTGAACCCCTGGATGGTGATTCTTTTGATGTACATGGTGGGTGAGATACGCGTCGCGTCGATGGAAAGAAAAGGTAAATGGTGAGGGGCAAGAGAGTGGGGGGTTGGGGAGGTAATGATATATAATTAAGTGATGTCAGAGACCCAGGGTCAGATGAGATACTTACTTCCAATTGGAGAAACCACTCTGCACAGCCAGCATACTAACTCTACAAGAGAAATGAGGAAGATGATAAGGCGGGGAAGTGAGTCGGAGTGAGTCGAAGTGAGTCGAAGCGAGTCGAAGACTCGAGAAACATTTGGAAGACATAAGGACCCCAGAGGTCACTCAATATCCATCACAGTAAAAACTATATAAACTGGCCATTTGCCAACTGAGAAACTATCCGGTTTTTCTAAATAAAAAGAATAAAGAGTATTATGGAAGATCACGTGAGAGCTGATCCAGGAGATAACTTAATCGACTGGGAAAGATTCCGTGTGGAGTTTGATAACGCCACTCAGGATCCCCAAGAATGGAACAGGACAGACTTGGTGAAAAAAGTCTTTGCTCAATTCTTAGGAGAGCCGGACAAGTGAGTGTTGTAAAAAAAATGTGGTTGGTAAAATATTCTAATTGATTTTACAAGATTGGTATTTCCTTATTCCAAAATTTTAAACTTTTATTTCCGTTTTCAGGAATGGGGCAGTGGCTCAACGGTAGAGCTTTCGACTCCAGATCGAAGGGTTGCAGGTTCAAATCCTGTCTGCCTCAATTTCCTTTTTGCCTCTTTTGATGAGTCACTTGTATGCACTCCTTTTCATGCTTTATGTCATTTGAAATAATCAGTAAGAAATCTCTATTAGTTCTGAATCAAACAATTTCATGTTGGAGGCTCTTAATTTATGGACCCTCATGTTTTGGTAAGGAGTTTGTTTACCCCATTTATCTTTTTCGTTTACTTCACCGTTCCCTCAGCTGGACTCTTGGGTTATTAACCGGTTACGATATCAATCGACTGTTTAGAGATATTTTTAAAACACTTCTGTAGGACCGAATACCATATTCGAATGATATTTAGTGGATACACAAAGTACTTCACATTTGGCTGCAAATGTCACTCGACTGGTAACGGTTGTTTTACAGATTTATTTATCGCTTTATTATGATAGTATGTGACTCTAACGAGTTACGGGATTGTACCAAGGTTCCTTACTTGGAGCAGGCACAACTGGATGAGGGATCTGCTCCCAATGCCCTAGGCCTGGTCCCACTACCCCAACATCGTGAGGCATACAGGATGGAATTTACCAGGGCCACCAACACACTTTGCAGTTTGGTAACTTCCGTGATAGAATTCACATGACTAGGAAGTAATAAATAGAAAGACAGCATGTTGCGATGATGGAAACGAATGCTAGAATGATTGAACTTATCAAGAGTCACGCTGGTGAATTCCAGAATCCCGAACAGAGAGGACGGATCACCCGAGTTACCAACAACAGCTTGTCCACAGTAAGTACTTTGGGACATGAGGGTTTATTGTAATGGAATCACCAAAATCTTGTTCGCCGGCCGGCATCTTATATACGGGAGGTGGGCTATGGTTGCAATGACAATGTGGATCATTCGAATTGACAATCCGGGACGAGCTCTACAAATTGTAAAGCTTCAGACAATAACTTACCCTACTATCACTTGAGCTTCGGAGAGATCTTAAAGGTTTTGGGAATCCCCGAGGATATTAAAAATGCTGATTCGAACGAGGTCGGTAATGGGATAATTCAATCCCGATCACTGAACCAGTAGACCAGCAACAGTTATCATAACCATTCACCCTGTTTTTGATGAATAAGTTAAGAAGAACCATGGTATCCCACAAGTTAAATGTTCAGTACCATCTCCAAAGGAGAGCTTCAATGTCGTGAAGCGCATAAATACTTTCTAGGAAGACTTGGGGGCAAGTGCTTTCCATTTCTTTGCTGGCCCCTTCTAACGTCCAGGTCTTCCCTAGGGGCGACTTGTCGTAATGGTAACCACATTTCCGAAAGGTATGCACACCCGACGATCAGCTTCTTCCCAGAAATAGATTGCCAGAACAGCATCTTCGATGATACGTTTTACGAGTGGTTCTTGGTGTTGGCAGTGTGGATGACGCCCCAGACCCAGGTTGAGTCAGATGCACCTAATTAATCCAATTTTGTTCTCAGATCATTCAAGATGGTACGATTTCCCCATTCTGCCGGCCCGTTTAGTTGATGGCTGCAGGGGGTAGTAATCTTGTGCGTTATCCCAGCGTTCCAGCAACTTATTAAAGTGATCATTCAGTAACTCCTTCCTTCCATCAGTAATTAACTGTTTTATTTCCGACCAAGCCTTCTTAGGATCGTCTTTGAAACCAACGTTGGAACTCAACATAAATATCCGTCTATTTAATTATTCGGACGAACATGAACCCTGCTAAAAAGTCACACGAACCATCCGAAATATCTGGAAAAGGTACTTGTGCTTGAAATGGGGACAGAGAAAACTTCAGCATGTATCTCAAGTGGTTTATTTCCCTTCTTGATATAATGGTAATCTGATTTTGTCTTTTTCCCAACCAAACAAGGTTCACTTCGTAGTCTGAGATATTTATAAAGGTAGGTCGCGAAAGTCTCTCCAATCTCATTCAACTATCCTTTAAATTTGTCCCTTCCGATATGATTATATCTCAATGCCTACTGTGCAAATTGTCCATTTTCTTTCTTCACACATCTTCCAACTGGTCCAGCGAAACATTCGACACACTCAATATCCTTGGTGGCTTGGAGTTTCGTCATAACCCACCGTTTGCATCTCTCGATCCTTTCAGGTACTTGTTCGACCGGCAACAAGTGATCCATATCATGATAGAACACTCAGATGTACGCTTGCTCTGGATTTTTCATTTCAAAATGTAAGTCATTTATGGATTCAAACCGGTATTCTACTTCCAAGATGTACTTCGAGTTTACTAGCGCATATAGCGGCCCCCACTATACCAGGCAAAAATGCACATTTAAATCTCAACTTATGACCGCTGTCAAAATGCATCACGGAAGATCAAAAGAAAGCTAACTCAGGGGTCATCTTAATTGATTAGGAGAAATTCCTAGAAGAGGTTACGACTGCTACCCAGGACTCCAAGGACTTAGAGAAAGTTTGTCATAAAATCTAAGAATTGAACAAAGACTATTTTCACTAAGTTTGTCCTGTTCCTTTCTTGAGGATCCCGTGTGGTGTTGTCGAATTCCTCACGGAATCTATTCCAGTCGATTGAAAAATCATCTGCATTAGCTTTCATGTGATCTTCCATAATACTCTTTATTTTATATTTAGAAGAACAGGATAGTTTCTCAGTTGGCAGATAGCCAGTTTATATAGTTTTCACTGTAATGGATTTTGAGTGACCTCTGAGGTCCTTATACTTTCCAAATGTTTCTTAAGTCTTCTACTCACTTCCACTCACTTCGACTCATTTCCCCGCCTTATCATCTCCCTCATTCCTCTTGTAGAGTCAGTATGTTGGCTGTGAAGAGTGATTTCTCCAATTGGAAGTAAGTATCTCATCTGACCCTGGGTCTCTGACAAAGCCGGACAGTACCTCATCTGACACTGGATCTCTGACAATAAGCTCTGTGAACAGAGAAAGCAATAAAAATTATAGTGTTAAAAGTTGAATTTCCCGAAACCTAATTTAAATTTATAATTAAAGTTAGTTACGATAAGCGGTTTTAGCTCAGTTGGGAGAGCGCCAGACTGAAGTCAACTTCGGTCAGTCAATCTGGAGGTCTTGTGTTCGATCCACAAAAATCGCAAACTTTAATTTTTTATTAATTAGTTGTGTGAAACATACTGTGACTTTTGATAAACCTCGCAATACAGTTCACCACTCTTAACACCATAAACATCCTGGTGGTTAATTGGCGTAGAGTTGAGTACTTCATCTCCAGCTAGTCGTGAGGAAAACGTTTCTTCAAGATCAATATTTGGCGGAGGGTACACTTCTGGTTCGTGAACATGGCCACCATCACCTTGCCCCCCAAGTTTGCCATCTCTTGAATACATCGCAAATACTCGAAATAAATGTATTGAATGGGGGGTGGACTTGAAATTTATAGGTGGTGACAATTGGTGACGTAATTATGATATTTGTCGTGCCAGAGCTTCAAACCAATATATTAATCGTAGGTAATACCTGCTTTCGGACGACCAAAAAATGGCAAAAATTGCAAACAATGTTTTTCCAAATGCACATTGAAAGCTGCACCAGCGAAAAGTCATTTTACTACATTTGTTAATAAATTTTATGCTCCTTGGTGTGCATTTCTGTATAACATCTATAGACTTACATGGACATAATAACATAATCGAAGGTTAATATCAAGGTTCGATTTTCTTGTAATATTGAAATTCTTATTCATTGTGAAGGCCAGCCCACAACAAGGGTCCAGCCAATTATTATTTTGCCACAAACCTCTCAATCATACAAATATGAAAGTAAGGGTACAGAGAAACAAAAGTCAGGTTTAAACTAACACTTTAGGGTCGACAAAAAATGAATTTATAGAGCCAGGAAGGTAATTGTGAGTTCTTAACCAACCTCCAGGTATAGTGTTCATAAATTCATATACGGAAATAAGAGCGGGGGCGGAGAACAAAGGGAGACATTGCAAAATCGTGAAACAATAGCGACCATCAGAAAGCTTATTGTTGCAAAAAAGACAGCCCGATGCGGGGCTTGAACCCGCAGCCTTGAGATTAAGAGTCTCACGCTCTACCGATTGAGCTAACCAGGCTTTTAATGTCATACGATCAAAATAAAGCTCACCAAAAGGGAAAAATATTGAATGTTAAATTTCATATTGAAAAATATAATACTTTGTTGATGAAGTTATGTGGGATTCAATTGGGGGTACTATTTTGCTCATCGCGCATGAGATTCAGGTATATATTCTGCAAGTATACGGTATCTACCAATTCCAAGTCTGAAGAATTAAATCTCCATTTCGTTTGTTTATCATTTGGGTAATCTGCATTATTATCCGGCTCTCCTAAGAATTGAGCAATGGCCTTTTCACCAACTCTACTCGAAGTCCTTCTTGGGGGTCCTGTGTGGCGTTGTCCAACTCTTCACGGAATCTCCCCCCGTCAATTGAGGTAACTCCTGAGTTAACTTTCTTGTGATTTTCCGTAATAATTTTTATTTTTTATATTAGAAAGACCGGATGGTTTTTCAGTTATCAAATAGCTAGTTATATAATTTTTTCTACCATAAAATTGACGTGGCAAGATCCAGTTTACATCTTAAATGATTACTTAAGCCTTTGAAACCCTTCTCCGCCTCTTTATCCTTGTATGGTTCTTTCATCACCATATAAGGTCAATATACTGACTGTGGGGAATTGTTTCTTCAGTTAGAAGTTCGTATTTCATCTACACTGGGTCCCTGACATTTATAGAAAATAGGTATTATTTATGTGCAAGATGCATGTTTGGAAATAGCACATTCAAGCCCTTTTTGAAAAGTTGTTTGTCAAGCAATTCATAATTTTCTAATCTACTAAATGATGATTGTAGTTTAAAGTGGAAAGTATAAACTAATTTGAATATTATCAACTAGTAACAATAAGGTTAGGAAAAAGACACCAATTTTGTGTGATAGTCACTTAATTGTATCTACTCAGGTCGCCAGATGTAAATTAGCTAGCCAACAAAACCTACTAATTAAATTCTGAAGATTCACGTAATAAACTGTTTTCAGAGACCCAGTGTCAGATGAAATAAGCACATCGAACTGGAGGAACAACCTCCCACAGTCAGTGCATCAACTTTCGAAAACTATAGGAGCGCTTGGAATGAATTCGAACCTTAAAGATTACACCAGACTCTATCAAAAACTTTGTAAGCATTTGTAACAAAGTTATACCATAAGAATCACGCCAGACTCTCCACAGAAAAATACTATATAAATCAATCACTTTTTAGCTGAAAAATCTTCCGGTTTTTCTAAATATAAAGAATAAGAATATTATGGAAGATCACAACAAAGCTAACACACCTCAATTGATTGGTAGAGATTCCATGAAGTTATCTTTAACAGGACTCTAAAGAAGAATCTAGAGAAAGCTCGGTGAGAAAGGCCTTTTCTCTATTAGGAGAGCCGGACATGGAACCCCATGCACTCTGAGGTTGAGGATACTTCAAATGGTCCTAACTATCCCATTAGCTAGATAGCTAGTGACCCTATATACGAGTATTGTTTCATTGCAGAACGTTTCCCGGTCGGAGGGAACAATGTTGTCTCAAAAAAAATGGACACTGAAGAACGAGCATCACTAGTGAAAAGCTTCGAGGAGTATCTGTCAAGAGACATTCAGAAACTCATCAACTTTGGGAGAAAGAGAAACTCCAACTCAGCAATTACCCACTTTCAACCCACTTTCGAAAACTTCAAAAACTGGGAGGATATCACTTCGTTTTTATTCACAATCAACACGTTCGAACTCGCTGCTCAAGAAATGGTCGACTGCCCGAAAAGTGATACGACCGGTCGCCAGCTCGCTTTATGTAACTACTTAAAGCGAACCTTCAAAGATTGTTGCTTGCCTGGCTATTACGACTTGAAAGACTTGTGGGTGGACCTGGAACAAAAAAATCAACATTACTTTGGATGACAACAACAACTTGTTCTATTACTTACTGTCAGAGATCAAGGGTCAGATGAGATACTTACTTCCAATTGGAGAAATCACTCTTCACAGTCAGCATACTGACAGTATTTGAGGAATGTGGAAAATAAGTCATAGGGGAATGATGTCGTGGGAGAATGAGTCTGTGGCTCGGAGAGCATTTGCAATGTAAACACGACATTGGATGTCGCTGAAAATCCACCACAGTAAAAAACTATATAAACTAGCTATTTCTTAGTTGAAAGACCATCCGGTTTTTCTAAATAAAAAGAATAGAGTTTTATGGAAGATCACGTGAGAGCTGATCCAGGAGATAACTTAATCGACTGGGAAAGATTCCGTGTGGAGTTCGATAACACCACTCGGGACCCCCAAGAAAGGACCAGGGCAAACCTAGTGAGAAAGGCCATTGCTCAATTCTTAGGAGAGCCGGACACTTACAAAGCAAACCCTGGTCCCACTCCAAGAAACCCAGAAACAGAACAAAAACCCCCAAATACAAAAATTGCTTCATCATCATGACGTCATCATAATCATCAATAAACAACCAACCATTAAACTCAACAGCTCCTCAAGTTAAGCGGTTTTAGCTCAGTTGGGAGAGCGCCAGACTGAAGTCAACTTCGGTCAGTCAATCTGGAGGTCTTGTGTTCGATCCACAAAAATCGCATATCTTATTTTTAACCATTTGAAAAATCTAATAATCTTGATTGTTCTATTGCTATGCTATACATAACTAGGGTAGCGGGTCGCAAATGATTTTTCCATCTCGTCAATATCAGGATACTCATCATCGGCAATACTCGCATGCTTTGTCAAATGCTTTGGCTTTTGCGGCTTTTGCGGGGGCACTTTTTTCAAGGGAATAGTAGCCGCCTTCTTTATCGTTACCAACGGCGCCCGAAGCAGCTTTGGAACTGGCGGTGGCTGCCGGCGCTTGGGTAATGTCTCGCTGCTATTGTTGATGCGGTCAATATCATTTTTTTCACAGTACTTGCCGTACCCCTGAGCCAGACGGGGAACGTCCAAGTATTGTGACGATCTAAAGAGTTTTTGCATGCGATTGGAAATCAGGGGACTGCCAGGAGGGGATGGCGATTCATCAGGCGGCGTTCCGCCGCCGCCAGTGAATATTTGCTTAATCGACAGAATCGACAGCCGCTTATTGTATCCCAGCGACTGGGACGCCACCCGACGATGGGGCGGTTCCAGGGTCAGTTTGCGGCCCAGATGTTGCGAGTGAATCAGGCCTCCGGTGGAGATCTTGCGGAGGTGGTTGATAGCGCCCTTGACACTGCCACCAGTGTTATGGCGGTCACTGGACCGCAAAAAGTCAAGAGTCAGTTGGTTTTCCTCAAACAGTTCTCGTAATGCAATATCGGTGGTTTCGATTTGATTGATATACGTTTTGATCTGGTTTGCCAGTTTGGGGCGAATGGTGGGAGGATTGGCTGCCGGCGGCAGCTTTGAAACTGGTCTCGAAGCCGGCTCCAGCATAGTTTCCATCTTCTTACGAACAGAAGTGGGGATAACATTGGGGACCCCCACTCCCCTCATGGCACACACTTCTTCTAGCAACTGGAGGGCGGTGGGACGCCGTCTCGGGTCGGCCCTCAAGCAGCATTTGATCATCATTTTGAGTCTAGGGGAGTAGGTGGAGCCTGGCTGGTCCGGGGGAAAGTGAAGCGACCGATCCACATTGAGGATCGCCTGCTCCATCTCCGGTAACCCGCCGTATTGCTCAAACGGGGTGGTATAATAACACAACTTGTAAAGCAACACCCCCAACGCCCACACGTCCAGCTTGTCATCTACAGCAAACCCCTTACTGAGATCGATCATCTCGGGAGACCGATACTGCGGGGTGGTATAATGCATGACATCGTCATGGAGCTGGCGTAACTCCTGGGGCGTTTGCGGGGGCGGCAAATACGGCACTGCCAGGCCAAAGTCGGCTAGCTTAAAAGTGTTATTGCGGTCGATCAACACATTTTCGATTTTGATGTCGCGGTGGATCAACGGAGGCAGCAAGTGGTGACACATGGCCACCCCATTGGTAACATGACACATAATGCGGAGAATCTCGGGCTCGGTGAGTTTATGAACCAAACGGGAATTCATAAAGTCTATGAGGCCATGATTTTCACAGTATTCCATAAGCAAAAACACTTCGTATTGTTGCTGGCCCCCCGCCGACAATTCTTCGTTATAACGAGCAGCGTGGGAATCAATGTAGGACACGATATACGGGTTATCCCTTAATCGACGCATGGCGTCCACCTCCTGTCGTAGTAATGTGAGTTGCCATTTCAGCGGCACCACCACTCGTTTGAGACACGCCACCTTTGATCCCATGAACGGCGGGTTGATGTTACATGTGTACACAGTGGCAAACCCCCCTTCTGAAATGTATTTGATGATTTCAATCTCGTGGCTGCCCACAGTGAGACGTGTGCCGGCACGGTACTTGGTGGGCATGGTTTGGTGGTGGTGACAACAAGTTGTGCGAAAGTGGATAGTGAGGGTGAAACAGAGAGAGGAGGTTATATAATATGATGGAGAACGTAGTGTTATGATATGATGGAGAGGGGTGGTGTTTTGATTCTGAAAGACGAGGGCGGGTTAAGGTGAATTGTCTAGTCATTGGTTGAACCAATAATGGTGGGGCGCGGTGTTTTGAGCAACAACAAAAGATGTATAAATGATCTGGAGAAATGATTTAAGAATGATGGGAAAGGTGATAAATACAGGAATGTTGAGAGTGTGTGGTTTTAGATATCTAGTAGTTTTATTTAGTTGTGGTTTCTAAGGTTGTTGTTTTGCGACATACACTGATCAACTTTATGGGGGCATTTTTGAGGTGATTTTTGTATGGGGGAGTATGAGAGTCGCACAGAAATTGCTACCAAGTTGAGAGGGAGGTGTGGGAAATTGAAATCGGATGAAATGTTTTTTTTTAACGGTAATTGAGTAATCTTGATTTTGTGGAATTTTTATGGTTTGCAGAAAAATCAAAATTTTATGATCAAAAGTTGGTAGATCCACAGGTTGGGCCAGGTATAGTAATAATGATTCTTTGCAGAATGCGAATGGGATGAATGAATGTCCAATTCAATGGAAGAGATACTGATGCTCAGAAGATTGACACTTAGGAACCAACGTTGGGTTTTCTAACATTCTTAACTAAACCTTTGTGGATGTGAGGAAAATCTGCAAATATATAGGAAAAATTGAGAGTAAAACTTGTTCTTTAATATAAATGGTGAGTCTTTTCACTATGTTGGCATTGAAAGCAGTAAAATATCTTAGTAAGTCGTCATTATTTGTAGCCCCTTCAATTCCTGAAATTAATACAACAATGTGGCAGTCAGCCTATTGTGTAAACATGACAATATTCCAGGGTTTAGAATTAAATATAAACTTCCTTGGATACCTTCAGGATATCTCAATTAGGATATACTACACAACAACCCCACAGGTCATCTCCTTTAGGATACCTTACAACCCCATAATTTCTCTGAGCAAATAATCTTGATTATCGATGCATTGAATATCTTTACTCTTGGCACATTAGTAGCAGTAAATGCAGATGCACAATGTAAGTTAATTTTAGAATTAAAAATTTGAAACTACTGGTGCGTAATATTTCAAGAAAACTGTCACCCCACTTTTAAAAGTATAATGCGGGGTAAATGTTGTATGAACGTACGTATAGCATGGGTCGACTTGTACATGTAGTAAATGCGCCTTTCATGACTGTAATTAATATCCATGCAAATATGTCAAGCTCACTTAATGCTTGTAGTTGCAAATAATATTACATGTATCAATAGGTTGACTGTATTCTCAATCGTTACCATTTCCACTTTAAAGATACCATCGAGGAACAATGTAAAGGCACTAAAACATATTCAACGAAACTAAAAGAACGATAAACTGAAACACCTCTAAAGTTGGTCAATTTTGCTCCATAAAAATTATAGAGGATGACCAGCACGTCAAAGTATGGTGTAAGTAATAAAAATTGACAAACAGTAATAATTTATTATCGCATACATATTTTACTGGAAGTCTTAGATAGAAAATACTACAACGATACGGAAGGTCGATACGGAGAAGGTAGATCTTGAGAACGAGGCGTCACTACATGCTATGAGTCAACCGTACAATTGGTGACTTATAAGTCGTCTAGTCAAGTTATAATGGAGTATAATAACTGTACGGAAATTTAAACTAACCCATGATCGTACTGGTAAACTTATGTTAGGGCAATCAGAAGAAAGTAATACTAAACAGCCTACCGGCCCACTTTTACATCATACTACTGAACATGTCGCCGTCCACAAACCGTATCTGTAAAGACTGCAGCAACTTAAGAAAATCCATGGTGGTTATTTAATGTATGAAAGAGGCTTATAGGTAGTCTAGAATATGGGTAGACTATGGACAAGAAAATTCTTTCTTAGTATCGGAAACGTCTGGCTACTTTTGTGTTCATGGTCTTAGCGGTTTCGGAAATATTCAACTGTCTGATGAGTGCCCAGTCTTCGTGACCACTCCTATCTGAAAGAATCCAGGACTGAATTTTAATGACGTGGACTTTTCAAGGCTAAAACAACGCAAATGGTTGATTTGACTTGTGTGTATTTTTGAACTGTAAGATGGTTAGTGTTTTTGCTAGCGTTTAGTTTGGATTTTCGAAGAAAAACAAGGATTCGTGCGGATGCTTCATTGTCGATGACAGGTCGGGGGTGGAAATCATATGCTAAATTGGTATGTTCTCACATACCCATGTCACCAAATAACTCAAATTCATGAGATTGTTCCTTGCAGCACTTACAATATCTAGGGGCTACTGGATAAGAACCCTGTTACATTTCGTAGCCCACCAATTCTAACAAATAATTTATAATTATAATCATTAGAACGTATATAAATTAGTGTTCTTTCCTCAGCTATCAATTGTAACCCTCCTTGATTATTTCTATTTATTCCGCCATCTGCTGATATCTCAATTCGATCCATGGGTGGTTTTGAAAAACATACCTGGCTTTACCCGGTCTTTAATCAAAAAGCAAATCCCGCAAGCAATCATCGAACACCCCAACATCACCACCAACATCATATTGGAGTATTCAAACAACCGTGCTTTATCAGCGGGCCACCCCGAGTACAAAGCATAGGTCGAGGTTACCGAACCGAGATTACCCAAACCAGAGATAAGAGCGGCTGACACAGCAGTACCCACATCACCATAGTCATTATAGAAAATATCACTCCCCCACGCCATCGTGATAGGAACGGTAGGACCCAAGCCGAACCCACAGATCAACAAACCAGCCCACCGATTCCAAAAGCCTTTGGCGAATGTAGTCACAAATAACCCACAAATAATTACACAAGTACTTGCACAGAAAATAAGAGGGCGGAACTTCTTGTATCTGTCAGCAAAAGGGGTGATCAACAAAATACCACTCAAGTCAAATAACCAAATGGGTGCATACAACAAGGACACTTGAATCCCACTAAGCTTGGGATTAAGCGCAGAAATAATAGTCAGACCAAATACAGCAAGACCAAAACCCGTGCCAACAACACCAAAATACATGATGATAAGCGGCCACGCACGGAAGTCAGTGATGATGGCAACCACATCACGCCATCCCCAAGTAACCAATTTATACCGGTGTTCGAAATCCTGTCTATGAAGTTCAGAATCTTCTTCGCTCAATGGCTTTGGTGGGGTGGTGAAATTTGAAACCCACTTTTTCCAACCGGTCTTATTCTCAGGTCTCTTAAAAGGGCGGTCAGGTAACCACCAGATCAAAGAGATACCGACAGCGATGGTAATCAGACCATAAGTAAGATACATCCATTGCCAACCAGTATACCCACGATTCATATCAATCCTTTGAAACCCGGCACTCACCAAACCAGCGACGGCAGCTGATATCTGGGCTGCAGTATAGTAGTAGCCAATACGACGAGTCAGACGGTCATTAGGATACCACAACAGCACGTAGTAGGTAAGACCCGGCCAAGTGCCAGCACCCACCATCCCCAGAATAAAACGAATAGCAATCAAGCCACCTCTATTGGATAGAGCACAATAACAGGTGTACACTAAACCAACAGTAATTACAATCCGCAGAAGCCACGCTTGAGGCGCCACCTTGGTCATCACCAAATTCATCGGAAGATCAAAAATTATATAGCCAACATAATACAACGCCAGTGCAGTTGCCGTATCATGAGAGGTCAACTTCAATTGCTGAGAAATCGAATGTCCTGCCTCCTTATTCATAGTGAGAGTCAACCCATAGGCACTGGAACCAAACGATGTAAGAAAATAAAGCACCCACAAAGCAGGAATAATCCGAAAGTCAAGTTTCCGATAAACTTTGTCAAGTTTAGATTTCTCTGGCCGAGGAATTGACGCCAATGCCAGCTCCAACAGTTGAGAGTCGTCATACGCGACAGTATTCGAGTCCTTGTCCATGGTGGTTAGTAGAAGCAGAAACTCCTATTATTTATAGTAATTACCAATGGAGTTTGTTGGGTGTAAATGCTTAATTTGCATCAGCTGCACGTCAGGGTTGTTAGGAATTATCTGCAGGAGTATCGGGGGTGATGAGGGCAATGGCGGGTAAAGATGGAGTTTCAGGGGAACAATGGTATTGTAGAAGTGGGCGATAAGGGTTTGAACGGTATAAAACGGCGATCCAATATAAAGGGATAGTTGTCGGCCCTGGGGGGTAGAGTTAGAGCGAATAGAAAACTTTTCACGGTGACTAACTAGTCATTTTTGGAATGCGACTCAAATGGCTAAAGCCAAAGACTCACGGCCGTGTGCAGGATATACTATGCAAGCTAGAGTTATCAATAAAGATAAAGGAGAGTTATTAAAAAACTAGGCTATGTAGACATAGGTAACCATTGAGACCAGATGGTTAACATTAAAATGTTATGGTCATCTTCTTTAAATGTATCCAAACCTGTTTGTGTTAATACTAAATATTTCTGGCATACATAACGAATGTACCCAACTAGTTACCCAATGCCCAACGCCTAACATGCGGCGTTTAATGCTTTTTTTACGACATTTTATAATCGCCAATTCTAATTTCTCAATTTTTTTATCCTCTTTACAAACATGCTTTCTGTCATTCGCTACACGAATCCTACCCAAATGAAAAAGTTGACAATGCTCTTTCAGAAGCAGGGTGGTCGCTCATTATCAGCTATGGCGAAAGCCATTTCTGGGCACACTTCCAACTGGACTTCAGTGGAAATTTCCCAAATTTACAACACCCCCTTGCTTGAACTTGTACACCAAGCCCAATTGCAACATCGGAGATACCATGATCCAACCAAGGTTCAATTGTGTACTCTTCTTAACATCAAACTGGGTGGGTGCAGTGAAAATTGTGGTTATTGTGCACAATCTCAACGTTATGACACCGGGGTCGTGGCCGAAAAAATGCTTTCTGTTGATTCCGTTATTGAAAAGGCCCGTCAAGCTAAGCAAAACGGTCTGACTAGATTTTGTATGGGGGCTGCATGGCGTGATATGAATGGCCGGAAACTGGCATTACGCAGAATTGGCGAAATGGTGAGTGAAATCAACAAAATGGGAATGGAGTCGTGTGTGACGCTTGGAATGATAGAAGAAGAGCAAATCAGGCAACTTGCCGATGCTGGTCTCACTGCTTATAACCATAACATCGACACCTCTCGCAATCATTACCCAAAAGTGATTACTACGAGAAGTTTTGATGAAAGATTGCAAACTATTAAAAATGCCCATAAAGCTGGTGTCAAAGTTTGTACTGGGGGGATTCTTGGGCTAGGGGAAACCAGCGAGGATCATGTGTCCTTTATTACAACTTTAGCACAAATGGAACCCCAACCTGAGCTGTTGCCCATTAATCGGCTTGTTCCAATTAAGGGGACTCCAGTGGCTGAAACAATGGCTAAATTGGTGGATTCAACTCGCAAGCTTCTGTTTGATGCAATTCTACGGACAATGGCTACTGCTAGATTGGTTATGCCAGGGGCAATTATTCGGTTGGCCGCAGGCAGATACACCATGAAAGAACATGAACAATTCTTGTGTTTTATGGCGGGGTGTAATGCCATTTTTACAGGGGAAAAGATGTTGACTACCATGTGTACTGGGTGGGATGAGGATAAAGAGATGTTGAACAAATGGGGATTAGAACCAATGGAGCCAGTAGTAGAAGGAGGAAAACTTGCACAACCAGTGGTAAAACAAAGTACCGACGTTGATGTTAGGCAAGCCATCTTAGTGTAACTTTTTATGATTAATTTTTCCCAATTTGGTAGATATACAAGTGAGCAACTGATGCACGTGAAGGTATAAAAAACAGCGAGGAAAACTGAGAAATTGAAACTATCAATTTGAAATTTGGTTTTTACATGTAACCAATTAAAGTCACTAGTAATCTTTCCTGTTTTATTTTGCGTCTTGTGATTTTCTTCGGATTGTGGGGGAGGCCCTAACGAATTTAATTTGTCGTAACAAGGCTGTAGTAGCAACAGTACAGATGCGAGCAACTTCTGTGCGAACATGGGCACAGGACGCGTTCAAAAGAAATTATGTTAAATAAGTGAGGATATATTTATGAAAAGAAAAGTAACATAAATAAGCCACTATACCAACAACCAATATTTACTTGACCCATTTTCTGTAAATTTTGTTCTTGTAAGTTTTTGTCCATTGTTTTTGTGGATTAGTGGTTTTGTGGTATTTGTGGGGTTGCTATGTAATGTCTGGGGTATGCAGGAAAAATGACTGAAAGACTAAAGGTTTAAAAGGACCGCCAAAGTACCTCTTAATTTCATGAATTGCTATATCCATGTATAAAATTTACCCGTGGAAGATCACCTGCCATGATATACTGACACTTTCCTTGTCTCTGTTAGTTGCCCTAAAGATGTTTACCTATTAGGTGTCATATTACGACGATATAACGAAGATAGTTAAAGGCTACCTGCCATACCTTTTCAACTTCCTAATACTAGAAGGATGTTTGTTTCCTGCCGTACAAAACACCTTTATTGATTATCGTATTCTAAATCTTCTAATTCAAAAACGAAAATCCGTCAGGAACCACCACCCGCTTGGTACCTTCGCTGGCCTCTAATTTGTTGATTGCTTGGAAATCTTCATCACTAAGAGTGAACGTCTCAAGATTGGAAATAATCCGCTCAGAAGTGGTTGATTTGGGAAGAACAACAGTCCCCCGTTGCACTGCCCACGAAATTAGCACCTGGCCAACATCAACTTTGTTCTTTTTGGCGATTTCCAAAATGAGTACATTGGTAAAAAGGTTAGCTTGACCTTGTCCCAAGGGAGAATATGCTTCAATTCTAATATTCTTCAGTTTGCTGTATTCGAAAAGTTCTGGTTGGGTCAAAAATGGGTGAGCTTCGATCTGGTTGGTAGCAGGCACCACATTAACCCCAGGAGAAGACAATAACCGCTCAAGCTTGGACTTGGAAAAGTTGGAAACGCCGATCGACTTGATTTTGCCAGCCTTTTGCAACTTTTGCAATTCCAAATAGGTATCAACATAGTCCCAATCATTGAGTACTTCTCCCAACTTGTCCTTTGACCAAGGCCAGTGGATCAAGTATAAGTCAACGTAATCCAATTGCAACCTTTTCAACGACTCGTCAAGAGCGACAGCGGCGTCCTTGTGACGGTCATTCCACAATTTGGTGGTGACAAAGATTTCCTTTCTAGGGATGCCACTGGCCTTGATAGCATTGCCAACTTCAGTTTCATTACCGTAAATAGCAGCGGTATCGATATGACGATAACCAGCCTTGAGAGCTTCACCAACTGCTCTTTCGGCATCTCCGGACCGGGCTTGCCAAGTACCAAAACCAATGGCGGGAATCTTATTCCCGTCATTGAGTGTAAATGTAGTAGTGTTCTTAGTTAAGTCTGTCATTGCGTTGAATTGCCGGTATGTAATGCATGATATAGAGGGGGTATTTATACTTTTTTGTGATGTTTTACGGTCTAACGCCACAGTCAGACCAGTGCCGCTAGTGATTTGAATCGGTGTAGAAATTAGTGTAGAAATCGATGGAAAACGAGGAAGACAAAAGGGGAATAGGAGTAGAGGGTTTTGCGAGTAGGCTGGGGGCCATTTAGCATCAATTGAGTCACAATAGACGGTATATCTGCAACCTATATGGTTAAAACACGACCACTGAAACACCACACTCAAACAATGCCGTAAGAATATTATATAATCCATTCTTTGATTTATGAATGAAAACAAAGTATCGTTTCTTAAGAAAGAAAATCCACAGTAGCCTCACCTTCATTATCGACACATTACACAATTCGTCCGCTTATCATTTGCAGCACGGATGTTTTGCAGCAAGGATGTTTCATTTGGCTCTCACTAGTTTTTTCACCCCGCTGTGGGCGAAACATCGGTGCATCAACGGTCGGTCTCCTTCCTTCCATCCTTCCATCTCTTCCGAAATATAGCAATAACTTCATGGGTCGCTTCGTCACTGTTGCCACTTGCAACCTCAACCAATGGGCCCTCGACTTTGAAGGCAATAGAGACCGTATTCTCGAATCGATCGGCAAGGCCAAGGCTGCTGGTGCTCTTCTCCGGGTAGGCCCGGAACTTGAATTAAGTGGGTACGGATGCCTCGACCATTTTGCGGAAACCGAAGTTTATGACCATTGCTGGTCGACCTATCTTGAAATCCTTAAGAATCCAGCAACCCATGGCATTTTGCTTGATATCGGTATGCCGGTGATTCACCAATCGATCAAGTACAATTGTCGGATGATTTCCTACGACGGCAAGATTCTTCTTATTCGGCCGAAATTGTTCTTGGCAAACGATGGGAACTACCGGGAAATGAGGTTCTTTACCCCGTGGACGAAGCCTAAGTTTTGGGTAACTCACCAAGTACCTTCAGATGTGGCCCAATTCACCGGAACTACTCATGTTCCTTTTGGCGACTGCATCATTGAAACCGCAGATACAAGAATCGGGTGCGAGACTTGTGAGGAGCTCTTCACCCCTGAGCTGCCTCACATTGCCATGGCGCTTGCTGGGGTGGAAATCTTTACTAATTCCTCCGGCAGCCATCACGAATTGAGAAAGTTGAATACTCGGTTTGAGCTTATCACCGAAGCCACCCGGAAGTGTGGGGGTATCTACTTGTATGCCAACCAAAGAGGGTGTGATGGTGACCGGTTGTACTATGACGGGGGTGCTTGCGTGGTGGTGAATGGTGAAGTGGTGGCCCAAGGGCTGTCATTTTCTCTTGAGGACGTGGAAGTGGTGACGGCTACTTTGGATCTTGACGAAGTCAGAGCCTTCCGTCATAAGATTTCCATGAATTATCAATCACTGAGGGAAGCTGAGCAACCGTTTCATGCTGTTTCGGTTCCTTCTTTGGGCATGTGCCCTCTGTACCACAAGTTTGACCCCCTGGTGAAGCCTCTGGTCCCCCGCCCCCCCCGGATTCCTGACCCGGAAGTCGAGATTGCCAATGGTCCTGCGTGTTGGCTCTGGGACTATCTCCGTCGCTCCAAGACTGGCGGTTACTTTTTGCCTCTTCTGGGGGGGATTGATTCCTGTGCCACTGCTGTGATTGTCCACAACATGTGTCGTCTTGTGTTCAAGGCGATCCAAGGGGGAAACAACCAGGTTTTGGACGACTTGCGTGCGGTGACTAGAATTGAAGATTTCCTGCCACAACTGCCCCAAGCTATCGCCAAGGAGATCTTCTACACCCTGTACATGGGAACCAAGAATTCATCGGATGACACCCGTAGCAGAGCGAAGCAATTGGCTGATGATATTGGGCTGTACCACTTGGATATTAACATTGACACGGTGGTGTCGCTGGTGGTGTCACTATTCGAAGTGGTTACCGGTAAAAAACCAGTATACAAGGTGTTTGGCGGGCTGGCCACGGAAAACCTTGCCCTTCAAAATATTCAGGCCCGGTTGCGGATGGTGATGCTGTATTTGTTTGCCCAGCTCTTACCGTGGACCCGTTCCAAACCCAGTGGTCTCCTTGTTCTTGGTAGTGCCAATGTTGATGAATGCTTGCGGGGGTACTTGACCAAGTACGACTGTAGCAGTGCTGATCTTAACCCCATCGGCGGGGTGGCGAAAACTGACCTCAAAAAGTTCATTGCGTGGTCCGAAACCGCGTTTGATCTTCCTGTTCTTCAAAAGTTCATTGAGGCCACGCCAACGGCGGAATTGGAACCCATCACCGCCGACTACGTCCAATCCGATGAAGCGGATATGGGAATGTCCTACGCAGAATTGCTGAGATTTGGTACTCTTCGGAAAGTGGAAAAGTGCGGACCAATGGATATGTTTATCAAACTCTACCACGAATGGAGTCAGCCGCCTTATAACTTACCAGCACGGGAAGTGGCGGAGAAGGTAAAACGGTTCTTTTTTTTCTATGCCGTTAACAGACACAAGATGACCACCATGACCCCCTCCTATCACGCTGAAGCGTACTCTCCCGACGACCATCGCTTTGACTTGCGCCCCTTTCTTATCAATCCTTTGTTTTCCCTAGCAAGAAAGCGCATCGACCAAATGGTGGCGGAAATAGAGGCTATGGAGTTGGCAATTCCGAAAGCGGAAATAGAAGTAGAATAATTGATAAAGCGCGATTAGCAAGAACGCATAATTATCGGATAAAGCGCAATCAGCGGAAAATGCACACCTTGACACACATCACTTTGCACGTCATGTAACATCGGTAGAAATCACTTCAATACGAAAAGTGCCTGTATGCTTAAGTAAGCCGGTCACCACCCGCCTAGCACCATACATATATTCCATTTTTATAATTATATACTCGCCATACATGAGAAAAATATCTCACAGAAATGTCACAGAAATGTCACCAGATCTGCGGCGAAGAAGGGGCTGGTGAGGCGAGTGAGGAGACGAAAATAGAGTATTTACTATGGAGGAGATAAACGGACGAGACATTGGAAAACGGTACAATGAGGGGTGTGGACAGGGGTGTAGGATGGGGGGGATGAGGCAGAAGATTTACAATGGTGGAGGCTGCTAGAACAATGTGGTTTCAATCTGTTTTTTACGCTGTTGATATTGGTATAGTAGTAGCCACGTTTTTCGGGAAGCAGCAGCACAGTGTGTATGTTGAGTGACGTTTGAGACATCAATACGCGCTTACGTCATCAAGGTATCCTGAGATTAGTTCAATCTAGACTAGGGTTACGGAACTATATTAGAGATGAGGTACAAACGAGGGCCGGACTCATTTGTCGAGGCGTGGACAACTGTGTGATAAGGATAAGAGGACTGGGAGATCGAGATTAGACAGGGTAAATGTGGTCACGTGACCGTAGAGGTTGGATTACAACTAGCAGGGGTAAGATCACGTGACTGTAACCGAACCCTGATTCCTGCGAGAGGATTAAATTGTTGTCTTGTTGAGATCACATTTTTGCACCTGGACTTCTCGCATGAGATTTGCCTCCCAAAAGGTACATAAGATTGGTTTCCCGTGACAATCACGTGACTGTTATCATTTATCCCCTCCCTCGTGACCAAATAACTATCATAACCTCCAGCTTCAGTTATCAACCCCAATGACCTCTATCACGCCGCTACCAGCGCTATCGAATACTCACCTCCAACATCTCAATCTCATACCCCACTATCTACTCGTTATCGCAGTCGGCCATACCCGGGCGGAACCCCGACGGCACCCCGACGCGTCTCCCGTCGGCTCCCCGGTAACCCCCAATCGGGATCCCCTTCCCCGCGATAAGATAACACAGTGTAAATCTATAAAAACAATATCTCCCTCTACAATATCTCTCTCCACCAATAATGCCTGACACGTCATCAATCTCGATTACCCAAATGAAACCCTTCGGGGCAAAAATCTCCCTCCCCGAATATGCCAACAATAACCCGAATCAACTCACTGACGATGATTTCACCAAGTTTAAAGAAGCGGTTCTTTCCAATTGTGTGGTTGTTCTTCCAGACCAAGCCAACTTGCTGCCTGAAGATCAATATCTTATGACTAAGCGCTTTGATCCCAGTATTCCTGAACCTAAGGATCACACTGGTGGGTACGGACACGGTAAGGAGTTCCATCACGACAAGTCGGTGTTACGTAAGGATGGGTGTACGGTCAAAACACAGCCCCAAGTGCAGATTCTTGGCCAAGGGGAATTTGCTGCTGACGAACCGGGGAATGAAAATGGAGAATCGATTTCTTTGACCCATCCTCTGCACACCACTTTCCACAAAACGCCGCTTAGTGAAGAGGAGATTGTTAACGAGAAAAAGACACGTTTCTACCGGTGGCACATTGACCTGGCTTTGTATGAATTGAGTCCCCCTTTGGTGACGTCATTGTTGGGGATCAAGGTGCCTCCTGCTACCCAGCACAACACCATTGATTATGAGGACGGCGATAGCTTGGAAGTGGCCCAGGGTGCCACTTGTTTTGTTTCGGGGAAGCAGGCGTTTGACGGGTTGAGTGAAGAGGACAAGAAGTTTGTGTTGAACACGACGGCGGAGTATGCCCCCCACCCGTATATTTTCATCGGTCCGGCCCGGGCCACCTCCGATGGCATCACCATGGTGTCGGACGGCAAGGAAACCCCATTGGATCAATTGCCGGAATGGGAACAACTGAAGGTGAAGATGCTTCCTATGGTTTGGACTAATCCTGTTACTGGAGACCCCCATTTCCAAGTGCACGGGTGTTGTATCAATAAGTTGCATACCAAGAACAGCGATGGGCTGGTTACCACGTTGGAATTGGCGGATGCTCGGGAAAAGGTCCATCTGCTTATGAGACCTGCCATTTCCCCGAAGAATGTTTTGGCCCACGGATGGAGTGAGGGTGATTTGGTGGTATTTTTCAATCAGGGGGTGTGGCACTCAGTGACGGGTGAGTTTAAGGGGGTGAATAATGGCCACGATGAAAAGAGATTGATGCACCAGTGTAACATTGCCAGTGGCCATGATCCTGTGAACACGTCGGTTTGATATGGACTAATAAAGGTATAATACAAGAGTAATAGAAATCTCCATTTGCATGTTTTGGTATAACTGGTTGCACTATTCAAAAAATACGTTGATTGAAGTTGATGCTTTCACTTTACTCCTCTTCCAAAGAATAAGAAAGATATGGGTCATTTGTTTAGAACAACCACCATCCAACACAATGGTTTTGTCGTGGTTAATGTCACTCATCACCAGCTGTCGTCTCAGATGGTGATTTCTTAACTCTGGTTTTCCTATCAGCAGTAACTTCTTGACTATGTTTTCCAATCATGTATAATTACATAACGCTAATCGATAAACGTCTTAGTGCTACTTCTACCCGAGGCTTGGCTCTGTACCTTTTTCCGAACAAGATCATCGAGAATCGTGCTTCGATGAATGTATCGAGAAGCCATCCAGTAACACCGACGCCTCGACGACGTTGCAGTGTGAATTGTGTAACATACTCTACATGTAAATGAGGCTTTTCTGTACATTTACTCCTTTTGGCATTCCGTCTGCACTGTTACTGGTGTTTAGGTTGTAACTTAAACTCGAGAGTAAAAGAAGAAGACATACGGATTTTATGGTTGGCAAAGTGCAATGGCGTGCATCTAGAAATTGTTTAAAATGGGCTATTTTTGGTGCCAGTTTGAATAGTGCCTCGTTTATCGGTGCAAGGATTCTAGCGGCATCGTTGGGGTATTCGTTGTCATGGTGGTGGTAATTTATCAGCACTTATCTGACGTATTCTACGAAGCATGCTAAGCCCCATATGTGTGTTTTGGTACATCATCTATTACAACAGGCTATGCCATTTCATGCCTATTTCACAAACACCCGAAATTGGGCGGTTCAAGGTGGATTGAAAATAATATGACAAAACAAGTTGAATTAAACGGCACCAGTGAAATAATGCCGAAAGATACAGCGGGGAATTGATTTCACTTTTTTCACTACGTCAGCACATGATACCGAGGAAGAAAGTCCAACACCATCGTCTTTCTATTGTCTGGATAATCAAACTCCAGAGTGGGAGATGCTTACATAATGCTTATATAAACAGGGTACACTTCCGAATCTTCCTTCCGGTAGGCCCCGTTGTCTACCTTGGTCGATGGTGTAGAAGGTTACTTTAGCATGGACCTCGGTGTCGTCCTTCGCTACATCACAGCCACATATCTTCCCTAACCATTCCTATTTCTTTCTTTTGTATCTTCCGTATCATTATCGTATCCAGCGTATAATTAATCATCTCTACCCAATGTCCTGGATGGGGAATCCACGGATTTCCTCATGACGTAATGCCTTCCTGCGGTCTAGAGACCACTTCTACTTCCTACTATTGACAGGTGGATTAGTACAATGCCGGTAGAGCTTATCTGTTATATATCCACCACTCCTTTGCAGGTGGAGAAGCGAGAAATTCTTTATCTGCAATAATTTAAAAATAACCAGGATAAACTTCCTAAAACAGTCATGAGAACTGCCATAACATCCACGTGACGATAAAGGAGATGACACAAGATAACCACACTGGTTTGTTCCCTCGACGACACCGTCATAAACTGGCTAGTGACCACTTCAATGAAAACGAAATTTGGGTTTTTTTCGGAAGGAGAAAAAGTGAAAACAGTGATCCGAGAATTCCGATTAGCGTAATGTAGTAGCATGCCTTGCGAGGCTAAAACGCCCATACGAGGCGAATTGTTAAATAACACCGATTGGAAGGATATATGGGGTATGGACATGGGCAATCTCTTACTGGCTTAAAGTAGCTCAAGGTGCTATGCAGGAGGGTGGTGTACTCGGGAAGGTTCGTGGTGATAGCTCCGATGGAATGACACAATACTGGCATCTAGACAATCACGAGCATGTGGAATCAGCCCATCCCGCCCACGCCATCCACTAACAGCCCCTCTAATCGTCTTCACATCCAAACGTTTCCCCTCTTTCTCTTTCCAAGTCATGTAATGCCAATGATACCCCCATGATCTACAGCACCCTTCAGCACCTTCCAGCACCCCTGGACCCTTAATTTTTCCCCGCGACCCTCCCACCCTCGCTCACTTGACTATCACCGCACTCTATAATTGCCACCTCCAATGCAATTCCTTGAAAAGGCTGGGGGGTACGTGTACAACCAATGGAATTCCCTCAATCCTGCTACTCTCCTGGGTGCCATTGATATCATTGTCATTGAGCAACCAGACGGCACCCTCCATTGCTCGCCATGGCATGTCCGGTTCGGGTTACTCCAGATTATGAAGCCTAGTCATAAAAAGGTGGATGTCTATGTCAATGGCAAAAAGACCGATTTGCCGATGAAGCTAGGTGACGGAGGCGAGGCGTTTTTTGTGTTTGAAGCTGATGGGTCGTCTGGTGATCAGTTATCCCACCTGGTGTTGACTTCGCCGTTGTTGGCCCCGGCTTCTGGAGCGTCGCTGCCCAGCCAAGCACTGACGATTTTGGATGAGGGGGACGACACGCCAGAGCCGCTTAAACTTAACTTGAACGATGAAGACGGCGGCGACGACGATAACGACATCGATGACAAAATCAATCTCACCGACCAAGAGCCGGTAGCCGCCCACCTGCCGCAACTGCCGCGGCTGCCGCTTTTTGAACACGTCAAGGTGGTGACGGATAAACTCAAGATCCCGTCCAAGGTGGATATCAACGGCGACATTGTTCTAGACATGGATGGCTACAAGCCGTCTTCGCAGAAGAATATTGAAAATTCAGATGAACTTTTCCACAAGGTGTTTATTGACGAGATTAACAAGTTGGACACGTCGGAAAAGGTGGACTACGGCGTCAACGTGTGGGATCTGATTATCCAAAAGGACGAAGATGGCAACATTCGCATTTTGAATCAAGAGGACCCTCAGTATGACGAGACCCTCCACCCCTCGTCCCCGCCACCCCCGGAGCGTACCACCACCCACCTCGGCGACCCCGAGCACACCTACTTCAAAACGTTGCGGCTTACCCTGGAGCAGTTGCAGCACCTTGGACTTAACTATGGCGAGAACCAAGTGAGATTCAAGGTGTCGAGAGGGCTGACGGCGGAAGTGGAAGCTATGATCTATTTTTGGAAGCTGAACATGCCAATTGTCATTTCCGATATCGACGGCACCATCACCAAACTGGACGCTCTTGGCCATATCATGAACCTTGTGGGTCGTGACTGGACACACCCGGGGGTGGCGAGGCTCTTCCAGGATATCTATGCCAACGGCTATAATATCATTTACTTGACTGCCCGGTCGGTGGGCCAAGCGGACCAGACGAGACAGTACTTGCGGGGGATCAACCAGGAACACAATTCCCGGCTTCCCCCCGGGCCGGTAATTCTCAGTCCCGACCGCACATTTGCTGCACTTAAAAGAGAAGTGATTTTGAAACAACCGGAGGTGTTTAAAATGGCGTGTTTGCTGGATATCAAACTGTTGTACTACTCCAAGGAACAGGTGGAGCCACAGTTGAGCACGGACCAGCGGACTCCGTTTTACGCGGGGTTCGGGAATCGGATCACCGACGCTATTTCATATCGGCTGGTACAGATTCCCTCCCATCGGATCTTCACTATTAACCCTCATGGCGAGGTGCACATGGAGCTCTTGGAGCTCGCGGGGGTGCACTCGTCGTACATTCGGATTACCGAGTTGGTGGACTTGTTCTTTCCCCCGCTCAAGGAGATGAACACTTGGAACAACCAAAGCCAATATAAACAGTATTTGGAACACAAGCGGGGCCAAGCCGAAGAGCCTCAGCTGCCTCCTGGTGAGCGTTTCATGCCTATCGATGTGGATGAACGATTCACTGATACTAATTATTGGTTTCCCAAAGCGGCAGAAAACTACGACGATCTCACAGACGAAGAGGATGACCTTCCCCTGCCGCCCAAGTCGCCCCGGTTATGGGGGAGAGCCACTGCTGCTTCGCAAGAATCTGTCAACCAGATTACTATTAACAAGACTGACGACGTAGAGGTGAGCCCAGCCAAGCTGTCGCGGCCGACATCGATCGGGTTTGCACCTCTTAAGAACTTTATGAGTTTTGGGTCCAAAGATCAAGTTAATCCTGAGCTGGATGATGAATATAATGAGTCAGAGTTCCGAGATGCTAAGCAAAAGTTTCAAATGCCCGGCCAGTTTGATGAGGGCAATGAGGACGATGATTTTACTGGGGAACTGGGTAGTCTGAGTGGGGATGATGATGAAGACGACGACGATGACTATGACGATGACGAGGATGACGAAGTGAGTAAACCACCTAAGCATTAGCTAATTAATCAGTTGAGTATCGGACATATTTTCATTCATCTACATGTGCATCGTGCATGCGGTCATAAACGAAGGTGACCTGAGATCTAGGAAGCACGAGCTAGTTTTTAGGTGTATCTAATGGTAATAATGAACATTTTATGCGTCTTTTCTTTTTCCATTTCGTTTTTCGCCAGCGTTTAGGGCACCATGGTGATCATCTAAAGTAGATGGCGCATAATAAGAAACGCATTGGGGTGAGTAATTCCCAATACCCTCAGAAGGGTAAGATGATGGTTTTTTTATTTTATTTCATTACATTAGATAAATTTTGGATTTCGATTTTAGATTTTGAAAATATGCACAATCGATAAAATACTTTGGTCTACCACCAAGTGGTTACGATGTTACCATTAAATCAATTTCTCACTATTGTGCTCCTATAATACATTCTCTCTCGTTAATGGCCAACAGGCACGGATTATCTCTCGTTGATGAACATCAGGCACGGATTTGGGTTTTGTTCTCCCTGTAAATGATTATTGACCCAGTCTCTACCAAGCCCCCGCCAACCACAGGGACAAGTGCCAGGATAGCCCATCTTTTCCAGCAATGAAGCAATTTTCCGCACCAGGCGGTCATCAAACTTGAAATGCTTGTTAATGAGGTGGCGTTTAAAATCAAAACTGCGATTGTAGGAATTGGTTTTAAAATTGCAAACCAGACGAGGAAATCGACACAGAAATTTTGGTGAATGCCGGTGAATTTTTAAATGTCTCTTTAGATTCATAAAATTTCTTCTGCCACATTTTGGACATGTTTGCTGATCGTAAAATACCAGCTCAACTGCAGGGGGTTGGTAATTGGGATTCATGTTAATGTAGGTGGTCATATCTGGATATGCGTCACCAGAAGGAAGGGATATTGGTGCCTCTATAGCTACTGGAGCTACTGGATTCGGCGCCAACACGGGATCGGGGTCATTCGCAAACACGTAGCTATGGGGCTGCTCAGGCTGATGGTGGTCATGTGAAGGGATCACTTGGGAATAGGGGGGCATGGCCGATACTTCATTGGCGCTATTACCCTCTTGAGGAACGGTATGCTCTGTTGTGGGATCCGAATGTTCAAAACAACCATCCTCCTCAGAGGGATGATACTCTTGGTACAACCGGTAAATATTCTCCAGAAACTCTCCTTTGCTTAAATTTTTCATCAAATGACAGATATAATTGTTGTATTAGTGGCAATGGCGGGGAGGGCATCTAGTATGATTTGCCCGGTGTAGGTTAGAATGGGAACGTGGAGTTGGTGTGGGGGTGGTTGAATTTTTCAACGGCTACCAGGAATGAGGAAACCTGGACTTGCCAACAGCCCGTCGATGGCACAATATGGGGTATATATATCTAGAGAAGAAATTGGCTAGGGCAACGACAATTTTTGATGCGAACACAAGCGGTGCAAGTAGAGGACGCAGCAATAAAAAAATAATGACGAACACCGGCATGAGTAGTGGAACTAGAATAAAATATACATGTTTCCATTTTCCTAGGATATTCTTGGTTACAACAGTGAGAATTCCCTTTGCCGAGTACTGGACTACCTATTTCTCGCTGCTAGACCTAGCTGATGGGTAAAACTTACCGTGGCGTCTCCTGTAAGGCTGCTGCACAATTGACTTCGTGTTCTTTTCATGTAAGAAGTGAACGCTCAAATATCCCAGGTAAGGATAACCCAATTTTAATGGTCTCTGGATGTCCCGTGAAATTGCCACTAATACTGGTGGATTTTCTTACACCTCAGCTATCTTGATGACACTGCCATTGACTTTTGATTAGTTTAAATCGTGGTATGCGAACTATCAGTACCAAAAGCAACCCAAATCACCGATACGATTATCCATAATCGGCGACTTCCCCTGATGGCATGGTGTCAAAAATATTTCTAAACAAGTGGAGGGCATACAACTATCGCCAATGCATTCTAAACCGTCGCTTCCTCGTTTTTACTGAATATTGACACAGCCAAGGTGGTAAAAAAATTTACGTTGTCAGAATATGGTTACCCATTATCCAATGCAATTATATTTGTGGCTGGATTTGTTTTTTGTTCACTGCAACATCTAATCGAGGCCGACTCTAGCTGACGCAACATGCTCTTGCAAATTCAAACCAAGTCACACCTTGTAACCAGGCATTGTCTTTTATGAAAAAAAGCTTAAAAGATAATATTAGATTGTTTCTTTGCGGACAATGTCAGGGCTTTGATCTAAGTGGTGATCGAGAATGCTCTCCACAGGGGCAAACTTGCCACTGGACAAACAAATACTCCAGAAAAAAATTACCTGTTGTACTGAATCGATTCCCGCTTTCATTGATTTCTCATATGTTTATTTTTGACTCTGTTTTGATCACCGAAACCCCAAAATCAATCCACGCTCGGTAAAAACGGTACCAAAAACGTCTAACTATCATATTCTTCCGGGATAAAGTTGCAATATAATACTTTTATCTGTTAACTTTAGGTATTTGCTGTTTTGAAGTAGAACATGCAATATGCTATTCCAAATACCCACGTTTTGAACCCAAATTCCTGGGCACAAGAATTTTAATTTATTTAATACGGCAACAAAACAAGGATACACATGGGATTGTTTTGGATAATGGCATTAAATACGGGTTTGCACATCTCCTAAGTTGAGTTCAGCAATGCCATAACGATTTGTGACAGATTCATGAGTGTAGGATCTATAGGTACATTTCGAACCGTGAAATTCTCTTTTCTTTATTCTTGAAATTCTGTCGTTAAAGAAACCTGGACTTTGTCGTTTGGTTTTTCAACAAGCCTAGTACCCTTTTTGGAATCGAGTGACCGACCAGCATATTTAAAGTGTCGGATGTGCCCGTCACCATATCCCAATTTCCTAGCGGCATTTAAATGCCACCACCCATAGTGCGAAAGTGGGGTCAAAAAAATCAGCAAAATTACGCCATTATATAACTCCGCGAATTCTTCTACTAGTATCAGGCCCTGGCCGCATTGACTAATACCTATGTTGTCGTGCATACACTTCGCAGACACCATATGCACGTTAGTCACTCAAATATGCACGATGAGAATCTTTTTCTATGACGAGAACATCATCAAGGGGGAATGGATAAATATGTAGGTAGGGTCACCCACATACAAGAATAAATCCCCGGTGTATATGAAGGCTAAGTCATGTCGTTTCTCCCCAATTTCAGACATATACCGAGCGACACAAATGGATCATTCCAACAGGATCGTTGCTTGGACCACTATAAAATTAAAAAGCACCGAAATTACCTGACTCTGGGACCAAATGTTTTTTGGGGGCAACCAATTTTCTTTTGTTGGAAGTTCCAAGATCAAGATAGACAAAGTCAGATTCCATGAATGTTACGTTTAGGGAGGCCCTACCCCGAGTTGTGCAAAGAGACATAAAAAATTACATCTTAATTGTAGAGGTCGTAATTTTCCTAAAAGTATTTCGTAGCTGTTTCGGTTTGCGTGATGTTTAAATTTTGCGTTGGAATATCCCAAACAAGATTTAACCTAGTAAACTTCAAGGCGTCCCGCCCTGTCATCCCAGACACTAATAGATAATTTTTGACTTGGCGAATAATCTTCTACTTTCAAAATGATGAATCTTGCCCCGCATACCTGTGAGTAAGCGAAGCACTAATTTGATATCGGCCATTGATGTAGACTAAATCCGCGTTTTGAAAAAGAAATGGTGGTTTTCACTAGTAACAGGGTGAACTGGTTACAACCTTGAATGGGAAGGGATGGTTCCCAAAAAATTCTACCCGAACGACGTATCTGTGGCTTTTTTATTGTTTTTGGTTGCCTCGCAAGAATTGCGCTATTGCGTTGATCGCGCCTCTGCATTTCGCCGTTTATGTTCGACCCAGCTGTCAACTCTCTGCCCTAGTCACGTGGACGGCGTTATGAAGCATAAACCCACTCCGGAAACCGAATCCCGTCCACCACACAATGACGTTTATCTACAGCTGGAAAATAAAAGGTGAAACCGAAGTGAAATATTTGTCTCCAGTGCTTCTTTCCTGTTGTACTTTAATTTTTTCTACATTTTCGTATTTCGAAATGTCCATTATTAAGGCGGGCGAGGCTGATAGGTGGGGTCAATTACGTAATCAACCCCACCCTTCTATGATCCATCCGTACATTCTTATCACCAGCCATCACTCCTTTTCGATAAATGAAACCACCACTAGTTGTTTCTTGTATTTTTCACGTTATTTTGCCCCAATTTTCCGGATCAGTTGGGTATCTGGTTACCTAATTCAGCTACATATCGGGACTCGATTTCCTACAAACTATAAATCGGCAATGCCGCAACCAAATCAGCAATATGCTTCGCCAGTGCCTGATCCGCTCCACCAATAGAGCTCTCCGCTGCTACTCAATTGCCTCCAGATACTACCCATCAGAGCCAACTCTGCCTGAACTAGTGACCCCGTCGGTGCCGGGGCCCAAGCTGGTGGAGGCACTTGCCAATCTTGGTAAAGTATATGATAATAATACGGCTAACTTTATTGTCGATTACCACAACCTGATTGGGAACTACATTTCGGATGCTGATGGGAATCGGATGTTGGATGTTTATCAACAAATTGCCCTGATTGCTCTTGGCTACAATAACCCTGCGCTTATCAAAGCAGCCAAGAGCGACGATCAAGTGGTGGCACTTGTGAACCGTCCAGCTCTTGCAGTGTTCCCTCTGACTGATTATGGAGACATTCTCGAAACTGGATTGCTTAAGGCTGCTCCCCCTGGGATGTCGCGGGTGTGGACTTCCAGTCATGGTTCCGACGCCAATGAAATGGCATACAAGGCGGCATTTATGTTGCAGCATGCCCGGGAGCGTGGGGACCGGGACTTTACTCCTGAAGAAATTGACCTGCTGATGGCCAATGCTGCACCGGGGTGTTCCACAAAGCTGATTTTAAGTTTCAAAGGGGGCTTTCATGGCCGGTTGTTTGGATCTCTTCTGACTACGAGACTGAAGCCCATCCATAAGTTAGACATTCCTGCGTTTGATTGGCCCGTGGCCCCTTTTCCCCAGTTGAAGTATCCCTTGGAAGATAATGTCGAAGTGAACAAGGCCGAAGAAGCAGAATGTCTTGAAATCTTGGATAAGCTCCTTAAGGACAACAATGTCGCCGCGGTGGTGGTAGAACCGGTTCAATCTGAAGGCGGGGACAACCATGCGCTGGCTGACTTTTTCAAAGGAGTCCGGGAAGTGACCAAGAACAACGGGGTGTTGTTTATTGTCGATGAAGTGCAAACTGGCGGCGGCGGAACTGGCAAGTTCTGGGCCCATGAACACTGGAACTTGCCTCTGCCTCCCGATATGGTCACCTTTTCCAAGAAAATGCAAGCGGCTGGGTTTTACTATGCCGAACCGGAATTACAACCCAAGCTCGCCTACCGTCAATTCCACACCTGGTGTGGTGACCCGTCGAAGGCACTCGTGGCTAGAGCCATTATTGACGAGGTCCAAACCCATGGCTTGGTGGAAGCCGCTGCTTCTACTGGTGATTACTTGTATCTGGCTCTTGAAAAGTTGCAACAACAAGGCAAGATCTCTAGACTTCGAGGCAAAGGGATGGGCACGTTTATTGCCTTTGACTTGGACACAGCTAATGCTCGGAACCAATTGGTGGCCAAGTTGCTCCAGCTTGGGGTTGTTGCTGGTGGGTGTGGCGATAAGCTGTTGAGATTGAGACCCTCGTTGACGTTTGAACCTAAGCATGCTGATGTGTTTATTGAAAAGCTTGAAAAAGCATTATGAGCTGGTACAAAGGGAGGTGATAAAATAAAGTTTATAGATAAAAATTGTCGGGTAATTCTTGGCTCGGCTCAAAGTACAGATTATGAAAGAGACATAGGCTGAGAGGTGACACACCACTGGCATTGACTCAAAAATAGTTTGGTTTCGATTCAATATGGAAAATGAGAAAACCTTCAATACATGACAAGAACCTTTTGTCACACATGCCCTAAGAACGGAAATTTATAAATTCTAGCTATTTAGCATTCAAAACCCAAATGGGAGTTTCTTAATTAAATAATAAACACAATCATTGCCGTAAAGCTATCTTGTAATCGGAAACCTAAACTAGTGATTAATTCTAACTAACCAATAATCCCCTCTACCAATTGCATAAGCCGCTCGTGGTCCAACGCTTGGCGCTTATACATGGCGAAAATCTCAGCCACGGCCAGAGCAGTATCACCATCATCGGGGATCTTATTCCGCCTTCTCCAAGAGTTATCCCCCAGTTGCATTTCCACCACTTTGACTTCCCGCGCACGAAGCAGCACTACAATCGTCCGCAGAGTCTTGACGCCACGAGTAATGTCAGTCTTCATCGCTGACACCACTACTGGCTCAAATTTCGACAGCAACGGACACGCCTGAAGCGTAAACTCAGGCCGAAACTCTTCACAGTAGGCTACATGTGGAGGAAGCAGTTCCTGGGCAATTGACGCCGTTTCGTGAGGAACCAGTCCAGTCACCTCAAGCGTATTCCCTTGTTTGTGCCACTTGGGCCTCAGCCGAAGAATCAGCAGACATTTGTGGTGGATCAACCGCCGGTTATACTCCATGACGTTCTTTACCGTTTCATCCCGGATACTTGGCGCGTAAACCGTCAGTTTGGTTCGCTTGATCTCCAACAGTCGGGTCGGGGACCCCACCAATTCTGACATCGATTGCGACCGAAATAACTTGGGCAGAGACTCTTGCGATGCCCAAGGGTACTCGTCGTGTTCTAGGGCCGGCAGCGGCGTTTTGTAATTGTAAAACAGCCCCCCGCGTTTCATCACCGGCATCGGCTGGTAGTCATCATAAGACGAAGAGATCGCCCCCCGTTTCCCCCACGAACTCGCCACCGACGATAACGACAGCGCCAATGACGACGAGAGATATAATGCCAGCCGCTGCAGTTGCGGCAGACGGTGGGGGACCACAATCGGAGTCAGGGTTGCTGCTGTCAGCGCCAGCGCTGGTATGGCCCACCCTTTAGTACACGGCGCCACCAGAGACAGCAGCGACAGTACCAGTCTAGCGTCGCCGTCCATATCGAGAGAGTCGTCTTCTACCGCGTCCTCGATCGTGTCCGCCTCTATGGGCGCAGCAAGCCCATTTAGGGCAATGTTTATAATAAACACCAATTTTTTCGCCACCATTTGGTTGTTCAGCAAAACCACCACCCTCGTGTTTTCGTCGCGAAAATGGCGGATGGCGGTAAGCACCCGGACAAGAAAGTCTGGCTTGCCCTCTTTGTGTTCCATCCAATTCACCACTTCCAGTACCCACAGTTTAAGTACCACCACTCTTGACGAGGGGTCACGTGGTAGACTAAGTACGCGTGGGGTGTTGACGACATGGGTCAACAGCCGCACCACCTTTTTTGTAGCTAGCAAAAAGTCGGGGTCGGATTGAAAGCCGTAGCTGGAAATCACCAACCGCTGGCAGTTGGGTTCGACGGAGGCCAACGCCTTTTTAGACACCAACGCCACAAAACTACTAAGATGGTCACAAATGACCTTCCAGTTGGCAAACACCACGTCTGTAATATCCGACGCCATTTCCATGGGAATTACCAACCCAATGCCCAATCTCAGCGAAACGTAGGCCCTCTGCAGTATGGGAGTGGCGGAAGGTTTCACCACCCAGTCGTCGTCGTCGTCCTGATCTACTGGATCGTCGTCTAGACTGAATATTCGCGAAACAAGTACCATGGCGCCGTGGACCAGCAGGAGCGGGGGCAAGATGTGGAGCTTTGTGAGCGGCTGGGTCTCCAGCGACGGGAAACACCCAAACATGTACTGGGTGAGCTCTCCGACAATGTGGAGCGACGAGAGCGTCAGCACCAGCGGCAACGGCTGGTGGGGCCGGTCGCCAGGCGGCGGCGGAACCAGCCGCCTCAGCAGGTCGAACAACACCTCCTTCTTGTGGAGAGTGCCCGAATCCTGGGCTATAATCACGCGAAAGCCGCCATCTTCAAGATGGTACGGCTTGAGCTGGTTGATGTTGGGGGTGCCGTATAATACGCCCCGGGTCACACAGTCGTCATATGTAGTGAGCAGCAGAGTTAGTTGAGACACTGGCGGCGGTGGGAGCGTCTCACTCTGTTTGAATAGTCGCCCTAGCATGACCTGTGTTTCGCGCGAACCTGGGGAACTACGTAGGAACTGCCAACAACAACAATAGAGATCTACAGTAATCGGCGTGTGGAAACCGGGTCCACGTCACCACCCAAGAAATCATGTCTACGCTCCCCCTGCGAAACTCCCTTTTCGATAACTTCCATAATTTCATCTCCCCACCCCCAATCCCCCTGCATCTCCTATACGAGTGATCATGACTATGTTCGCATCCCTTACGTCTGACCAGAGTATCTGATAAAATCGGCCAATCGAGATGCGACGCCAGGGCACAGCGGCAAACGCTGTTCTTATATAAAGCACGGGGCACGGTAGGCGGTATGCAATAGACGAACATGGGGTGGTTCTTGTATGGAACATGCCGTCAGTAGAGATAGCCCATGGTGGCCACCACGGGGCATTGTTCGGAACAACCACTGCGCGGTTTTGAGCGCTGGCGCATAATACCCGCCCCCCGGAGTCCCGCCAATTTCACCCATCAGTAAATGTAATAAATAGTCTACCCTACCGCTCCAAATCTGGCCACCTCTTTACCACTCACCCCACCCAAGCCACCACCTCAATCCCTTCCCGTACCGAACCACCCGGTTCCTGATCAGAGGACCCTGGCTCGCCTTTTTCCCCATCCCTCCCCCATGTACGCACACAATCATGCACCCTTAAAATACAATAAGAAAAATAACCGAGACATGGCCCTATACATATTATGCTTAGGAATATGTGGCCGCTTACTAAGACAAACCGGTGCCATTGGCCCATTGGCCAGTTCCGCCAAGAGACCTCGTAAACCCGCTGAAGCCAACTCTATGCAGATACGCACGCCACGCCAACGATTCGGAAATGTGTGGAATTTGAAACCGACGGTTCCGAAGGCTACATTAGGTAATGATTAGTGTCTTGTAATCCTGTTGTCTATAAACCGACCATTAGTATTGTCATTATAAATCATCATCATTAAGAAGTAAAAGTGGCCAACTCTTGGTAGCCCAAGCCCAAATTGGCACCAAAGTCATCGAGTTCCGGGACTTCCATTCGCACCGGGTCCAAGGAAAACATGTCAATGACGTAGTCATCCATCACGGGCATGGCAACAGGAGACAATTCTGCCATTGTCGGGGGCATTGCCATCATTGGCAGCACAACCGGCGCTTCCGGCATCAGCTGCAGTCTGGTGTGGGTAGTGGTAGGAAAGAGCATTAGGTTATCCAGTAGATCGACATTAAACTGCTTATTCAGCATTTCGTATTCCGGTTGCAGGGTGAGTTCGTGGCCGTACAACATGGCGCCATCAACCTGGCCAAACAACATTGGCGGTTGAGGCATCACCATGGGGTGGGGCTCCAACTTGACTCGCTTGCGGGGGCTCTGTTGCGGCAGCACCGCCACAGGCGCGGCGGTGGCCACCGGCATGTGTGCTTGCAGCATTAATGGCAGAGCGTCGTCGGGAGAATACATTTTGAAAAAGTCCCAGCACTTGTCGCCGTAGGTCTTGGGGGTCAAGCCCGTCACCAGCTTGAACACGCGATGAAAGTGCCACGCTGAGAGCTTCAGCTTTGCGGCTAACTCCTTGAAGCCAAGCACACCGCCGCGTCTCCGTCTCTTTCTACCGTCCTTGGGGCTGTCTTCAGGCGACAGCACCGATGGTCTGGGAGAGGGAATGTGAAAGTAATTCATCGCCGCAGCAAGGGCAAGGTGACGACAGGCAAGGTCCACCAACCGGTAGTGGTCCAGGTCGTTCTTCAGCAACAGAGCGAGCTCCAATTCCCGATCACCCACAACCAGCATCCGTCTCTTTTCGTCGCGTCTGCCGCCTTCGAGAATGGTACGTTTTATCTGCTGGTTATTGCGCTCCTCGTTGTCGTCCAACAACGGCGGGCAGAACCCGAGCATGTCATTAATCAGGGCCACACACTTGATCAACAAGCTGACATCAACGCCGGGCGTGTTGACAGGGTCACACAGTTCACAGGGATGGAAGCCAAGCAGTAATGCCTCCTGCGGGGTATAGACAAATTTGATTTCCAGCTTCACCAGGGAGATGGGGCGGCCGTCGCAGTCGGGACGGCAAAACACGCTTGTCTGTTTGTTGCACACACAGAACGAAGTCAGTGAGAATGGGTCAGAGAACTGGTACGCCTTCCACTTGGCTGAGTCTGTTAAGTACATTATAGCTTTTTGCAATTGTTTTGATGGGGTCATGGTTGGGGTGGAACTCCCTTATATACCAATTAAGGCGGGGGGTTTGTGCCTAAAATTGGCGGACCGGGGCTCGTGGGGGGAGAGGGAAAATATTTTTTTACCCTGTGTTAAAAAAATAATGCCAAATAATAATGCACAATAAGACATGCGTACAGGGATATTACAAAGACATGCGACAGGCT
This sequence comes from Diutina scorzettiae, assembly GCA_030563345.1. Classification (NCBI taxonomy): domain Eukaryota; kingdom Fungi; phylum Ascomycota; class Pichiomycetes; order Serinales; family Debaryomycetaceae; genus Diutina; species Diutina scorzettiae. The sequence goes on from JAKUCB010000004.1 coordinate 297,256, forward strand.
TATGGGAGGCACGACCTTACAGGGCTCGTAACCTAGGGGGAGCGACAGTGCTCACCCTCAATGCCAAAAAGCGCGCGCCGGGGCTCGTGTCCTCGGATGGTGGCTACTGCCAATTCCGAGACAGCTCGCTGGATGATGCATGCATGTCTTGGAAGTGGAGTGGCGCAAAAATACCTCCTTGTGTACACACCGTTCTCCTTCACGTTAGGTGAGGTAAGTTTAGTGAACTTGCGCCACTGTTACGTCACCTGGGAGTCGAGTATTACTGGTCTGTATTTCCGTTACCATAGTGGAGGGTAGTAGTTATTGGTGGTAGTATTTATAGTGATAGAGTAGTATAGTGAATAGTAACAGTAATAGTGTATAGTAATACTAAATTAGTAATAATGAAATAGTAATGTGTACCAAGTGAATTAGTGTAATAGTAATAGTGTACTAAGTGAGTAAGTGTAACAAGTGAAAAATTGTTTATCTTATATTTCTTGTGTGCCGTTGAGTGCCCATTGCTAGACTCGTCTTTCTATTTGGTGCGCTTTTCCCTCCCCTCCCCCTCTCTGATTATCGTTACCACCACTTTAATTCGCTTGTCTCATTTTTCGCTTCCAGCTGTCCTTTGTTTACCCGCACTGTCTAACCCCATGGAACAGTTATACCCGCGGCATGGGAACCACACCTCCCTGGACCACTCCCAGCTGCCCCACTACGCAAATTTACCATACACTTGGATAACACTCGCTGCTCTGGCAGGCTATGTGGCGGTGTTTTTCGCCGTCCACACCGCCTATATCGGCACTAGAATCCCCAAACTGTACTACACCGCTAGCGTGGTGATGCTATTAGCAATGGTGGTGGCGTTGATATCATTTCTGAGCGGCATTGGCTCCTACTACCAACAGCGGGGCCTGAGCATTTTTTTAAAGCGGCTAGCACGGGTGGGATATGCATTAGTGCCGCTCTTGGCGCTGCTTCTGTTCCGGCCACCAAAATTCGGCTACCTTTCCCGTATACGACTCCACAAGTGGGCGGGGTGGATCGTAACCGCCCTCACCACCGTGCACGGGGTAGGCTTCATGTTTAAGTGGTATGTTCAGGATACTCTCGGCGCTAAGTTGGCGAAATTGACCAACGTGGCGGGGCTTGTGATTATGCTCCTTCAATGGGGGTTTATTGCGGTGCTGTTCACTGGTATTCGCTACAGCTGGTGGTATTGGGTTCATAATGCCATGGCCATGGTGTATGTGTTCGTAACAATCTACCACGCCGATCCCGGGGTGGTGCTCCTCGGCATTCTTGGCGTTGCCTTTTGTGGTGTCCAGGTGACCACCCACTTTTTCAGCACTGCCGTGCTTGAAGTGCTGGTGCTTGCTCATCCCAATTCGTCGCTTGTGGTGGCGCGGATTCCTTCCGTACACCAGGTGGTGCCCGGGGGCCACATCCGTCTTTCTTCCCACTGGTATCTCCCCCTGCATCCGTATACGGTGGCTGGTAGTGGCGAGTATCTCGAATTGGTGGTGTCGCGCCGCCGCTACGATATCACCCATTCGTCCAAGCTCATGGGACCCTACCTGCTGGAGGTACCTGCCTATCCCCCCACCACCGCTCTTACCATCTGCTGTGGTGGTCTGGGAATTTCAATGGCCATGGGTCTCATCCAGGCATATCCGTCGCTGAACATTATCTGGTGTATCAAGGCTATTGATGATTTACATGTGCTTAGTCATCTTAGCCACAAAATAGACCCTAGCCATCTCCAAGTCTATCTCACTAGAGGATCGAGAGCCGCCGCCAACGAGCCCGAGGCCGAACCCGAGACCGAAGGCCTTATGATGCACGATTTGTCCCATTCGCCCGTGGACAAGTCGTCCATCAATACTGGCCGTCCCCTCTGGAACCAACTCATCACTGCTGATAGTCTGGTGGTGGTGGTGGCCTGTGGGCCGCCTCTGCTCGTGTCCCAAGTACGTCACCATCTGCAATCCGAGGGGATTCCATTTGTAGCCGAGCCTTATGCCATGTAATTACACTCAATGTCACAACAAGTACTGAAAAGGATCTTTTACGATAATGTCGCTATGGCAATGTCTTGCGCATGTGGCGAGTAATTTTATAGCAATGTTGGTTGCTTTTGTTACGCCCTTTCCAACTTTAAATGCGAAATAGGCCACTCCCAGAGGCGGTGGTGGGAATTGCTTGTGAAGTTTACCACTAGCAAAGGCGAAAGCTCGTCCCACTGATGGAGATTCTGTGGCATTCACCACCGTTATCGTGTCGTCCGCCTCTAATTTAGTTGTTGTTTGTTCTGTCCGAGAAAATGTCGTTATATCCGCGTATCACCGTTTTCCCCCGAGCTTGCCTACACACCCGCAGTGTTGTCGCTGTCGACATGCGCCTTAACCTAACTTCATTGACGCGCAAAAATCCTGGCAATCGTTGTCATGGTTCGTGCATGAGTGGGGGCTAATTCTAGAATTTCACCCGTTTTGTAATGATAGATTGATCTTAAGCACTTGTTACCGCCGAACCCGCCTGGATCTGATTCCATCACCCTCACCAACCACATGTGTCATCGCCGATGGATATGTCAACTTGATCCTGCTTCTTTTGCATATCTTTCCCGATTTAGCCATTTATAACGTCACCACATTACGTGATGGTGCGTCAAGCATTTTCCAAACTATAGGCATGTATATTTTACACATGGACGGTTCCATTGGCAATATCCATGCAAATATTCTTATGTTCGTTAACGGAAACCACCCCTTACGAAACTTTCTGTTATCGGCGTCATTGACGCTCCCCTGGGGTCACTGCGATAGCACTGCCGTAGCACCGCCGTCTACAATAGTACTCTGGACAATAATTTCATTTGCCGCCTCAGCCACTTGGTGGCAAGTATAGTTTATGTCTCACTTTTATTTTGCCACTTGGTAACTTGCGATAATGAAATTTTTTTGTGACATGAAACAAACATGTCAAATATGTTAAGGTGTTGCGGCTATCCACAATTTAGCACATTTGACGCTAATATGAAAGCATAGAATAGTAAGAAGTAGCGGGGCTTTCGCTGGTGTTGTTTTCACGTGCATGCAAATTTTCTCATGCATAGAGCATTTGACAGTTCTCGTGCCTCCAATGTCAGTGGAATCGCCACCTTCGCCACCGCCGGTGGTGGTGGCTAATGAAAACGATACCGCGACCTATACTTATGGCGATCTCTACCTGTTGGATTGCGCTGGCGATTCGTGGCGGCTGCCTCTATCAGTTATAGGGTTCATCGACCAAAATGCGTTCTTTGCCCAAGTAGAACAGCATCGGCTTGAGTTACCTCGGTCAGCCCCGGTGGTATGCGCTCAATGGAATCTGTTGATCGCTGTGCTGTATCCGGCAAGAAAGTATGGTATTCTGAGAATGGATCTGGTGGATTCTAGCAAGTTAAAGTGTTCTGATTTAAAGGTGGGACACGCTGCTGTATATAAAAAGGGCCAGGACCACTGGCAATACGTGGAGACGCCTCCCCAGCACCTATATAAGGTGCTGTTGGACCCCTATCGCCGGGAACTGCGCAAGATTCTCGCTGTGTTGGCGGATGAATGCGACGTGGTGCAAAAGGCGAGTGTCGATGAGTCGTATCTTGATTTAGGCCGATTGGTGGTGGCTGAGCTTAAACTTCGTGGGTGGTACCACCCATACCATCCCGTAGATGACCCACTTCCTCCGGTGGCGTCGCTTGCCGGAGTAGAAGCCGTCCGATACTATGGCGTGGTCAGTGACGACTACCACCAAATTAACAATTGGCACGATCTAGTCATTGCCATTGGTTCCCGCATCCTCTACTCTATTCGTCAGACTCTAGAAACCAAACTAAGTTATCTCACCAGTGGCGGGGTGGCTTCCACCAAGAAAATCGCTAAATTGGCCGGTGGCTGCCACAAACCAGACAACCAGACGGTGGTGCCGCAAGCGAAAGTGGCCAAGTTTTTGTCCCGGTTTAGATTCACCGATATTACTGGCATGGGCGGCGCCGAAGGTAAAGAAATTCTATTAAAACTCGGGGTGCCCCCCGACGAAACGGATCAAATGGGCTACATCAGGGCAAACTATGATGTGGGCCTCCTCCATCAAACGCTAGACTCGCTGGCTCAGTTTGTCTACGACATCGTCAGAGGAAGCCACCGCGAACAGCTTCGCCATGAGCTTGCGGTCAAGCAAATGGTGAGTCGGAAGAATCTAGTAGGAAGGGCCCAGCTCCGCACCGTGGGCGACGGCCACGACTGGCTCGTGGTGTTTGTAGCCGACCTCATTAACCGCATCATCGATCTAGACGACGAATATAGCGACACCCACCGCCCCAAAACCATGGGCGTTCACCTCAACTTACCCGGAGCGCCCATGATTCAGAGACAGTGCAAAATCGCCATGTTTTCCGACTTGGATAAGCTCCGACCTCATCTTGTCGTCACCGGCGCCAAACTCTTAAAAACGGTGCTCTTGGACCTGAGGTGTATCGACCAATGGGACGACCTCCGGTGGCAGCGCCAGAAAATCAAGCCCACCACCGGCATGGGCATCTCGCTACTGAACTTCGCCACCATCGCTGATCAGCCACTGATCGACGCCTTCGCTACAGCACGGAAATCGTCATCACCAACTCGTCCACAGCTTTCGACTGCCTCACCACCAATGTCGCTCCCCTTACATGTAAATCCGAAAATATGTCCGCCTACGGATAAACCTGTGTATAAGCGGCGGAAGCTCCCCGACATTAGAACGACATTACATCGTCAACTGGCATGGAAGGAGACACTTCTAGCATCAGGGTGGTGTTCCAAATGCAACCTGTGTTATGCTTCTGGAAGCGAACACCACGACTACCATATGGCGATCGACCTCCAGCAAAAATTGGACCGGTTACATTAGTAGAAGCTATGTATATTAAAAGAAAGAGACTAATCTTGGTGCTGGGCAAGACGGAGAATCCGCTGCTTGTACACCTCCTCGTCATCGCGCCGCTTCTGCACCGCCGCAGCAAGCTCATGGTCCAATTTCATGTCGAGTTTCCTTAGTTGGTTCCCTTTGCCCGATCTGGTCATAATCTTCACCAGCATGTCCGTCGACATCATAGGGGCGTCAAGAGGTGCCCGGCGGAGACCCAGGTTGCGCTGGTGCTGATTCATCAGGTCGATTACAAACCGCCTCATTTCCCGATCAATGTCTGCCGCAAGCCGCTCGTCCTCGATCACCCGTTCCACTTCCAAGCCGTCGTCAGAGTCGGAATCATCATCTGTTTCGGAGTCCGAATCGTCGGATTCGTCGCTTGACGAAGCCAGGTCGTATCCCGGCACCTCCTCGTCCCCCGCCTCTTCATCTTCCGCCTCTTCGACGTCGTCATCGTCATCAATCATGTCGTCCTTTTCTTCCCAGTCGTCATTGGCTCGTTCGGTGGCAAACTGCTGGAGAAGGCGCGCTGCCTCCACCAACGAGTTGACGGGAGGCAGCCTGACCACGTCCTCATACTTGGCTAACACTTCGTTATATGTACATCGAATGTCAGCGGGAATTTCCTGTTTGCACAAGGCATAAAATTGAACAAAAACGATCAACGACCGTAAGTGGGAGGTAGCGGAATTGTCAGCCGCCCCCGGAAGTTTCTGGAGGGCCTTAAGACCCACGCACACCAAGTGGAGACGGAAAAAGTTGTTGGGTAAGTCAATGGCGACCTCTGCCCCGGGAAGCGGCTGGTTGTTGGCATGGCCCAACGTCATGATCTTGTAGAAAACCGTAATAAGGAAACGCAACCCCACAATCTGGCTGTTGCTACATTCTGTCAAAAACCGCACCTGGGCCATCCGAGTCCGACTTTGGCGGTAGTCATTCAATTCTAGCCCGCGTTTAATCAGCTCCACAAGGTTATCAATCACCTTGACGGTGGCGGCGCGGTTCTTGGGCGCGATGATCTTGAAGAGCTTGGCCAAGTACGGCAAGTTGGGGTATGTGGTCAATTCCGGGTGCGAGAACCTCTCGAGCCATACAGGTACCAATTCCGGGTCGGTAGAGGCATCAGTAATGGCAAAAAGATTAAGAATTTGGCCCCAAGTGGTGGAATTAAGCTGGGGACCAAGTAGCTCCGACATGAACTGCTGTTTATCGGTGAGCTCGGGCTCGGGCTCGACCACGGCCAATGCCGGCGTCGATACCGGCTCCACCACCTGGATCAACGCCTTGATAGCCAATTTTTCGTTGACAGAAAGATTGGAGCCGTTGTGCATCTTTTTCAACAACTCCACCATCTGCTTCATCAATTCGCCATGTTCGGCATCGTAGTAAAAAAATCGCCCCCCTTGTTGGTAAAACACCGTAAGAAGGTCTATATTGGCGCCGATGTGCACGTTCCTCGTCAAGGTGCGAATCTTGTGGAACAAGGTGTGTTGTGGAACCAAATGGAACATTGCAAGCTCGACAAATAAAAACACATGCTGGAACTTGATATTGGTGCGAAACCCTTTATCTAGCTGGTCCACCAATTGGGGGACGAGGTCTCCACAGTCGTTGGCAATGATTGCCAATAACCGGGCGTATAAGGAATACGTCAGCGTCAGAGTCGAACTCAGAATGTCCAACACTTGTTTGTGAATTCTCTGGCGGGTGGCCTTGTTGTTGAACAGCCCGGATACAAGAAGATACGCCAATTGGTCAACGTTATCAGCAGAAATCAATTCAAGCCGGGCAAACCATTGGGTCACCTCGATGGCGGTCCAATTTGCCGAGGTACCCTTTTCCGCCAAGGTATTGATCGTAGGTATCAGCATGTAGAATGCCCTGTGAGCGGCGGATTCAAACACAAACTCGTCCTGTTGTTTCACCACCTCCACCTGAGGTAAAGCGTCATCGTCGCTGATCTCGGCTTCCACTTGGGGCAACTCGTAGCCCATCACGGTGGAAATGGTCCCTGCAGCAGCAGAAAACTGTTTGAGAGAGGACTCGAGCCGTTCCACCTCCTCGACGTGTTCGGGAAGAAACCGGCCCGTACCAATGGCGGCCTTTTGGTTGCGGCGTTTCGCTTTAACAAGCCTATTCCTGGTGGTGGAAATATGGTCACAGACGGCGTTGTAGTATACTTCCACTATTTTCGTCAACGCAGGGCCCTGGCCCAATTGGGCAAATTGGTCGCTGCCATAGCGCTTGACCAAACGGGTCACCACCGGAAGCATGTCTCCCAGGGAAAACCGTTGCAGCAAAGTATCTTTTACCACCACCACAATCGCTGATTCCCGTTCGAGTTTGGCGTAGCGTTTCTGGTAACCATCGGGTAACAAACTTCGTTCGGCTTGGCCAATGGTTTCAAAAAGACCCGCCGTCAAAAATTCCGCCACCACTTCCACAAGCACCGCCACTTGTTTGCTCTCCACCTCTTTGATGGCAGATATAATCCCAGCATTCACCACCGAGGTAACTACCCCGCCAAACCGCTGGTGAAGCGCCAGCACCACTTCCAACACCGCCAAAATATCATCTCGTTTGGAGAGTCTTCCAATGGAGTATTCTAATGCAGAACAAACTTCCAGGATGTACTTTGTGAGCGACACTTGGTTGATTTCATTGACAATGGTGGTTTTTGATTCTGCCAGCACCATTCGAAGACGCTTGATAAGAGCGGTGTTTTTCTTTAACAGGGAATCTAGCTTTTTGGCTAACATCGGCTCATCAATGAGCCATGCTGACACATTGGCGGCGTGAACGGCTTCACGATCCATGAAAAGTTTGTCGTGGAATGAGGGACGGAGAGGTGGTTGGTGTGGTGAGAACAGAGTAAAAAAAGAGATATTACAGGAAGTTAATAGATTTTGACCGCTATTTGGTAGAACAAACAAAGAATTTGCTACTATAGACTGTATTAAAGATTGGGGTACAACTTATATACACCCCTAGAGAAGGTCAATAAAGTGCGACACATCCAAAGGGAACAGAAAATCAGCAAGAGAACATCACAGCAGCAAAACGAGAGAAAACATCATAGCAGCATAGTAGAAAGACATCACAGCAGCAAAACAATCCTACAACCGAATAGAATCACCATAATACAAAAATTGTCAAACTCTACCATTTCGCTTACCGCATTTAAAAATAGATAATTCCACCCCTCTTCAAATACCCCCTTTATTTCTCTCTAATTATTAACCTTCATAAACAATTCTCTTAATCCTTCCCTTTATGATTGGTTCATGCACGACAGAATCTCCTGGAAAAAAATCTCCTTTCCCTTCCCTTTCTCACTCCTCTCTCCTCCACCCTATTAAAAAATAACTCTTCTCTACTTACATGGAAATATTCTTCCCCACTAAAAATATTCTCCAATTTTCTTGGCACCAAATACTGGCTCCAAATAAACAACCATTAACATGCAAGATTATCTCAAGATAAAACATCAGTGAAATATTAATGGTTTCCTATCAACGCACCGCGGCTAACCCTATTGTCAGAGTGGATTGTGACAATCATCCACATGAATGAATGAAAATAGAGTGTGGCGGCCAGAGATTTGCCTCATGTGTTTCGCCTTTTTGTACTACCTGCTGGGTCCAAATAATTCATCTGGCCATGGAAGCGATGCCAAGTATTTGTTAAGTACCCGGAGATATTATTATAGTGGGTCCGGCATTACACTACTTGAGATGGGATGATTTCCCGAACGACAAATTTTTGCATTCCAGCGCCAATGGGCTGTATGAGCCTTGATAAAAACGACACTCTGGACGCCATGGTTTCGGATGGGACGGTCACCCGAGTTTCTCCGAGCGGGTGATGGCGCATCTCCGATTTATAGGATGTATGCACCAACAAAAATACAAGTTACATATAATTTGATGGAAGATATCCGAAAAGTGAAGGTTGGAGGTAAGTGATAAACTAAACAGACAATTTAGAAAAACGGATTTGGCATAGGTTATTTTTAATTTTTTAGCCATTTCATTTCTTCTCTGACCAATCTAGTGACGTCATGTGTTTCACACGCTATCGTAAATTATACTTCATTGGGATACTATCCAATTTTCGGGAGCAAAAACGTGCAACTATACCCTAGGTTTCACTTACCCAATGACTAGACGCTATCCCCCTTTCCCCCTTGCTATTTACCCTAGTGTCCAGAGGCATACCATTCAATAATCACCCTAACTGTCTTGGGTCAGGGTTAGCCAGCATTGGCTTTTCGAAACGTGGCTTTGATTAACGTCGATAAGACTTTTCCACAGTGAAAAGATAAAACAAACAAAGAGCATCAGCTGGAGTACACACCCCACCTCAAATTCCTCCTTCACACAAGGCGTTTCATGATATTTCCAACCCTGAAGATGGCATCTAGTCCATGCCATGTCTCCGGTAGGTGTTGGAGTTAGTGTCCAGTCAAAATGGACAATTTTTGGTTAACTCATGGATACTGCCATTGGCACCACCATGTTTATGAATTCACCCAACGGTTGCCTTTCCTTCGCGGATAGTGTGAATACACGTAGATCTTTCTTACTGAAAGAGCTTTATAATGCGGGGATTCCTATACGTGAATCTGGTCTAATCAACATGATCAATTCGCTTGATATGGTTTTATTGTACCTTTTGGGGAAGTACAAGTATTGATTCATAGATGATTGAGTTAATTTGTCGTCAACCGCTAGGTTACCAAACTTCTACCAGAGTGTACTGAAAACGGGGTAATTTAAATAATTGAGCCCGTGATATTTACCAACAATCGAATCAAGCGAAGCCATGTTTTTTAGTGATTATCTAATTTACACTGCTTTAGTGTGTGCCTTGATAGTAGAATCTGGCCGGAACCATCAGCCACTGAAGGCTAATTTTGAGGCTTGTGTGCTACGATTTATCCCACCAACTGTGGCAAGTGGCTGCAGACTTGATCGATAATACTGGCAATTTTCCAAGTATGAAATTTCATAATTGTTGGTAGTAACATCTCAGTTCATGTGATAAGGTCCCACGGGAAAACTTTCAGCTATTAGGGTAACGGTGTTAGAGGAGATTTGCGTTGAATGGCTACAAAAATCGAATCACTGGTGCATTCACTCGTCAGAATTTGTACCGAATGTCTAGTGAGCAAACTGGCACATCTCGAACAAATCGAACTATTAAAATTTAGCTCTTTTCTAGTATGTTAAACACCACTAATCCGAGAATGAAAGTTAGTTATTTCCTGCAATTCAGCCACATCTGCACAACTAAATTCACACTGCAAAAAGGGGCAACCATCCTGCAACAATAGAACGTGGTCTGCAATTATTGAATGCGAAGCTGTATCACAACAATTACATCAACGGACAATCCAGCAATCGTGAAAACCCATGGAAATCGAGAAATTTTGATTTCACGGGCACCAACCATGAACAATCAATTTTTCAAAAAATCATGTACAATAACACACTTTACCATCTGCATTATCATGTAATATATGCTCACCTCTTCCTAGTTTGGAAGTTAGAAAATTTGCCTATTGTATGTTTACGTTGCGTCACCTTATTATTGGTGTAGCATACCACAGATATCATAAGAAGTTTAGCCGCCCCCATCAGGGATACAGTTAGAAATTTCAGGGAATAAGATATTTCATAATGTGGGATTTTTTTTAGTAGATTTTGATATTCTATACCACCATATATATTCGCCATCGGTGTTTTTATCGGCTACTTCTCTAGTTTCTTAATCACCGAAACCGCATCCGATAACACCTCCATAGGCTCAGGTTTCCATTTCCCGTTGGAAATGGTGCTAACGAGCGATTCCGTACCAAGACTCTTGCCACTATTGGCCCCGGCATAAACCAAATTCGATAATATATAAGCCACCCTAAGCACCAATTGGTCATCGTCTGCTTGGGACAGTAGAATCTCGGTAATCTCATCCACTAGCGTGGCCGCTACTTCATGTGCCACCAACACTTGACTAATCATCTCAAATTCCGACGTGGCATTGGCAAGTAACCCGGCAATTGTTTCCTGGAGCTTTACGTCGGGTGCTAGTAATAATTTTACTGCCAATTGACACCGTTTTGCGTTTTCGGAAACATCCAAATTGAAAAACTTGGCCAACATTTCCGGCTCGGAGATGACGTTGGACACCAACTCCCATCCTGCACGCTGGAGAGGAAGATTATCGGAGTCAACAATGAATTGACAAATATAGTCATCAAACGTGCGTCTAATCACCGTCTGACGTAGTTTGGGGTTAGGCAACAGCGTCAAATTGGTGAGAGCCAAGAGACTCTCATACTTGTCCACTGACGTCACCTTGTCAAGATAGATTTCCCCCAGAAAATTGCCATTATAATGGGAAATGTTCGGACCCAAAAGTTCCACCAAAAACGGCACCGACAGGATAATATCGTGTTTCGCAAATGCTAGCGCAGGGTTCACCGAATAGATTATTTTCGCAAGCGCTCGAAGCGCAAGTAGCCGCACCTCCACCGATGCACTATCAATCGGTCGTGTCTCGGCAATCGTTCCTGACTTGTCCACAGTAGAGTATTTCACCAAGTAGTTCAACACAATCGCCAATCCTCCCTGTTTGACCAATTCGTTACGAACATGGCGCAGCTGGGAGGGATCAAATACGTTGGCAAGGTTGTATACAACTTTAATCACCTGGTCAATCACTGCCTGGGAGTCAGGAACCTTGCTGATGGTGGAGATGACGTTTAGAGTCAAGAGGTGGTTGTTGAACCGGTCAACCGCCAGTTTTGTGTCTTCTCCATCCTCAGGTGGAGCGTTGGGAGTAACCGCCTGTTGAAACTTCTGCTGGGTATTATTTTCACCAAGAGTAGTAAGATTGGCTAGAATCACCACTGCGCCGTAAGCATTGTGTTTTACCAGGCCGAGAATGGTCTCCAAAGCGTCGTCATTTCTCCGCACGAGTTCCTTGACCTTGGGGTTAAGCAGAAGGTAGGCTAGCCCTTCGATGGCCTCTTCTCGAGACAAATTGTTCAACAATTCGTTGGCCAATTTCTCAACGCTGACCTTTTTATCGCCTGCCTTGATAAAATTCCAAAGTTTGACGATACACACCGCCGATAGAAGTCTGACATTACTGTTGCCGTTATCCAACCCTTGTACGAGTACATTAAGGTATTGGAGATTGAAATTGCGACACTCGTCGGTGATGCACGAGCTGGAAAAAAGCTCTAACGTCAGAGTAATCACCAACGTATCGTGAGTTGCCTTTGAAAGCTGTGTTTCGATGGTTTTCACCGACTTTTGCGTGTATATCGGAGTTACCACTTGGGGGATTAATGGAAAACACACAGTCATCACCGCCACAAAGTTGAGGTATTGGCCACGGTCCATTTCATCATCATCGGCAAGCACTTCTAGGTAGTCTTTAATCACTGCCTCGGCATTTTCCCCTACCTGTTTAAGAAATTTAATCACAACCATTGTCACAATCAGTAGGCACTGTTTGTAGACTTTATCATAGCCTGGATTTAACAACGGTAACAATTGGTAAAGGTGCTGAGCATTATAGGTGGCATTGGGAAGGAGAAGGCATTGGAGGTAGGCATGGACGAGAAAACGGTAGTTTGCGGCATTGTCGGGGTTGACGGGAAGACGTTGTTTCAACTGGTTTCGAACGTCCACTAGGTATTGGTCAACTATTTCAGGATTTGCGGTGGAAAGAGATGTGATGATGGGTTTAATGTCACCATCTGGTTCAAGCGGCGCAAACAGTGCCCATGGGTCGTCTTCGTTCATGTCAGTAGTAATGCGAGAGGAACAATTAACTAGTAAGCACGTCAGAAAATAGAATCTCTAAACCACTAAGCGAGAACCGAGGGATAAATCGTGTTAATAATGGAAACAGTGGATTATGTAGAAATGTGTGGATTAAAGTTGACGGTAGCGTTCACCAATGGAAGCAAATAGTAGCAAATAGAAACAAATAGAAGGTGCACAATGATTAAGCACAAAAGATGTTTACCGCCAATCAAACAAATACAATTCACCCTAACCTCCTCTCGGTTGCCCAAACACACCTCCCTGCCCTATCCTCTTACCACCTACATTTCCCTATCCATCCTTTTTTCGTTCCTGTCGCACTCTTCAAACCACCTCTCCCATGGACACCTTTACCGTCCTAGACAAATACACCCAGGACCTCTCCAACCTTCCGCTGGAAGTGAAATTTCTTCTAGACGAAATCAAAACAAAAGATGCCCAGCTACAAGAAACCCGGCGCAGATGGCAGTCGCGGGATGCTCAACTCCACAAGTTTATCCAACAAAACCTGACCCTTTCCAAACACCCCAAAGAAAGCCAAATGAATAGCAAAATCGAAGAGGACCAGAGACAGGTGCTTCGTATTCAGAAGGAAAAGGTGTTGCTTGCCAATACCGCGTTGTATATCGTGTCGAAGCATTTGTTTACACTTGAAGAGGACATTTCCAAATTGGAAGCGGAAGATTTGCTTCCCCCCGAATCGTCTGTGATTGGCGAAGAGTATAAAGACCTGGGGGGATCGGATTCGGCGATTTCCGGGCTGGCTACCCCCCGGAACACTCCCCTGGCTACCCCGAGTGAAGTGCGACGGCCGTTAAAGAGAAAGATGGGGTCTCTCAGGACAATGGGAGGCAGCCGGTTAAAACGACGGCTTAACTTGGATGATGACGACGATGAAGATCGGATATCCACCGGTCTGTTTGCATTGACAGGCGATGACTTTGAGCCCCATAGCCATCTGGGTCCTGGTGGCGATGATGCAGATAATAATTTGTACTGCTTCTGCCAGCGGGTTCTGTTTGGTGAAATGATTGGTTGTGATAATGATGATTGTAAGTTTGAGTGGTTTCATTGGAGTTGTGTGGGGATCACCAGCCCGCCTAAGGATGATGAAGTTTGGTACTGTCCGGATTGTTCGCCAAAGATGGAGAAGCGCAAAAAGAAACGGAAGATTCAATGATAATGATAATGATAATGATTATAGATAATAAACTGTTGACGATGAATAGGATTAGGTAGTAACAATAACACTAACGATGGTAATAGCCAATGATGATACTTTTATTCCCCGATTTTATACCCCTCTTTACCTCTTGTTGTTGTCTTTTCCACGCCATCTTTGCCATACTTTGATTCCAAATTTTCCATTTCTAAAATTCCGTGTCTAATTTTCCTATTCTACATTTCCCTTCCACGTTAACTTTTCCTTATCTCCTATTGATTTCCTTTCCATTTTTCCTTCTTATTTTCCTACATTTCTTTCATATTTCTCCTTTTCCCTGTCTTCTCTTCTCCAGATTTTCCTCCATCTCAGTCGCACACCATGTTCCTACGACCCATCCCGTCCATGCTGATACGGCGTTTCAATATCCGCCTATCGCTGGCCATTCTCCTCCCTTCCAGATCCTACTCGTTCAATTACCTTACTTCTTGGACCCAACTCCAACAACACGTCGAATCATCCACCCCCGAAAATTTTAACCAGTTTGCTAACGATGCCTTTGAAACAGCCATGGATATCCAGAACCAAACCACCGCGGAGAATGATGCGGAATTTGTAGATTCAAAAAACATCCAGTTTTTCCAAGTCATCGACGAGATTTTTGCAAAGGGTTCGGCGTCGTTTTCCCAATCGCTTCTCAATACCCTTTTACTTCACTACCCCACCACCCCGGTAGCGCTTCATTTGATCAAAACCTACTATGAAAAGAACCAACCAGGTACGGTGGTGGATAAAGACGTGGCGTTGGTGGCGCTTCGGAGCGCCCTATGGAATGGCGACTTTTCCAATGCCATCAAATTGACCGATATCACCGTCGGCCACCCGCTGTACATTTCTAAGCAGAACCAGACGCTTAAGAAGGGGTTTACCCAGCTTGTGGTGTCGCTGGCGGCGATCACCGTCATGTCCAAGTATGGGGTGGACGGTTTGATTGACGCCGGAGTGCTCTCCGATCTGTGGCGTCATTTGAGCGGGCTTAACCTGATGATTTTGACCTACTTTTTGAATCTGAGTTTTTTCCTTACCGTAGTCAAGTTTGGCCGACAATTGGCGCTGTCTGGTGGCGATTATTTGACCTGGCAAAAAGGGACATTCTACACCCATTGGTTCCGCCACGCCGACGAGATGCTTTTTTGTTCGAAGATTGTCGAGGCAGACAGAGAGCTTAACCGTGGGGAAAACACCCCCCAGTTGATGAATGAACTTTGCCGGACTGACGATGACATTTTCTCCAACCCCCATACTTTAAAACCAGGTTATACTAGAGATGGGAATAAGATCCGGTTACTCGCAGCCAAGGACAACTTGGACGACTTGATGATGCAAGCGTACTGGATGCTGGGAGGAGATGGGTTTGAGTGGGTAGAACCGGATCAGGACCCGGCACTGCTCATGTGGAAGCAGCATTTAGCCAAGTATAATAAGGCGGGAGTCAACGATGGTGACGAGTACCCCCTGCTCCGGTGGGCCGAAGAGTTGAATGGCATTGACAAACAATAATCAACACCCCCGGTGTCAATGTATATAGTGCTTATGTAATCAATGTTCCACGGGCTCTTGACCTAGATGCTCGGAAATTTTATGCTGTCATGCACTGGTGGCTGCGTCATTTCCATTCGACTCTCGCCTTGATAAGCCACCCGGTGACGTCAGTGGCTAGTGAAACTTTGTGGCGCCCGCATGAACTATGTAAGCACTATGATATAACAATCAATTATCATATGCCTGAATTATCCGATCGTCGGAGCAAGTAACCGTATTAATCAGCCACCAGGCGTACATGAAAGCATGCCTTTTCATGATGTCAGTGGCTAGTAAGGCTAAACATGTGGCGAACGCCTTATCGACGCCAGCAACATGACAATACATGATCAATCGGATGATATTATCTGTCGACATTTACAGCTAGATCTTGATTGATGAATATCACATTGTAATTATAAACGAAATGTAACCACTAGTTACTTGTCAATTGATGATTGACATGTTTGATAGTGGCCACTTATTATTCGTAAATACACCACGGTGATAAGAATCGCTTTCCCGATTGACATTCTTGGCATCCTTTTAAAATTAAGCAGTTTGAAGGGGGAGGAGTGACATATTGATGGCACATGTGGAAAAATAAAAGCGAAAGGACAATCGCAAATAAGTGAGGCGGACGGGCATAATACGTACTGGTTCGCCAGTTGTGGTTTGATGACATTGCATAATCTTGCGTGGCGGAATGGCTGGGGGCTCTTGATAGATTTTTGTAACTCCGGGCGGATATAGACGGTGAAGGATAATTGGCATACTAAGACAATAATAACAAACCATGTCAAGAGAATAAAAAAAAATAGCTAAATAGGGTGATGAGAATGGATATATGCCGATATTACTATACACATCTGGATCATTGGTTGTCTACCCAGTCGGAATGAGGAATGAGTCGAATGTCGAATTCTGTTTCCATCTTGAGCTCGTCCCAGGGATTGAAATTGTGCCAGGCAACTTCAAACTCTTCATCCAGCTCGATTGAAAACGACCCCAATTGGATATGAGGTTTGGTATAATTGGGGTTCACAAATGGCAGTTTTCCTTCAAGAATGAGATCGACCCGTTCCATTTTATTGAGCTCGTCGACGGATGCTAATTCCCCCGTCAAAAGCTCGGTAAATCGCTTTTCGTTGGCGTCGCGAATGGTGGTGTAGAGTTCGGTGTAGTGCCCGTTCCGGTTGAGGCCTTGGATGATCTTCAGGTTGAACGGTGATTTCACCGGCGGCTGCACTCCTTCGCTTTCCTTGGCCTTAAGCCATTGGTTGACCATTTCTGACCATTGGGGAAATGCCATCGGCGTATACAAGTCATAGGCGCCAAACCACCACAGTGGTTGGTGGCCATGGCGGGTGCTGACCTTGCGCCAGTGCTTTGCCTCGTCATACCATGGGTCATATGGAAGAACCATTCTTGCAATTTCCAACCCCAGGCCAAAAACTAGCACTGTGCCGGCCAACGCTGGCACCGAGCACCGAAATAATGATTTTGCTCTAGACAGGTGGTACAATCGCAGATTCCGGTAGATCAGTCTTGCCTTTGAAAACAGCCACACCCCTAGAAATAATTGGATGCCCGTGGCCAGTGCCAACGCAACCCGATTATCCAGAGCTGGGGTGAATGGTCCCCACATTAGACCAACCAGGGGATTGTGGGGGATGGCGATTCGAATCACGGTGTTTCCGTCCAGCAGGTTTATCCCCAGGGATGATGCGGAGGAGCCAGCTTCATCGGGAGGGGGGATATAACCCATTGTAGCTGGTTATATGTGAGAGAAGTGGGTGGAAGTGAGGAAGGTAGAAATTACCGAACGAGATGAGAAATCAGAAAGAAAATAAGGTCGGGGGTAGAAGGGGGCGTGTGTGTTTACGAGTGACTATAATAGAACAATATATTTATTTAAATTAGCATCCTGTAACTACATCCATCGTAGCCGATATCTACCAATAGTGCGACTGGTAAATCAAAGTGCGAGTGGTGGTGGTCCGGTATACGGCGGAAGTAGGTAGTATAAAAAAAAAGGAGTAACGTTACAAGGGAGTATGGTTTTATTAATATCCAGTATCTGGAGTCTAGTTTCTCGTCTCTAGTTTCCGATGTCAGTCTCTGGTTATCATATCTAGTTCTGATTATTCTTTAAATGAATATTGTTATCATAACCACAAGTGATATACGAACCGTTAAATGGAAACGTCGTACCATCCCCCGCTTATGTAATCCAGTGCCATCAACGATCAGTCTGGGGTATCGGTTACTTCTGTGTAACAATAATAAAATAGACCCATTTGTTTAGGACTCTACTTCGCTCAACCACATCAAACACCCTGATGGACGCTCATCGTTACTCCCTCTTCTTCTACACTAACACCACTTCTGAACTTGCTGTCATCGTTCATCGGTGGTAGAAACTTCATAACGTATGCAATATCTATTCAATTACTGTTCCCCGGCAAACAATTCTTCCTTGAGGTCAATCCCCAATTCCTTTCTAATGTCAGTCAATTCTTCAAGGTAAGCAGCGTATTGTTGCTTGTTTTCAACCTTGTGTTGCAAAGCTTCAAACACTCTCACAGCAGTGGGGTAGTCGTTGACTCTTCTGCAAGCTTGCAAAGCCTTTTCAATGACAACGGGAGCAGGCACCAAGTCGTAGGAGAAACAGTTGTTCAAGATTCTTTGAACTTCAAACAAGTCGTAGGCACCTTCGAATTCCTTTTCGTATCTGGCAGTGAATTCTTCAAAAGTTTCTTCCTTGTGTTCGGCAGAGTAGAATCTCACAGGAGTGATTCTGGAAACAGCCAAAGCCCGGGGAGCAGCACGAGGCATAGCAACTCTGGCTCTAAGCGTAGCACGGATAACGGACGACATCATGGTAAACTTTGACACACTAGGTTTTTTTTCGCGGTTTTATGTGAGCAATGATCAACGAATTCATTGGTTGAAAAATGCGTGAGTATGCAGGCATGGTGGCCAGATGAGAGATGGCGGGGTTTTGAATGGTGGGTGAGGGAATGTGGTGAAAGTAGTGGAGGTGGGGAGAATGGGGTCGATGTTGAACACCAGGTGGTGCGGATTGGCTATCCTTTCTAAAAATTACCCCTTCTGGTGTTAGATAGCTAATCAGGCAATGATTGCAGATCAGGCAATGTCCGGGATTTGAAGTGACGAAAGTGAGGGATGGGAATTCACCGTGTAATGAGAGCGGTAGAATAATTCCCATCCGCTTGAATGTGGCCTGGCTAATTCTAGTATCGTTCTATTTATTGATATTGTATCTATTTACATTAAACCATCGGTTCAGCCTTTCTCACCCGGTGGAACACTCTCCCTTTTCCCAACCCGTACTGTTGGCGAACCCCTTCCACCAGCCGGTCAAACGCTTGTCTCCAGAGGTGGCCACCAATGGGCGTGAGTTGGTGGTCGGCAACAAATTGTCTGATGTTGAAATCTTGCCCGTCGCCAATGCTAACGTCAATGGGGCCTTGCTGTTGCAACACCCAAAGACACCCTCTTTGGTTGCCGGTGTTCTTTTCGGGGGTCAACGGCACGTATTGCTTAAATACCTTGTCGTCATTTTCTAATTGCCACTTGGAACCAAGTTCAAACGACGATTGGTCGATTTCAATATTGGCAACCCCCCAGTGCAAAGAAGTGGAAAACGAGTTGTTTTGCAAGTCAGGAGTATCGGGGTTAACCAACACCACGGTGTACAACCCTTTAGCAGTAGTGAATTGGTTGATTTTGACCGTGGGAGGTTGAGCAACCGCCGACGCAGGCATCACAGTACCAGGCTCAACCCACAGGGCAAATTCACTGGTTTGGTTATGAGGGAACTTGACTTTGATATCAGCAGTAGGGTTCACAGTGGGAAGAGTATCAGGAATCATGTGCAATTGTTCCATTCTTTGCATGGTGAGCATCCGGTCGTGTTCCATCCACTTTTTCTTAGCAAAAGCCCTGTAGATAGGTTGGCTCAAGTCTTGCGCTTGTTCGGCATTGGTAAGCACGTTATAGAGCACTTCGGGATTAAATCTTTCCGCGGCAAGTTTGACGTTTTCGATTCTTTGAAAAATACCAGCCTTTTTGTCTTCGGTGGCGGTTTCGAGCTTTTGTTGGAGGGTTTCAAGTTCGGCAAATTGCTTGCCAGCATTTTCTTGTAAGATTTCCATCGCCAAGTCAAAAGTTTCATTGATTTGTTCTGGTTGGTGGTAACCCCATCTTTGGCCCCGGTTAGTGATGGACGCAGGCCCAGTGAAAGCGGGAATCGAGTGGAGGACATTTTCACGTACAGCGTCATCGGCTACCCGGAGCAGCGACAGTCTCTTGGAAAAGTCGGCCCATACCAGGGCAAAGCGTTTCGTGGAGCGAAGCATAATTTTCAAGATGATGCGATCGACGAACAAGTGCGATAGAGAGGGACAGAAAAAGAAGACAAAAGGAAAAGAAGAGGATGGCGGGTGTGATTATAGTGATGTAGGTATATTGGCGGTTAATGTTCTTGCTTCCTTTTTTTGGTTTTTTTTTCAATAAATTTTTTACCATTTTCAAAATTTTGTAAATGTTTTAAAAATTTGCTGAGCACATTATGTGAGGACAGAATTAATAAAGAGTGAGAAAACCAAAAAATGAAATCCAGCAAACAAGAATTAAGATAAACAACGATCAATTTGATTTTCAATATTTTATAAAGATTCACTCAATTGAATAATAAGGTACTTTGATGTCGAACATGAAAAATGCAAACATGAAAAATGCAAACATGAAAAATGAGCAACAGCCAAGACCAAGCCAAGACCTAGCCAAATTAAAGCCAAGCCAAAGCCAGAGCCAAGATAACTCCGTTTGCACCAAATGATCCAAACCACAATTACATAACCGTACAGCTGGAAATATTTTAAGCCACCAACACTTAGTCATGTCCTTTCGATATTAACTGCAATAACCATGAGGCTGGATTATTATTCAACCCAAACCCTAACAAGAAAACTTGAATTCAACCCCTTATTAGTGAACCCTGGTCCGTTTACGACATACTGTTGTTTCCAGTTCCACCTCTTTCTGTGATTCTACACATAGGCATCGTTATTCCTATATTACTCTTTATGTTGTTATTACTTAAACATTAATTCCTAAACCACCATACCATATTGTTTCTACTTTTCAGGCATTCGATTGAATATCAGTGGGGGTGGGGGAACAGACTGATGGGCTTCACCGACACTAACACCATTACTCAGACCCAATTCAATCACCCTCAGTTGCAATGCCAAAGTGTAATCACGCAATTGCATGTTCTCCGCCTTTAGCTCTTCAATTTGCTGTTTTAACACCTCAGTTTCCGCCGCCTTGGACTCTAACTCTTTGATATACTTTTCCTTTCGCTGGCGAAACGCCCGCTGGGCATTTCGGTTCTGAGCTGCCCTTTTCGTGGTCAGCACTGGCCTATTAAACCCCCGGGCTGCCAGCAGCGCCAGTGTCGAGGCCTCCACCGTGGCAGGTGGGATTTGGGGGCCTATTTGGTAACCAGGAATGTGAGGAGGCGGCGCAGGCACTGTTTGGCCTTGGCCTTGGGCAGGGTTTTGTGCAAGCGACAGCAGTTCCCGTTCTTCGTTCCCGTGGGAAAACGTCGGGTCAAACTTTTCTTCGTATCCAATGTTCATGGATGACTAAGTGGTAGGGGGCGTTATTATTCAGCGAGAGCGAGTGCGAAGGGAGAAAAAAACTCCAGCGAGTGGGTGAAAAAAGTGGAAGTAGTGGTGAGGAGTCAGCAAACGGGGCTGATGTGGAGGGAAAGGGAAAAGAGCGAAATGTAGTAAATCGTAGATAATAAAGAAAATCTTACTAAAAAATCACCAAAAGTTGTGGCTTAGCAATAATCCCTATTCCTATGGTTATGCTACTGTGTTAAAAAGGTCATTTTATTTTGGTGTTCTTATGGTTAGGATAGTGTCCCACCTACGGCTATGCTATTTTTGTGGTTATAGTCATGGTAATTATTATTATATAGTTATGAGTTAACTCCCTGTATCCAACCACGGTGATAACAATATCTCATTTTCGGCCAATGATTTTTCAAAGCCCATTGCCTGATTAGGCGATAAGCCTAGTTACGCTATCAATACCCATGCACCCCCGGATTTCCATCAGCACCCTCCCCTCCTGGTTGCTTTGTTCTCCACCCCCGTTTCTTGTTCCTCTTGAAAAACCTCTTTCAGTGCACCCGCCTCGCTCGGGGGCTACTTTTCCTACCTTCTCTACTCGTCTCCTATCTTGTCCCCTAGCCACTCCTATCGCACCAACATGAGAACGACTCTGCACTTTTTCCCCAAAGCCAATGACCTACCGGAAATAGAACTAGGCCCGCTATCACACGCCCCCCTCCCCCTGTTTCCTTCTCGGCTGATCTGGAATCTGGTGCCGAGAGACCCCAGGGACTCCGTTCCCTCGCTGTCCAGTTGGCTTGAGGACGGTGATTTCGATGTTAGTGTGGATCTTTCGATGGTGGAAGATGACGACCCGGTGGCGGTAGCACCTCCCCAGTTCTCTGGGTGGTCGAAGCCCAATAACATTTATACCACCAAGCTCCACACCCCAGTGTTTGTGCCGCTCCAACTACACGACCCGTGGGCTCGAGGACCGGTGGTGGCGCCGCCGGCGCCAGTGGTGGCCCCTAAACCCCGGGTTCTAGCCAAGCTGGTGGACTACATGGCTAGTATTAACGACAATACTCTTTCTTATGAGGTGTTCGATAGTCCTCCCCGGGTGCGACTTCCGCCCAAAGTACAGTATATCGAACCGCTTCCAAACTTTGATACCTTGGCTATGACCCTGACCAATGGAGAACTCTACCTGGAAGATTTCTGCCTGACATTTTATAAGCGAAATTCCCATGGCTATATGTTTATCCGTGAGGCGACAACTCTGCTTAAGGTTAATTTCACCGGAAACAAACAGTGGGTGCAGGTGAAAGTTAAATTGCCAGGCATTTGTAAAAAGACCAAGGTGAACATTAAAAACCTACCCATGTGGAAGCCAATCAGTATGAACTCTGTGGTTAATAAGCGTAAGGACAAACGGCGTCGATGGAAACGGGTGCAGCTGGTATAGATGCCAATCATCCCGACATCAGGCCACTGGAAATAAGGTTTACATGGGTGACAAACCAGATTATCTCTAATTTTATATATTAAGATTTAAAATCGCCGGGATGATATTTCTTCAATGCAAGTATGGCCGTCTAAACTAGCCAATGGTAGGGATGATCCAATAAGATGATCCGAGCGCCCCGGTCCGTAACTATAGCTGGTTCTAAGCTGGCACCGGCTGGCAAAAGTACTTCTCTTCAAATTTCAAACTGTCGTCGTAGTCGGAGGCCTCGTTGCGAATCAGCTGCTGGGTTACTGCATACACCAACTGGGCCAATTCGTCCGGGGCATCAAACTCATCGCTACCGTCATCACTGGTGTCGAGCTCGGAGTCCAGGTCGGTGTCCAGCGAGCTAAGAAAGTCTTCATCGTCGCTCAGGTCCAGGTCGACTTCCCGGGCTTGCACCTGGGGCTTGTCAACTCCCACCATCGGCCCCCGCACCAGGCGTTGGGAATGGTCAATGGTCAGTGATTGGGCCAATTGCTTCTTCTGCAAGGCGATCACCGCCTGTTGATGTTGGCTGTATCTGGCGTGGGTATAATCATCAATGTCTTCCATCAATCTGTCCAACATGTTGGCTTGACACACCAACATGCGAAGACCCAGAGTAGGTTTGCTAGCATCCCGTTCAAGCTTGCGTTGCACTCGACCAGCGAGCAGGTAAGCTTTGTAAAAGCTAGTTGGGGTTAGATAGGACATTCAGGGATTCAAACGATTCAAACGGTAGTAAATATCGTCGAATCGAGTATTGGGTGGATGAGAATTACGCCAACGTGATTTACTTTTATAACGCCATCACAGAAGTCTAGGCATCACCACTGACGCCGAATATTTTTTAATTAAGTTGCTGTAGGGTTCAATTCCTTGCCTCGAAAACGTTTTGGGCACACAACCTAGAACCGCTCCACGCATGGCTTTTGGATTTTACATGATATTTCCGAAGGTTGCTTCGGAAAAAACGTCATGAAATTTTTTTGCCCACCATACAATAATGCTGGCCACCCGTGTTGATTGACACCGGGGCCATACAAAATGGATCGTCCCGGTACCTCCGGTTCTTTCTTTTGACGTGGTGTGTCAATGCACGCTTAATTCGAACGCCGTCTATGTGTCGGTGGCTGAAGTGCGCCAGCAGCACATGTTTTTTCAGGTCCTCGGCAGCATAATTACCGGAAATGTTACTCAATTCAGATAAGAAGATGTGGCGCGTGGCGGCAGCCTAGCACCGGGAAAAACCAAATCGTGGTCCATCATCTTCTGATTCCGAGTCTGGCGCAGACGCGCCTCTGGAGATGGCCCTTCGATTGGTAGTAGATTGGACGGTGTTTCGGAAAAATGCCGGAGGAGGGGGCCCGTCGTCGTTGTCGTCATCCTCTGGAACAAAGAGTCCGTCAAAGGTGACCTGGAGTTGTTCCTCAACTTCCGCTGCATGGGCGAGCCCGTCAACCACATCGTCAAATGAGCTCTGGTCTTGAGTGACAGCCACGTCAATGTAGCGTTTCAGAACAACAGCGGTTAATCGCTGGGTTTTCCGAAAGATTTTCGTGTTTAGCCGCCCGTTATACTTGGGGTTAAACAGGCCAGTGGTAGTAGTAGAGGAAGGTCGATTACGAAGAGACATCGGCACCACGGCTACCGTAGCACAGGTAGTATCGTCAGGTTCCATGGTGGTGTCTTCAAACCCTATTGACTCGCTGGCGTGCTGTTTAACCTTTTTAATGGCATCATACAAGGACACTTTTGCCGTTATTTCGTCCCCCGATCCAGCCGAAGAGGTGGTATAGCCCGCTTCACCACTGATAGCATCTGCCATTGGCACCGGTATTTCCGTAACCGATGCTTGATTTGGTTCTGTGGATGTGTGTGCTTCGTTTGTCACATTTCCTTCCGATGCAGGGGGTAAATCACTCGGTAGCGTGCACGCCGTATCAACCGGACTTTCCGGAACCGTGCTCGCTGCATATACTATAGGTTCGGGTTGCATCGATTCACCGGGCTCGATCTTTATGTCAAAATACGCCATTTTGTTTGGGTTACGCTCGTAACGCTTTCGCTTTCGATTGACCATGGCGGGCGGCGATTTGTGCACACCATCTGGGGTGAAACAATGGAAATGCAGACTGTCAACGGTCAAGATCGCCAACGACACTTCCTCCATTGACGTGCTAGGATAGTTTCCGATTTTGCGACCGATGACTACCATCGGCGAATTCTTAGTTCCAATAATAGCGGCAACGTCGTCAGCCGCAGCTACCGTAATCACCTCCATTGCTCCCAATGCTACAAATACCGGCCGTACCGTAGAGTCGTAAATCACCACGGTGACACCATGTAAAAGGGAGGTTCGCCTTTGGTTTGGGGCAATGCCGCCAAACTGGACATGATCGACATTGAACCACCATTGGTCAATTGCAGTAGGGTTTTGAACAACAAAATCTACCCACTTCTGGCCAACAACCCCTTTGCCAAGGGCTAGGGCAAGATCGGGGGATTCGGAGGCAACACAGATGTCGGCGTTTTCAATGGCAGCATGAGAAAATGGGATATGCCCCTTAAGGGCAGCGGTGTTTCCAAAGACTTTCAATTCTCGCTTGGTGAGGCAAATCGGGGGGCCCTCGTCTTTGAACCCGATCGTCACCGGTGTTTGGAACAAAACTTCCCTAGGAGATTCCCCCTTGGAAAGCTTCATGGGAACATCATTAATCAATGACTTTGCACGGGACAACAACATGACTTTGATATCATCACCATCGGGTAAAAGTTCTAATTGGTGACGAGAGACCAGCACCAGATCGATTCTTATATCGGCTGCCTCGTCACGCCCCACGGTCACTGGGGCATTACCTAGAAGAGGGATTGTTTCTATTGTTAGTATGGCTATTGAAATGGCCTACAACCTAGTGTCTACTTACTGTCACCCCAGGAAAGAATCCACATAATGCGCGACAGAGAAAGCGGTGAGGATGATGGTGGACTAATGAGAGTCGGTGATGACATGAGTTTTCGCCATCACCTAAGGATGTGACAGGCGGAATAATCAGTAAGTGCAGGCACTGGAGCAATAACTTTTACCAATCAAGTTTCTCAAAACGTCAATAGTGTTTTCTTTATTACCCTCAATACTTGATTGCAAGTCTCCAAGGCACACGTGGCGCAGTGGTAGCGCAGCAGATTGCAAATCTGTTGGTCACCAGTTCGATCCTGGTCGTGGGCTTTAGTTTTTCCATCATGGGTGACTGGCTGGTTGTCGACCCTTCTTGGTTTTTATCATCGTGTTTCACCGCCTATCTCCCCGACTTAGGCTTTAGGCTATAGTGATGTCATCTTCTGAGAAATGTGAGACATAAACAAAATTAAATATTTATTTCCTATTTTATTTTCTTTACCAAAAATGTCAAGACACTGTGGAATGTATGTCTTGATGACATGTGCGTGAGTTACAAAGACATTTTTCGTATTGATAGGAATAATGTACAGGCGGCTGATTGGTGATTACAAAGTGCGGGTAAAAGGAGGACTCTATTTTCTAAATTAGCGGATATATGTCTCGGTTACCACCTGTCCAAGGTGACATCACCACTCCTGAATAGGCTTGATAGAAGTTCGTTCCAACAGTCTTGGTAGATTCACCTATTAAGTCCATTGGCTCTACTAAGGAAAATTGTGATTTGGAGCCAAACCACTCATTTACGCCTTAGTGTAGAGAAATCTTGGCGATCCTGTTAGATGATTTGCTGTTTGTTTAAAGTTTGGCGGAAATGGGTAAACGCTACAGCTGGGGGAAAAAATAACTTGTGTAAGTTCGAATGGAAATGTGCAAGGCGAAATATAATTTGATGGTGAAATTCTCGCTTAAACGAGATGTTATAAGGCCTGAACCCTTATGCACAAATATGCTTACGAAGGCGCGTGACTTCCTTATTGTGTACTCAGCCTATCGATGCAATTTGTTGCCACAATAGAATACTGGCAATGCACAATCATAGGTGTATGTTCTATCCATGTCGTTTCTCCTTTACCAGGTAAAAAATCAGTTAGTCATGGAGTCAATCTATTACTAATCTTGGCTGCCAAGAGAGGTAGAGGGATTGGGCGGGTAAGTCAAGGGATGCTGTCTTGTTAAGTAGTGTGTACCTCATAATTTTGCAAGCTAGACACCGATGGTGGATGAGGATATGTGGCACCAAAACCGATTGAATTGAAAGAGTGATTCGATTAACCGATGAAAACCATATTTAAACGAAATTAGGGAATTCATCTATGGAATCTTATTGGAGGGGCGGGAATTCTTCTCCTTTTTTTAGTTCCCCTCTCAACTTAATTCCCCTCCTTCCAAACCTGCACATTTCAATCCCCGCAGTAGTAGATCCTTCAGTTGATTAGTTGGTTTTTATCAGTGAAAATATTGTCAGGAAATTTTCTTGTCAGAGCCGGAAATCCTTTTTTTTTTTAAAGCAGCTCAGAACCATGCTCTTTACGGCTAGACTGATATTATATTACAAGTGCAATACGTAAGCAAATAAGCGTTGTCATTCGTTCTTTGTTATGTATGCTTAGGTGGATGATGGACAAACGAAATTTATGGCGATAACTAGAAATTCAAATGTCACCAACGGGAGTGGTGCTTATGTAATACATCGGCATACAATTAAAAATCAAATGTTGAAAATAAAAAACTTGCATAACAAGCACACGTGGCGCAGTGGTAGCGCAGCAGATTGCAAATCTGTTGGTCACCAGTTCGATCCTGGTCGTGGGCTTGTATTTTTAATTTTTTGGCTCAACTTATTTTTCGGGTTTATATGACTAAGTAGTTATTTATTAGTCAAGGATTTAGTGTGGTTCATATGTCACGTCTTCTAACCCCCACTTACATCGTTGGTTCTACCGCATTGGTCTCAGTATCAACCACCTCAATTACAACGATAGCAAAAACACTTTCTTTTAAACACCTCCCCTCATCACCCCCCGTTCAACCCCATTTATAACCCCTCTTCCCCCTACTACTCTTGTTGTCTGTTCCTCGTTGTGGCATCCGCTCGCCATTCCTCTCAAGTCGCGTTTGTTCATTTTCGCCACCGACACTATGGGGGAAGATATTGAAATGAAGGATGCCGAAGTCGACACGCCTGCCATCGACACCCCCGCGATTGACGAAAGCAAACTGTTAACCACTGAAATTGAACTGTCTTCGGTGCTTCTTTCCAAAGCAATCGCATCCTATGATAACCGGTACATCTCCATGGTATTCCGGGACCTTGGCCCGTTGCGGCGCAAATTGGTGGACCACCCCGAAGTGCTTGTAAACACCATCACTGCTACCTACGGTGCCAATCCGAACAGGGCCTATTTTTATGAAGTGTTGGGTGTGTCTGCGCCCGCCACTGAACATGAAGGCAACGTTGCCTCGGAAATTGACTTGTACTTCCATCTTTTGGTCCAGGTGTATCTTCTTGACACCAACCAATTGGACAAGCTCGACGCCTTCAACCACACGGTGGTCAATGTGATGAAGCTGTCGCAACACCGAACCCTTGATTTCATCAAGGCCAAGATCTGGTTTTATGTGTGTCGGGCTAAGGAACTTCGTGGGGACTACTTGCTGATTCGGCCACAATTATTGGAAGGGTTGCGGACGGCCACTCTTCGCCACGAATCGGAAACGACGGCGCAGCTTCTCACGTTGTTGTTGCGCAATTATCTCCTGACCCACGACGTCAGTGCTGCTGCCAACCTCGTGGACAAGACCAAGTTTCCTGAAAACGCTGGCAATGCCCTTGAGGCGCGGTACTACTACTACCTTGCTCGGATCAACGCCATCCAATTGGACTACTCCACGGCCCACGAGTTTGTTATTGCCGCGATTCGGAAGACGCCCCAGACAGCATTGGCAACGGGGTTTTTGCAGGCGGCGACCAAGTTGCAGATTGTCATTGAATTGTTGATGGGGGACATTCCCGAATTACAAAAGTTCAACAAGCAGCAAGGCAACTTTGAACCGTACTTTCACGTTACCCGGGCGGTGCGGTTGGGTGACATGAAGATGTTTTCCCTGGTGGTGAAGCAGTACGACCAGGAGTTTAAGCACAACAACAACTACACCTTGGTGTTGCGGTTGAGACAAAATGTTATCAAAACGGGCATTCGCATCATCTCGTTGGCATACTCGAAGATCTCGTTGAGAGACATTTGCATCAAGCTCCATTTGGACTCGGAAGAGAGTACCGAGTACATCGTGCTGAAGGCGATCCGGGACGGGGTGATTGACGCGCTGATCAATCACGAAAAGGGGTACATGCAACTGAAGGACTTGGTGGACGTGTATTCCACCACTGAGCCCCAAAACGAATTTGATCAGCGGATCCGGTTTTGTTTGTCGTTGCATAACGATTCGGTCAAGGCGATGCGGTATCCCAGCGATGCTGATGGCAACCACCAGGTTGAGAAGGATGACCGTGAGGATGAAATTGACTTGTTGAAGGCGATTGAGGAGGGGGAATTAGATGACTTTATGGATTAGACAAGTAACTAGCCGAGCGACTTACGGTAAAATAGTAATGTACGACGAACGAAAGTGAAATCGGCTGGTAAATGGTGACCTTGGTCTAGCTATGGTAATCAAATTGTGCGAGCCAGGCCAACGATTTGAGTGTGCATTGTGTACAGAGTGGGTGATATTTGTTATTGTACCAACGATAACTAAAGTTTGTGGTTATCACAATTCAAACTGAGAGTCCTAGTTTTCCTTTTCCTACAAAGAATAAATTCAGGTAGGTGGTAGTGGTCGTACCGAATGTGGTTCGCAGGTGGTTCCGTTCTACTGTCTACAATTGGAAGAATCAAAACAACACGAAGTAGCAACAGGTGAGTTTCATGTTAATTAGCACATTTTTTCAAAACTTATAATAATAACAAAGAAAATAATCGTAAACTCTCCTCCGTCCGTTTCGTCTTCCTAGTTTTCACCTTCGCGCCGCACACTAATTCGTCGCATGGATAGTGATCGGGACCCATTCATTCAAGATGAGTACGTATCGCCGTTTCCCGCTGTTCCAAATATACTAACATTAGGGATAATTTAACCCTCGCTGAACTAATCCCTCGGATTCTCATTGAACGGAAACTGTTCCTAGATATCTCTGAACGGGGACTCGAAGAAGAGATTGCCCAAGGTGTAGCAGAAGAGGAAGTTCCGGTTGTGAGTGAACCGACGGAAGATCCTTTGGAGGCATTCAATCAACAAACCATGGATCTTACCAAGAATATCAACATTGCTCTCAACGAAACCCAGTTACTGCTTGATTTTGTGCTGTTGCTTCTCTCGCTGGTGAGACAGCTGGAAAAGACCTCGATCTCGCCCCACCTCCAGAAAAACGTTCCCCTTGGTTCACTCTCCAGTGATCGGTTGGTGGTGAATAAAGATGACGGCGCTGCCAACGCCAAGGGCGAACAAGTGGGGCGGAGATGGAAATTGGAATCTCTCCAACAGGTAACCAAGTTGTTTCACCATTCCCACGAGGAATTGTCCCAGCAAATGACCAAAGAACGCCGCTACTGGTCGCTGGTGAACGTGGTTAAGAGCTCGGGCGAGGTCATGTTCAAGTCCCGGGACCCGGAGCTGCTGGCGAGAACGATCGGGGTAAAATACGGCTACGGCGACTCGGGGCTGAGTTATTATGATAAGGGGCTAGCGATATTGAGGAAGAATGATGAAGGGGAAGTCAAGTTTACCCCTGTGACGTCGCTGAACCGGGCAATCGAGAAGAACTACCGATATGTGCGGGTAAGGATTCTTACCAATATCGATGGCATCTTTTCGCTCACTGGCCAGCTGACATTCAAGTACCCCGACCGTCGGCCCGACGAGGCCGAACTCACTTATGACATTGACATGGCGCGGTACTTTTTGTTTGAAGAGGACTTGTTTTATCAATTGACCCGAGAGGCAAAGTCTTTGATCAATTACAACGTCAGTATCATCTCTGATAAGATTATCCTTGAAATTAACAACGAAATTATCGAAATTGAACTGGTTTCCTACGATAATGACGACGATTTGGACTACCAGAACATCAATCAGTTTTCTACGCTTAATAACCAAAAGTGCCACAAGATTTTGGTATGCCTAAAGATCATGTTGTGCTGTTACTACAAGTACAACTTGCTGCTTAAACAAAAGATGCCCACCCAGTTGACGAAATGGAAACTAAATCACAGCCATCCCTTAATATTGCGGCCGTTGTTAGGCAATATCCGCCACGAGCTTAATCTCAACCGTACGTTGACGATTGTTCATGAAAAACTAGACCAATACAAGCCGGAAATTGAGGTTGACAAATACGTCAATTTGGATGCCGACCGAGTACGGGTGGTAGGAGATAACCCGTTTCAAAAGCTGGTGGAGCGGCCCAGGCTGATGGTGACGGCAATTGTTTCGTCACCGAACGAAACCGCCCTGATGAAGGTGGCGATAGAAATCACCGCCAATGAAATCTTTGTCAATTTGGTGCTAAATATGACCATCACAAAGTTTCCCGATGCAGAGCTGTTGGCACAGAATTTGCGGGGACAGAATTTGTTGACGATGTCATTTCACGACTTTAATGATATTGGCGATTGTCTCCAGTGGACGACCGATCAATTTATCAATGAATAATGGTGGTAGGGCAATAGACTAGGAATACCAACACTGTAGTATAAAATAATATTATCAATAATAACATTCCACTGCCGTATACTACTGTGAATTGATGGGAACTGTTTAGGCTTTTGAAATCACTAATAGTGGTGTGGTTTTGGGACCAGGAAACTGGTAGTTTGCCAGTAGATTCCTGATAACAAATCTTAAAGTGATTAACCATCATCTTGTGGGAAAACCGTCTCCTACAGTAAAGAACCATCTAAAGTGAATTATTGCCTACCAGTGTGAATCACCGTCGACTATTGGCAATAACCAATACTTCATAAAAGACTTCTTATCTTGGGACAATTGATATAAACTTCCTAATTCGTCCACTAAGTGCGGCTAAAGGGAAATTCACCGTTGAAATCAATGAGTGTAAAAAAGACAAATATTGTAGTAATTGAAAACACCAAACGCTATATTGAACCACTCCCAACTCTTTTGCTATCATAGAATCGTCCATTAAAATATCAGCCCACGCTTCTCCCATCCACTGAATAGGGCCATTTCATGTGCTACTGGTTTATGCGGTAGTGAATAATTCCTATTGATAATCATAAGCCCACCGTAGCCAAAGAAACAATCCAATAACACTGAATGCAGCCATACTAAAAATACCACCTCACTCCTAAATCCCTACCATTTCCACGACGTCGGAAATTATGCATCGGCCGTGGACCACCCGGAGAAACTCGGAGGACACTTGAGCGAGACCCAACCGTACCAATTGACGAAAAATCAACAGTGGCACCTTCTTCCCCCTTTGATATAACCACAGGTATGACCCTACAACACAATATCCGCCACAGTGGATGGTCGTGCCTCGTCCAATCCCCATGGTATATAAACCGCCGCACCCCACACAATTATCATCAACATGCCCAAGTTAGTTTTGTTACGTCACGGCCAATCTGAATGGAACGCCACCAACCAATTCACCGGTTGGGTCGATGTCAAGTTGACTCAACAAGGTGAAGGCGAGGCTAAGCGGGCCGGGGAATTGATCAAGGAAGCTGGTCTTGAATTTGACGTTGTCCACACCTCGTTGTTGACCCGGGCCATCCAAACCACCAACTTGGCTCTTCTTGAAGCTGGCCAATCGTACTTGCCTGTCAAGAGATCGTGGAGACTTAATGAACGTCACTACGGTGATTTGCAAGGCCGGAACAAGACTGAAGCCAAGGAACAATACGGGGCTGAAAAGTTCCAAATTTACCGTCGGTCGTTTGATGTCCCCCCTCCCCCTATCACCTCGGACAACAAGTACTCGCAAGCCGGTGAAAGACGTTACTCTCACTTGGCGGCCGAAGTTGTTCCCAAGACTGAATCGTTGAAGATTGTCATTGACAGATTGTTGCCTTACTGGGATGATGAAATTGCCGCTGACTTGTTGTCTGGCAAGACTGTTTTGATCGGTGCCCACGGTAACTCTTTACGGGCTTTGGTCAAGAAGTTGGACAAGATTTCCGACGACGACATTGCCGAATTGAACATTCCCACCGGGATTCCTTTGGTGTATGAATTGGACGAACAATTGAACCCCATCAAGCCTGCTTACTACTTGGACCCTGAAGCCGCTGAAGCTGGAGCCAAGGCTGTGGCTGCCCAAGGTTCGAAGTAGGGTATGACGAATATATATGGAGAAAATACAATATAAGCTAAAGCTGACGTAAGAAGGGGATTATCGGTTGGAGGGCGGGAATACGCCCCGATTCATTTATAATGGGGTGGTGTGGGTTTTTTGTCACTGTAAAATAACTGTTTTTTCGTATTCTATTACTCTTATTTACGCTTATATTACTCTTTTTCACTCTCATATACTCTTTGTTACATCCCATTTATGACTTCCTAAAAAGGAATGGATTCGTGCAAAAACTTCTTATCACCACCACCTCCCATAAACTCACCCACAATGTGACCATCACCCCGCAATTGATATTGATAAGACATCAATCCTTCCAACCCAACCGGGCCCCGGGCATGGATCTTGTTGGTGGAAATGCCCACCTCGGTACCAAAACCGTACCGAAACCCATCAGCAAACCGGGTAGACGCGTTCCAGTATACCCCAGACGAATCAATCCCCTTCATAAACTTAGTGGCATTGGCATCATCCTCAGTGATGATCGCTTCGGTGTGTTTCGACGAGTGAGTGTTGATGTGACGAATGGCAGTGTCAACATTATCCGTCAAGGTGGCGGAAATGTCGAAAGATAACCATTCCTTGTCAAAGTCATCATGCTGAGCATCGACCACGTATTGTTGGTCCAATTCCAGAGTGAACGGCTTCAACTCGGGGGTGACATGGAGAGTGACTTTGGCATCAACCACCAGCTTCAAAACCAGTTTAATTTGGTCAGAAGGGATGTTCTTGTTGATGAGCAATTGCTCCACGGCATTGCACCCAGCGGGGTAATTGGTTTTGGCGTCAACAACAATGCGTTGGGCCTTGGACAAATCAAAGTGTTCATCAACATAAATCAGACAAATACCATCGGCATGGCCCAAGACCGGGATCTTGGTGTTTTCTTTGATGTTCCGCACAAGCGCATTCGAGCCCCGGGGGATAACCAAGTCAATGTACTTGTCTTGATTCAACAAGTCAGCAACTTCGCCCCGCGATTGGATGAGTTGCACCGCCGCAGCAGGAACATCGGTGTTTTTATCCAAAGTCAGCAGCACCACATCACTCATGGCCTTGAACGTTTGGTACAGCTCCTTGCCCCCCTTGAGAATGGCAGCATTGCCTGATTTGACGGCAAGAGCGGTGATATTGGCAATAACTTCGGGACGAGCCTCAAAAATAATAAGCAAAACACCAATTGGAGCGGTCACCCGGTATAACTCAAGGTTTTCATCCAACTTGTTGGCAAAGGTGACCTTGCCTACAGGGTCAGGCAACGCGGCCACGTCAAGAATACCTTGAAGCATCGAGTCAAACTTTCCGGGATTGGAGAGGTCTAATCTCTTGATTAACAGCGGCGACAACTCTTGTTCGGAAGCAGTGTCCATGTCGATCTTGTTGGCTGCGAGGATGTCATCTTTGGCAGCGGCAAGAGCGTCGTGGATCTTTTGCAAAGCATCGGATCTTTGGTCATTTGATAGAGTCTTAAGGACTCCGAACGCAAGGTTGGCGTCTTGGGCGATTGTCTGGGCGTCTGACATCGGTAAGGTTGACTGGTAGATGCGTGAGTCAGTGGAAATTCCCATGATCTAAGCAAGTGCACCATGCTTACATAAGCGACGATCGGTCAGCGATGTGTATTCATGATTCTATTCTATATTTATTCCTCATCGGTAGGCTCCCCGTCATCCTCTTCGTCATCCTCTTCTCCACCGTTCAATTGCTCAGATTCGGTAATTTCCATACCAATTGCGTATTCGGCCGACTCCAACAACTCAAATAACTCCAGGGGGAGGTCCTTGCCATATTCCGCCGGCTTCTTTTCACTTTTATCACGAATACGGGGGTCAGCTCCAGCATCTAACATATTGTCGACAATGAATTTGCCATGTTCAAATTCATCATGACAATATTTCACCGCCAAATGAAGAGGGGTTTGGCCTTCCCGGTTTTGCGAATCAATCTCCACCCCTTCAATATCAAGAATAATATCAATCACTTCCCAGTGGCCCTGAGCAGCAGCAAGGTGAAGAGGCAGGTTGTTGGTCACGACTTCGGTGGTGGTGTTGAGGAGTTCGGCGAGTTTGGCATCATCGTTTAATTCCCCCCGAATCTGAAGGAAAAGCTCGGTGTTGTTCCGCCGGCCTGTTTCCAAGAGTTGCTCACCAGTGGACGCCATAATCAACAACTACAGAGAACACTATCGAATGACACCACAACGAGCACAAACAAATTGTGAGGTGGGCGAGTGAGGGTGGCCGACGAGGAGGCCGGTAAGAAAGTACAGAGAAACGTGATATTATATAATTACATTGACAGAGGAAACATTTGGATGTGATGGAGAACGGGTAGTCTACGATGTGGCTAATTGGTGCGGGATTTATTGCAGTGGTGCACCGGCGGTCAATTACATGTACACCGATAAATCTTCCTAGAATTAGGTGTTAGTCAATATTTTTAATACCACTGAAAACTTTGATTTCAAATTTGATTGTTGGCAACAGAGCCAAGGTGGTTTGCACAACAAACCCCGTGGTTAGACATTACTTAAATGATCTGGGCTTGGGGATCTAACAAAATGAGGGAAGGGTGATAAACTGGTACGAAGTGTTAATTAATACGGTGATTGGGATAATGTAAATTAAACGATGCTGTTTTATCAGTTACGATAAAATATAAGCAAGGAGTTGTTTTAGCTTTCGTTATCGTTGGTGTGCTATTACAAGAAGAGTGCATTTTCCTTATAACGATAAAACGCGTTCTCACATAAGCGATAGTACGCGTCTTCCTTAGCACAAGTTTGTTATGTCATAATCATGGTGGTGCCACCATGCATGCCTTAAACAATATAAATACACACATGACGCCTCCTTTATCCATCATTTTTATGGAATTGAGCTTAGATCAATCAGATACCCACATCGCATTCATTGTTGGTTCTACAACCACCGTCCCCAAAAACCGACGGGTGTTAACCAAGATTAATTTTGAAAATGTTATCAATCAACTTGAAAGTCAAGATTACTCCATCCGTTATACCTCCAATGTTCTCTATGGCATTGTCAAAATTTACACTCTCAAAACTACCCTTGTTAATGATAAAGTACGGTCACTTCTTCAACAGGTAACTACTGGGCGCAAATTAAAATCACACACACATGTTAATATTAGAAGAGCTCCGTGCCAAGTTGGGACTAAGCGATTCTTAAAAGATGACCCCTCCTTTCAATTATTCTTCAATCTGTTCCACCCACTGCAACTGCAATGTGAAGTGTCCCTGAGTGAAATAACGGTATCTGAACCAACCGAAGTTTTTGAACTGCATGATCATATTGATGTACAACAACCGGAAGTGCAATTAAACTTCGATTTTGATGAAATTGATAACGGCCAATTTGATATCGATTATCCTGTTGAAAATGAAAACCCCCAGTTTCTGGGATTTTATGCACCTCCATTAGAAGCTGTCGATCCATCTAATGACCCTCATTTCCAAATTTCTACAACCTTGAGAGCACTGGTATCAACCATAGAACCGCTCACCAAACGAATGAAGCTTCGGGTAGACGAAGTCACACAAATACCAATGTCAACAGTACGGGAATGGGATATTAAACTCCGCCCCACGATTAGAAGTGCCAAAATCAGACTTGAACAATTAGCTAAAGCTTGGTTAAAGGGCCCAAATTTGATTCAACGGGTATTGCTTGATGCCCCTGACATTTCGCTGTCAATGTCTTTTACTGTAGCCCAGCTTGTTAATCAGCAAGGTGATGCAGAAACAGAAAC
The DNA here is from genome assembly GCA_030563345.1 of Diutina scorzettiae. Lineage (NCBI taxonomy): Eukaryota > Fungi > Ascomycota > Pichiomycetes > Serinales > Debaryomycetaceae > Diutina > Diutina scorzettiae. The sequence continues at coordinate 334,026 of JAKUCB010000004.1, forward strand.
GGGCTTGGGCAGAGAATTGGGGATGAACGATAGCCTCCGACAGGATGATGATCGTGAGTATGATAACGAGGTTGAAGTTCCCGAAATTGAATTTGATGATCTCCAAAATAACCCAGAAATGTACGATTATGACAACCATACATTCACTGTCTTGAATCCAGATTATTCGAATTGTCACCATGAAATGGGGGTTCTTCTCCAAACCATTCTTGGTGAAGCGACCCTTCCGTTTCTGACAATCATCGAAACGTCGGTGTCTCGCACATTGGCAGCAGCGTCGTTCATGTCATGTTTGGTACTAGCAACAGATGGCCGATTGGCCATCTCTTCAGCAGTGCCACTATCTACGCCCCGCCAAGTATACCTACGATGGCAAATCCAATAATACATTGGTTTCACATAATAATACACATATATTAATCATTTTACAAATCATCTATTCGTCGTGCTTAGCAAACTCGTGTTCGGCATCTTCGTCAACTTCAACTTCTTCACCGTCGTCTTCGTATTCTTGGTGCAAAGACAAGGTAGGCTTGACGGCAGCCGAGTCCAAAGTCCACGAAGCCAAGGCGTTTTCAGCATCAATGATGATTTGCTTCGAGGCGTCGTAGCCATCGTAAGCAGGTCTGGTTTCACCAGGAGTCACCGACGAGTCATCCAACAATTCCAAAAGAGCCTTACCGTAACCAGCAATAAGAGCATACTTTTCCGCCAATTCCCGTTGGGCATCAAACAAGTAGTTGAAAGCAGCCTTCAACTTTTCCCGAGTAATGTTGGACAATTGAGCTTCAGCAACCAAAGATTCAGCTTCGGCCCGAACCAATTCTTGTTCCAAAACGTGAATCTTGGGCGATTGGGGGTCCTTGTACTTGAGGTGGGCAATTTCGTCGGTAATCTTTTGCTTTCTGTCGCGCGAAGGTTGAACGGAAGCTTCAATGTCCCGAATCAGCTTGACGGTAATCCGGTACAAGTCGTACTTGTCGATAAATTGGTCTTCCAATTCCCCCAATTCAAACAACAAAACACCCAACTTGTCGGTAACGTCGGATACGTCGTCGTCGTTTTCTTCACCCCACGCAGACAATTGTCTGGCCACGGCTCTCCGTTCAAGCGCAGTCAATTCAATTGAACGCATGACATTCTTTTCCATCTTAATCAACGCTCCCAACTTTCTCAGCAATTCAGGACCAGTGTTGGACGCAAATTGCTTTCTGAAAGTCGACGAAAGCGACGACGAACCAAAGTACCGGTTCTTGGTCGACGAAGGAGGAGGAGGCGGCGCTTGCAATTGCGAGGCAGTAGGGGCTCTCAGAGATCTCAACGAGTAAGTTCTGTGCATATTGGTGAGGGAAAAATCGCAGCCAGCAGGAATTGTCGGCAACTAAATACTCGCTGCAAGTGCCACACATTGTGCAGGAACGTTGCTTTCGGCCCTCGGATATTTTTTATTGTCCTCGGAATACGAACGGAAGTGATAAAGTTGGGAACGAGGGGGAAGGTAATGGGAAAAAAAATGGGGGTGTGGAGGTGGAAAAAGGGTGACGTTATCTAAAGGAAACATTCATGTTTACAATAATTTGGCAGTTGTGACTCTACAAAGTCTGTTACAAAACTAATCCACATTGCACCTTCCTTCCATCCCCGGCTTTATCCCGCAAGTATGTTTTACACAAAGCAATGTGGCTGGCTCGAGCCACCAGATAAGAACGGAAATTATCTTGTGACATGTTAAAATCCACGGTACAACCATTGTCATTTCTATTATATAATACATATCTTTTATCAACCCCAATATACACCGAAAACGATAGCAATTAAAATGCACCATGACGTCAGTCTAGGTTAGCTTCGGCCGCTTCGCAGGAGGCGCCTTAATTACATGTAAGTCAATAGGCGAAGCGATCCGTCGGTAGTCGTCTGCTAATGCTTGGTAGGCAGTATGGAGCTTATCCTTGCGGATTGCCTCGTCCATGCCAAGTAACCCGTCGCGATTCTTCTGCCACAACCGCCGTTTGATGGCAAGCCGCACCGGCTGAGTGTCGCCATATTTCACCAACAATACCATCTCGAGCAACCGGGCAAATTGGCGCTTTTCGAGTTTGAGCCGGAGCCGGGTTTCTTCCCGCCACCCCGCCGTCATTGCCGTGGTGATATCCTTATCCAAATCCACGGTAGATTTAAGCATGTCGAGGTCCAGCCGGTCGCGCATGTCATCAAATTGTTCATTGGGGTCCTCTACCACAATTTCCGACACCAGGGGATCGGCTGCCCATAATTTGTAGAGCTGGAGGTACATTTTCAGCCCCAAATGGTGGCCTTGCCAATTGGGCAAAATGATAAACTGGGAGATTTTTTTCCGATAGTTCACCTCGGTCAGAGCATCAAACTTTTCTGCTCCAAAGTACCGCCAGTGGTTGTACACGGTGGAAAACCCACACACCAGCGGCTCCCCGTCCCTAGGGGTGTTATACAACACGTACACATCCCAGAGGGGGTCGTCACTGTCGATATACAGACCGGCTTCAATGAACAAAAGCACCATGATCTGTAACCTTGCATGGAGCTCTTTGGCACCATCACTAGTCAAATCAAGCTTGACCACGGAAAACTCCAGCTTTTCCGAATCCACGTTTGCGGTAAACTTTGCCACCACGGTGCCGGGAATTTTATAGTCCACTTTTTCCGCGGCGGTAGCATCAGCCCACGCCGCTTCATCTTTATAAACCGTCAGCTGGGGCAAGTACTCCATCATGGTTTGCTTAACGTCAATGACAGAATCATTCAATTTCTGGGAGTATTTGATGTTGAGAAACGGTAAAAACGTATAGTGGTCAAAACAAAGATAAATGACAAGGTCTTTATATCCGTAGATGGTTTCGGCATCGCCGAAAATGGGGTAGGTAAATTGGGGTTGGATATTGGTGGCCCCTTTTCCATCGGTAATAAAAATCTTGAGTGCTTCATTCAGTGAAACCGTCCACTCTTCGGGTTGGAAGTCTGCGGTAGACATGATGGTGGTTAATGTACAGCTTGGATTTCAGTGAGAATGTGCCGATAGCGTGCGAACAGAAGGAGGAGGAAGAGGAGGAATGAAGAAATGGAAGGTGGAAAAACGAGACTTTGTGTATGAATGTATGCTTAGGAATGGCTTTATATGGGTTAACTTATACTTGGGCCGCTGAAATGGGACGGGTGTGGAGATTATGGTACTGCGACCTACAGTAACGGTAGCCAGCCATGTGATGGCTTTTAGAATGAACAAAAATACGCAGGAAAAAGAAGCGAATTAGGAATACTAGAGAGTTGATGCTTCAAAAATATAATGCTGATGATTTTTTGAGTATTGAGTAATGAGTAAATGATATTTTGTGATACGAAATGGGACGTTTTCTGACAATAGCCCACTTGGATACCAGGGATTGGCAAGTCCGTGATAATTCCTCATGGGCATATTTGTTTACAAACAAAAGGAAAAAACAAGTCTGACAACTGCTATTCGACCTTAACGTTTAACCATATCTTTTAAGTTGATGGTTGAATACGAGGTAGTCGACTATTCTACGGACTTGTAATTGCGAGGGATCCTTGATACTTGAACTGATGCTACATGACATTATCAGGTGAATGTACATTTACAAAATAATCTGCCAAATCGAGCCAATGATTAGAACTAGCACTGTCAAGAATGTGATTCAAAATTGTCATAGTTATATTACAATTCATTATTCATTTCCTTTTTTTCTTTCTTCTTCTTCTTCTTCTTCTTCTTCTTCTTCTTCTTCTTCTTCTTCTTCTTCTTCTTCTTCTTCTTCTTCTTCTTCTAGTGTTTATATTACAGGTGCTTATGTCATTAGAGGTATTCTCAACATCGTCTACTTTGGAACTTCATACAATTAGCGACCAAATATTCGCTTAGGATCATGCCGGAGTTTGTACGCATCATCCGGTTATGATTGAAATTAATTTCCATAATTTAATCGAGTGTAGGTGTGGAAAATGTCACCCACTATTGTTGGGGAGTAATGTCCCCTTTCATATCATCATCCGACGACAGTGTCGAAATCAGCACTGTGGTGTACCCTGATTTAGAATCCGTCAGGTCATCATCAACCTGGAGTTCCTTCTTTTTCGGAGTACCATTCCTTGGTATCGAGCGAACAGGAGGCGCAAAAACACCGGTAACTGGCATACTTTGTTCATTGTGTGGTAATGAATCACCGATAATATACACATGGTATTCGGGAATATTCCAGGTGTATTTTGCAACCACCTTTTCTAATGCCTTGCCAAAGTCCGACCACCGGAAAACCTTAATGTCTTTTTCGATGCTCCGTGGCCGAGGATCGTCCATTGCCATTAGTGTTGCAAAGAACTCTGAGTGCTTTTTGTTCAGTTTACTTACCGTCATCGGCTTAAGCAGTTGGAGGTTCCGCCGCACCCGGTTCTTTTCTTCAATCGAAAACCGTTGTCGGACCATTTGCTCGAGAATATTGATAATGTCAACCGAGGTGACGATGAATGTCGACATCTCCTGCCACCAGATACACAGCACCACTCTCGGGTTGCCATCATAATCTCCAGGGGCGACGGTGTGGGCGTCAATCTCAAAGTTTTTATGAACTTTGGCAAAGTCGAGTTGCAATAATTTCCGACGCTCATCTTGCTCTCGTCGACTCCAGTTGGCGGTAAAATCATCTAGCGTCTTAACAAATTTAAGCGGAACTTTTTCCACCTTTATCTCGGGGTGATCTTTGAAACACTGGGGGTGGATACAAGTCTGTCGAACGATCACCGCCCCCAATTCTAAGTCATCCTTGGTGGGCTGTCTAGCTCCTTCTACTTTTCGACTTCCTCGCATGGTCTCATCGTCCAGCAATGATGTTTCCACCACATCCAGCATCTCGTCCCCCAGGTCGATCGAATCATATTCCTCGACCTTGCTGGGACCAACCACCATGGTATTACCGAGCTTTTCGTTATTTAGCAACCCATTTTTGGTTCCTAGAATAGCCGTGGCTGCCAGAGCCATTTGAAATCTCTGACAAATTTAGATGGTCTCAGTATTTAAGGGATTTTAATTTGAGGCTGGTGCGAGCCATCCGCCACATGTATGTCTGGGTTATGTGCAGTCTCGGCCATGACGTGTGATTTCGTACAGAAGGAGTTTTCCCCCTCGGCAGGAGCGCTTTTATGGTCACCACTATATGGAAGGTAACTCCTATTCTTCTGGCGTCTTCCAGGTCTGTCTTCTTCAATTAGCCACTCATTCGCCACGGACCATGCTGCGCAAGGCCATGCATTCCTTTTTTTTTCCTTGGTTGCTCACTTGATGTAGGTGAAACAAAGGAAGGTCTTTTCCATGACATTTCAAAGTCTAGATCGGGGGAAATGGTGATATCTTTTGGTACAGCAGGGAACTTTATCCGTGCCCGAGGAAGTCTAGTATTAGTTTACGTCACCTTTCCTGGAGATCTGGTTGAAATACATTCCCGTAGCTCTAATCTTTAAGAGTGCAATTCAAAATTAGCAACAACAACCACCCTTCGACATAGTAGTGCTATTGATAATCTTCTGAGTCCCTCAAATAGACGATTTCTTTATCCCTAAATTCCGTATTGTGCGAATCATAAACGTAGAAAAGACGTGAAAACGATAAAAAGTGATAGCTACGAACGTTAATGGAGCTAATTCAGAATGGTTGAAGTATAACGTCATCACTTCGATCTGAGACACGTTGTGATGATAGCATACGGAAGTCCATGGTATCATTGGTGCGAATGACGTTTTTCCGCCACTTCAAGGCGTCTGTATGCATAGAATCCCGGTGTCACCCTCGAAAAGTAAAATCGTATCATGCGACCGTCCCGGTATTCTCTGGTCATTTATTTTATGTGGAGTGTATTCTGTTTGCGTGTATCCTCGATGTAATCAATAGTTTGACGGTTAAGGGCGGATTTGTGCATGGTCTTGTAAATTGGGTGGTGGCTAATTATGGTTGGGTGTGCATCTAGCCCCACCTCGGGGTGTGGTGATTGTTGGCAAGTGATCATTTTCCATTATTTATACGAAAGTATTCTACGTTATTATTGATAAACGGTAGCCCATCTTTTGTGTACTACTTTCGGTTATATGCAAATTCGGGTTTATATTAGATTTACAATTAGCAATGCAAGTGAACTCAGGATATTCCCTGCTATCTCCGATCTTATGCAGAGAACGTATTGTTGTTGTGTAGTAGATACATGAGAGTGGCAAATAAGATCTATCCGTGGTGTGTGGTGTATTCAATGATGTCGAGTCGCATGTCGTCACATATATACATTGTCTCATGTCGTAGAACACTAACCACTCCGAAATAATTCGAATGTCACCTGTAAGGTAAATAAAATTTATAATCAACTATATCGTCGCTTAATCTAAGTCATTAAATATCGAAGTGTACTACCCCAGATTTATCTTATCCATGGTAAAAAGCCTTCATGGGCCCACTCGATCCTAACTCAAATGTCCGCCCCGACAAAAATTGTATGGGTTATGTCCGAAACATCAATACCCAGCAAAATAACCAAATGGTTAGTTTTGAACTATTATCAAACAACGGGCATGGAACTCGTCTATTGCCCTTTCGCTAAGCCGGAGTTTACCATATTTTCTAACCTTGGTGAAAATGAAAACGACTTTGTCTTGGTGGGAAATAAGGTTGAGGAGACATCTATCTAAATGTATCTGCCCCTCATGCTGACAATAGGGATGGTCGTAGAAAAGAATTCTGTTGCTTGTCTTAAAAAAATAAACATTCACCTATGCTATATACTAATTCCCAACACGGTTTTCCGTTCCTTTGGCTTTCCGATGGTCTTAATTTGCTCTTCCAACTCGGTAATTCGTTGAGTACTGGCCTCGATCTTATTAGAAAGATAGTGCTTCCGCTTATCAACGTTGGTTAAGAAGATCCTTTGTAATTCAGTCTCCATAGTGGATATCTTGTCTGTCTCGATCAGAATTAACCGCTTAAGATAATCCGTCTCGTACAATTTGAACACCAGCGGGTTCGAAACTAACATCTTAAATGCTGCCCGGTACAAGGGCCGCCCAGTGGCCACTGCTGACAACACTCCCAAATTCATTTCCAAAGACACCAAGTCATGGCGCTCAAGCATCAACAACGTCTTGTATGTCTCGTCTGCCTTGGCAAATACTGGATCTTTGGCAAGCTCACTCGCCAACACCCGGTCACTTTCCGCCAAATGCTTCATAATCACCCAGATCTGGGCGCTGTTCCAATCGGGTGACACCTTATTGATGAAAAAGGTCGACACTTGTTCTGCAGCCTGGGTTGTCATTTCAGTGATTGCCTTCTGTGGCGATTCTCCCAGCTTGTTTCTGCGGACGAATGCCTGTAAATCAATCATCCGCCCACCAAGAGGAACTAGACAATTCTTAATCTCAGCCCTATCCAAATCCTCGGACGGAAGCTGCGATCTAAGGAACTGCTCCGCCAGCGCAAGTGAAGCATCGTTCAACGTTACTGATTTAAACACCGTGTCAGGCAATGCCTCGGATAACAGTTGTGGCGTCAGCATATCGTTGGTGATGATGATCACATGAGCCAAGTTGTTCTGGATAAGCGAAGCGGCCCACTCAGCGATCACCAGGTACAAAAAGTCGTTGGTGTTGCGATTGGGATTCCGGACAAAGTTGTCAATCACCACAATTGGCTTCTGTTCCGGGTGATGCTGAAGGTATTGATCCTGCTTGACGATCTCCACCGGGGGCTCATTGGGCCCGAGCCGGCGGTTGTGCCGGGTGACCAACTTTACATAGCGACTGTAAACATCACCCACAATTGAACGCATCGCCTGAGAGGTGAGCAGGAACATTTGCTTCACTCTGGTATCCATCAGCTCCGACAACCCCAGTTTTGCTCCGGTAATCCCTTGGACCCCCAAATCAATAAATTGCGATACTGTATTGGTCCAAGTAAAAAGAGGAAAGTAACCCACCTGGGAGGCCAACATCTTGAGAAGCTCAGTCTCACTTCGTGCCTTATTAAGTGACTCGCAGTCAATCACCAATAGATCCTTAGAAAGGGTATCGTCAGGACGGAGGGCTTCATCGACCACAAACTCTTCTTTGCCCAGACCCTTGGGCCCGTGAACGATAATAAACGTGTTGATATTTTCATGAATCCAGAGCCGCAAGTCGCGAGCCTTCTGGTACCGTTCCACCCAAAGCTGGGTATCACCCAGTGTTTTCTCCTCGGCAGACACCGTCTTTTCCGCTTCCGCTGCCTCTTGGATATCTTCCTTGGTTGAAATCGTCTCATCAATATAGGCATACGAATTGAACACCCACCTTTCGATTAACTTGAATGGCGCCACTAACAATTGCACAGCCTTGGAATCCTTATACTTTTCGATAGAATACTTTTTGGTGATATGAGCCTCAATGAAAAATTCACGGATAGGATCAAATAAGATCGTCGCCAACCCAGCCAATAATGCAATAATAATGGGAATTGCGATTTTCTGGTGGGTATTGATAAAGTTGGTGATATAGTTGATTCTCTTTTCGGGCTCATACTGGATATGTAAGACCGACTTGTTACCATCAAGCACAATCCCCGTCATACAGTTTTTGCCACAAATCGCCAGCCGAACCGTTTGGAAAGTGACCTTGGCAACGGTGGGATCAGGTACTATGTCAACAATCGGACCATACCGTCTGAATAACACGTACATCTCTTCTTCGGTGAGAGCAGGTCCCTCAAACTTAATTTTGAGAATTCGGGAAGGAAACCGGCGTAAATCTTCAATCCAGGGAGTCCCCTGGACGGGATATACTGTAGGAAAGTGGTTCCACAATAAATTGGTGATTTTGTGAAAAGTTGTTTTTGTGTACTCGGCTCTGTGTTGATCAACATGATGTTGCACATCACGGATGAATTCAGAAGGCCTCATATTAGGTGGAACTTCAAACTTAACAAACGCCCCACAGTCTCGCTTCATTGGAATGAATTCTTGAAACAGCCCCTCCGGCAATGGTCCTGAAATTGACTTGATCTTCTCTTTAATCCGATCGTCCTTGAACCGCTTTTTCATGGGAACCATACACCATTGAAGGTACAGCTTTAGTTTCAGCGTCAGAATTGTCCATGGATAGATGTGGTCGTAGTAGAGAACCACTTCAGACGAAGTCTTGTCAATCACCCCAGTAACCTCTGGAGAATGGTCCTTTTCCCCTCTGGACGACTCAGTTTTGATCTTTTCAACATCTTCCTGTTCGAACCGGCGGAAAGAGTGGTGAAAGCCACGAATTCCTGGCCTGGCTAACCCAGGGAAACGTGACCGCAACATACTGACGTATATCTACAGAGAATTCCGTTATCAAAGGAGGTCACGTGCACTAGAACCGCCGATTTACAGAAAATGTTTCGTAGTAGCCGAAACATCATGACACTTGCCATGATGCCATCCCTCTGCTATTTTGAGGAGGGTTACTATTACGTGTTTGTTTTAGGCTTCGCTTTGAATCCATATACTACGAGCAGTATAGGGATCTTCGAAGAGGCCATTCCTAAAATTTTTTGCACTGCGATGGGTTTATATAGATGTTTATTTATATGCAGGAATTAGGGTAAAAGTTAACATACGTGTCTGACAAAGGGGAGTTGTCGCTTATCGTGCGTGTTTTCGGTGCATCAGTTTTATAAAAAAAGAACATAATGGCTTTTGGTGAACCTCAATGCCGTTCCATCACATTAGTATAAATATTTATTACTAATCACAATCGGTGTGCTGATTAATCACGGACCACTACGAAAAAGTGGCACCGAAAACCATCCAAAAATCCAACTCTATTGCCATAAAACTGTTTCATATTCATGTTATTACCATATCAATTCCTACCACAATTTAACGTCACTACCTTACCATTGACTACTTCATTTATCTTCTCATCTTCGCACTCGTTCTCTATCAACTCCAAGTCTTAAAGAATGCTTCTCCATCGGGCCACTCGGCGTCTTAGTACTGCTTCCGTGCCCGTTCAAATTTCCAAGCTTGCCAACGGGATTACCATTGTCACTGATTCCACCCCTGGTCACTTTACTGCTTTAGGTGCTTATATCACCGCCGGGCTGCGATTCGAGGATCCCAACCGGCCCGGTTTATCCCATATTTGGGACCGGTTGGCGTGGAAATCGACCAACAACTTTTCCGGGAAGGAAATGTTAGAAAAGTTGCTGAAAATGGGGGGTAATTTTATGTGTCTGGCCCAGCGGGAAAGTATGTTCTACCAGGCGCTGGTGTTTAACAAGGACACAGAAGGTATGCTTGAGACGATTGCCCAGACTGTCAGAGAACCAAAGGTCCTGGAAGAGGATTTGTATGAGGCGTTGAATACCGCTCTTTATGAAGTAGGTGAGCTAGAAGCAAAACATGATGTTCTTTTGCCAGAAGCATTGCATGCCGCGGCGTATAACAGAACCACTTTGGGGTTGCCTCTCTATTGTCCTCCTTCTCGGATTGCTGAAATCGACCGGCCGGAATTGATGGCATACCACGACAAGTTTTATCAACCCCACAACACCGTGGTTGCCATGGTAGGGGTCAATCATGACGAAGCTATTAAGCTTGCGGAATCCCAGTTTGGCGACTGGAAAGCCACGAAAAATAACATCGACCCGGTGCCAATCAAATATACTGGGGGGGAAATTGCCCTTCCGTTCCATGCGCCTTTATACCTGAACTTGCCGGAGTTGGTCCACATGCAAATTGGGTTTGAAACCAGCGGCTTGCTTGATAAGGACTTGTACGCGTTGGCTGTGCTCCAGAAACTTCTTGGTGGTGGGTCATCGTTTTCTGCTGGTGGACCTGGTAAGGGTATGTTTTCGAGACTTTACACTCGGGTGCTTAACCAATACGGGTTTGTGGAAAACTGTACTGCATTCAACCAGCTGTATATTGGCCTGGGGATCTTTGGTATCTCGTTGTCGTGTGCCCCCAACGCCGCCCATATCATGTCGCAAATCATCTGTTTCGAGCTTTCAAAGTTGCTTGAACCAGATGCTTCCAAGGGGGGTATGAATGAACGCGAAGTTCTGCGGGCCAAGAACCAGCTTAAGTCGTCCTTGCTCATGAGTTTTGAACTGAAACTTGCCAAATTGGAAGACATGGGCCGTCAAGTGCAGTGCCAGGGCACAGTCACGTCTGTAGATGAAATGGTGACTACGATTGAATCGCTCACCATTCCTGATTTGCGGGCAGTGGCGGAGAAGGTGTTGACGGGTAATGTCGTCACTTCTCACGAATCGTCAGGAATCCCAGCGGTTGCTATGCAAGGTGACCGGCCGGCGTTTGGTGATGTAGATTTCATTTTACAACACTTTGGCTTGGGCAAGTACAAGGGGAAAAAGTTGACTGAACCGCGGGATTACAGTCAGGCAACCTCGAAGCCGATGTGGTGATGTATATAGCGATAGAACGGTGAGGTGGCGGGTCTCGTCATAAATGTATATTTACTAAAAGCGTTACTTTTAGGCCATCAACTGATGGCACGTAAAGAATTATATTATTAGCGCCATGTAAAGTATACATTGGGTAGCAATACCATCAGATCCAAGTGAATAGTCTGTCGAGCCTTTATATATTGTTATCTTAATAACCAAGATAACTATATGTTTTTGTTCGGTACTAACTACATAGATATCCGTGTTGGTCTGAAATGCTCAACTGAAACCTAAACCTTTTTGCTGAGAATTGCATAAACAATGTTAATTTTCCCTATCAGTTTTGCTAGAATCTGTGCGACCCGTGAATTGTCGTATCAGCTCATATCGACAACGATTAGCCATCAAGGACATACAAAAATGAAAAACGCAAAACGTTCACAACAATCAAATGGCTGATTCTATTTTGTTCATTAATATGTCATTTCTATATTAGGTATATCACATCGTCTGAATTCTTCCCCCAGCTCCAGGGGCAAGATTATAAGCATAAACATTTTCAAAATCAATCGCCCGCCGCTTATCTGAACCTTTAAACCATGCTCCTACCCGTTCAATAAGATAAAGCGAGCATCCTAAAAATCTGAATAGGGCCATGAATGCCACAATCCAAAGAATCACCGTCAAAAAGATCTCAGCTCTTCCCGATGTTTCTGTATCGGCATCGAAGGTATTAAACCCGGCCGCTTCCAACACCACAGCAATAATGAGAAAATTGGAAAACATCCATACCAACACCGTCACCGAACGTACAAGGGCGTAATAGTCTTCGTTTGTTGGTTCGGGTTTATGGGTGGGTTCTGGTTCGGGAGACTTGATAATCTCCAACTGGTTAAGATACGATTGATTAATCTCTTCTTCTTTAATGGGAATGGCGACATCGAAGAGACCCAGCACCGTCACCCGTGCCGACCCCAAATCCGCAGCACCGGTATCCCCTTTGGTCCCCCACGAAACATCGTCAATGTTGCAAAAGGCATAAATATTAAGCACATTCACGTAGGAGGGCGACAACAAGAGGTACTGGAGAAACAGGGTAAACATGTGCCAAGGCTCCAAAAACATAAACAGGGCAATGAAATAAAGAGCATACGTACTGGCAGTGGCCACCACCAAATCCCGGAACGCCAGGTTCAGGAAAAAATACAGCGCACTAAAGTTGCCAGCATGAACGATATCTTCAATGGAATGGACTGCCATAAAGACGGCAGCAAAAATCATGTACGCCATTAAGATTGCAAAAAACACAACAATGACAATGTAAAACTTTTCCGTACCCTGGGGTTTATTACCAAACGAAAGCACAAATGTAGTAACAATCGACGCCACGTACAACCATAGAAACACAATCAGCAACACTTTAGCTGGACTGAAGTTAAGTGACTTATCCTCCAACCCGGTACAGAGAATCCGGAACACCAAAAAGTACAGACCAAGGGAAAACCAAGACACAATGAGATTAAGGAATTGGTAAAAGAATTCCACTTGCAACGCCAATTTCCGTCCCAACGAGTGGGAACTCTTCCAGATCTTGGGGAAATGAGCAATGGCGTAAATTGCGGCAAAAAACGACCCGTTCAACCACCGACGCCGTTGCAAGATGAATTCCGATAACCGTTGGGGGACGTCAGTTTCCGCCAGCGCACTCTTTACGTACCGTAATAACCACAGACATCCTTCCTTGGCCACCAATTCAAAACAAAGGATCCGGTCCTCCGCCAAGTACATGTTGGAAGTAAAAATACCTGCTTCTTCCTTCATCTGCGTCCTTTTCAATTCATACTCGTCGTCATTGGGGTCCAAATGACCACTGGAGTGTAAAAACTCCCCTTTAAAGTACTTTTCCAACGGTCCTCGTCCGTTGATATCGTTTTGAAGCGCTACGTACCGGTAGGCAGAAAACGCCCCGGGCAAGACCGAAATAAACCCAAAAACCAGCTCGGTTGGTTTATCCAAAATATTCAGCATTTTGTACTCAAAGTTTTGTGCATACACCAATGGATTGGTGACGATTTGCTTCGCCCTTAACATCGCCTTGATCTCGCCACAAGCACCGGCCACCTGAGCATCCTTATCGAACTCCTGCCACAAGTGGTAAAGCGACTTTCCCAGGGGCTGGGTACCGCAGTCAAGGAGGACCACAGTTTCTGGCTGAAGCACCTGACCCAAAGCCTGGAACGCCCATCGGTGGGAATTGATCTTTTTCGCGTTCTGTTCTTTGAGGCAAAACACCAATTGCACCGGAACAATCTTCGTGGTAGTAAGTTTTACAGTGTCATCAACCCTGTTGATCCCCACCTGGGTAGTGTATTCATAGATGTGCGCCTGCACTTTCTTGTCGTCGACCCGAGACTTGGCCAATCCTTCTTGGTACACCCCTAATGCTGCCAATAACGCCTGGGCCCGTTTGTTAATCTTTGATCGGCCGTCACTGATAATGCACACCACAATTTTTTTCCATGAATCCTTCCCCCAAGTGGAAGAATCTTTTCTCAGTTCCAAATGCTTGATATTCTTAAACACCCCCTTGAGGGTCCGAGCCAAGAGGATATCATCTTCATTATACATGGTAATCACCACCATTAATTCCGTTTGTCTGGGAACAGGGTAGTGCACGGGACGCAACACATAGTTTTCCCGGTAAAAGTTGGACGGGCCACAAGTAACTGCCGTATACCGCATGAATGCAAACTCCCGCTTCAACCCGCCATTCTTTTCTTCGGGGTTATAATCTTGGTACTTTACCAAAAGCTCCAGTGCAACCGGACAATCAAGCACCAAATGACCGTTGACACCTCGAGCACCCCCATACCGAAGTGGGGCATGATGGGGATCTTCTCCTTCGACAATTTGTTCTGGTTCGGGTTCATATTCACTTTCTTCATACAGCATTTTTTCATCTTCAAGGGTATATTCATCATCTTCGGGGATATCTTTAAGTGAAGGTGGAGGGGCGTGTTTGGTGCCCACGGAGTACTCCAGGGGTGGAGGACCCCGGATCAGCAGCTTTCGGCTCATTGATGTTCTTGGGGTAGGAGGGAATTCCACCGTCGCCAAATCGTAGTCGTCACCATCAAAATCGCCATAGTCGATATTCTGGTCGAATTCATGCTCCTCTTCGTCATCACTATATACATTAGGTACAAAAGCTTCATCAAAGTCGGGCTCCACTTGAGGGGCTTCGTCAAATTCATGATAGTCGCTACTATGAGGAGGAGGAGATGGAGGTCTTGTGGTCAGCAGGTCGAGTCTGTGGTAAAATTCATGATCGTCATAACCCTCCCGGTAATAGTCTTCATAGCCTGGGGTTACGCGATATGTTGGGGGTGGTGGTATTTGGGTGAGATTAACCAGTTCCGTTTCCAGGTCATCATACCGTTGAGCATAAGGGTGGGTAGCATGGCGTTGTTGAAGAATATGAGCTATCAGATCTTCGTTACGGTAATTGATGGATTCGTCATCGTCCTCGGGAGGCGGCCGACGGTCAACCATAGTGATGATGGGTGAAAGAAATTATTGGTGAATGTGGAATAACTAAATTGAATGCATTTTCCCGATTTAGACATTTTTAAAACAACTGTAAATGGCAGATATGTAAACGTGCGGATTACGCAAAAAAAGGTTACCGTGAAAAACAAAAAAAGCGTGAACAGAGAAAGATAAACGGAAGCGCGGAGTTATAAAATTTTAGTGTTTCACAAAAAGTGCTCCGCGGGAGTTTCGAACTCTCGACCTTCAGATATCTCAAACCAAACTGATTATGAGACTGACGCTCTACCACTGAGCTAGCGAAGCTGTAACGTGCTCCGCGGGAGTTTCGAACTCTCGACCTTCAGATATCTCAAATCAAGCTGATTATGAGACTGACGCTCTACCACTGAGCTAGCGAAGCCGTTATTGAAATTTCAAGTTAACCAAGTGGGTGGTTTTGATGGTGAGAAACCCGCCTCATAAAGCTATTCTCATTCCAAGCCAAATGTTTATTTGAGGCCTACTCTTTAATATATACCCATATACGTACTTTGTTTATGAATAAGCGAATCTCATTACACAATGTGCCGTGAAAGTAAAAGATTTATTGCCCCACAAATGACGGATAAAACAACGATAAACGAAGTGAAAATCAATTTCGTTGCATTCATCAATTTTTCCTCTCAGAATTGTCCTTAATCTCTACATTGGACCGGGAGCCTACGGATCTTGGCTCATGCACAACCATGCGAAAGAAGACAGTTTATGACAGCACACTTGCATAGTCAAACTGTTCGGTTCCAATTGAGATTACACGAAGATATAAGTTCAATTCTCATGTCGCTTTAGGCAATTTTAATATTAAATACTTTCTTTGTTTGTTTGGTCATCTCATCAGTTAAACCATAACCATAGGTGATCGTCCCATCAATAAACATACATCGCTATCTTTTAGCTAGCTTTCAGCTTCCTTCAATTACATGATACTTACCTAATTACATTCTTGTTTATCTCTCGTCATCGACCTCTTTTCACATGTTTTCGTTGTTATTCGCGTTACGTCCATTTCTCAATTGCCACCATCATGCTTCGAATCGGGCTCCGCCACTACTCCAAGTTATCTCTCCCAAAAAAACCCCAGATTGATTCCAACAGTATCTATGTTATTCTGATTCCTATTACCAACCGTCGCCTGTACATTTATTGCCATCACAAGCCGCTGGTGCTCGATAAGCTGCAACAGCATGAGTACCCCTTTATCACCAAGTTGGAGGGGAAGGCGATGGCGTTAGCAACAAAAGCATGGGTAAAATTGAATGAGTCAACGTTTTCTATCAACCAGTGGATTGTCAAGTTTGCCAAAAAGGTGATGGCGTCAATTCCTTATCAAGAAGGGTGTTTACAGAGTTTTCCCCTGAAACAAGAGATGATCCGGGTGCTTGGGGATGACCTGACCATGCTCCAGCGGCTGATTCTGGAAAAGAATATTCCCACCGAACATCTCAAGGCCATTCCTTTTTACCACCCGCTGTTCCAACAGCCGTGCACGATTTTGGATCAGATGTACGAGTTTAGTGAGCGGTCTCACAAGACATATAAGCGCAACACGATTATTTGTATGATTGGGTTGCCATTAACCTTGCCGGTGGCACTTCTCCCCGTAGTTCCCAATGTTCCTGGGTTCTATGTGGCCTACCGTTTATACTGCAACTTTAAAGCATTGCAAGGGGTTAAAAATGTTGATTACTTGCTTGAAACAGACACGCCCCTAGTTAAGAATAAGCTGGTGTGTGAAGTGCTCGCCGATAATGACTTAGTAGCAGACACCAAGCACTTGGAATTCAAACCAGCCACCAACTTGGACATTATCTATAACCTTTATAATGAAAAGGAGTCGTTGCAACTGCCCGTGCAACGTGAAGAAGAGATAATCATTAATGATGACATAATTGACACCGTGACTAAGAGGCTTGAACTTCCCCAATTACGTGATCAGTTGGTGAAAGCCATGAAGCAGGAGGAAGCCAGATTGGCGAAGGATATTAAAACCCAAGATGAGGTGCTGTAAATAGACAAAAATATATCACAACTAATTCGATTAATATTGTTCTGCCAATTTCTTTTGGAGAAATGATGGGCGCTGGTATAGAGCAGCATCAATATGAACACCAAACAATGTTAGTGGGGTGTAATCGCCGCTTGAACCCACCAGAACCACCGTGGCGTATATCGATGAAAAGTCACCCACAATGTCAACAAAATAGCCTTCACTTAGATCATAGGCACAACACTCAACACGAAGATTAGACGACTGTTTCTCTTCCACTGGTTTGTCGCTTATTACACTAAGACGATAGGTAGCCAGTTTTAGCGTCAACGATTCTTGGTTATAGCGAAGCTTGAGTAGGTAAGCGATATATGTAGCAACACGTGCTGCTGCTGCTAGACTTCCATAAATAGACACCACTGTTGTAGGAGTACCCACTGGTTCGTTGATGGTTATATTTGTTATACCTTCAAACATGAGTAGCGACTTGTCGAGGTTGAATGCCTCAGTGGCACCTACTACCACTCTTATCACCAGTGGATCATTTGGGCCTGTTTTCTTGGATATATATGAGCGGGCGTTGGCATCTGTAACAATGAATCCTTCTGATGGGGTGGGATTAGGAATGAGGGGAGCCATAAGATCGACGGTAAAACATCGCGGAGAGGTTGTGAGAAGAGGCCAAACGATGAGTTGGGCAACACGGTAGGTTAATTATGAGGAAGATAAGGCATGTATATGTATGTAGAAGTGGTGGTACGAAAAATGGCGATATTTTTGGAAATGGGTATCTCGCACCGTGCTAGATGTGGTAGAACGGGACAGATGGAGAATCTCTTTTAATGAATCCAATATATCTAAATAAAATAGGTGGATGCTTGTACTTTTTCTGATAATTCAATTTGAAAAGTAGCGTATGTGGCGTTTTTTTGTACGGAGACTCACTCTCGGCTTTTGCACAAAACTGTTAACTGCTTTATTTTTATCTCGACTTCTCTTTATCCAATCGTTCCTGCTTTCAATTCGTTGAGTGGTGAACATTATTTATAAGGGGTTGGTTATATTAAATGGTACTTTCTTGTGTAAAAGCTGATGACAAGGGTATTAATATAGAGAACCCTAATGAAACAATTAGACGGTTTTCAAATTATTTGGTGCATATTTCCAATATCATAACATCTATTAGGAAACCTCCAAGGCCGATACCAACCGGGTTTTGTCTTGATCGTGTCGGTGATTTCCGCGAACACCCAATTGCAGAATATAACGGAAATATCCGTTTTGGTGAATAAGATGATATATAAAGTCCAGCAAATTGACTAATCAATCGCTCTCATGTGATTACCACGAACCATACACACCGGACGTAATTCCCATCCATGTCGGTAAACTCCTGCCAACAATAACAAATTAAGTACCGTCCCTTACCACTCACCTTATTCCCATTGGCCCTCAATACCCACCACCTTATTTCATGTTCCCATCTTCAAATCATCCCTTCCGATCACCCGTTAGTATTTTGTCCCCATACCTTATTCCCTTCCATTCGCATGGTCGCCATTTCCACCCGAGGCATTTCCACTCAACGACAGATACACCCACAGTCAGCTAACTTCCACTCATCCCCGTGATCCAAACATACAATCGCCTATACCACTTGTTTATAGTTATTCACCACCGAGTCAACAACCTTATCAGCCTCCTATCCTACGTTTTGCATGCGACATCCGCTTGATTACTATGATGTCACATTCACCCCGACATAGTCCGGGGTTGGCATCACCCCCATATTTTCGCACAAGACCGAATCGCAAAATTTCACCTAGGACCACACCCGACCACCCCTCCTCCCTCTTTTTTCTCGGTCATCTCTCCTCTACATCACCCGGTTACCCCAGTATTATGGTCATGCATTCGCCACGCCCATAGCTTTGCTCACGCGGCCGTTTTTTTCGGGGAAAATCGGCCAATCGCAACTCTGGTATTAATATTCACCAGGGCCTACATGCAGTATAGTTTTCCTATAGTAACTGCGAAAAATCTTTACAAATCTTCACCATCATGTTGTCGAGAGTGAGACAATTTTCCACGACTCGTCGTGCCCTCCAAACCATTGGTGACATCAAGGGTATTGATGTCAACTCTACCAAGTACCTTGGTCTCAAGTACCACGTCATTGACCACGAATACGACTGTGTGGTTGTTGGTGCTGGGGGTGCCGGGTTGAGAGCCGCTTTCGGGTTGGCTGAAGACGGGTTCAAGACCGCTTGTGTGTCCAAGTTGTTCCCCACCAGATCGCACACTGTTGCTGCCCAAGGGGGGATCAACGCTGCTCTTGGTAACATGCACAAGGATGACTGGAGATGGCACTTTTACGACACCGTCAAGGGGTCTGATTGGCTTGGTGACCAAGATGCCATTGAATACATGACCTCGGAAGCCCCCAACGCCATTTATGAGTTGGAATCGTACGGGATGCCGTTCTCGCGGACTGAAGAAGGTCGGATCTACCAAAGAGCGTTTGGGGGTCAATCCGTCAACTACAACAAGGGGCAAGCCTACCGGACCTGTGCCGTGGCCGACAGAACCGGTCACGCTCTTTTGCACTCGTTGTACGGGCGGTCGCTCAAGTACGACACCAACTACTTTATTGAATTCTTTGCCACCGACTTGTTGATGGAAAACGGCGAATGTGTCGGGGTGATTGCTTACAACCAAGAAGATGGTACCATCCACCGGTTCCGCGCCCACAAGACCATTCTCGCCACCGGCGGGTACGGGCGGGCCTACTTTTCTTGTACCTCCGCCCACACCTGTACTGGTGACGGGTACGCCATGGCTTCGAGAGCCGGTCTCCCCTTGGAAGACATGGAATTTGTCCAATTCCACCCCTCGGGGATCTACGGCTCCGGGTGTTTGATCACCGAAGGGGCCAGAGGTGAAGGTGGGTACTTGCTTAACTCGGAAGGGGAAAGATTCATGGAAAGATACGCCCCCACCGCCAAGGATTTGGCTTCGAGAGATGTTGTGTCCCGGGCCATCACCATGGAAATCAACGAAGGCCGTGGTGTTGGTCCCAAGAAGGACCACGTCTTCCTTCAATTGTCGCATTTGCCCGCCGAAGTGCTCAAGGCTAGATTGCCCGGTATCTCGGAAACCGCTCATGTGTTTGCTGGGGTCGATGTCACTAAGGAACCCATTCCTATTTTGCCCACTGTCCACTACAACATGGGTGGTGTCCCCACTAACTACCACGGGGAAGTTATTAAGAAGAATGCTGAAGGTAAGGACGAAATTGTCCCTGGTTTGTTTGCCTGTGGTGAAGTTGCCTGTGCTTCGGTGCACGGTGCCAACAGATTGGGTGCCAACTCGTTGTTGGACTTGGTTGTGTTCGGTAGAGCCGTGTCGCACAGAATTAAGGACACTTTGACCCCCGGTACTCCTCTCAAGCCCGTGGCCAAGGACATTGGTGTGGAATCGATCGTCAACTTGGACAACATCAGAAACGCTAACGGCCACAAGTCCACTGCCTCGCTTAGAGAAGAAATGCAGCATACCATGCAAAAGGGTTGTGCTGTGTTCAGAACCCAAGAAACTTTGGACGAATGTGTCGAACACATCACCAAGATTGACGAATCGTTCAAGGACGTCAAGACCACCGACAGATCGATGATCTGGAACTCGGACATGGTTGAAACCTTGGAATTGCAAAACTTGTTGACTTGTGCCACTCAAACCGCGGTTTCGGCTGCTGCCAGAAAGGAATCCAGAGGTGCTCACGCCAGAGACGATTTCCCCGAAAGAGACGACAAGGAATGGTGGAAGCACACTTTGTCTTACCAATCGGAATTTGGTGCTCCCGTCAAGTTGGACTACAGAGAAGTTATCAAGCAACCTTTGGATGACAGAGTGCAAACCGTGCCTCCTGCTAAGAGAGTGTACTAAGTCTATTTATTGTAATTAGTGAAAATAGAAGAAAGGAACAGAAAGAATAAGAGTATTGTGAATTGAGTTCTTGTACCCTATAAAGACAAGTTCTGGGCTAAAAATGGAAGTGAGCAAGCCACGTGTTTGTTAAAAAGAAGAGGAAATTGAGGCAGACAGGATTTGAACCTGCAACCCTTCGATCTGGAGTCGAAAGCTCTACCGTTGAGCCACTGCCCCATTCCTGTTGCGGTTGGAAAGTTTTGTATCTTCAGCGTCCAAATGAGTATAGGAGTAATATTTTGATTTTATTCTTGATATTTTGTTGCCACTGGAAAACTTTTATTGCCTCGGTGTACGAAGCAGAATAGCCTAGCCCACACAGACCATAATTGGTGGAAATATGCTTGATTATATTGTTGAATACTAGGTAGCCATTAGTGGGTATGCAACTGTTTAAGTTGTTTTGGAGAATGTGCCACCGCCGTCCAAGTTTTCTGTACTTATCTGCCCACCATTAGAGGAAAATGGCCAACTACTAGCGGGAAAATATCAAACAACTAGAGAAATCATAGCAGCGAAACTAGAGAACTAGGGAAACTCACACGAGAGAAAATCAGAGAAGCGAGGAAGATAAATCCTATAGGATGAAAATAATTTAAACTATGAGAATTTGCAAAAAGGAACAACGCAGTTTTTCTAAATTCTAGCGATTATAACTTGAGATATCAGTATGGATTATTATCCACTCGAATTGATATTCGGCATGGATAAAGTTGTCCAAGCATAGACTTGATGAAAATTGGACGACGGGAAAAAGGAAATTCTCACACTTTACTAATTATTTGCTCCCAAATTTAGCGTTTTGACAGGGAAATTTATGAAAATCAAATTGTTACTTTGCCCGTTTAATTGTTAATATTCGAGACTAGATGTGGAATGAAAAGTCTGCATTTAGTTTCTAAATTGCATTAGTAGATAACGGTAGCCTATGAGAATGCACTATGTAGTATTGAGGTGAAAGGGTAGTAGTAGCTAACTTTTCTCAGCTAGAACAAGTCATAAAACGAAGGAATCACAAATAAGTGATCAAGGATACAAAAACCGTTGATTTTTAAATGAAGATGTTGATATGTCGTTCAATAAATTAGATATTCGGATTCACAGCGACTAAGTGAACGTACGTACAAGTGTCTACCTCTTCGTTAGGATGAACAACAAATAAGTATCACACATAAATAGCTCTACAAAAAAAACTATTTACTCATTTAAATGGTAGTTGATGGTCTTAAAAATTCAATTAAAATGAATTGTATGAAATATAAATATTTTCACAAAATCAAAATAAAGTTGCAAAACTTGACACTCAATTTGTCAATTCAATACGACCGCAATACCATACTACAATAACATATACAGTAGTGAATCTGGCCTTTACAGTTTCACAGTTAGGTTGGAGAAAACCTGTAGGTTTCCCGATCCTTGGGATTAGAGCTTTCCTTCAATGCTTTCCTTTAAAAACAGTAATCCAATTTCGTAGACTGAACGCTTGGTTCCCAATGTCGCTATCTGAATAGATGATACACTCATTTTTAACAAGTGTACGCGCATGCTTTATGGGACCAGATAGTCCCTCTTACACGGTTTTACTGTCTTATAAATAGCTCCTCTTTTTTCAACCTCCCGTATAAAACAGGGGATTGCCTTTTCCAAAGAGTTTCCCTAGATTTATGCCCACACGGCTGTAATCCCATTAAATCTCTTACTAATTCCAAGTGGTAAGTATTTTATGGCCGTTCAAAGTGCTGGAATTATATAATTTCTGGAGTTTAATTCTTCTCCAAATTTTAAAAACCAATCTCCAAACCAAAAACTGTTGTAAACATATTATTAACCCGTTCTCTAGAAGTTCGTTAACAAAATTGTTTCAACAATAGCGGCTTGGCGCAGTGGAAGCGCGTTGGGCTCATAACCCAAAGGACCTCGGATCGAAACCGAGAGCCGCTAACTTTTTGCCGCCCAAAATTTTTATCTCGACTCCCAACTTCTCCTATATCCTTTGCCATCCATCTCTTTTATCAACATAATCATTCATTATTATACATCAAGCATTATCCAACAAATAATTGGTAGCTTCAGCCAAATCCCAATGTTGTTTGACCAATGCATCAAGAGAGGTTTGATAGTCAAAGCCCATTCCTACAAGTTCTTCAATAGCAGCTTCTTGTTGCGGGCCAAGTGCAGCCTGGGCCGACTTGGCTGCAGCAATAGGAGACGCCCCTGCAGCAACAGGAGATTGCACCGTGGCAGTCGCCACCCCCACGGGAATGGGCCCAGAATCAGGGAATTCGCCCCCCAATTGCGCCGGAGCACCATGGCTAGCTTCTTGAAGATTAGCATTGCCAAACCCAGCAAACAATTGTTCCCATTCATCGTTCCCACCAGTGGCAGTCCCAGTAGCACCACCAGTAGATGCAATTCCAACAGCCCCCGTCTGATCCAACTCATTGGTGAACTCATTCGAAAAGGAAAAGTCGTTCTGAGGAAAGTCATCGTCAATCCCCCGCACCGCGTCGGCATTTTCAAGATTGTCAAAGTCATCAAACATGTCCTTTGCTTCAGGGGTGGCAGCCGACAATTGGTCAAATTCGTCGACAGCATCCCCTCCAACCGGCACGGTAACTAAATGTTCATTATTAGTGGCCTTGGGCAAGGTGTCCACTGCATCGTCAAACTCATCTCTGGCATCATCTTCGTCTTCGGAATCGCTTTCATCGATATCCAATTCGCGAATGGGAGGAAATTCTTCATCCAATGTCGGTTCAGGCTGGGTGTCTTCTTGAGAAACAAATTCAAACAGCTCGCCGCCCGACGACTGAGGCTTTTTCTCTTCATCCAGATCATAACTACGCCCGGCCCTCACCTTTTCGTCAGGTTGACCGATGGTTTCTCTATCGGAGATATCGTCAATATTATCGTCTCTCACCAGCAAAGGGGGGTTGTTTTGAACCAGCGACGTAAGCAGGTCGGTACGGCCAATGGCTACTCCAGGCATGCCAACCATACCTCCGATGACCCCGGCATTCCCTTGCGGGTACTGGTAGTCCAGGCCAGAAGGCAGGGTAATGGCAGTGTCGGTGTCCTTGTCGGTGTCCTTGTAGTCAATGGACGAGCTGGGAACGGACACTTCTGAAGGTTGCTTTTCCAGTGCAACACCAGCAACACCAGCCACCCCAGCAGCTGCAGCCACCCCAGCCACTGCTCCAATGGCAGCACTAGAGCTAGTATTCAACCCGGACTTCTTTTCCTTCAACGTAGAAATCTCCCGTTCAGTATGGGAGTGGTCCTTTTCCAATTGCGCCAACTGTTGTTGGGAAACCTCCGCTTCCTTCTGGTACCGTTCGTGTTCCAAACGCAACTTTTCGTGGTCGCCCTGTAATTGCTGGTGACGGGTGCGTAACTCACTAACTTGTTGCTGCAATTGGGCATGGCTGGATTTGACTTGTTGGTGGGTTTGTTGCAACGTCTGGTGTTCCAGAAATAACGATTGACCATTTTGCAACAACTCTGCGTGCTCCTTTTGGAGATTGGCGTGTTCTTGTTCAGAATCCGCCACCAGTTTTTGCAATTCTTGATGTTCATTGGTCAACTTTTCCATTTGCGTGCGCAATTCTTGCACTTTGACCAATACCACTTGCACCTGGGACTTTTGGACGTTTGCCTGGTTGGCGGCCTGGGTGTATTCGCCCTGTTTTTGCTCCAATTGTTTGGTGAAGCTAGAAATGTCGGCGTTATGAGCCGCCATCTTTTCCTTTAATTGCGACGACTCTTGATGAACAGTGTCGAGCTCAGCTTGCTTGGAGGCCACTTCATTGGTGAGAGCATTGAATTTCGCTTCGGTTATCAGTGCTTCCGACCGTAACGCCTCCTTTTCTTCCCGTTCCTTGGCCAACTGCGCCTCCACCTGTTCTACGTGCTTGACTTCTTGTTGGTAGGACTCCCGCAACTTGGTGAGCTTACCTTCAATGTCCCGCTTGGCTTGTTGCACCTTAGCAAGCTCTTCTTCTGCTCTGGCGCGCTTATCTGCGAGAGCGGTAGTTTGGGTGGCCAACAGTTTGATTTGGTTCTGGTAGTTGGCCATATCAGTGGTGGCCTGGGAGAGTTCCTTGGACGACGAATCAGCCAAGAGGTCATTGTTAGGAGCTGAGTGAGAGGAGTGGGAAGCAATGGCGGCGGCGCCAACGGCAGCACCACCAGCAACACCAGCACCAACACCGCCACCAGGGAACCCGCGAAGCACATCGTAATTGACAGGAGACGCGGTCAGTTGCGGGGGCACCGGCAGAGTCAGCTGCGAAGGCAATTGGCCGGGGTGAGCACTCAATTGGCTCGCAGCGGGTTGTGTTCCCGATTGGGTAGGAAATTGCGCTCCCGATTGGGCCCCCGAAAATTGCGGCTGCACTGGCGAAGGACTGGTCATCAACAGCTGGCCAAACGTCGACGTAGGCTTAAACGATCCGGTGAGGTTCGATCTCACCCGGGGCACATCCGACAACTCACTAGCATCCACAGACGCCTGTCTGCTCTGTTGAGGCAGGCCAAAAATGTCCACAAGATCATCCATGGCCGACTTGGGCTGAGGCATGGATTGCGCCGGAGGAGGCACATTGGCCGTAGCCGTGGCAGCGGGCGCCGACGGCGGAGCCTGGAGGGGAGGAGCGGTATGCTGGACCTGGTTTTGATAATTCGAAAGCGAAGTGATTAACAGATCAGGCACCACATTAGGCAATTTTTCCCCCGCCAACCGCTTTTGCACCAAAAACACGGCTATAGCAAATTCAAGCCGGGAAAACACCCCCGTGTTCTGAATGTCGGCAAGGTCCCAGATGGAAGCCAATTCTTGCTGATGCAACTTGGAGCCCACCAAATACTGGACCACTTGATCCGGTTGCAATTGGCCAGCTTTCGACTTGTCCAAATTAGTAAAGATTTGATTAAACTGCTGAGCTTGGTGAGGGGTGGCCACCCAGTCGCCGGTGGTAGGAATGGAGCCAATCAGAATCAGAGGTTCGCGGGACCCATGGAAAACGGTAGTAGAGTTGGTTGCCACCAGCGCCTGGGACACCTGGCGCTGGCCAATATCGCCCACCAGCTGCCACACCGATTCGGGCAAAAACGGCGGCAATTGCTTAATTTGGCCACTCAACAATCCTTGTATAAGATACATAGCAATGACAAACGAAGACACATTCAACTTGCCCAAGTTTTGCCGGTCGACAAGATTCCAGATTTGTCCCAACACCGGGGTCGAAAGCTTGGCCTTGAGGAAGATGTCGCGTGCCTGGGACCCATCAAGGTACCCCGACAGCAGCCCTACCGTCTTGGAGAAGAGCTGGGAGAATTTTTGAGCGTCTGCCACAGGTACGCCCGTAAGCGGTTCCGATGGCTTGAACTGGCCGGTGGCGGTGTTCTGAGGAATAAGCGCCAGGGGTTGAGTGCCCATAAACGATGAGTTTGTCAGCTGGGGCGCCATACTCCCGGGAATCACCGGTGGGGATGCAAGAGGCAAATCAGCAAACTTGGGTAAGGGGCCTGGATTCTGGGCCACCTGGGCCAGGGGAGAGTGGCCGTTTTGAGTGGACCCAATCAACCGCATCGCCATACAAAAGCCAAACTGGGTTAAAAATCCCAAGTTTTGCGGGTCGGCCAATTGCCAGATCTCGCCCAAGATTGGCGGTGAGAGGCCCGACTTTTCAAACGTGGTGCGAGCCTTGTCACCAGTGATAATACCGGAGTTTTCGGGATCCAATTGCTTAAATAGCTGGGAGTAAAGCTTTTTTTCGTCAGGGGTAAGCCCCACCTGGAATTGGGGCACGGTTGCCGACGAGTTCATGGTGGTGAGGGAATTGACGATTGCGAATTATTGGTGTGTGCGTGCAGGAGAGATCAGAAGCTGACAGAATGATTGAATAGGGGATAGAGAGAGTGGGTGGTCAAAATCTAAAGGGATGGAAATGATATGGGAAAAAGAATGCGAGGAGAATGTGAGGCGAAGCTGAGAAAAGTTGGTTGATTTATTCCTTTGTGAGTTTGATTATGGAGAGGTGGTGGAGTCAGTGATTGTGGCGTAGATTGGTGTGGTGTTGGAAGCATCATAAGGATTATTATTATAGGAAACGCGAAGGAAGGTAAGGAATCATGAAAAAGTGGTTGATGGGTGTGAGTCTTGCGTCCTACTTTGAATGGATGGTGTTTACTTACAAGATAATTGGATTTTGATATTGGTCAGCCCTCGGAAGGAAATATTCAAGGAATGGAAAAGAGATGCCAATATATTAAATACAATGGTCAAATCTCGACAACCTAGCTAACGTGGTGACTAGACAGGGCTCACATGTGTGTGTATAGTCACTACATGTTCTCACTTATTCTCACTTGATGTTTCAGTTCTCTCCTATTAGGGTTACCTGGGAGCCTCACCTATATGCACACCCTCATCGCAAACACTATAAATATCCTTATTTCCCACCAAAAAAATCGTGCGGAACGCCATGACTATTTCCGTGTTGCCCATCTGCTCGCTCTCCGAGCTTGTGAGCGTCAAGTCACCGTCGGCAAGATCAAGTAACGCATTAAATGATCATCTTAATGCTCGTCGTGAATTCCTATAGGTTTACGAGAGCTGGTAGATCAGACATTCAAATGGGAGGTGGAAAGGCAATCGTTGCCACGTAGATTAGATCAACCATCATATGGTTTTGTATTACAGATGCTATCATTTCTTTAATCATCATCCGATACCTAAACAGCAACCGACAAAGCTTTATTTGAAGGTCTTTGGTGACGTTGGTGTGATCTCGCGTCACCACGCGTCATTAGTACAACTCCACTGAGCTTCGCACTTTTTATCACCATGTCGGTTTGGCGAAGACTTCGATTAAAGGTGGCCATTGCTGCGGTGATCTTATTCGTGATTTTCCAAATCATCTACTTCCAGCCACAGCTTACTGACCCCATCAGGGACCACCCCTATATCCAACAGATTACCGGCAGCAAGATCCCAAGATTACGAGAACTCCAATTGTTTTTTGATAATCTTGAAGATTATGCCATCAACGCCACTCTGATCAAGGCTAAATATAAGGAGCTGGCAGCGTATGAAAAGTTTGCCTCTGACGACAAGTTCCCCTTTGATAAACAATATCTTGAAAATGTGCTTGACATTGACGAGGAAACATTCACCAAAATGAAAGATTCCCACACCCGTTATGTCGAGGAATTTATGCCCCAGCTCTTTAAGGATGGAGTAGCCACCTTTGGTAAGAATATCCCCAGTGACGGCGATTGGGACCTCTACCATAAATCAAGGGGGTACGTGCTTGTCGGCGGTGGCAAATATCTGTGGCTTTCATATCTCGTGATTCGCCAGCTTCGCGCCCTTGGGGCAACCCATCCGATTGAGTTGTTTATTCCGTCGCTGGACGACTACGAAGCCCAATTCTGTGAAGAATGGCTACCGAAATTCAATGCTAGATGTAACTTGTTTGACGATACTTTATCGGCTGAGCTTAAGCAGCGGTTCAACCTTGGTGGTTATCAATACAAGACGCTCGCTCTTTTGTCGCTGCGCTTTGAAAGCGTGTTGTATTTGGATCTGGACAACTTTCCCGTGCGCAACCCGGACTACTTGTTCGACACGCCCCAGTATACGTCCACCGGGCTTGTGTTGTGGCCAGATGCCTGGGCACGTACCACCAACCCCAAGTTTTACGATATTGCCCTGGCACCAGTCAAGGAAACCAAGGTGAGATATTCCAACTTTGACAAGGCGGAGGCCAAACGGAAGGACCAGCAGCTTCGCCCGTTGGATGAGTTCAAGTTTGCCGGCTCCCGTTTCCATGACTTTGAAGGGGCGTTGCCTGACCCCACCCTGGAAACTGGCCAGCTTTTGGTGGACAAGACCCGCCACGTCAAGACGTTGCTTTTGGCCTTGTACTACAATGTGTTTGGGCCCAACTTTTACTACCCCATCATGACCCAGGGCTCGGCCGGGGAAGGCGACAAGGAGCTGTTTATTGCCGCTGCACATGTACTCGGACAACCGTACTTCCAAACGCAAAAGGTGTTCAAATGGGTAGGTTATGTTCGTGCCGATAAAGACAACAGTTTTGACTCCAAGGCCCTCGGTCATTATGATCCGGAGGACTCCATCAAAGACCCCAATGACGACGCCAAGTTGGTGTTTATGCATTTATCTTACCCCAAGTACTACCCCGACTGGCTTGTGAACAACCACGAACTCATTTCCAAGACTACTGGAAATCACGAACGGATGTACGAGAGTATTGCCAAAAACATTGGCTATGACTTTGATCTTCGTGTGCTCCAGCTTTTCACAATGGGGGCGTGTAAACAGTATTATACCGACAATGGGAAACCTGTGGATGGCACTAGTAACATCAATGATACCGACTATATGGGTCATTATCTTGGTTATATTCGTGACAACGAATCGTTGCAAAAGTGGTGTAAGGATGTTTTTGTTCCTCATCTTCTGTGGTTGAAGGAGACCACCGAGTATAAGGATAGTGTTAAGGTAGGATATTAGTGTATTGCATGATCTGTAAATACTCTCTAGTTGAGTTGGCAATTGAGTTGACAATTGAGTTGGCAATTGTATAGGTAATTGCATTGAATTAATTATACCTAGCATGGCACATTTAATCATCTGTACTCGTCTAAAACTACAAAAATAGCAAATAGCTAATCCCATAACCCCCTCACAGCTGTAAAATATTAATAATCGTTTCCACTTGTATCACCTCCACTATTCCTGGTATTAGCAATGCACACAAAAAGAAATATCCTGCACACAATAACATCAGGGTAAGTCAGCCTCGCTGTACCACTGGAAGATAGATGGCGAGGCGTTGGCCATAAGTGATGATTAGTAAACGACGGGCTAGAAAATAAGCAAGGCCCAGTGTCAGGAACTATCCAGTAAAATCATCTAGTACATCCATCCATTGCACTCCGATCTATCCAACCCAATTAAACCATCATCTCTCTAGCTCCTTTTCCCTGAGCGGATTATTTTCGGCCCGGTTCCGATTTTGCAGTCGTTCATCGGATAGCGATTTTATGCGGCTTACCAATAGTTAATAATGCAATCAACCTACATATATAAACCCAACAGTTTCGTGCGTTAATCTAGTTAGGGTAGACATGAGCATTGTGGGAGAGAAGATGGGCAGCGATCTTGAAGACCAACATTTGGAAAAGGGAGAATATTCCGATGCCGTGCCTCCTGCGTCAGAGATTCTGATGGGCCATGAAATTGCCTTTTGTATGTTGATGTGTATGTCCCAATTGTTAACTCAAGCTGGGGTATCCCAGACGATGGTGGCGATGATTCCCATGGGTGAATCTTTCAATGTCAGTGATAAACCGGGGGAGATCCTGTGGTTTTCTGCGGCATACTCGATGCCAGTGGGGACGTTTATTCTTATGCTGGGGCGGTTGGGGGATATGTATGGATACAAGAAGATGTTTATTGTTGGCTATCTAATGTTTGGCGTGTTCCTGTTGCTTTGTGGCTTTGCTGGTTTTACCTCAAGCGCAGTGTTTTTTGATGTTGCCAGAGGGCTTCAGGGATTGGGGCCGGCATTCATGATGCCCAATACCCAGGCCATCATTGCTAGTTATTACCCACCTGGTCTTCGGCGCAATATCCACCTTGGGTTGTTTGGCGCGGTGGCTCCCGGTGGGTTTGCCCTTGGTGCGGTGTTCACGGCGATTTTTGCCCAATTTGCCTGGTGGCCATGGACGTTTTGGACGTGTGGCATTGTGCTGATTGTGCTTGCTGGGGTGGCGTTTTTTCTTATCCCCAAGAATATTGGCGTCAAGCGCTGCGACGAAAAGTTTGACTATTGGGGCACGATTACTGGAGTTGGCGGGCTTATTCTTTTTAATTTTGCCTGGAACCAAGGCCCCAATATTGGGTGGTCTACGGTGTATGTGTACGTGATTTTGATTGTGGGATTTTTACTTCTTGTTGCCTTTATCTTTGTTGAATTGAAGGTTGCTGTCAGCCCCCTCGTACCTCGATCAGCTTTCCGGGGTGAAACTGGGTTTGTACTTGCGTGTATTATGTGTGGGTGGTCTTCTTTTGGCGTGTGGCTTTATTACCAATTCCGGACGATGAATGTCATTGAATCGTGCACTATGATTTTGCTGGCAGCCAAATTTGTCCCCTGTGCCATTGCCGGGGTCGTTGCAGCTCTTTTCACTACCTTTAGTCTCCGGGTGCTCCCGCTGTCGTTTATTATGATGTGCCTGATGCTTGCATTTTTGGCAGGGCTTGTGATTGCTGGCACTCGTCACTGGGGCCAGATTTATTGGGGCCAACAGTTTGTATCATCCATCCTCACTCCATTTGGCATGGATATGTCGTTTCCTGCCGCGGTCATCATCCTTGCTGCTGCGTTTCCACCATCACAACAGGGGGTTGCTGGTTCGTTGGTGCTGACGGTGGTTAATTACTCCATTTCCATCGGGTTGGGGATGGCAGGTACTGTTGAGTATTACAAGACCAAAGGAATGCCTGACGGTATCGAGAAGGATAAGGTTGGCATTAGAAACGCATACTATATGGGAATGGGGCTTGCTGGATGTGGTACCGTGATTGGAGCCATCTTTTTCGTGAAGCAAATGTCCGTTAGAAGAAAGGAAAAGAAGGCCAATGATGTAGAAATGGAGGATAGCGACGGTCATACCAAGGTGGAAAATATGGATTAAATATAGAAGAATCGTAATATCTAAGGAAATATAGAAATAATAGTAATATCTAAGGAAATGTAGAAATAGTAGTAATATCTAAGGATAAGAATAGCTAAGACTTCCCAGTAATACATGTCATAATCAGGGCTACCACCGAATACCCAAAATTTTCTTCCTGCTTGTTATTAACTCAAGACTACCTCTTACCTATTTCCTTAATTGTGCCAACCTTTATTATTTCCATCCAACCTCCTATTTCTCACTGACCATGTACCTCCCTCGTCCGCTTATTGGCTACCCTGCTACCCCACGAGGATCCCCTCCAGGGATCTTTGCCCCACCCCTTCTGGCCTTTTCCCCAGAAGCACCAGGGAGTTCCTTTCACGAGCTTAAATACAACATAGATTCGTCAGTGACGCGCCGACCAATCACCACCCCATTGGTACGGCGGAAGATGGGAGAAATCGAAGAAATCAGAAACACCGGCCACGCCCTGATTCGCCCAATTGGGATCGGGAAAACCGAGCTTGAGATTGATGGTGAGAAGCTGCAGCAGTCCCCTCGTCCATCGGAATCACGACAGACCACGGAAAACACCCCCGATCAAGTGGCGCCGATGGTGTTGCCTGACCATGATTTGGATGCCGATGTACTTGAAGTTGACGATGGGGTGATTGATGATCTGGCGTTTTTGTCGGGCGACGAAAATGAAGATAACGATGGGTTTATGGCGAATGAGGTGGAATACCAACCCGATCATAGTTTGGATTTGGTTGTACCAGGTGTAACAGGAGCGCCCGGAGCACCCGGGGTACCATCTTCGAGACAATTGTCGAGGGTCTTGGTGGATGACCCGGAAGTGCTGATGGAAATGGATTAGACCCGGCGGCGGCTATACTGTCAGTACCTCTATTACTATAAATATCCAATATCGTTTCTATTGTTGACCTATTTCGCCGATTCATGCTGTACTCGGATGCCGTCAAGATTTACGGTGCCAATCTGATCAACCTTGGCCGAGTTGAGATGAATGGCGGGCACCATCCACCGCCCACACAGACATCTCAGCCCCTGCCATGAATAACCCCCCACCTTGGCTTCACACTTTTCACAATGGAGCTTGCCTTCAATTTCACTTTTGCCCAATTCTGACTTCATCCATTCCAACGGCTCGGGGAGAAACCAATGCGAACACTCCGACGACGCCTCCTCAGTCAGCACAACCCACCGTTTCCACCCGGCAGTCTTGATAAACTTGGCCTGTTTCAGATCCTTGCCTGGTTGGTCGTGGGGTTCTACGTCATCGTTCCCGGCCAACGGATGCCGGCACCGCTTACACCGGAGAGTAAACGTAGTATCGTATTTGGCCTCCCGCGGTTTATACACCTGAAGCAGCCGCAACTGCTCCCCGGTGGGGTCCTGCGCCAACAGAAGCTGGATAAGAAACTCAAGATATACTTGCGATTGCTTGTCGACAACAAAGTCCATATCGGCAAACAACTGCACTTGCATGGCAAACCCCAGGTTAGGGCCAACGTCGTCCTTTCTACGTTTCACCGCATATAACGCATTGGTATATGAGAGTTTATAGTTATACATGAGAAAGGCAACAATCACCGCCACCGATCTCAGCACAGCTTGGGCGCAGTGGATAAGCACCAGACCGTGATGCTTCTTCCGATTCAGGGTATCGCCATTAAATAGGGCTTCTTCGATAAACGACATTGCTCTGGGAAGTTCTTGGAGGAGGTTGGCCGTCTCATCATCAGCAATATCAATGTGGAGGTGAGGCTTGTTAATGGCGGGGACGTCACCATTGACAACAGAAACAACATGGGTTACCTGAGAGAGTTCATCTGGAGTCAGGATGGATTCGATGTCGCCGAGAAAGACGTTTCCTAGGATCCGCCAAAGCATGCGATGAGATTAAGCTAGGTGATGCGTACGATGAGCAAAGAGAAAAGAGGGGAGGGGCACAGTAAATATGAATCATGAGATGGTTAGATGCTACAAGAAGAAATTATTCACCAATATTGGAATAGGTTTGGGGCAGCAACGTGCAATGGTGGTTCGCACAATGGTTGACAATTCGACCACCAGTTTCACCACTACTGTCATCCAATTTCATCCCATTTCATCTCCAAATTCGAGAGTGTATGAAGGAGATGGTCATTTCAAATCCACCAATAGCCGAACAATAGCACCAATACCCCATGTAAACGAAAATCTTAGCCGTCCAAGAAACGAAAATCACGCATTATTTTATTGTGGCTCCCCCACAATAATTACCAAAACATAACCTCCGTAATTGGCCATAAACACAAAAATAGTATGGGTGTTGTAAACGCCAACTCCGAACCGGAAAACAATGTGGCCAAGGTTATACGTGTCAGCAGACATTCACGCGGCCCAACCGCAGCACGCGGCACCGACCTCTTGTTGCTTCTCCGAAAATCTTCGCAATGTTCAGTTACAGGGTCACGGAAGGGGTGCTGTCACCGGATATATATCGGAAGAATTTTCCGACAATAACTAATTCACCACCTCCGTGGTTATGGCTGGTGGGTTTAAAAATCTCTCATTACGTATTCCGTACGCTTGTTTTTATATGCCGGCGGTGAGCGATGACGAATCGAACGTCCGAAGCAAACTCCGGAACCGAGGTGCATGCGATGTTGGGTTTAGTCAAGTGAAGGGGTAATCACATTCTAACAAAACCAGCCATTGGATCCCTTCGCCATAAGCATAAATGCCACCTCCCAGGTTGATACCCCCCAATTGCCCCTCCTCGGATGGTTTCGGCACTTTTCATCGGGTTCTACATGTGAGAAATTTTCATAAGAAATGTTGGCAAGAGCTCACAACGGCGTGATTTGTGGGGGTGGTCGAATCGGCGATGATCACACCGCTACCCGAAGGTATACCCCCGGAATGTACATTGACAAACAGGCTAAGGAAAATTCGTCTCGGATAAACGGGACTTTGTTTGAGTTTAATCGCATACCCCAGAATTTTCACTGGGCCGTAAAACACGCAGAATTAACATGCATGTCGTCCACCAATGAAGGTAAAGAGACACGGATAACAGCTTCTAACGTGTTCTTTCCATCGTAGCTTAGTACAACCCGATAATCCGCCTCACTACTTTTACATTGGCAATTCCGATATACCCAATGGTATTATCGGTGTTCGGCCCCTACTGTCACCGTGCTCACTTCTCATTGGCCGGAACTGCGTTCCTGCACACTTTTCGAAACATATAAGAAAGACCCCAACCCCGGGAAATTTTTTACTAAGGAAATATGTCTGCCTTGAGAAACGCCCAAGCTGCCAAGTTGGCCAAGACCGCCTTGGCTGGTACCAGAACTTATGCTACCGCCGAACCCACTTTGAAGCAAAGATTGACCGAATTGTTGCCTGCTCAAGCCGAACAAATCAAGCAATTCAAGAAGGAATACGGTAAGACTGTCATTGGTGAAGTCTTGCTTGAACAAACCTACGGTGGTATGAGAGGTGTCAAGGGCCTTGTCTGGGAAGGTTCCGTGTTGGACCCCATTGAAGGGATTAGATTCAGAGGTAGAACCATCCCTGAAGTCCAAAAGGAATTGCCCAAGGCCCAAGGCGGTGAAGAACCCCTCCCCGAAGCTTTGTTCTGGTTGTTGTTGACCGGCGAAGTTCCCTCTGCCGCTCAAACTAAGGCTCTTTCTGAAGAATTTGCCGCCAGATCGGCCTTGCCCAAGCACGTCGAAGAATTGATCGACCGGTGCCCCTCCAACTTGCACCCCATGGCTCAATTCTCGATTGCCGTGAACGCTTTGGAATCTGAATCGCAATTTGCCCAAGCCTACGCTAAGGGTGTCAACAAGTCCGAATACTGGAAGTACACTTACGAAGATTCCATTGAATTGTTGGCCAAGTTGCCCAACATTGCCGCCAGAATCTACCAAAACGTGTTCCACGACGGTAAGTTGCCCGCTCAAGTCGACCCCAAGAAGGATTACGGTGCCAACTTGGCCTCGTTGTTGGGGTTCGGTGACAACAAGGAATTTGTTGACTTGATGAGATTGTACTTGACCATCCACTCTGACCACGAAGGTGGTAACGTCTCTGCCCACACCACCCACTTGGTTGGTTCCGCTTTGTCGTCGCCTTTCTTGTCGTTGGCCGCTGGTCTTAACGGTTTGGCCGGTCCCTTGCACGGGAGAGCCAACCAAGAAGTCTTGGAATGGTTGTTCAAGATGAGAGAAGAATTGAAGGGTGACTACTCCAAGGAAAACATTGAAAAGTACTTGTGGGAAACCCTCAACGCCGGTAGAGTTGTCCCCGGTTACGGTCACGCCGTCTTGAGAAAGACTGACCCCAGATACACTGCCCAAAGAGAATTCGCTCTTAAGCACATGCCCGACTACGAATTGTTCAAGTTGGTTTCCAACATTTACGAAGTTGCCCCTGGTGTGTTGACCAAGCACGGTAAGACCAAGAACCCCTGGCCCAATGTGGACTCCCACTCGGGTGTCTTGTTGCAATACTACGGCTTGACTGAACAATCTTTCTACACTGTGTTGTTCGGTGTCTCGAGAGCCTTTGGTGTGTTGCCCCAATTGATCATCGACAGAGGTGTTGGTATGTCTATTGAAAGACCCAAGTCGTTCTCCACCGAAAAGTACATTGAATTGGTGAAGAGCATTGTGTCCAAGCAATAGGCGTTTATTTATTCACTATTTATTACGTAGTTATGAATGTCTTGTATTTATGAAGAACAATGACTAACCATGGGAGTGGGCTGATGGGGAGGATGTCAGCCACACTCACACTTTGTGTCACGGCAAGATGGGGCTGTGATAAATGCTAGTAGAATTGGTGGTGCCGCCATCTCAATTGTTATAAAAACTTAGGCCAACGATACCCCTATTGTGCGAATTATAGTTTAAAATTGTTTTGGACTTATTAGCTTTTGTGTAATTTATCATAGAGCTAACGGTTTGGGTGTTTTGTGTAGTGCGTTTCATTATTACGCAGATGTCTCCAGTACTGTATTCGAGAACATGATAAATGCCACCCGAGACACTTCCTAAACCGTTAGCAATATATCTCAACCATGCCTAATTCACTAACTAATTTCAATACACACCAAAAACGCGCATTTAAAACCACAATAAAATCACCATTACAAATTCTCCTCACCCAACCCCAATATCTTGACACCACTGTAAAATAATAACACCACCCTTTTCATTCACCTTTCTACGACCATCATCCATCGTCACTCCTTTTCCACCACCATAATTTTCGTTCGCACAATCTGCCACAATCTATTACTCATCGCAATGATCTGCTGTGCTCCCACTTGTGGTAAGGAAACTGAGCTGGGTCTTAAATGTCCCGTGTGCCTTAAAGGTGGCAAGGAACAATACTTTTGCAACCAAACGTGTTTCCGTGAAGGTTGGACCGTGCACAAGGCCATTCACCCCGCTGACGATGGACAAGACTCTTACAATCCATTTCCTACTTATAAGTTCACCGGTGAGTTGCGCCCCGTGTACCCGTTGCTGGTTCGTCGGGAATTACCAAAGCACATTAAGAGGCCTGATTATGCTCAAGATGGTAAACCGATTCTGGAAATCCAAAAAGACCGGTTGGGACGGATTCCTGTCAATTCTGCCAAAGAAATTGAAAAGATCAGAAAGTGTTGTAAGGTTGCCCGGGAAGTTCTCGATGCCACTGCAGCTCACGTGAAACCTGGTATCACTACCGATGAAATCGATGCCATTTTGCACAAGGAATGTCTGAAACGGAACGCCTACCCTTCGCCTTTGAATTACTACAACTTCCCCAAGTCTTTGTGTACTTCGGTCAATGAAGTCATTTGTCACGGGATTCCTGACGGCTATGCCCTTCAAGATGGCGATATTGTTAACTTAGATGTCACCATCTACTACCTTGGTGTGCACGCCGACTTGAACGAAACCTACTACGTTGGGGAAAAGGCAAAGCAAAATGCCGACTTGGTCAAGTTGGTGGAAACCACTCGTGAAGCGCTCGACATGGCCATTGCCGCGGTGAAGCCGGGGATGGCTTACCGGGACTTTGGTGAAATTATTGAAAAACACGCTCATGCCAATGGGTGTTCGGTGGTGCGTACCTACTGTGGCCACGGTATTGGTGAATTGTTCCACTGTCAGCCCAATGTTCCTCACTACCTGAAGAACAAGGCGGTAGGTGTGTGTAAGCCCGGCCATGTGTTTACCATTGAACCTATGATTTGTCTTGGTACTTGGAGAGACCAAACTTGGCCCGATAATTGGACCCTGGTCACCCAAGATGGGAAGCCATCTGCTCAATTTGAACACCAGATTTTGGTGACTGAAACTGGGTGTGAAGTATTGTCTGCCAGAAACGAAAAGAGTCCTGGGGGGGCAGTCGCAAGAATTTAATGAATTCATGGAATGGTAAATAGTTGATTATAGTAGACAATGGGCATGATGGTTAGGAAGGAATAAACGAAGTTGATAGTAGTAGAAAACAGAACAAATGATAGTGTTTATAACAAGGTTCGCATGTTCTTTAACATATTTACTTGGGTGTAACAAATTCTGTATACCCCCACCTTCAAGTCCTATAACAAATTTCTTACTGTATGCCAATTCCATCTCTCCGAGTCCCATTTTGTTAAAACTTTAACATCTACAACATCCAGTCCCCTCGCAGTCCTAATACAAATTCTACAGGGTACCAAATCCTCGTTGTAGTCCATTTGCATAAAATTTACTAGAGGGTACTGAATTGTCCCCACCTAGCCCAATCACAAATTCACTGCTGAGAACCAATTCCAATCCCATTTTAGAACAAATTTCGCATTAATCCAATTTCCGCCCCCGTTCCGATCTACAATAAATTCTACTGTACCAATCCCGTCCCCATCCCATTTCATAACTCAAATACAAAATCATACCTAAACAACCTCAGTCTTCATCCGCTTCACAGGCGGTTTCTCGTCTTCATCTTCCATTTTAAATTCATCACCTCTTACAAATTGCTCGCACAACGCCCCTTGGACCTTATGCAACAGCTGAGCAAACACCTCCATCTTCTTTCTCGTCGAATTTGTTCCCTTGTGATGATAGTTGCGCAGCACCCCATTCTGAAAGTTCAAGTCGGGATAAATATTCACAGTGGCACTCATTTGTTTATACAATTGCTGTAAAAACTTCCACCCCTCCACCGCCTTCTCCATCTCCGCTTGCGCCACGCTGTTAATGCAATATCTCATGATTTCCCCTGTCAAATCAAACAACCCAAGGAAATAATAGTGAAATTCAATCATCGCCACCACTGGTTCCCCACCAATGGCACCGATTTTCTGACAAAATTCCTCATACGTCATCAACTTTCCAGTTTGGAGGTAGAATTCAAAAGTCAATGCTTCACTCATCTCTTCAAATGCCCCGCTAACATTTCCCCCATACTTGGTTCGGTTATATTTCGGCACGAGCTCCTTCAATTTGCTTCCCACATCATTCAAAAGCGTCTCTGTCTGGTCAAGATTATTCCGATGGAGGGCAAAAATGATCTTTTTAGAAAGAGCGGTGATATCTCGACATAGCCGAATCACTTGCTCCCGGGTATCTTGTTCACTAAGAAGGGCAGTTCTTGCCTGAGCAAAGAGCGCTTCCATATATGATGCGATGGTGCGGCTTGTGCGCGGGAACAAATCCCCACATTGATAAGCTAACTAAGAAAACAGAAAACAGACGTGGGGTTAAAGGTAGGCTCCAGGAAACGATGGAGGTGGTTCCTCGACGTCTGTTTCAACATCCACCTCGTGTTGACAAACCACCGTCAAGTTTGACATCTGGCTGGCTTTGTGGCGTCCGAAAATATAGGTGGCAAAATCCCGTACCGCCACCGTCACCACCATGCCAAGTAGATTCAGTAAGAGAACTAGCTTATCGTGAGGCACAGTGGGCGCAAACTGTTTTACAATCACCAGACATATTACCAGCCCCACCTTCAGCGAGAGATACGGCCACGCAAACGTCTCCAACCACCGGATAGAAACTGAGGAGGTGGTGTAGTTTTTCGAGTAGTCGTATCTGAGACACGCCCACAACAGATACACCCGCGACAACACCGCATACTTGACCCACTTGACGTATAACCCCAGTCGCAGAAGTTGCGAGAACAACTTCCACTTTCTCAGCAATTTTTCGAGCCAAGAAAGTTCGGGTTTGTTGACATTTAGACGTTGTTGGGTAATATAGTGTTGTTGGTGTAGCTCACCTATGGAGTTGTTTATATCTTCCAATCGGTCAACCTCCTTTTGCGGCATTGAGTTGACAATGTCTCTCGGACGCATTTGGAGAGTAAGACCAAAGTAAGCCTGGTTGATGGTGACACGGTGGAGAATGTCATATGCCCACCGTATCGGTACAAGCATCAGAATCATATTTGTAGTTTTCCAAAAGTTGATGCCCGAAAAGAGACGGGTACCACTAGTAGGATCTAGGATCATCTTGTGGGCATTGCCTAGAATGCTAAGTGCCAACTCGTGATTACCTAATGATGACATGTAGGCAATGATTAATCCCTCGGTAATGAGAGAATTCCAAGGGTAAGGGTTATCAAAGCTGTTGCCAAACAAAACCGAGGAAATCAGCGATTGTGGCATGCGATATAGCACCATAGGAAGCACCGGAACCCGGGAAAACTTGAATGGATCAACCAAACCCTTTAGTAACGCCGTTTCAAGGTTATCGATGCCTGCATCCGGACGGCGCAAAAGAAGATCACTCAACTTTTCATAGCTATTGCCACCATTACGTGAAAGTAACTTGACCAAGAGATTACCAGGAATGATACATTCCATCATTTTAAGCCCACAGCTCGTGAAACCGACGTAGCCCATGGTAACAATACCTGTTACCGCCAGAGTAAACCCAAGAAAGAGTCCCCCGTACTGGAACATTCTCGTAGATAAAGATTTCAACGACGTCATTATGTTAATAAACGCCAGCCGCTTGATGGTAAAGATAATCTCACTCTTACACTGGGGACACTCCGTGATCATGAACACCGAATCGATATCTCCAGGAGGGGCCTGTGGCGCTACCAGTTCGGGGGGCTCGATATCGTCACTTAATGGGTACCCCATGTCAAGTTCAAGATCGGTGGTTATTCTCGCCAAATTGACCACAAACGAAGCAATGGCCCCTGGATTAATGTTTGCATCAAGCCGCATGTCAACAGGTTCTGGCTCCTCGTAGCGATTGGAGCTATCAACCTTGACTTCCATCACCTTGATCTTATCAGTAGGGAGGGAGTTGAACCATTCCAGAAGACATTTGCGGTGGGTAACAAGGGAACATTTAGTACATGGTTTGATGAGGTCCTGGGCATCACTAATACTGCCAAAGGCCGGGATATCGGTATCACCACCGAGACAAAAGCAACAGGTGGACATAACGAAAGGTTTATGTGGGGAAGTGCGAATAGATGGATGCAAAAGCAGGGACTAGAGGAACGGGAGGACACGGGGGAGGAGGTGACAAAACTTTTGGAAGGCTATTCAATATTTATTGGAAATTTTACTTTTTGAGTGGCATGTGAAAATGAGATATGCTGGTTGGCGAAATTGGGATGGGCATATAATTGTACGGAAGATGGTGGTTCGCTAAGGAATCGATTCGTAGATAATGGTTTGGTAATTAATAGTTTGCTAGATAATGGATTGGTTGATGGATTGGTTGATAGATTGGTTGATGAATTGATAGATATATGATATCATAGTAGAATTGTGGTGCTATGAATGCTATTAGGGTGAACTTTTGGAATGGCGGTTCTTTATGGTTATTCGTCTTTCCAACTTCTTCCTACTGTTTTCAAGAGATTAGCATCGTTTGACATTTGGCTACGAAATTGGGAGTGAAGCGACACAGAATCTGTTCCGAAATAATCAAAAATACCCTTAGTTATAATCGTCCCAGGTTTCTAATTTCGTGAATTGTCTACCAATTCCTCTGTTTACTGATGATGGTCATTTTCCGGCTAATTCTAACCCCAACGCATAATGATACAACTTTGCATCCACAGTACAACCCTCATCAATCAATTTATCCAATTCAGGTCTTAATTTGCCCACCTCTACTTCAAAAACCTCAATAAATTCCCCTTCGTCAAGATGCTGGACGGGGTTCTTATTCTCCTCCAACGTCATATCCACCTCCACTTGTGCCAATACCATATTTGCATTAGTCAACCCCGG
This sequence comes from Diutina scorzettiae, assembly GCA_030563345.1. Taxonomy (NCBI): domain Eukaryota; kingdom Fungi; phylum Ascomycota; class Pichiomycetes; order Serinales; family Debaryomycetaceae; genus Diutina; species Diutina scorzettiae. The sequence goes on from JAKUCB010000004.1 coordinate 376,017, forward strand.
ATCACTATACATTGCTGGAGACAACTTGACACATTTGCCCTTATAGCCAGTCTCCTCATAAAGTTCCCGCTCCGCGGTGGTCTCGACAGTTTCATTAGGATCAACCAACCCCGCGGGCATTTCAATCATCACCGACGCTGCAGGAGGACGGAATTGCTTAACAAGAACAATCTTGTCCGCACCATTGCCCCGCAAAATCAGCATGATAGCCACCGCATCAATTCCCAGCGTGGTCCGGGTGGTACGCACTGCCATTTCATATACCCGAGGAGATCCCACGGCATCTACATAATCAATCTTTCTTGTTTGAATCCATTTGCCGTCACTCAAAGGCGAGACTTTCGTCACCTTGGCATTAAACACGTTCACTTTGGACATTCTTCTCACCAACAGTTTCACTATCATCGGTGCGCGCGGGGCGATTTATATGTACTGATGACGTCTCCCCTAGATGAAGTCAAGAGCCAGATCCAAGACCATTTGGTGAGTCTGGGGAATTATGACGCTATCAGCCGCCAGCTTAAGTTGCTGCTCTATGAGGCTGGGTGGTTTGACCAGGTGCTGAAGTTAGTGAGTGACGAATTGTCCACCAGTGACAATTTTAACCAAGTTTATTTGGCGGTGAAGCCCCAGGCGGAGCAGATGGTACCTGAGGATGTTAAGAAGCAGATCATGGACCAGATCCGGAATTATGTCGAGGAAATTGCCAATTAATGGACTACCAGATGAGTGAGAATTGGGACACAACAGTTATGTCGACGTCATAATAATAGAGGTGAACTCCGGTAGACTGTGAGTCTAGAAAGCCTGTGCTGCATTAGGTCTAGCTAGGGCAACTAAAATATAAATTCAATTTGTAGCAATATCATGGAAGATTATAGAAGACCATGGGAAATTCTGGAAAGCGGGGGATAAAAACAAGAATTTGTAACCACCTTGTTAACGGTGCCTTGCCTTAGTCCGGGCCATCGACTGCTCCAACATTACACGTGCTTTTGATCACGTGTAGCCTCACCAACCAATCACCAATCAGTCCAATCGCATTATGAAAAAATCTCCCGCAATAATTCATATCCATACCATGTTGGCGAGAAGAGTCGTTTCCGTGGGCCGGACCCCCGTGCTTCGTGGGGTAGGTATCCAATCGCTCCGTATGGTGTCAACCCAAGATGTCACCCCCCAAGTGTTGCCCACTGACATGCCGCTCATGCTGGAAAAGACGGCGCTGTCGGCTGTGGACTACGCTCTCACCTCATTGGACACCATTGCCAACTGGGCGCGGAAGTCGTCGTTCTGGCCGGTGACTTTTGGTTTGGCTTGTTGTGCCGTGGAAATGATGCACGTTTCTACTCCCAGATACGATCAAGATCGGTTGGGGATTATTTTCAGAGCCTCGCCTCGTCAGTCGGATATCATGATTGTTGCTGGTACTGTCACCAACAAGATGGCGCCTGCTTTGAGACAAGTTTACGATCAAATGCCTGAACCTAGATGGGTGATTTCCATGGGGTCTTGTGCCAACGGGGGTGGTTACTACCACTACTCGTACTCGGTGGTTAGAGGGTGTGACAGAATTGTCCCTGTGGATATCTATGTTCCTGGGTGCCCGCCTACTGCTGAAGCGTTGATGTACGGGGTGTTCCAATTGCAAAAGAAGATGATGAAGACGAGAATCACTAGAATGTGGTGGAGAAACTAAGCATACCGATTCGAAAGATGAGGACTAATCGATGAATAAACAGAAAGGAAATATAATGTAGATATATGGGTTATGGGGCTATGGCGATATTGGATTTTCAGATATGAATGAATCAGATGTGATGTATCGGATTTTTGAGTGTATCGTTTCAAAGATTGAAAGATTAAATCTAATACCTTTCTGAATGTGGACTATGAAAAATAGGCTATTTTAATGTTCCTTTCTCTAGCATTGCACTTATCACAACGTCTTTGTTCTGTAAACTTGCCAATTTGTATTTTACTTGTTGAACTGATCCTGTTCGCTCTTTAAATCCTGAAAACTAATTCTGCAATCTGGTTACTATTTCCTTGTTGTATTAACTAAATTTGCCATAATTTTTTTATAACTTATAGAATATAAGATTTTTCCATTATACAAGTTCATGACCTACAACGGTAGCAATAATACAAATAAAAAGGCCAATTACACACAATTATCAAACAATATCACATTCCAGTTTATCCATACACTACCCTACCCATTTATACACTAATGCTGCATTTCATTAATCAAGATGTACGAATTACATACAAATTACATACATTAGTAAGATACACTATGATTTGAAGCGATCCAGGAAATAAAATAATAATAAAAAAGCCGTTCTATTCACTTTGATACACCATTGATATATTGCCCCCAAATCCCCCCTCACGTAATTTCTTTTTCCACTACGTTTTTCACATATCGTCGTTTTCATCGTTCAGTTTCTATACCTGGGATTTAAATTACATTTTCTATATTCATACTACGCAACCATCTCTTCTTCTTTTCTCCCATCACCTACTTCCACACCTTACTCCACATTCTTTGCTTCGCTTCTGCCTCCTACTGTATGTTCCTGTACCTCCGCGCACCACGCATGATCGATCGCACTGACCCACACTGTCAACCTGGCCTCATAAAAAACAGGTTTTTTTCGCATTGCCACGCCCCTCACTTTCCTCACTTTTACTAGTATAGTTTCAGGGTCATTCCTTGTGCACTCCATCCGATATAAAAACCCCCTCATCCGCACCGGCAATTTTTTTTTTCTGTAACCACCACTATGGCCAGAACTAAGCAAACTGCCAGAAAGTCCACTGGGGGGAAGGCTCCCAGAAAGCAACTCGCCTCCAAGGCCGCAAGAAAGTCGGCTCCCGTGTCGGGGGGTGTCAAGAAGCCTCACAGATACAAGCCTGGTACTGTTGCTTTGAGAGAAATTAGAAGATTTCAAAAGTCGACTGAATTGTTGATTAGAAAGTTGCCTTTCCAAAGATTGGTAAGAGAAATCGCACAAGATTTCAAGTCGGACTTGAGATTCCAATCTTCTGCCATCGGTGCTTTGCAAGAAGCCGTCGAAGCCTACTTGGTGTCGTTGTTTGAGGACACCAACTTGTGTGCCATTCACGCTAAGCGGGTGACCATCCAAAAGAAGGATATCCAATTGGCCAGAAGATTGAGAGGTGAAAGAAACTAATGATATATGAATAAATTAAATGATTTGATATGTAATGTGAATGTATAATGGAAAGTACAAAAATGGAATGTCGTAGAAGATTGGAAATGAGTGAGTTACTTGTAGTTTAGTTGCTGTGATTTTGTCGAGTGTTATTGTGAGATAGGGGGTGTAAACATGGCGTGTGTGATTCAAAGGGGAAATTACCGGTGATAACCGGAGGGTTCTAGATATAATTAATAGGTGATTAATAGGTGAGTTCTTGAATATATTCGATGTTTAATGAATTCTGTTACTGTTAGACCGCTACAGTAAACGTTTAAGCCAGATCAAAAACACACATTTTCCACCTCAATTACCTGTTTAACTTACCAAGCATCAACTTGTTCCTAGTGGCTTAATGGCAAAGCGTCTGACTACGAATCAGAAGATTGCAGGTTCGAGTCCTGTCTGGGAAGTTAACAGGGGTACAACCCTGAAAAGAGTTCTTTTTTTAAATTGTCTAACTATTTAGGTTTGGAGTGTTGGGAAGCACGATCCTTATATATCGATTGCTTTTTTCCAATTCGTAATAACATCATCATTATTCAGTACAGACTTTTTATCAAACTATCACACATTCTTTTTGTCATCAAAGACTCAGCTTCTTTTTCATTTTTGCTCAATTTTATCGAAACATTTGTTGTGGTCTCCAAGGAACGCTATCCTTAAAATAAATGCCATATCATCCATTCGATATTACACTAAATCCAGTTAACACCCGCCTCTCAATGCCAAAACCACATGAAGGGTGGCACCAGGTTCTATCTTTGCTTCCGCCACCGTTTGGTCGTCATCCAAATTGTTCCCAAAGTGGATCAACTTTTGTTGGGATGGATGGATCCCTTCCTTTTCTTCCATCAATTCCTTGATACGGATAATCTTATCCGTGGGTTCCACGTCCAAGGGGATGTTTCTTCCAGTTAAGGTTTTGATTTGAATTTGCATGGGAATGAAGTGTGCGGTGTGGAGTGTGAGATTGAAATGGGAAGAGAGAATGGGAATAGAAAAAGGGAATAGAATAAGAGCAGAGGTGATGGGAAAAAGGGAACTTCTAAAATAATAGTCGCCTACCACACACTATTCCACCCCCATCAAAAGTCACCTACCCCAACTGCTTAATTTTTCCCTGCAACTCATTGTATCAACTATCAACCAATGTTGGTTTAAAGTTAATCAAATCACCAATTTACTACTCATTTACAAACACTTAAATTCAATCCTTCTCACCATCGTTCGCACTGATATGCTTAGTACCCCCGATGTCCGGAATTTAAATGAACAAGTCTACGATCCAGCAGAAGACCTGTTTCTTCTTCTAGACAGTTTTGAACAGGAACAATCATACCTCACATCTCGATTCAAATCTCCCATCATCTTTGAAATAGGGACTGGTCTGGGCATCGTTCTGAGTTTTCTACAAAAACACATCTTTCCCAATGGCTATAATTTAGCCAGTGATATCAATCCCCATGCGTGTGTCCAGGCTCAGAAGACATTTGCCGATAATAACACCAATGGCGTCGAAATGATGCAAATGTCATGCTGCGATGGGATTCGAACCGGAGTGGTAGATGTGTTGGTATTTAATCCGCCGTATGTCCCGGCGGAGGAAGTGCCTGCGTTGCCCAATAGCGATTCCGATCCCACTTGGCTAGATTTGGCATTGCTTGGCGGGAAGGATGGCATGGTAACCACCTGGCCCGTGCTCAACACTTTGGACGGCATCCTTCTGGAAACGGGAGTCGCCTACATTCTTTTCTGTGCTCGTAACCATCCGCTCGAAGTGGCGAAGATCATGGTTTCCCGGGGATGGAACGTAGAAACAATTCTCCACCGCAAGGCAGGGTGGGAGGTTCTTCTGGTGCTTCGGTTTTCCAGATAGCTCTTTGCAGCATTCATTTTCTATATAAATATTTAATTATTTTCATCAATCATTATTATTATTATTATTGTTGACTCAGCTTATGACAACAAAACGTCCGACACACGTCACAATAGTAGAAATTGGCTTTTACACGGTGCCTCTCCTGGCTACAACCACACTTACACATTTGCCATGGGAATAACTAATGCAAACAAGCGGATGCCCATATATTTATATATGCCGCAGCTGTTGCCAATTGCGGCACTATGACAATAAAGATGAGGTGCCATTAATAACTAAGGCGGGCGAGTGGGCTGAGTTAGAAAAATTGGGGTTGGACATGACTGGATTAAGAAGAATATTCTAACTTCTACTGACAATATTTGTAGGCACTAAGTTGGCGGGTGTATCGGTCAATAGGTGGTCTCGTTTCTTTAGGTGCGAGTGCTCATGGCGAAGAGAAAGAGATCAAGAAAGAGTTCTAGTAAAGGAAATGACGGGGCTTCCGAGGTATCTGATGAAGCAGTAGGTGGTGTGACCACTAACCGGGTGAATAAGAAATTGAAGTTTGGTGATGACGGTGATTTGGTTGTTCCCCAACAGGAAACTGGGTGCGATGAGCCAGAAACGGAAGAGGGGAACCAACAAGAGGGGAATGGTGTGGATGTAGTGATCGAAGAGGTAGCTGATGATGAAGAAGATTGCCCTGAAATCGAGACCGTGGTGCAGACTAAAAAGCCCCAGGGGAAATCCAAACCATCCAAGGTGAACTTCTACGATGTCGATGAGGATGATGACGACTTTATCACCTCGACTCCCCATTACAACGTCCGTGCCCGTGCTGCTGAATTGCTTAAAACAAGGCAATCACTCCCCATTTTCCACCACCGGGAATCGATTCTTGATTACGTTAACAATAATCAGGTCACGGTGATTATCGGGGAAACCGGGTCGGGGAAGTCCACCCAAATCCCCCAATTCCTTCTTGAACAACAACCAAACAAATTGGTAGCGTGTACTCAGCCTAGAAGAGTAGCTGCTGCTTCGTTGGCCAATCGTGTTGCTGAAGAACACGGGTGCCGACTTGGAGAGGCAGTGGGGTACCAGGTGCGGTTTTCCAATATCACCAGCCATAAAACCAAGCTTAAATACCTTACCGATGGGATGCTTCTTCGGGAAATCATGTTGGATGGCACATTGGCCAAGTATCTGACTATCATCATTGACGAAGCCCACGAACGGACGGTACTTACCGATCTTATTCTAGGCTTTTTGAAACTGTTGCTTGAATCTAGACCCGATCTTAAGGTGGTGATCATGTCTGCCACCTTGAACGCCGACTTATTCAGTAAGTTCTTTAGCAATGCCCCGATTTTGTTTATTGAAGGGAAGATGTTTCCTGTACAGAGACTTTATCTTAGTGAACCCACCGAAGATGTCGTAGACACCATGGTCAGGGCGGTGGTTCAGGTGAATCAGTCGGAATTTGAAGGCGACGTGTTGTGCTTTCTTCCCGGGCAGGAAGAAATTGATAACTGTATTCTGGCGCTCAAACAAATTGCCCCCGAACTTCCCAAAGAGGCACCGTTGATTGTGCCAGTGCCGTTATATGCGGCGTTATCTCCAGCACAACAGGCTAAGATTTTCGAAAAAGTGGGGCCTCGCCGCCGGAAAGTCATTATTGCCACTAATATTGCCGAAACGTCTATTACCGTGCTGGGGGTAAAATATGTCATTGATCTGGGCCTTCGAAAGGTCAAGGTATGGAAGCATCAGTTGGGAATCTCTACTCTTTTAACCACATCCATTTCCCAGGCATCGGCAAAGCAGCGGGCGGGGAGAGCCGGGAGAGAAAGTGCTGGTAAGGTTTTCCGGCTTTACTCGGAGCAAATGTTTGACAAGCTTCCCAAACAACAAGAGCTGGAAATTATGAGAAATGACGTTATCTACCCAATTCTCACTTTGAAACGAATGGGGGTGGCCGATTTGCTAAATTGGACGTGGTTGGAACATCCCGGTAAAGATGCAATTGTTGCTGCTCTTAATACCTTGTATAACCTCGGTGCACTTAATGACAGCGGCAATATCACCGAACTCGGGGAAAAGATGTCTATTTTGCCTTTGGCGCCACAATTGTCGGTAGTGCTTATTTCTGCACAGAAGTATGGTGTTTTGGATGCGGTGATGGACATTGCCCTGTGTCTTTCAGTCGACAATTTGATCTTAAATGTTACTGGGGAAAAACGGGACCAAGTGAATGGCCGTCGGAGACAATTTTGTCCCCACGGATGCCGTCACGGTGACCTTGTGGCTTTTAAAGAGTATCTTGATTACTTTTTGGAGTTGGGCGATGCCAATGCTCAACGTGAATGGTGTAATGAGCTTCATTTCAGTTACAAGGGGTTTAAGAATGTCATCAAAGTCAAGGAACAGTTGAAGCAATATATGCGTACGATTGAGCCCCTGCTTGAAGTGGTGGCCCAACTGGAATACGACATTTCCCAGGTGCTTAAGCTGTTCCTTCACGGCTACGTTACCAATACTGCTATTGGAATGCCTGATCGGTCATATAGAACATTTTCAACGGGCCAATTGATTTCGATTCACCCGTCACTGAATTTGTTTGGCACAATCAACGATGCGATATTGTATATTGACTATGTTTTCACTGCCAAAGCTTACGGGCGGAATGTGAGTCGGATAGAGTTGTCGTGGTTGCAAGAGGTTGCCCCTGGGTTGTTGGGGAAAGCATAATAGATTATAGAAATGGGATAGGAAGGGATAATACTGGGGGGTGTCGATAGTATGATCAAAGGTGTACAACAGATGTTGAAGACACAAATAATCGGTTGGCATGGCGAAGCCTACGTCATAAAAATCCACTTGACCAGTAGAAGAATTTATAGATACTGAAATGCCAATTTCTAATAATACTACCAGTAGCAAATACTCAACTATCAAAATATGAGGCAACGAACTCCCAACAGACTGAAAATGATACTATGAAAGTTTGCAAAAAAATAGCAAACATATAGCTTGAAGTTAGCTAGGATTTAACAAAAGCCAACTAAAAGTAAACAATTCCAACTTCTACTTTGGTTAACAAACAAAACTAATTTTGAATTGTTAGTGAACGCATTAGTTTCGCTGCTGTGATTTCCATCTCCAATGTCAGTTTGCCGCCGTGATTTTCGCCAATTCCCAGTCGTGATGCCGTGATTACTACTACTTTATTCTTGATGTTGTATTTAGTTTTGTTGCCCCATTTTCCTATCCTCCATTCTCAAGTTTCGCTGCTGGGTCTCCAACTAAGGGAGCCGGGATGAAAAATACGCAAATGTTCAATTTTCCATACTAAATTTAGGTGGCCCGGGATGAGAAATACGCACCTTTAGTTTTTGTCCAATATCAGTTTCGCTGGTGTGATTTTATCCAATTTTATTTACATTATCATTCATTCTGTCATTTTACTATAATACACAAATCCTAACGGTCATGGCACTAAAAACCAAACTCATCTTCTAAACCCGCTGCCACCGCCGCAATATCTTCCACCAAGGCAGCGTCAGCCACACCATCTACATCATCCTCCATCAATTCGTCTTCTTCATCCACCGCCTCATCCTCAAACTCGTCATCCATAGTAAACACCTCATCAAAGTTGATGAAATCACCATAAAAGTCGTTCTGTTCCAACGTCTGCACCACGCCCCCCAATGCTTCCTGTTCTTGTAACAACCGATCGTACACCACTTCCGCAGTAGGCAAGTTGTATCCTACTTCGCCATTAACCACCAGCGAATTCAAGTCCTTTTCATACGCCACCTTTTTGTACAATTCATTCACCTTGGCCACCACCGCCAGCGAATAGGAGTGGCCACTGGGTTCGTACAACACATAGTTGGTCTTAATAATAAGTAGATGGTGAACTCTGTTGTAGTTGACATAAATCAGAGCCTCCTTAATCTTGGCCAACTCATCATCCGCTCCTTCTTCGAGCGCAAACGCGTACACTGCAATAAGCAGCGACAGCGTGCGGTAGTCAGCCAAGTTTGTCAGTTCCTGGCTAAAGTCAAGATTGAGAATGGCCATGATCGGATCGACATAGAGCGTTTTAAGGTTATTAAGCAACACGGTTCTGGCATGCTTTTCGCCGCCCATCTTGAACCGGTAAGGGTCGTTGGACCCCAGTCCCTTCGCCTGGGTCAGATCAAACCTCGACAAGTTAAATGTCACCTCATCATCAAACTCCTTAAGATACACGAGGTCCTTCACCAGATGTCGCTCCTGGCGCTCCTGCAAGAGAGTAGTCAAGTATTGCTGGTAGTCCTCATAGACGTTGGGAAGCGAGTAGGGGTCAAACTCATCATCCACCTCGGCATCGTCCCCACGCAACTTCGCAAGCTCGTCAAGGACATCGTCATCGGCCATGGTGCCATTTTTAGAAGTGTCGTTGTTGGTGGGCATGGAAAGCACCTGTCGGGCGGCGGCGGCGCCGTAGAAGGTGGCACCGGCGGGAATGGGGCCCCCTTGATACTGGTGCTGAACCATGTGCTGGGACAACTGCGGGGGCGATTGGGCCTGCTGCAATTGCGCCGCTGCTGCTACTGCTGCTGCCAGCTGTTGCGGCAGCATCACCAGAAACGTCTGGGACGGCGAGTTCAGTCCGAGTCCTTGGATTGGCACTGTGCTCAGCTTAAAATTATAATTGTTTCCGTTTGCCCGAGGCCCCGGCAGATCCTCGCCACCCCCCAGCGCGTACTGGGACGAGTAGTTGGGATTGGACATCATTTCGTGCATTTCCGCCTCGTAATTGAAGGGCTTGTTTTGGAACCGTCTAAAGAACTCGTCCTTAAAGAAAATCTCCTCTTCCATAAAGTTGCCCAGCACCGATTGTTCTTGGAATTGTTTGAGGCCATACAACATCGTTTCCTCGGCGAGGGGTTTTCTGGAGTTCTTTTTGTTGCGTTCAATGATCCGGCACTTGGCACACGTTTTATATTGTTGGACTTCTGGCGGCTCATCGTCGAGTCTCTTACGCTTGCACCGACGACATCTTCTGGCACCGTCGTTCATGGTGATGTTTGGAAATTTTTTGGTACTGCAGGAAACTGAGAATGAGAACTAGGAGGTAGGAAGAGGCAATAAGGAGGGAAGGAAGAGGGAAGAAGGTGGTGGAGAAATGTTATATAGATGGTCACACATTTACGCTGGAACACGGGTCACGGGTCGGATCACGTGATCCGGAAACTCCCCGTTAAATCACGCGGCCCACCATCCGCTATCTCTCAAACGCATGTCGACAACACCGACACTACCGTCGTCACGTGACCCCCCCCCCCCATTACTCCTCTGGCCCACTATCAGCCCCCCAGAGTGCCGATCTCGGGTAAGAAAGCATCACACAGGGATTCCTTAGCCATTTCTATACAACCAGCCTCAATTGCTTCACGTATCTCTCCTCTCCTAAATTTCCAACCCCCACACCTCCATTCTCTAGCACCCCCACTTTATTCTTGTCGTTTCGTTCGCACCATCAGCATTCGCACCAGCAACTTATCGTGATGCTGAAGCTGATTGTCCGCACGTTCAAAAACGTGACCAATGGCTACTCGCTGGTCCAACGGCTTGTCCGGCTGGCAACCTCCAACGATGCTCTGGGACCCACCACCTATGACATGGAGGAAATTGCCCATTACACCTATTCGTCGCAAACGGACTTTTTGGAAATCATGGACATGTTGGACCGCCGGCTCAATGACAAGGGCAAGTACTGGCGCCACACTGCCAAGCTGTTGACAGTACTTGATTATCTTGTTCGATTTGGCCTGGAAAAGTGTGTTTTGTGGGCCAAAGACAACCTTTACATCATCAAGACGTTGCGGGAATTTATTTACTTTGACGACAATAATGTCGACCAAGGGGCGTTGATCCGGGTCAAGGCCAAGGAATTGGTGCTGTTGTTACAAGACGACGAGAGATTACGGATGGAACGGGCGAATAAGGCCAAGGGCGGCGACGAGTTCGGCGGAAGACGGCGCAAGCGCAGTCCCACCGATGTGCGGCGCCGCGACGGCAACGACCCTTACGATTCCGAATTGGAGAAGGCATTGGAGTTATCTCGCCGCACCGCCGAAGAAGAAGCGGCGTTGCGACTGGCGGATACCCGGGACCCCGAATTGGAAGCGGCGCTTAAGTTATCCATGGAAGAAGAAGAAATGCGTAGACAAAATAACAATTTGTTGGATTTGGACCAAAGCCAAACCACCTACTTTATGCCAGTACAGGCGCCGGACCAATTGCTTCAGCAACAACAAACGGCATGGTTGCAACAACAAGAACAACAAGCATGGTTGCAACAACAACAACAACAGCAACAACAAGCACTTCTCCAACAACAGCAACAAAATCAATTTTTTGACATGTTTGGGAATCCAATCCAGAACCAAATGACCACTGGCCAGCCCCAACAACCAGCGTTCACCGGGTTCCACCAACCAGGTCAAATGCAACCACTTAAAACCGGGCTGAATAACCCGTTTGCGTTGAACCAGCCGGTTTCTCCCCAACCAGCGCCGGATCTGTTGAATGCTCTTGCCCAACAGCAGCAGATGCCGCTGGCGTTTACCAATGCGGCGCAAGGACCATTCTCGCACCAGCCACAACATGATCAACAACAACAACCTGTTGAACAACAGCTCAAGCCGCAAAACACGCTGGGCTCGCGTTACGGGGACCACACTCACAGCGAGCTCAACAACTTGTTGGCCCAGGGCACCGGCATCGATACCTTTGGTAATACTGGTGATGCTCGGATCCCTCACCAGCACACAAAGACAGGTACTTTTGTCAACAGTCAGGGTACTGGGTACCGCCAAGAAACGTCGCAACTGGTGCGGTTGTCAACCAATGCTACCGGCAATCCGTTTTTGAATACGGGCATTGGCTACCAGGGACAACAGCAACCGCAGCCCCAACCCCCACAACAACCGTTGGCCACGGGATACGGGTTTGGAAACCAGGGCCAGGGCCAGGGCCAGGGTCAGAACAAGTACAATGGTGAAGGGCCTAGTTTGATAGATATTTAGGATATGTATGAATGAATGAAAAGCGACGACTGCCTGCGTAATCGAGACGGTGACTTTTCTACAAATCGAATCAAACCTGGGATGGGAGAAAAATATCAGCGTCATATTAACGAGTGGTTTTCAAACGGGAGAAGCTCCATGTGGAAAATGCTCTGTACACACCAATCCCATTCGATGATATGGAAGGGTTCGCCCGTTTTCTTGACTTCCCTGGTGATTGCCTTTATCAACTTCAGGTCCTTTGAAGAATGACAAATGAAAATCGCCTGATTATCGTCACATTTGATCCAATCCTTGGCATTAGACTTTAGCACCAGATGGCCACTCATCCCGTGATCGTCTAGCACTCTGCCAATTAAATCAACGCCACCATTTAGATTTGGGGAAAGATTTACCTTTAATCCATGGAATAAGCCATCCAGTGGGCGCTTCAGAATTAACGTTTCTAATGGAGAATCCTGGTTAGTGTCCCATCCCAATTCCTGGTTTAGTTCACTTGTAGACACTTTCTTATCAAGAAGAAAATCGTCCATGTTGGCACTGGTGCCAGAGAGCACTGCCTGGAAGAAATCGGGATGAATCACTCTCGACACGCGGGCAATACCCCTGAGGAACTTTTCTGTTCTCATGACTTTTGGTGCTACCAAAGTATCGCCATTCATCAGCTTTTCATCTGCCATTTTGATGCCCTCGGCACTCAAGTCTGCCAATTGCAGTCGAGTCAAATCCCGATACCCTGTAACGATGCACTTCGCTATTAACTTTTGCGAGTTGGTCTTTTTTGTTCGTTTGGCACTAGATTGAGAATCGGGTCCCATTTGACTTTCATCAGCCATTCCAACATTTACCAAATAATCTTTCATTTTGCGTTTGCTGGACTTTGCAGCTTCAAACTGATTGAGATCACTCATGTTATTGTGAAGCTTTTCTGCTGCTTTGCGTGCTGCAGAGCGGCCTCTTGGGGGGGGCATAAGGGAAGGTTGGGAGGGTAATATTGATGGAGTTAGTGATGGGGGTGATGGATGGGATGAGCTTGATGGATGGGATGAGCGTGATGGCTGCAATGGCAATGGCCGAGATGACTGTGATGGCGATGCCTGGGTTGATGCCTGGGTTGACTGTGATGCCTGGGATGCCTTGGATGGCTGTGAGAGGAAATCAACTAATGCAACACCACTCTCGACTTGAGTAGGAGTTTGGCTCTTTTGCAAATATTGGCTCTTTTCATCGTTTTGAGATTCAGGATATTGAGTTTGTGACGGTTCGGGTTCCAGTTTCTTCACTGGTGACAGAGGCACCGAATCAACCCCAAGTGACCATAAACTAGGAGGTAATCTCACTAATCCCACTGGTGGCAAGTCTTCAAACTCAGTATGCTTTATATCAACATCTTCATGGCTAACATTCCGATAACACTCTTCTAGCCATAAATGATTGACCAATGAAATCACCGGATTCCCCGACCCATCCAACCATTTAAATCTAGCAGTATCATACTTTTTCCCCTCACCACTGCGGCTTAATAAATATTGGTTGGATCGAGTTAATGTTTTGGTAAACATTCCCCCAAGAAGCTCAATGAGCTTAATGAGATATTGCCGGGTGTCTCCAGTATAATTAGTTATCGAAATAGACAATCCTTCAAGCGGACGGACTTGAGGATATGGAAAATATAGCATATTCCCATTTTGGGGCAACGTGAACTCACCCAGGAAAACAAGATGATAGAACCAGTCTAAATTACCCACAATTGCGTCCAGCTTCATCGCCAATTCGTATTCGTTGCCCTCCCGGAATTTTCCAAGGTAGAAATCAGTGGCATGGGCATCGAATCGCAGTTCAACAATCGCTCCCTGCAGATTTATAAGCAGATGTATTGACGCCTGCTCACGAATTCCTAGTTGATAATCACCCGATATATACACCCGTTTCCCCATCAACTCGCTGACCTTGGTCGTCCCTGCAACGCTATTCCCAGGAACACTGTCCTGAACCGCCGAAATGGGAATGTCAGTTATAGGACGGTGTTCCAGTACTATATAGGGGGAATCGTCTACTAAGCACTGATTGGTAACACATCGGTTAACCCAATACGGCAGCACCGTAGCAATTACAATGCCATCTTGTTCTCGAGTGGACGTGGCCAAGAGATACTTTTCGTTGGTGGTGTCGGTAGTAATCAAATGAGTAGTACTCCTTGTAAGCACGTCATTATACTGGCCGCCAAATGCCTTGATCGCCCCGTATATGATCTCCCTGTCGGAAATGGAAATGGTATCGGAAATGCACGCAAACACCAGTTTAAATATAAGCCGGGGATCAGGACTAAACGAGTGGGTAGGAAGCCATTTTCCCGCGTCAACACAAGCATTTAGCCACCGGGGCTCTACCACGGGGATCATGGTCTTGGTGGCAGCTGGGTAAAAGGAAAACTCCACCGAGGTTGCAATAATAATATCTGGTGAACCAATGGCGGACTGGGGGGGTATAAATAAAGGTGTCACTTGGTGGGAATCAAACCATTCAGATGTTAGCCATGCTGGAAGGTTCTGGTCAATGACCACTATGGATTTGGAAGAGAACATACGCGTCGCGTCGGGTGATGGTGTTGGTGGTTATAAATGTGCGATTAGAATGAGGATGACACTCGTCAGAAAGGGCTCAATAGGGGTTTATAGGACTTTGGAGCATTTTAGCGGTGTGTTGATGTATAGGCTAATATTGTTGCGATGTTTGAGATGATGACGTGGTAGAGAGTAAGATGGTGGATCGATTATCAATGAGAAATGTAGAAATACCAATAACCCTGGATGTTGCTAGTATCATCAAGAAGCTCTTTTGATTGTAAATTGTTGAGTAGAAGCCGTAGGTATTTCAAAGTATATCTTTGGTGGACATTTTTTTGTTCGTCTACTTTTTGAGGATATAGATATAAGAAACTGTAAACAAAGAATTGCTTGTGGATATTTTGAAAGTGATCAAATGATTGTTATAAGTGATAGCATAAAAATCAAAACTGAACCGTTCATTTCTTCTGCCTTGTAAGTTGATAGAAACGGCGATACCATTGAGACTATTATCCAAAGAAATCAAAATGCCGTTTATTTGTTCACTTAGTCATCACTATCGAGGAAAGTTACGGCGACTTCGGTGTATTCAGCAAAAATCCGCCTTGTCCGCCTTGTTTTACTTCCACCTAGTCTTATGTTCGCTGGCATCGAGACTCTTCTGACTACTGATGGACTCATAGACTAACTACCCACATTGCACTCGCAATCTTCAACTACCCTCTTATACTCTTTCCCTATTCGTTTTATTACTATGATACAATCATTACCTAAACAGCAATCACCTTAATTTCCTTGACAATTTCATCGAACCCTTCACGGTATTCACCGGCCTTTTCGGCGTCATTCTTGCCCTTACCCCCACCTGGAACAATCATCACACACAGGGTGGGTCTCTTGGTGGCGCCGGCGGAACCAAGGTCTTCCTTGGAGGGAACCCACAAGTAAGGAACCCCGTTGTCTTCACACAACACAGGGATGTGGGAAAGCACATCCATGGGAGAAATGTCTCCAGCAAGGATAACCAAACCCTTGCCACCCTTTCTCAACTCCTTGACAACTTCCTTGACACCACGTCTAACGTGCTTGGCCTTGGAAGCCTTCTTGACAGTCTTAAGCACCTTCTTGTTCAACTTCTTAGAAGCCAAAGGATGGGCAATCGGCAACACAGCCGCCATTCTCGTGTCGTAGTTGTCTTCGACTTCTTCCTTGGCCATTTTTGCGATGAGATGAGAGACGGCGAAACTATGCGAAATCGTGGGTGGGCGATGCGGACCTGAGGAATAAAATTGAGGGAGAATGATGAAAAAGGAATGGCATAGAAAGAGAGGTTAATGATATAATACATAAGTTTTTTTGTAATGGTGGTCGATGGAAACGATTGGTGAAATTTAGGTGACTGAAAATTTTGCCTACTTGGCATTTTGTAGGTTGATGAAATCCTTAGTTAGGGAATGTACTTGTTTTTAACTACAGCAGTATATGAATTTTAAAAATTTTGTTACCCCATTAATTCAAGGTGTACAAATTACTGAATCTCACAAGATTCCCTACTTATATTTTAAACCCTTTTAAAAATGAGAAAAAGATCTTAATAATGCCTAAGGGCTCCCGGGTTCAATTCCCCACCATTTCCCGCAGTTCTCTGCACCATCACCTGAGTTTTCCCCGCACTACGGTTTCTCTATCCTCTCTATATATCAATAAATGTGAGAAAAAAAAATTAATAATAACAAGCGGTTTTAGCTCAGTTGGGAGAGCGCCAGACTGAAGTCAACTTCGGTCAGTCAATCTGGAGGTCTTGTGTTCGATCCACAAAAATCGCATTTTCATTACTTTTTATTTTTTAGTACTCATCAAATATCCTACGCCGTAAAAGCAAAATCACGTCTATTCTTACTTCATCTCTTGTTTATTTTTAATCCAGTCACTAAGAACCTCCCGACACCACCAATTTCCGCAAGTGGTCCATAAATACTTGAAGTGAAACATCGTCCGTCAATACAATGGCACCGTTATGAGTAGCGAATTCATTTGAATTATACGTGGTTGATGGGTTAAGCTTCGACAACAAAAACCGGGCTTGCGACCCCCCATCTTCAGTAACAATGTACCGGGGCAACGGGTACCTGTCCACCAACAATTCCTTGGCTTCTCCCTTGGGGTCTTCCAAAAGTTGTCTAAAGTTTTCGTACTCGGGCTGATCCTGGTAACCGGCCTTTTTCCATTGAGAGATGGTTTTCCCGTGGAAAATCAAGATATGGAAAAATGTGTCCAACAAGAGGATCCGGTCGTCCTTGATCGACACCGAGTCCAATAACACCCCTTCGGGCTCGCCATCCATCGAGTACGACGTCAATGACGGCTGGATCATCGTCAACGAGTTGTTGGTGTCCTCAGTCAACAACACGTGGCGGTAGAACGCCGTTTCATCAGGGGAGTTGTTAAACACCTGCAAAAACTGCGATCTACGCAAGTAATAGATGAATTGAGGGTAGAACCAGAATTGGTTGCTCAACCGGAACAGTTCCGGCTGGTCCTTACGGTAGTCGGCAAACTTTTGACAGAGACGGATCAACATCCGGTCTACCCATCTAAGCACGTCGGCACCATCGTCTTGTTCCGACTTGAACAAGGTGACCCGCGCCATCAACACTGCCGCCGCTTCCTGGTCGAACGATTGCGTCAACGCTTGTTCGTCGGAAGTCAAGAAGTTGGAACAAGTGGTGACGCGAATCCGGTACGTCCCCGACGAATGTTGGTACTGGGTGATAAACTGGATGTACAGTTGCGAGTTTTGAGGCAACCCTTGGTTGTTTACCACATCGAAAAACACCCCATAGGTGTGACGAGGAGACATAGAACACATCCGGAACAGCGAGGTACCACCAATACCAAGCTCGGTGTCGGACACGTTGGCCAGCTTGACGCCCAAAGACGATGCATGGCCAATGAGACCAGAAACCTTGAGTTCGCGCGAGGTTTTGACGTCCAAAGTCCCGTTGAAGCCCATAAGCAAATAGTCCTCGGCGTCCTTGTTGAACAACCGGAAAAACGACTGCTTAAAGATGTTGGTGGTGAAGGCGTCCGAAAGCAATAACGTCCCCCCGGTAAAGTTAGACAAGTTGCGCATTTCCATAAACCCAATCTGGTCATAACACCCGGCGAAAATGTCCACGGTGTGGGCGTTCTTGACCGCCTTGTTGGCAAGAGCGTCGTAGAACTTGGTGGCCTTCTTGTAGTGCTTGGCATTGTCCTTGTCGATATCGGAATGCGACCGGATGGGTTCCTTCAACTGGTCGCCTACAATCAACCCCGGGTTGAGGGTGCCGGCGCCGGCGGAGAACAACATGATCCGGCCGCCAAACCCGGGGTAGGTGGACCCCAACAAGTTGACGGCGACGTTAAGCGCCGACCCCGTCGACCGCAAGGGACGGTGGCCAGGCTTGACCGGCCACGAGTCCACTTGCAAGTTTTCAATAACATTGGTCAATTGGAATTCCACCTCTTCCACGGGCAAGAAAAACCGCACCAATGAGTTTGAGAATTGGGGCTGCTGGCCCTGGGGCATCAAAGTGGGCTTGGCCAACATTTCCGTGATTTGCTTTTCAGTGTATTCCTTGTCGCCGCGGAAAATGTACAGCTTGGCAAACCGTTCCAGAGCCAAGTCGTGGACTTGGACAATGGTACCAAACGTCACCAACCCCACAAGGGCATTGGGCGGCAAGAGCGACAACCCGGTGACGATGGTTTCCTTCAACGCCTTGAGGTTATCTTCATCTTGACACAAGTCCACAACAAACAAAAAGATGGGAGGTTGTTGGACAGGTCTCGAGGTGATGTATTCAATCGTCAGCGACGTGGGCTGCAATTCAACCGGCAAGTTTTCGGGGGACATCCCATGGTAGTGGGACGGCAACTGGTTACGGGCCTGACACAAGGGACACCTCCAAAAGCCAGTGGGGTCAATGTTACAGTAAGGGTTAAAGATGGCCTTACAGTTTTGGTTCGAACAAAAGATGGGATCATAGGTGACGGTGGGCAAGTCGTCGCGGAGCTTGAGGGGGGTGTAGAGAGCACCGGTGGGAACAACAATCTTTCCCGCCTCTTGTTTGGTGGCAGGGAATGCGTTCCACGCAAAACGGACCCCGTTGATGTCCTCAGCTTCTTCAAAGTTCATCTAGTGGAGAGTGAAAAAGATTAGGTGTTAATAACACGCGAAAGTGTGCAGGAAGGACACGTCGCGCTACGACGACTACTGGTGAAGACAAGCAAGAAGAACGACAAATTAGGAAGGAAACATCAAGGGAAAAGAAACAAAAAGAACAGAAAAAGAAGATGAGTAAAACAATGAGATTGCGAGATAGGAGGGGGAAGCAATGTTAACGCGTTTATGATGGTTGTGGTACAAGGTTAGAGCTGGGGTAATACTCATAACACCTAGCTAACGCCTCGCCATGTGAGAAATTGGTGTTGTTTCACTGGACAGCTTAGCAGAGTCTTGCGAAAAATAGGCGAATGATCGAAGGCAAAAAGTAGTCAAAAATAGTGGGAAAAAATAGTAGGCGCTTAAGGTAACTAATGACGCGTGGTTTGGGATATGGCGCAAGTGAAAACAAAATCGCCGATTGGGTGATTTTGATAATTTAATTAGGTATTTTGTAGACCATGTTTTGTTAATGCCGGTTGGGATCTAATTGCGATTCTTCCCCACAACAAATTTGCTTATGTAAGCCGGCCAAGTGCACTAGTAGTCACCGGACAACAATTGGCAGAGAAACAAATGTCATTGAATATAATGGAGACCAATAAAGTGGAGTTGAGCCGTTTTCGGTTTCTTCCATTCGCCTTCATCCATTCCCTCTTCTTACATTCCGCCTTCCATCTTTTATCTTTATCTATTTTTCAAGTTAATCCCCCTACCATCTTCCCACCACCACCATCTCTACACCACTTAATCTAGCATTTATTCGTGTATACAAATCTCCCTCACCACTCCAATCCCCACGCTTCTCATCGCGGACATATTCCCCCGCCGGACCATATTCTACCGATGTGACAACATCATCCATCCATTGCGTCCATGATTAACCTTCAACCATCTTTACTTCTTCTTGTCCGACAAATCAGTAGCAGCCACATCCAACTTGGCTTGCACAATCTTTTCAGGGTGGTTGTCCTTGTCGTAGTGGTACTTGACGAATCTAGCCCCTTGAGCCAATTGAGCAGCTTCGTTGACGACGTGACAACCAAACAACAAATAGTTCTTAGGAGTAACCGCCAATGCATATCTCATAAATACCAATGAGTAAATGATCAACGACCCCGTCATAGGACCGGAAATCAATTCGGGGTCCTTCTTAAGATCCATCACCGCAGCAATGGGAATCCCGAAATTGGAAACAGGACCCCAAAAGTGGGTGGAACAAATGTACTTTAATGTCTGCTTTGAAAACAACTTATCAAAAAAACTCTTCCCGGCAGACATGATTTTGGTGAGGGTTTGCGAGGATTAAGTTTGGATTTGTTTGTGCGCGTGTGGGGAAGTGGGGCCCGTTGTGTACCGGCACAGGACAGCGGCTACCAAACGGGTATCGGAGGGGTAGAAGAAAGCCATGACAAGGGGGAAGAGGAAAATGAGAAAATGGAAAATGAACGAGGATGTTGTAAACATTTGGCATCTATGAAGGGATACCATGAATCTTTGCATAAGAACAATCAATTAGACAAACGAATAGACAAACAAAGGTTCTTCAGAAGAATGGAAACTCCTGAAGAGGTATCGCTAAGAATTATGCCGAAAAGGGTGGTAGAGCAAGATAGGACGGATTAGCACTACTATCTTATGTTGCAACGAAGAAGATGCTCTACCCATTGCGTATGGTACAGAGAGAGTCTTCAGATATTAAGATCGCTTTTAATTGATAAGAGATCAAATAAATATACTTGATTAATTAGATTTTAGAATATTTATAAAATAGTAAAACTTCAATAATTGAACGTTGTTACGACATTTAAACAAAAATATAAAAATTGAATAGTTTTAAAATAATACTAAAACTACTTACATTGACAACATTAAATATCTGTACAAATACTTCGACATTGAGCAGTGTTGAATACTCCAAAAACCAAAATAAACAGTGTTAAATTCATAAAAGAACTTTACTAATTAATCAGTCTGAACTCGAAACTCCATCCAAACCTAAGTCGTTTAAATATATTACAGTTTGTCTTCTAGTCCAGCTATTGAGGAGGGTACTGGCCGGAATGGCCATTATAAGGATGGCTGTTTGGTGGGGGCGGCGGCGGCGGCGGCGGGTGAAAGGGATAATCCACAGGCATGTTAGGAAACGGGTATTGTGCCACGGGTGCACCCCCCTGTAAATGTTGATGTAGTTGAGGAGTGGGGATACTAAACTGCTGAAAGTCCGGGATCAATTGAGGTGGTGGCGGGTACAGTCCCATCAGAGGCACTTCCGTCAGAAGAAGAGTGCCAGTACTTGGTTCATCTTCCGATGGCGGCAGGTTCATGTAATAGGGAATGTTCTCCGGACTAGTAAACCACATGGGATCGTGCACATTCATAGATGCCAATTCCAGATCGGTTTCGCTAGCAGGCCTCGCTCGCTTGGCATTCGGACCGTCGTCCTCATCCACCTGGCGAGATCGGATCTTATTGATGCGAGAAATTATCTTGTTAAGCAAATACATGACATTTGGCAGCCACATTCTCAGGCCATTATGTTTGTTGGTGACGTCTTGGTCAAATTGAATAAATTCTCGAATCAGGTGTTCTATCCGATCAAGCACAGTACTATTGACGAGCTTGGTGGGGTCGTTGCCGTTACGGATAAAATCTTGATACTTGTAGTGGATAAATGTGAAAATGACGACGATACCCTGGTAAAAGAATGCATGGAGAAATGGGTTCGACAGTCGGACCATACGGCCAAACCGAAACTGGGGAATGCTGGTGGCTTCATCAAGCAGATGAACACCATAGGCACCAATAATCATCCCCACTGCTTCTCGCAAAAACGAAATCAGATAATCACACATTTTGAATATGGCAGCAATCATCGATTTGACGGCAGTGTCGATCTCGACCGATGAGGTCAGCTTGCTGATAAACGGCTCGTACAACTTCGCCTGGTTGGCATAGAGGGTGATGAGATCCAGCATCACGTTGCGCCGATCACAATGGCACGGCAAATGGGTGATTGGGTCCACCGCCGCCCCAGGCGAACAGTTCTTGGCCAATGCCCACTCTAGAACGGTGATTTCCTCGGTAAACTTGGCTCCCAACGAGTATAAATCATCCCAATCAAAGTTGATCATGAAGTTCTCTATCAACATGAGATTGGAAAGGCGCAAGCACTCGGAAGAGCCAACTTTAAGCAAAACATGGGCCGTTTGGTTTTCCAACCGGTCTGATTGGATAGTGTTTTGCTCCAATACGCTTAGTTGGATCACCTTGTTTACGTGGATGGAAATAGGGTTGGGGCGGCCCAATAACAGACAGATTTGCCCCATAAGGTTCCGGAGTGCGTACCAGAGCTTGTAGCGAATCAAATCCAGTTCTTTCTCCTCCTGGTCGGTGATATCGTCCACTTCATTGGAAAAATCCTGGACAGTGTTGTCTATGTTTTCTCCAACGCCAGTGGTGTTTGATTGTTGGCGAACTTTGCCCATAATGTGGATGCCAATAGCATACGATATCAGACAGGTGTGGAATGCCATCAGCCATGCTTCCTCATACTTTTGTTCCATAAACAAGTACTCGGTACAGACAATATACGCCATCACCAGCACCACCAGCTCGTTAAGCAAGTTGTGGCGGAGACGGTTAAAGTTATGAAACAACACATCCCGGCACAAGTACTGCTTGATCCGGGAAAACTTGTTTACATTGGTGGAGTCAATCAACTTGAATTCCACGCACTGGTGCAGCAGCATCCGGTAGATGGTAATGGCTAGAATGATGTATAATAGCAATAAGTCGTCATCGTTTTCCCATTCGCGATCCTTCATGTTGGGATAGTCCTTTATGAACAGGAGAATTTGCTCTCTGGGAAGAAATGTGTAGTAGTAGCTATTGGAGGCGAAAAAGTGCTCCACAAGTTGAATAACAACCTCCCGGTTTAATATATCCGAGCTGTCTCGACGGTGGAGGCGATATACAACTTCTGGGAACAGTTTTTTCGTCAACAGTTGCTCGACAATATTCAGCAGGCGGTGGGAAGCGGCCACACTTTGGGCGTCCTCGTGGCGATCAAAGTCGAAATCCGTATTCGGGTCAATCGACACCGTCAGGCCAAACTGGCGCATTCCCGGCCGGGCACTCTCCTCCTTGACTTTTGGTTTTGTCTTGTCAATTAAATTCAGAAACATGAAATTGGACAGCTGTGGTCCATAATACTTAGGGCCTGACTCTGAGGTCTCCCCCGTTACGGGGAACGCTTCGGGCTCCTCCTTGACCTTCCCCCCATTCTCAATCCCATTGATCTTACTCATAAGACGTAGATTCTCCTGGGCAAGATACAGGTTGTTTTCAAGAAGAGTATTGTACTCATTCCGCAAAAGCTGGTACTCCTTGTTCATTAACATGCCGTCGGGATTGCCCAACGAAGGCTCTTCGCTGTTGTCTAGATCAACCTTGATATTGCGAAAAGTCGAAGGAAACTCACACACAACGTTCCGCTTGATACACTGGTTGCACGGCTTTTTCTTGTTGCATTTGATCTTCTTTCGCCGGCACAGAATGCATGATATTGGTAGCTGGTCATTCACAACTTCTGTCATGGATAGAACTTGGGAGACAGCAGCGGTCGCAATTTCCACAACCCCACCAATATCCAGCCTGCATATTGCCGGCAAAGGCGTTGCCTGTTTCAGAATTAAACGTAGAATCCCGGAGAAGATGACCCTATTTCTTGAAAAAATAATCTCGGCTGCAATCATCGTGGCAACCTCGATTTATGAGTGTGGTGTTGTCATTGACAGCAACTGTCATGCTGCAAGTCGGCTAAATATGGCTGCCTTTATTCTATGCGCCTTTAGGGGTCGGAGACCTTTCCAGAACAAGAAAAAATTCGAATTTCACCCGCTGTAAAAAGCTGTCATCTACATGCACATGTGTCATATAGGCGATAATGTATAATATACGATGACGTAAGTTTGTTTGCTAAGCCGCACGATGAGCCCATCTATGGATCTACCGAGCCATTTACCGGGCGAGGCCCCTGACACAGAAGAGGTGGTGGCGCCGGTGGAGGTTGTGGAAACAGAGGTTATTCAGCCGCAAGAAGATGTGGAGGATGAAGAAAAGCCGGGTTCAGGTCCGGTGACGATTTCTGGCACCAATATTGTTCTCGCCACCGAAGAAGATATTGCACAATGGATCGCTGAACGTCGGAAGAAATGGCCTACCAAGAAGAATATTGAGCTACGTACTCAGCAGCAAAAGAGCGCCAAGCTGGAAAAGAAACGGCCTGCCCCCGATCAAAATACCCTGTCTGCTAGCAAACGATCGAAGCCTCTATGCCGGTACTTTCTTGCGAA
The DNA here is from genome assembly GCA_030563345.1 of Diutina scorzettiae. Lineage (NCBI taxonomy): Eukaryota > Fungi > Ascomycota > Pichiomycetes > Serinales > Debaryomycetaceae > Diutina > Diutina scorzettiae. The sequence goes on from JAKUCB010000004.1 coordinate 400,321, forward strand.
TGGCACTTGTAGGTTTGGTGCCAAATGTAAAAATGTCCACGAGCAGGCTCGCGTCACCGACACGTACTATACCAAGGACATTAACGGGGTGGCGGTGAAAATCCCCAAAGTGTACTCGAATCGGGCAGGGACTGCGTTTACTGATTTGTTGGTGCAACAGCATCATATCGAGCATGAAAATGGCAAGGTGATTGATTTTGTCAAAAAGTTGGATGAATGGGGGTATATTGACAAGGCGGTTCGTCCCCAGGAATAGGAATATGGTTTTAGGAACAATACAATTTTTATTGCGGTAAGTTTTACGTGCGATGTATTTTTACGGTAGATTGTTATGCCATGTATTAAGACAGCTGTGTTTTGAATGTCATCCATTTTACAATATCGCCTACGTTCCTAGCCGCAACTGATCTCAATACTATTGCTCTGAAATTTCCGTTCCCACCCTATTTAGTAAATATCCCCGTTATACCGTTTTGTAGCCTCCCCCAATATCCGTGCTTGCTGGGCAATTTGTTCCAACTTATCAAGAACGATACCATTTCCTTTGGCAAACCCATAGATCGAATAGTTTAGCCCCACCTTGTTGCAGAAATCCAACACATACGGTTGTGCCCGGCGAAGATTGTGCCTCGGCATCCGTGGAAACAAGTGATGAATCGCTTGGAACTGGAGACCACCGTGGAAAAAGTCGAGCCACTCTGGACAGTCGACATCCATGGTGGTCCGCAATTGTCGCGATGGAAACAGCTCAGAAACACCAAGGTCAGCTGTCAGCATGGCAAAGTGACTCAAGGTGATTTGTACGTGCACCAACATCGTGGCTATGTGACTGATCATCACATAATTGAACCGGTTCCACCCTCCTTCAATAGAACGGAACACTAACAAGTAAAAGAACCAAAAGAAAAAAAAGGATAACCCCACAATTTCAAACGGACGAAACCATGCTGCTCGACCTTTTCTGGGCCCCTTTGCTAGCAACAAATGCTCCCACAGCAACCGGTATAAATTGAACCGGCCAAAACACAAAATGGGGTAATAAAGATAGTGTTGATAGGGAATCAAAAAAGCCGCTGCCTTGTCAAACGTAAGCTCACGTTGATAGTACGTAGAATACACCAGCTGTAACAATTGAACCAGCACTGCAAAAAAAGGCAAGTGTTGGATGTCGGGGTCGTGCACGGGGTCGTTGGTAATCAAATGGTGGACATTATGGTTACGTTTCCACCACCCAAGAGACAAGCCGCCAAAATACAGGGCCACCACCATGCCAAAGGTATTATCAACCTGGTAGTTATGGGAAATCAGCACGTGACCGGCGTCGTGGGCAATAAAAGTCATCTGGTGCCAGGCCATCCCCATAAGCAAAGCACTCACGGCAAGCCAGTTGATGTGAAAGAAATTGAACGACCAAAGAAAAAGAGTACAAATTTTGAATATCTCCCTGTAGTAATTCCAATAATCACAATCAAACAACTGAGCCAGCTCAAGCTCGCGATGAAGCTGATGGTACTCATTACGGAGCTTTTCCTGGGTGGCATAATCAAGGTCAGGAATCTGGTCCAAGTCGTCCTTAGTGAGTTGGTTATCAAATGAATTTAACTGAAGTTGTGGATCAACAATCTTTCCGCCCACAGGAAGCAATTGATCGATGTTGGCTTTGGTCAAATTTACGTTTTGCTTAACCCGAGGTTCCACCGGACCAGTGGGAAACCCCATTCCCTTGGGCTGCACCCCCTCGACCAATGTCGACTGCGAAGAATTTGCTGACATATCAGCATAATCGGCCCCCTGAATGGGCGGAAGAAGATTTTCCCACACTTCTTGTTCAACACGGCCAACTTTCCATTTATAGAATGTTTTTATCGTGTCCTCTCCATGGTATACGTTCATTTCATCGGTAGCGTCACGACCGATCATGTGGAAAATGGCGGTATCTCCGCCAGGATGGAATTTGATCCAATGGGTTAAATCAAGAACATTCCCGTCATGTATGACAATAGCCTTTCCTTGGCGAATAAGAGAAACCACCTCTAATTTGGTTAATGTCCGGTCCATGTGCCACGTGAGAGGATGCGAGATCGTACCAGAAAGTGAGCAGGGAGGGAAAAAGAGGTGGGGCAACAGGAGTGAAAGGTATACGATGGATAAAATAAACACGTGGTTAAGTTTTATTATTCAATTTGGAGTTATCACCTACTGAAGTTTTTCCGTAAGCTAAAGATTTTTCCGAATCTACGGTTTAATGCATAGCCGGGTGATTTCATGAATCGATTTGGTTAAAATTGAAATACGGTGATTTCCTAATTATAGTACCATTCGATTCCTAGGGCCATTTCACATAAGGGTCTTTTCCTTTTTGTTCGTGGTATCAATACGCAGTGGTTAAAACTACCAGAAGATTAAATGTCAATCCCTCTATTATTACAGATGTCTACTTCTTTCGTTTTCGCTCGGATTCCTTGTCTTCCCCCTCCCGTTTCTTTATGAGGTTTCTCAATAATTTGGCATCTTCAATTGAATTTAATGGCTCCCCCTCAAGCACAAGACTATTGGCGGGGTTGGACACAGCCAAGAACGCCCGTTTTTCTCCTGCCTTAACCACCTCAGCCATTTCTTCTCGGGAAACAGCCTTGGATAACCCTTCTCCCACTCCTTCGTATTCTTTTAATCTCGCACCAATCACACTTAAAAAGTTCTTCTTCATCAATTCCGTCACACGTTTCAGTTCCACCAACTGGTAGCATTTCTTGTAGATCCGCTTCACCGTGGCTTCATCGGTGGTGTCCAATTGCGCCACCATTGTCAATACTTGGATAAACAAAATTAGTTCGATTTCCACCTCCCCAGTAGCAAAGCAGTCGTAACTTTCGTGGCAAATGCCGTGGTTGTCTTCGTCTTCTTCATCGGCATCGGCAATTTCCGCTAAAACCTGTTGCACCAATTCAAATTGGTCAAGGTTAAAGTGATTGCGGATGATTTCAAGAGGGATTTCCCCGAAATCAAACTGAGAGCCGTGTGGTTGGACATAACCGTAACGGCGAAGAATCTCCGAGTTGGAGTGATCGGCATAGGTGTTAAATACCTGGTCCCCGGCGCTTATGTCCTTGGTGGCCTTCATCACCAACGCTTCGGGGGTATATTCGAGGTGGGCATTGTGGAACTCGGTGTCGGCATTAAGAGTATCGGCCAAGGCCACCATCAGCTTATAGTACCCGTCAACGGTAATTTCGGGGGTATCTTCATCAAACTCGGCCTCGGCGTCGTAATCGGGCCGTTCCACATCAAACGAATACGACATAATGGTAGTTGCTACCCTGTGAAACAATTTCCCGTCAACTTCAAACCCAAGCTTGTGGTCAGCCACAAATTTCGTCACCGCCTCGAACATCAGTTCCGCCTGTTGCGAGTCGATGCGGCCGCCAACCAAACTTGGCAGCAACCTGGCTAATTCTTCGTCTGTCCAAAACATGAGCTGGTTGAGGGTCACGTCCAGCTCGGAAAAGGGCAACACGCCAAAGTATTCTTTCCAGGCCAGAGAGTCTTTGGTGACCAAAACCTCATATAATAAAGCCACTACCAATGCCAGCCATTGTCCCAACTTCAATAAATCATCCCACACCGCCGGCTTATCCTTTACCATCAGACAAGTGCTGATATTGAAAATGCCACTGCGAGGAATGGTGAAAAGAGTGTCCCCCTTGGTGATGGCTTCAGTTGCAACCACCCCCCGCCCCATATGTATGTTCAGGAGGTCTTTGACTGCTATCTTGGTACTGACATCTATGGAGGAGGTCTCCAACCACCTAGTGAAATTATCGGTGTTTAACTCCATGGTGCGATGAGGTGAGCGCGTCAAATCCGCTAACCGGATTAAGACGAAAGGAAAAGAAAAGAATAGAGTATGGTTATAATTAGGCCTACTTGGTGGTGAAGCTTATCGTTTATATAGAGAATGCCTATCGGTTGTTATCGGAGACCAGTGGGGTTCGAACTGCAGGTCCCGATGGCACGCACCAAACCTTAAATGGCAATTCGGAATTAGGAAACTCGCTTAGAGTCGACAATAGACGGATACTTGTGATTGGCACGGCTTAATCTTGGTCAATGTAGATGGCACTAGTATAGTCGGGTTGCCATTCGCCCGCTGCTTCCTGGCGTAAATACAGGTCGTCTGAAACCGCCACTGCCACCACCGCGCCAATCGCCACTTTCGCGACACTTACTATGGTTCCTTGACTGGTAAACAGGGGGTACATGCGAATCCGCTTGCGCTTACTACAGTTCCATACACAAACGGTGCCGTCGCCGCCTCCGGTGAATAATGTCTCGCTATCGGAAAATGTTAGCGCGTGCACTTGGAAAACATCGTCTACCGCGGTGGTTTTATTTACCTGGCGATGGCATTTAAACGTAAAGCTGGCAGTAGCGTTACCAAAATATTCTAGCAGAACCCGACCGTCGATGGTGGCAAACGCGTAGCCCCGGGAATCAGGCATACATTTGATACATTCTATCTGATGTACGGTGGCCAATTCGGTGGTATCTCGAGGTCGATTCAAGTCAAAGGCGTGGTAGACTTGTACGCGCCCCCCCGCCATCGCTATTACCACCACGTCATCAGTGGCATCGGCGGCAAAAATCTTTCCCGAGGTGTGATAGCGAGTCGCTTCTCCCCCCAACGGCGCTACCATGATTTCTCCGGGCACCGTTGTCGCCAATACTGTTCCGTCCCGATTCATATATCGGAGGAAATTCACCGGGCCGGATCCTTGGAACAATATTTCATCAGCTCGGAAGTTTTCTAGGTCAAGTAATCGGACACTTCCATCACTGCATCCCACCAAACATCCCTGGCTACTTGGGGCCAAACAACAGGGGACCACTGGTAGGGAAATCTCTGCCGGGGGGGTGTAGGGAATAGCGGTGTCGTAGATGTAGATGTTCTTGTCTCTACACGCCACGTATATTTGAGTTTTATCCAATTTGAGGTCTAGTACTGCGTCTAGTCTGCGTGGTAGTTCTGTAAACATGAGGTAATGGTTTGTTTGTAGTGCGAAGAAACATCGTTGCTGCAATGGTGATTGGAAAAACGCAATAAATCATTATACTTACAAATGTCCATAAAACTGATGAACAAGCTACTTAATTATTTTCTATCGTCATTCGTCATTACTAAAAATACAATACCACTCTCTGCTTACCGGTGATATCTACATCCGGTTCCATCTCGTACATCTCATTGTCCTCGGTCAAAAAGTACTCCTTCATCGCCTTCTTCTCGGGATACAGGTAATATTCGTTATTCATATCCGATGCTTCGGATTTGGGTGGCGGAGGAGCCATTGGCGGTGTGAATGGCCGTTGTTGTGGTGGTGGTGCTTGTTCTACGTGGGGCAGTGGAATAGCATGCTGGGACATGTCGGGCATGGCTGCCTGCGCCGGGGTCATCTGCGGCGGGAGTTCCCCACCAGCAATCGGCTGGTACCGCTGATACTTGTCCCAAATATCCATTTTTGCCACATACAATGTCGTCAAAAACACCACCAAATTAATCACCCATAAAAAGGTGGAAATAATGATAAATGCCGCCAATGCACGTCGCATGGGACAGATGTTGGACTCGCAGTCTTGTTGTGGAAGCACAACACCAATTACCATTCCAAACAGGATTGTCTTAAACACAGTGGCTAGCACACTATAAAAGACTCCATTCCTCAGTTCGTAGTTGATTGCCCGGGTTAGGAATAAAAGGGCAATTGCTAAAGAAATCACCAGGTCCGCCAATATATACCGATACCACCCGGAAGTCACTTTGTTATCTCGATCCAACAAGATCGCAGAAAGAGTGGTCAGTATGATTCCAAAAATCATCTCAAACACTAATAAAACCCCAAGCCCCAGGACGGTATATTCTGTATCCTCCACCTTTCCCTGATCTATTTGTTTCTGCTGGTGGAATATAAATGTCAGACTCATCACTTGTTTTACCAAATCATGTTTTCGTTGTTCCTCTTTAGTGATTGGTGGAGGCGGGGGTTCCACCTGGGGCTCATACTGGTACCCCTGGTACTCTGAGGGCTCCATCATTTTCGGTAAATCATCTCCCCCTGCCGCCGTGGCGGCAGTGGCCTGGGATGGTCCACTCAGATGTCGCAGAGGCAATTGCGGGTTCTCAAGATAATGAGAGGTATTATATGGTGTTTCTTGCACGACTTCTTGCAGACGTCTTGCCTGTGCCTGGGCTTGGGCATGGGCGGCATGGTGGGGGTCTTTAGCCACCGGTTCCGGCCGGCGCATTTCATCATTATACCACTGGGGTACTGGTTGCAGTGCCAGCGGTGGCTGTTGACGATTTCTGGGGACCTCTTCCACAACTTTCCTGCTTTCCAGCACGTAATAATGATAGTTAGGATCTAGTCGAGATGTCACTGGTGGTGGCATGGCCCCACTATGATGATGATTGGAAGGAACATGGTCACTGGGAGGCAGTGGGGAAGGCTGTCGAGGGGCAATGGGGTCGTAATCAAACCTAGACAGGTCCCCATATACCCGCTGATAGTCCATGTTGGTGATACGAAGAAATTACTGGCTTGAGAAATTATCATGTATAGATTGTCCTGCAGATACCGAGAAGGGCTGGATAATGAGATAAACAGGGGAACGCGCGCAAGTGTAGATTACGTCATCGGGCTGGTCAACCGGCCGATTAGAGCTTAGCGGTGATATCGTCATGGGTCGGTTCCAACCGCCAAAGTTTTGCTACCAGGGGTGGGATGTGAGCATTGTGGCGGTTTCTCCAGCAGTACTCGATGAGCTGGGTTGGAATCACGAGGGAGAGCATAGGGAGTTTGATAAGCCCCGGAGTAGGGCCACCATACCAAGCTGGAGTTTCAACTTCGGCATTGGAGCTAATCAATCCAACAAATTGATTGTTTGTCAAGAAAACCCCGCCTCCAGATGATCCATTCCAACATGAGGCGCTTGTAATCACCACCGCTTCAAACCCGTCAACAGTAAGCGAAGTGTTTACCACTCCTTTCGACAATATTGGTTCGGCTTGATTAAGATCAAAAAATAGACCAAACAGCTGGGTGTAGACTGGAGTACCCCTAGGTACTTGCAGAGTTGGGATCACACTTGCCAACCCATCAAGAATTTTGTGGTGGTTTGGCCCAAGAATAATAAACAGTAGATCAACGTCGGGGTTTGGTGTAACAACAAAGTCCTGATCGTCTAATTCTATTGTATTTCCAGGAACAGCAATTATTTGCGTTTTGTTATTACGGTTTTCAGCAAACGGTCGGATGACGTGGTGATTGGTCGCGATTACCCCCGGACGCCACATCACTCCCGAACCCCACTTAGTAGACCCATCAGTTACAGTAATTGCCACCACCAGGGCGGATCTCTGAACCTTGGTCTTCAGTGCAAGGTGTGGCCTGGGTAATTCCATGGAGGACGATTGTAATAGCGACCATATACTTGGCCACAGTAACACCCATGTCAAATCGCCATCGCCATTGACTTTACACAATTGTCCTAGAACAAGCCCATAGGAGCCAGTCTCTTTTACATTTGTCATGGCTGCACCACTCATGTTCTCCAAGTATTTCGCATCAACGAGGTATCCTATTGGGTTCTTTTCTGATCTCACGCCGGTATTGTTGGGCTTGATGGCATAATTTATAACCCCTTGCAGAAAGAAATCTCCGAAAAGCATCGAGTTGGTGAAATTAAATGGAAATGACCTGATACGAATGGAATCTCCTGACCTCCCCTCTTTGAGAAACTGGATAGGCTGAAGGCCCTCATTCGAAGACAACTGAAAATGGTGTTTCCAATCCACGGGTTTAATTACCGTAAGCTTCAATTGGGCGTAGTTTTCAGCAACGGTGTCACTCGGGTTAAGCCGAAACGCCGATGATTTAAAAAAATCGAGAAACGAACGGATCCCCAGATCATTAATAACAGGTATGGTGGTGACTACCAGTGCAGGAAACCAGTTGATATACTCCTTCAGGAACTGCTGTGTCAGCGTCACCACACACGAGGTAGACGACAAATCAAAATGGGTAATGGTGAGGATAAAATCAGAACTCATACTTTCCTTTTGTGGATGGCGATACATAAGACGAATACCTGATACACCATAGGTTGTGGATCCAGTGAATCGTATGGCCACGGGACACAGATACCATTCAAATTCGTCCATAATGTGGGGTAGTGCGAGGATTGAACAGTGATGGTCAAGTATACGAACTAATGTAAAATAACAATGTAGAAGCCAATCAAGAAAAGTAGAGTGGATTTGAAAAAATAAAAGATATAAAACAGATTTGAAAAATATTGCGCAAACCCGGAATCGAACCGGGGGCCCAACGATGGCAACGTTGGATTTTACCACTAAACCATTTGCGCGTTATTGTTATGCATCCGTTACCAAACAATATTTGTCGTGAACTTCTTTTAAAACAAGCCAGGTCTTGATTAATTGCTTATCCCGGTCAAGCATCACTTTTTTCATGAGGTTTCATATATACCTGTCAGAGACCCAGGGTCAGATGAGATACTTACTTCCAATTGGAGAAATCACTCTTCACAGCAAACATACTAACTCTACAAGAGGAATGAGGGAGATGATAAGGCGGGGAAGTGAGTCGAAGTGAGTCGAGGACTTAAGAAACATTTGGAAAATATAAGGACCTCAGAAGTCACTTAAAATTCATTACAGCGAAAACTATATAAACTGGCCACTTGCCAACTGAGAAACCAACCGGTTTTTCTAAATTAAAAGAATAAAGAGTATTATGGAAGATCACGTAAGAACTGATCCAGGAGATAACTCAATCGACTGGGAGAGATTCCGTGTGGAGTTCGATAATGCCACACCGGACCCCCAAGAAAGGAACAGGACAGACTTGGTGAAAAAAGTCTTTGCTCAATTCTTAGGAGAGACGGATAATACCATTTACTAGTATTGGCTAGAAGTTCAGGCATAGTTCAGAAAAGAAAGATTTCACCACTTATGACATCCATAGCATTGAAATGAAAAGCCACCACCTCTATTGCACGGCCACGTTCTGTTCCGGCATGTGTGTTCAAACTTGCAACATGAAAACTCAAATAACGATGAGCTTGGGCTGAATTACAGAAACCCGATAGCCTAAGAATTTCGCCCCAAGTTGTAGAGAGGAAAATTTTAAATCTTCTATTATCTTAACGGCAGACCTGTTACGATTGAAGAAATTGGAAAAATTTATGCGCAAACCCGGAATCGAACCGGGGGCCCAACGATGGCAACGTTGGATTTTACCACTAAACCATTTGCGCTTATAAAATTACGTGAGCTATCATTAATAGTATGAAACCGAATATTGAATTCAAACACTCTAACTTTCTATTCACCTTTGCTGTATATTTTGGTTGATTTACAGGCATTATATTTCTACTTTAAAACTGTCTGGCACATCCAATAATTAGCGTAATCCATTGTGATACTCTTCATTAAAATATATTAACACTAACATCACTCCGAATCTGGCTTCATGTAAACAGGAACTCTATACTCTCCCCGATCAGCTTTAGCCACACATTCAGCTTGAAACTCCAGCGAATATTGTGGACAATATTCATGATAAAAACTAAGCTTGTCTTCATCTTGATTATCCCGCCGCCGGCGACGCGATTTCCATACAATGGGAATATCTACCAACGGTATCATCGTTACCAACCATGCTAATGCCAACCGCCACCAAGTTTGCTGATGGGGATAGCCATGATTACGGTTACCATTAAATACAAGGTTGACCCAATTTTGCCGCCACCCCATCAGATAAATACGATCATATATCAGATACTCAACCACCGCCCTTGTATCTGAATATTCCATATTGATATATCGCTTACCTGTTTCGTGTCGGCCTTTTTGTCGGTGATCCCATCGTCTCTTTTGTTTAATCGTGATTTCATCAAATGTCGTAAACTCGATAAAAACATACCGGATATGCACCCCAAGCATTGCAGTTAGCATGATCACCCAGAATCCCAGACCAATATACAATATGACAAAGTTCCAATTGAATCCGTGGTGGACGCTAGGAGCAGTATAGCGGATAGTCATCACCAAGATGATAACAAAATGTATCCAAAACCATTGCATAAACTTGAGAAAGAACAAGTAGTTTTGTTCGCCAATGACGCCCCCAATCCACACACAATAGTGGTCGTACTTGAGAACGGTGGTATTACTGTATTTCGAACGAAAGGAGCGTGGAAGCACCAACGACTTTGTTGAACTATCATAGTACGGATATCCTTGTTCATCACACGCAAACATTTTCGGCATGGGACAAAATCCATTATCTTGACGGTGAAGGTCAAAAAGAGCGAATTGCGGCAGGGAACCCGGTCCAATATAAAGAATAAGAAACCAATAGATAAAAACAAGTGCTTGACAAGCCCCCACCAATACCCAAAGACAAATGGCAATCCTGTGGCTATGCCATTTCCATATTTCCTGGTGGCCCAATGCCCATCCCACAGCAAAGTCACAGTAGCCAATAAGACAAACAATGGCTATTGGCGTGGCCCATGTGGCATAGTGGCTATGGAGACATGGGATATCAAAAAGCATGGCCGTAATGGCCTTATGGGTACAGTTGACGGTAAAGTTGACGAGGGAAGCGAACGAAAAGAGGTGAGTGAGTGAGAGAGAGGGCGGTGGATGGACAGTTGCAATTTACAAGGGAAATGTATAGCTATAATTGCTAGTATTATTTATAAAGCAGACCGAAGTGGGTTTAGAAGCAAGAGGAGGTAGATAATGACTAAGCTGTTATGTAAGCTAAAATAAGCATGATGATTAAGCCATAACTAGGGAGACCATCAGCGAGTACCACCTATTGTCGTTTGTATTAATATATCTTGTGATTTTAACCTATAATACCATCCATAATTATACCCCTGTTCCTTCCATGCCTGAATACATTTCGAAAAGTTTAAGCAAGTCAACATTGGGATTATCCTCCATCACCGGCCCCCCTGCCAACCGTTCGCCATCCATCGAAAACCCATCGAGCACCTGGCTCATATCCGCATATGGGTCTTGTGGATGCCCCATCAGCGGGCTAAAACTGGTGGTGCTTGCATCCTCGGATGGTTGCAGCATCACCGTGGGGGACAAATCCAGGGGTCGCTTTGTAAACCCGTTACCCGCCAGGGGCTCCACGCCGTGGCTGCGGACCGTTTCGTCTTTTGCCACCCTGAATTCGGTACACAATGAACACAACAGCTCCATTTCGGCATTTGTGAGATAATCAAATGCATTTGTCCCGGAATGGAAAAATCTCGGGCTATTTAGTCCTTTGAAGAAAAGAGTGGGGTTTTCCATGCACTGTTTAATCACAAGTTGACTCATGACGTATACCTTCCACAGCTGTACATAGTGTTTAGACAACCGGCGGAAACTGCCAATAAATAGTTCCAGTTCCATCACTACCACCAGAAAGAACCGGTTCACCACCTCAAGCCGCGGGGCAAACTTGGCATCCTGACCCACTTTGAGCGAGAGGTCCATACGGTGGTGCAAAAGCCGGGTGAAGAATGACGTGAGAAAAGCGTGGTTCTTTACCATACACCGCTCATTCACCGGGGTCAAGAAAAAGTCATAGTTTCGTCCAAACACCTTGACACTGTTTTCAAGCACAAACAGCATGATGTAAACTAACTGCACCACCAGCTTCACCCAGATCTTAAAGAGTCCCAACCCAGTCCTCATGCCTGCCTCTCCGCCGAGATTTTCATAGTGGAGGGCGATCATGTAGTACATACACAGCAAGTTTGTCCGGAGATGGATGAAAACCAGGTATTTGAACACCTTGAGGAACTCCAATTCGTGTTCAGGGGACCCCACGGGTGGAACCGGGTTGGACGCCGGTTTACAAATGCAATCCCGGAAAAAGTCTTTCCCAAACATTTGGAAAAACAACTTCTCAAGAGCATTGGTTTCCGCAAGTACCACCGACACCTTTGGTTTCACCAGAACATTGGACACCATGATGGCGATTTTGCGGTAATGGTTACTTATTTCCCGGGAAAGGGCAGCCAACAGGTTGACCTCGCCACAAACGTCAGTGAATGTAGGGCATTCCACATCGCTTGTTTCCAACAGAGGGATTCTGGGTATAGTTCCACAGTGCATCGCCAGAAATGCGTCCGTAGTCACTAGGTAGTGCCATATCGCCCGCCACCGGTTGAAAAACGGCTGCTGGTTGCGGATAGATTCGTGGCCGGTGTATTTGGATGGGTCACGGTTGAGACCAGCGTTCATGGCATGTCTTACCGCTGAAGCAAAAAGCGTATGGCCATCTGCCGCACCTAGCCCAAGACAATCCAGGGGAATCACCAGGCGATAGAAATGGGCCAAAGCGAGTGCTTGCACCATCGCTATCAGCGATTTCAGCCCCACCAATTGATCCAGAACGCATGCAAGCACTAGACGAAGGTAATCCTGGTCGGAGGTCTTGCGCATATGAAGAATCATGGACTTTTCGTCTTCGTCGTATTCAAGGCGCTGGTTGTGTAGCAACAGCATGTAGCCAAGACGAATCACCACCAAAAACACCCCCAAATTGATAAGATCGTGGTCCAGCTCAATGGCGATTTCTTGGTACCGTTCCCGGCTAAAGTTAGGAAACAGTCCGAAAAGCAATTCGGCTTCACCTAGTAGTCGTTTCTCTTCCACTACTGGTACGAAATGGTGCACGTATTTGAAGTAGCGGCAAAATAGCATAAACAAATTGAGTTTATCGGGAAGGATTTTCAACACCACCAGTGACACAAGGGAATAAACGTCATAGCGGGACTGTATCAAGCCTATGGCGTCCAATTGGACAAACGGCGACGGCTTTTGGTCGTTGAGAGTGGACTTTGTCTTTGGTCTCGGTGATTCTTCGTCATTAACAGCGTCATCTTCATTTTTCACAATGCGCTGGACGATAAGAGCGTCTTCTTGGAGTGGGTCCGATTCGGGCCTTTCCGGTCTCTCGGAAGCGGCCGTAGCCACAGACAGGCGATCCAGTCCTGCACCAGGCAGGGTTGCGTCGAACCGGGGTCGTTTAAGGCCAATAGGCAGCTGGGAAGCCAGAGACTGATGTCGGCGTTTTTGGGGCTGTGGCATGAGCTTGGCAATCTCGCCGGTTTTACATAATTCAAGGGTATAGTTCCGGATTACCTTTAGATATGGATCAGACTTTGTCAAGCCAATGTACAGTAGCATCCCCTGTTGTGCTGACCAAGCGCCATCACAGGAGAGAGAAAACAGGGCATTATCAAAGGTTGTTATCTCCTCATTAGTATTGACCAGCAAGGTGGTGGTGGGGCCAAGGGGGATATTAACAAAAGTCCCCTCGTCAAGAGTTGGAGGCGCCATAAACGATTGAGGAGGAGGTAGCGGTTGCTTGGACAGGGGAGACATGTCAAATGGTCGAAAATTTGGAGTCAGGGCCTGTAGAGGAGGTATGTTTTGGATTGGCGGGGGCTGTGATAGCGGGGGCGGAGACATCAATGATGGAGACGGTAGACTAGGGTCAGCCACAAACGAAACCTGGGGAATGTGATCGGGAAGAGGAGGTACATATGTGACATGGCTGGAAGGTTCTTTGGAGTCTGTTTCATAGTAGCAAAGGTGGGATATCAGCTTCTTCTTGCACAGGCCACAAATGGGCTTGACCCGATCACATCTGGATTTGCGTTTACGGCACACCAGGCACAGGGCAGGAACCCGGTTACGCTTTTTGTATGGCAATTCCATGACCGTATTGCAAGGTACAAGCTATTACCAATGTTGCAAATCGCTTGTGCCTTTAGTCCCCTCCAAAACAATTATCATGTGATTGTTCCTAAGCGTACCTAAACGGGGATTGTGTGCAGGCGGGCCCCAAATCTGGGGCAAAGCGAGGGGCAGGACAGTAGTAGGAAAGCGGGGTGGGAGAAGATGGTGATGGTGGAGTACAGTTTGTTTAAATGACGTGGTGTCGTGAGGGCGTATATTTGTCTATAGTGATGAATGGGTATTTTTAAATCTTCGAGCCCCGACCTCACCGTTGTAGCCCCATGTGAAAAAAGCGGGGGACAGCAAAAGAAGGCAGTAGATGATCGAGGTTGTAGGACAAACAAGGGGTACCATGGGGAATACGAGAAAGATGACGGGGTTTTAAACTGTGCGTTGAAGTTGACAATAAGTGGGTTAATAAAAGTGAACGAAGGACGTTTAGTTTATTTAATAATAATAAGCAGGTGAAAATAGCGAACCTTTTTTGTGGATCGATTTTGTGAGGGGAGGTGGGGATAAAGAGATAACATGCAGGTTTATGGATGGTGATTTAACAACACGAACAACGCAAGAACGGTGGGGACGCGAGACGCGTGATTTATGAATGGTGAGTGGGAGTGGAGTGGGGGAAGTGAGGGGGAATGTGGAAGAGTGTGAGATGAGAAAGAATGAGAAAGTCAGAGAATGAAGGAGTGAGAGACTGAGAAAGTGAGACAATAAAAAAGTGAGAGACCGAGAATGTAAGGGACTGAAAAAGAGGTAGGAGTGTGAAAAACTGAGACTGAGTAGACTAAAATTGTGTGAGACTGAAACAGTGAGATTTGGAAAGGGAGAACGAGATAGTATAAAAGAGAAGAATAAAAAAAGAGAACGAAATGAGAAGAAGTAGGGATGAATAAGAGATGAATTAGAGAGGACAGAAAAACCCTTTACAGAAAAAGTTGCAAAACTGATACATTGATCATTGATAAATATCAATTGGATTACCAAAAAGTAGGCTGCTCCTTATGGCAGCCCCTGCTTTCTTCCTCCTACCCTCATAATTTGATCTCCATCGTTTTAATATATTCTACAGCGTACTCTAATGTTACCTCATCGAATCTTCCGCCAGGTTCGCAACCGACAGACATGGTAGCAATGCACCACCAGCCACCCCATTGGCGCACGTCTACCCAAATTCCCCATGGCTATTGTATACACCGGTTCCATCCTCCTTCCCTTGTAAATTCACTGTAAATTCATTGTCGTTTCCACAAACCTCAGTAGCCTCATCTTCCGAAATGGTCTCCTTCCGGAAGTTGACCGAGTTGTAAACGCATCACCACCGACAAAAACAACCAATCTCAAATATCGAACATCGACTATCAAATTTTTTACTCAATCCAAACCCTCTTCCATTCTCCCTCGCAAAACCTTCCCCTCATCTCCTAACATCCCCCACTCTATTCCTCCTCCCTTCCCCTTCCCTCGTCTAACTTCGAATCTTGGTCGGGTGAAACAGCTGCCTGCATACACCTCATCTCTGAGGGGGCGCAACAAACTAACAAATTTTTCGATCCAAACAACTCGATCGCAATATGTCTAACCAAGAAGTGCCTTCGTTCAAGCTTGTGTTGTGTGGTGACGGTGGTACCGGTAAGACCGTAAGTAAACTCGATATACCAATCGAATTGACTAACATATAGACCTACGTCAAGAGACACTTGACTGGTGAATTTGAAAAGAAGTACATTGCCACCTTGGGGGTCGAAGTGCACCCCCTTGGCTTTGACACCAACTTCGGTAAGATCAACTTTGACGTGTGGGACACTGCCGGGCAAGAAAAGTTTGGTGGGTTGAGAGATGGTTACTACATCAACGGTCAATGTGGGATTATCATGTTCGATGTCACCTCGAGAATCACCTACAAGAATGTGCCCAACTGGTACCGGGACTTGGTGAGAGTTTGCGAAAACATCCCCATTGTGTTGTGCGGTAACAAGGTCGACGTCAAGGAAAGAAAGGTCAAGCCCAAGACCATCACTTTCCACAGAAAGAAGAACCTTCAATACTACGACATTTCTGCCAAGTCGAACTACCAATTCGAAAAGCCCTTCTTGTGGTTGGCTAGAAAGTTGTCTGGTAACCCCCAATTGGAATTCATCGAAGCCCCTGCTCTTGCTCCTCCTGAAGTGCAAGTTGATGCTGAATTGATGAACAAGTACCAACAGGATATGGAACAAGCTGCCGCCATGCCCTTGCCGGATGACGATGATGACTTGTAAGTATGTAGGTAATAAAGAAGCTGTCGTGTGACGGAAATGTGAGTGTTTGTAGAATGATAAAATTAATACATTGTTAACCAGTTCCCCGTATCGATTGCTAATCGCCTTTCGGAGGGACGTGTCCGAAACCATCATCGTGGCTTTCCCCCTATGGCGGTCGCTATTGGACAATTCCACACCGACAAACTAGGTGACAAAAAGCAACAAATCACCCCCTTCCTCTCATCCCTTGTCCCACAACCCCTTCCGTTTCCCATTTTCCCAAAATTCGTGCCTTTTCTCCAAGCCTACTTTCCCTCCATTTTCGCTTCGTTCACTATTTTCACTATGGAGGTGCCTCCCCTGGCAATCACCACACACTACTACAAACTAGCACACCTAGGGGTGGTGTCATTTGCTATATACCTATCCCCTCAAGGCAACGACCAACAGCTCCTAGAGACCGAACTCGAATTGCGGTCCCGTCATCCTCGCATCCTCGTTACTTACAACAACAAGTGCCTTTTCTACTTTTGCATTGAAGGTGACCAGCTTGATTTGGAACAAGAATTCCCCAATGTGTTAAAACTAAAGCATCTGGCCACGGTACCCATTTCCCGGTTTACGGCCCAGCCGAAGCCGCAAACCCCGTCGCAGGTGGTGGGCGACGAAATGTACCTTCCGTTTGCCAATATTTCGTTTGTCAAGGCGGTAAAGAAGATGGTCATTTACCAGATGTCATTGGTGGGCGATGTCGAGTTGTTTGGCAATTACTGCTTAATTGTCCCTCAGTGCCGGGTCACTTTCATCGACCCCATACTCTTCCCTAGTGGCGACTTGGTGGTGCTGATAATAATAAAGAATACCCCTAGGCTCCAGTTTGCCCGAAGCTTGGATTGGACAGTCTCCGAAGTCAATTTTGTCATATATACCATCCCCACCGCCATTCGGTGCCATTTGTTCTATCCAAACTCCCTCGCCAGTAGTATAGTGTCCGGAGCGGATGTGGAGAACGTCACCCACATCCTTAACCTCATCCGGCTTTCCACTGGCCACGTTTTTAAGGATGACGTCATGTGGGTTAAGCTAATCCCCAACTTGAAGCAGTGGAATAATCACACCTCAACCATTTCCAAGTTTATCCACACCATTGAAAACAAGAAATGCATATTATGGCCGCTAGACCTTTGTGTAATCCACGAGGGAGATGTGGATGTCTACGAGCCGCCCAAAAAGCGGCTAGCCCTTGAAGGGCCAGCGCTGATCATCGATGAGTTTATTAACTTCAATATTGCCCATTCCCAAGAGATCCCGCCGCCACCATTGCCAGGGTCATCGCTACCGCCGCTGGAGGTGACGCCACTGGTGCTGGAATTATTTGGTGGCGAAGAGTTTGAAATAGCTCCCGTGGCCACTGCTACCAATGACAAACTGGCGGTTCTGGATGAATCGATGGATATCGACGATCTTTTTGGTGGAGACGACCAGCCGCCGCCAACCAATGATGAGGTGATATTTAACTTGTTTGGAGATGTACCCGAGCCGGATTCGGAACTCCACCAACCGCCGCCTTCGGAGAAGCTTTCTCCCGTTAACCGGGATGACCTCAAGAAGACGCTTCCTCGGCTGATTGTAGAGCTGTTCATTGACATTCCCAAGGACCAGATGACCATTTCCAAAGACACTCCGGGCTATAGTGATCCCGGGGCTCCTGTTCCTATTATTTTGACCCCGATGATTCAGAGTGGGCCTCCCCTGGTACCGCCTCCGCCTCCGCCCCCGCCAGCTATACCTCAAGACGTTGATGAGAAACAAGACAAGTCGGCGTTTTCTCCCATCTTGTTTAACCCCATCATCAAGCGCAACATTGATACCAAATACGGTAAGGGAGGCAAGTTTTTTGTAGACAAATTGACCCAAGAAGAGCCGCCCCAACGGCGGCGAGAACTGATTCGTGAAACACTGGTTCTTGGCATTCACGAAGAAAAACCAAGATGGCGCCAGGATGAACTGGAGATAGTTTCCGATCTGAGTGAATCAGACGCCGATGACGACCAGCCACCTCCGGCTACCGAAGAGATATTCCCAGGCATTCTTGCTCCTAGGGAGTATCCCACCGTCACCTCTTCTACCCCTCCAAAGGACGCATCAGCTCCGTTTATCTCAGCAGAAACCCCCCAGTTCCGGAAAGACTCGTTTCGCGGGGGGCAGAGTGGGCTAGGGTTCCTCGCAAGCCCCGGAGTTAAGCTGATGTACCAGATGAAAGATCTGCCGTTTGATAGTATCACCCCTCCGGTTATCGAGGTCGAGGCAAACACCAGCGAGGGGGAAGATTCGGACGTAGTTGACGAAGTGGCGATAAAACAAGCTACTCCGCCTCCGGGGTTGGCGACCCCAGACCTGTCCGTGAATTATCTTCCATTCATCTTACGCAGTGCCAGTATTTCCACCATTCCCGCCAAGTTTTATCTCAATAACCAGCGGGAAGTGCCGGCCTCGTTTAACATCGATGAAGTCCAGGTAGACGACTTTGACTCCCTCAAACGAGACCAGATGGTGGTTTCATCCAAAGACATCGATGTATTGCTCAAATATTTGCACGAAACGATGATTTTCGATATGAACCTTAATCTGGTTGCTGAAGGCACGCCTTCGTATTCCATGCCGCCAGTTCACTTTGCTGACGCCTGGCACCGCGTGTTCCCCCAGAGTTACCCCATGCTGATGCTAGAGTTGCTTGAGGGGTTCCAGCCCCTTCAAACGACGGAGCTTGACGATCAGCTTGATTTCTTGGGGGATATCACCACCGATTATGATGAGAATGAAAATGGAGTTTTGACTGGAGAGACAAATGGGGCTATGATCAAGCGTCTTTTGCGTAAGCTCCATAAGATAGAGTGGGAGGGGATTCTGGGGGTGGTTTCGCCGTTGTTTGCTGAATACAAACAACTATTGGACCAGCTTCTTGTACCCAATTTGGCAGATGAATGGAATGTAAGTGAGCAAGTGTTCTCCCTTCCTGATTGCAAGACCCGGGTGATCAAAAACTCGCAATTGGTTAACTTGAACAGCATTGCTCTTCCGTTTTGGAATTACCTTAATTTCTCCCCCATTAAACCAGCAAAAAAGTTTCAAATTGTTGCTCTTGGACGAGAAAGCACTAACATCGGCTGTTCCTATCTTCAAGAGTTTGTTTCGGCAGTGGCAAATAATTATTTTGATGGCAACTTGGGCACGATAACCAAGCTTAATCTTCACAGCATTGATACGCGACCCGACCTCGCAAACATTGTGCAAGGGGTGATTCCTCTAGTTGATGACGATTACCAGGCAGTCAGCCAATGTCTTACTCAATTAGTTGAAGTTATCAAGTTGGATTTGATCAACAAAACTCGAAACTTTGAGTTTGACCGGCCATTGCTTATTTTGTTTGTGAATTTTCAAGAAAATAATCACAACTCGTTGTTGCAAATTGCGAAGGTGTTCCGAGACTTTCATGTGGCGTTGCGTCGTCATCAATTGCCGGTGGTGAAGTTCTTCACAAAGGTAATTCCTGCTCTGTATTTGGTGAAACAGGATTTCCACGGGCGATGCCGGGTTCGCCCCTTTTCAACCATGGCACTCACGAAAATGTCCCTTAACTTGTACTCGATTTGCCCCGATATCGATTATTCGGTTGATGCCGGTGAGCGGTGGGGGACAAATTTATACACCCAAATCGTCAAAGATCCACCCCAACGAATCCAGTTTAAATTTATGCAAAACTATCAACAGGGCAAGGGGACCAAGGGTCTGTTTAATGATGATATCTTCCTTCATCTTGCATTTGATCGCTCTTTGGATCGACACTGGATCCTGTGTGCTTGGAGCGATCCCTATGGAGTGGTGACGATGTCTAAGCTGTGGCACTGCAATCAGAAAGCGGTTGGCGATATTATTGATGAAATCTGGTTACTTCTGGCAGAGTTTTGTAAGCGTATCAACGATGAATTGCAGAACAAAACCTCACTGATGGGAGGGAAGCGGTTTCTAGTGCTTACCCGAATCAGTCTGGTTATTCTCGATGACGAATTGGTTCATTGGAAGCGGCTAACTACCAAACACAAGGAAATGGCACTTATTGTCCTACTGGTGAACAAATCGCCAATGGAAACATTCACGAAAGCGCAGCCTACAGAAGAGGA
The DNA here is from genome assembly GCA_030563345.1 of Diutina scorzettiae. Classification (NCBI taxonomy): domain Eukaryota; kingdom Fungi; phylum Ascomycota; class Pichiomycetes; order Serinales; family Debaryomycetaceae; genus Diutina; species Diutina scorzettiae. Next base: position 420,582 of record JAKUCB010000004.1, read on the forward strand.
AAAGGAAAAGCTGTCAGCGGTGATGGTTTCCGGGTTTCCGCCATTTAACCCCCGGGAAAACACCCTGCCCGGGGCATTGGTCACCCTGCCCAACTTCCACTCGCCTCAACAGTTTCTCAATTCTGGTCAGCCGGGCTTCTTTAGTCCCCTGGATACAATTAATGGCGGCACCCCGCCAACACAGTCTGCTCATTCCAGTTCCAATCCCGCTAGTGACGTGTTGCTCCATGATCCTCGTAGCGACATCTGGGGGGTTATTCCCTACTTACCGTTGCCATCGCTGAATTCGCCTCTGAAATTAGGCATGAAAATGGGGTATTTGACGAAAGAAGTAGGGAGTAAGCTTCTTACCTTTGAAGTTAGCTTGTTGCTGTGTCCAAATTATTGGCTGTTGGACCATTTGATGCAACTCATACTTAAGCAGTATAAGCTGCTTATATTGTTGAATGGCATTTTAGGGGTTTCGAATGGTGATCATGATTTGGTGCCATGGCATGTCAAGGCAGTGGGGAAAGCTTTAGATTATATCGTTCATATATATGTGGAATAAAATATGTATGTGGAATAGAGGTATAGTTGGTGGAATTAACTAGCAGCAAAGTAGATATATTTATTTCTACTAAATTCAATGGTAATTTTATATCTGTCGTTTCTAGATGTGATTATTTGTATTACCAGCGTTTGTAGTTGATTTTTCACCCCAGTTTATTAATTGCTTGGGTCCCAAGGTTTGTTAGTAACAAACATGATTCTAATTCGTGTTCAAAGTCAATTTTGCTTTAATAAATGTTTATTAATATTATTCAAATCTCATTAGCTCTTGTTTTCCTACTTGGTTTTGATTTAACTTTTGTTTTTTGATACTACATAAATTACGATTTATTCTGTTTCGGTCTTTGATTACTTTGAAACCACAATGCATAAGAAAAGAACGTTTGCAACCAAGGTTCCGTAGTCTAGTTGGTTATGGCGTATCCTTAACACGGATAAGGTCCCCGGATCGAGCCCGGGCGGAATCATTTTTTCTATTTTATTATTTTTCATACAACTATAATTACAAAAATTTTCAATATTGTAGTTAGAGTCAAAAATCTCCGGTTACCATTGCCACTATTATCATTCATAATTGTCAGAGATCACATGAAAGTTGATCTAGGAGATTCCGTGAGGAGTTCGATAAAGCCACACGGGACCCCCAAGAAAGGACTAGGGCAACTTGGTGAAAAAAACCATTGCTCAATTCTTAGGAGAGCCGGACAATAATTAAGTTGCATCTTTAATTTGCAAGACTCTGATGGCCACCTTGCTAGATATGAAACATGTCACTACGGACCGCAAGTAGCAGCTCATCTTGTCTCGAGATGAAAAAACTAAAAATAATTTGCCGGCCCCAGGAATCGAACCTGGGTTTGTTCGGGGCTGTAGAAATTTCCACAACGAACCGTACTAACCACTATACTAGACCGGCTATTTTAAAGGGTAACAACTTATGGGATTTCAAACGTATAAATGAACGCTCATTTTTCATGCAAAATCCATCAGTAATGACGATCTGAACCAATACATCATTGCGTAATTTAAAAATTTGGTTAAATTTCAATGATTTTACTTACACACAACAAATAACAAGCAAGGATAACGCTCTCCTCAATACATATATCAAAAGAAGTCTCAAACTCTCAAACGCCATTAGACAATAATGGCTCTCGATCACAGCATTCCAATTATTCACTACCAGCTGTCCTGATATTAAATTCCTCCGCACTTTCTTTCATATATATAAATTTTGCTCGGCGTAGTTCATTATCTACCAGTTGTCGCGTGTTCATAGCTTTGTGCGACCAACCATGAAACTATTGGTTCAAAAAGAGCCCAGAGCTCTAGCGCTTCATGGTGAAACACATAGCTTGGTAATCCGAGAGATCGACAACCCAACCGACGGCCAGCCTGTGGTAGTGGTTGATCTTACACCGAATGCTCAGGTCACCAAAGACCAGGGGTGGAAAACATTATTGCGGAGAGAGATTTACGGTTGTCTCGGGCTTATCCGGGTCGGAGGCTATATTTTCATCGCTGTGGTCACAGGTGCTGTGACAGGAGTGGCCCTGCCATTATCATATGAAAGCGTCGACAGAATTTACCTGGTGGACTTTGCTTGTCTTTCCAATGCCAATTGGGATGACTGGGATATGTACACATCTGGAACCAGTGGCGGCACCTCTGGAAACGCCGATGGCTTAGTTCTAGAACACCCGTGTGTGGAGATGCAAAAGATATGGCTGAATGGCCTGTTCTACTACAGTAACGATTTTGACCTCACAGGAGTGCTACAATCGCGAGGAGTCAGTAGGGAGTTACTTGGGGTGAAAAAGTCTGTTCCTGACATTGATCCGCTTCCTACCATTGCCACTCCCGATTTCATGTGGAACCACTTTATGATGAAGGAATTGCTCAAGTTCAGAGCAAACTTGGACGAGGAAGGCCAACGCATTGTTGCCGAAAACAGGTTCCTTACTCTGGCCATCCGTGGGTTTGCTAAAACAGTAGAATTCAACGGGGGAGACATGACCGTCATTTCCAAACAGCTGTGGCGGCGTGCCGGCACCCGGTTCAATGCCCGGGGGATTAATGACGACGGCCACGTTGCCAACTTCGTTGAGACTGAATACATTATGTGGATAGACCAACTGTTGTATGCTTACACCGAGATCCGGGGATCGGTACCTGCGTTTTGGGAACAAGATACCACGTTGATCAACCCGAAAATCACCATCCAGAGAAGTGTGGAAGCTTCACAGCCTGCATTTGATGCTCATTTCGAACGCCTCAACGAAGAATATGGCGTGGTGCATGTGGTGAACTTATTATCGTTCACCAAACTGGCCGAAGTGATGGTTCTGGACCGCTACAAGAAGTTGTTGGCTACATGCAGCCGACGGGACGAAATAGAATACACCGAATGGGATTTTCACGCCGAAACGAAACAATTGGGGTTTGCTGCGGCTACGAGGATTCTCCCCATGCTCAGAGAGCTGATGAAACAATTTGGCTGGTTTGAATATGACATTTCCCTGGGGAAAACCATCACCAAACAGGACGGGATCTTCCGCACCAATTGTTTGGACTGTTTGGACCGGACAAACTTGATCCAACAGGTGATTTCGTTGGCGATGGTGGATCGGTTTCTCCGGGAAATTTCTTCCCGCCACCTGGCGGCAGAATTACAACCATTGCATAATAACATTTGGGCGGATAATGGTGATGCCATTTCTCAGATTTACACAGGCACCAATGCATTGAAGCTGTCTTTCACCCGGCTGGGGAAGATGAACTTTGCCGGTGCCCTCTCCGATGTCACCAAGCTGGTGCTGAGAATGTACCAAAACACGTTTGTGGACGGCCGTCGCCAGCAAACCATGGACATGATGTTGGGGGTTGATCGCAGTTCGAAAAAGGTCAAGATTTATGACCCCTGCTTTGAATTTGTTGGCACTAAGCTCAAGGAGGAACTGGGTAAGTTCACCACCTATCAGGGGATCACCATGTGGACAGGCACGTTTAACCTCAACGGGAAGGAGCCCGAAAGAGCCAATTTAAGGGCATGGTTGCTACCTCCCGAACTGGAAGCGCCTGCTGATATCTATGCCGTTGGTTTACAAGAAATCATCGACCTTAACGCGGGGGCGATGTTTACTGCCGATGGGCTGAAGGCAACGAGATGGGCACGTATCATTGGAGAGCAACTCGGCTCAGAATACGTGCTTATCCGGTCGGAGCTGATTGCACTGATGTGCATTTTATTATATGGTAAAAAGTCGCAAGTACCGAATATTACCCAGGTGAGCGGCGCGTCGAAAAAGACAGGTATGGGGGGAATGACTGCCAACAAGGGGGCGTGCGCGGTGCGGTTTAAATATGGCGCCACCACGTTTGCCCTTTTAACGTCACACTTGGCCGCCGGTACCACCTCGGTTTTGGAACGGTACAACGACTATACTACGATTCTAAACGGACTCACATTTACTAGAAACTACACCATCACTGACCATGACCATGTGATTTGGTTCGGTGATCTCAATTACCGGATCGACTTACCCAATCAGGAGTGCCGGGAACTCGTGGATGTTGGAGCCTGGGATGAACTTTTACGTGTGGATCAGTTACAAGTGGAGCGCATAAACAAGGGTGCGTTCTACGGGTTTTTGGAGGGGAAAATCCGATTTTTCCCCACCTACAAATTCGACAAGGGGACCAACAACTACGACTCGCTGGAGAAACAGAGAGTGCCTTCGTGGACAGATCGGGTGGTGTGGATGTCTCCAAAGAAGTTTGCCAAACACAGAGACATCACCCAGTCATATTACAATTCCGTTATGGACATTCTCATCAGTGATCACAAGCCAGTGTACGCTGAGTTTAATATTCGGTGTGAATTTGTTGACGACGCCAAAAAGCTGAAATTGCGAAAGCAGTACACCAATGACTGGAAACGATCGCATGGGCCCATTGGCGTCCACGACTTGGTGGATATCGCTGTGCTGGATCTGGCGCTGGTGCTGTCGCTGTTTACGAACGACGCGTTGTTGGATATGAACTTGCCGGCTGCAACCTCAGCACCGCCACCTCCCCCTCCTCGGCCGGTAGGGGCGGCACCCACAAGAAGGGCGCCACCGGAGATGACCCCGCTTTCACCTAAAAATAGCCTGCGTACGTCACTGCCTGCATTGACTACCGCAGCCCCACCACCACCACCACCACCGCGCCGGAATACGACTGAATTGGGAATCAAGTTTAGTGCTGCGCCGCTCATTCCCTCGAACTCGCCGTCTCCAGCTCCCACTCCCGCCGAGCCCAAAACACCAGTGGTTCTGTCACTGGAACCCCTGAATTCCCCAAAACATTTTGCCCCCCTCAAACCGAAGAAGCCCGATTCTCTTCATTCTGAAAAGATTCATGTTGAAGCACCAACTCCAGAGGCACCGTCCACCCCGAAAAAGGAGGCACCAACGCCCCCGGCGCCCCGCCAGCAAAACATGATGGACTGGCAACCACTTGTACCTAAATAGGACACCTAAGAAAATTGATTATTTTCAATTTCGAGACACGGATTTTTATTCAATACACAGCCACTAGAAATGGTAAATTGTATGCAGAACGCAACTTACTAGACAAATAAACTATACCCAATTAATAAACAGTCATCCATTTACATGCAGTTAGCCACCTGTCTTTGTTACACACACTCATCCTGTCATGTTGCTACATGAAAGGTTTATTCGCTAGTTCGCGCCGCACTCTTCATGTCTGACAATATGACGGATCAAACGATGGATATGTCTACCGATGAAGCACCGGTGTTCTCTCAACCTACTCAGTCGCAGCCGTTTTTCCACCCTCAGCCTCCTGGGGTGGCTGTTACTCCGGGCCCACTGGATGTGGAGGCCGCCAACCAAGAAATTGCCAAACTTAACGAGATCCAATCACAAATGAATGCTGGGGTGTATAATCCCGTTACTGACGATGAGAAAAGAGACATTGATGCCAGACTGATTTATATTGGTAACGTTGAGTATCTGTCGACAATTGAAGAGTTGATGGAGATTTTTGTCACCGTGGGAAATGTCGACAAAATCACAATTATGACGAACAAGGCCACAGGTACTCCCAAGGGGTTTGCCTATCTTACCTATGAAGATGAGCTGAGTTTGGCTCGGGCGGTAGCTACCCTTGATGGTACTTTACTTCACGACCGGGCGCTTAAAGTGAGTCCCAAGCGGAAAAACATTCCTGGGATTTCCACCTCCGATAGAGGGTTTCGTGGACGAGGAGCGTTTAGAGGAAGAGGAGGCCGTGGTGGAAGAGGAGCTCCCAGGGGCGGCCGTGGTAGAGGTGCCCCCAGGGGTCGGGGGAGATTCCTGCCTTATTAATATTTATGTTTGACGATTGGTATATATTCAATAATTATTCTGTAAGCATGTGTTTTTTGTCCTACAATACCTTAGTCAAAGTGATTGTTACGAATTCCTTAATATTCCATTAATGGACGCTACCGCCCCGATTGTGTATAGACTAACATCAATCATTATATAATACATTACCGATACTCCTGTTCATAAGCAGCATTCCCAAACTCCTCATAACCTTCTTGCTTCAATTGTTCAGGCTCCCCCGCCTCATCTGTAGCCAGCGGCTCCATCGCCTGATATTCATAGTTATCATACATTCGTGGCGGTCCTGGCGGTGCCTGAGCAGCAAATTTTTTCGGTTTTTCTTCCTCACGGGGCACCACATCAATTAGGAAATCAAACATGTCCAGTTTGGTTAACGCTGCGGCAATATCCAGTTTCTGAAGAGTCCGCCGCTTGTTTTCTTCAGCATGAATCCATGCTCTCATTGTAAGCTCAGTGATAAATACATCACACCCCTTGGCAAATAAAATCGGAGCTTCAGCGGAGATCATCCGCACATCTTCATCAGTTTTCATCACTTTTTTAATCCGGGCAAGCGGTAGCTGGTGATTTTTGAAATCATGTTCGTCGTGTTCAATCAGGTTGATTGTTTCTTGCCAATATTGCATCATCATATCCCTGTATTTTCCTTTAAGACCCTGTCCGACATTTTGAAACGCTCCTCCAGGTTGGCCTTGAGCAGCGGCTGCTTCTGCAGCAGCGGCGGCAGCAAGAAGTTCTTCTTCATCAACGATGGGAGGGACAGGCACCAGGTCCTCTCGGGTATCCTCGGTTGGTTCCGCCTGATCCTGTTGATATTCGTACTCCATGATGTCCGTTATCGGTTTTTCGCGCATCCCAAGAACGCGAGGAGATGAAGATGGTGATGATATTGAGAAGGAGAATGAGAAATGACGATGAAAGGAAACGTAATGGGGGCGGCGGTATGCAATGGCGCCCGTCAAAAGTGCGATGGGAAACCGCCGCGATTATTTATAATTCTCTACACACCGTAGTTTAACAGTGGCTACTCCTATACCGGGATTTAGCACTACCTTAAATTGATGATCCAAGCCAGTGATACTACTAGAGGGAATCTATGCATGGAAGCTGACCAGCGTGCATCATCCTGGCAACGGGATCGCCCCCTCTCTTTGCCCCCCACACTCATAAACCCCTATCACGTGGGTTCATTTGTGATCACGTGGACAATTGCTCTGAACAACATTGTGTCTGACATTCCATTCCGCTAACTTTTAGCAATGTCATAGTGCATTAAAGCAACTTATAACATCACACGAGAACCTTCCCGTCAGGTACGGTTTGCACCACAATCATCCAACCTAATAACCTTATTATAAATAGATATTTCACCCATAGAACCGTCTCATTTCTCCCGTCATTATAAACAAACTCCGTATCCGGCCCCGACACTTGGTCGCGAGTCAACGCCTCTCACCCAGTCGCACGTGGGCGGATTCCGTATCAGCGAAAAAAACCCTTCTTGCTGACAAACTTTCCCCAAAACACCATCTTTATCTGGCGTACACCTAATGGGAAATACCCCTTCCAAAGAACCCCTACATAGTCAGCATGCTTCGAATACCTCGCAACTGGCCAGCTCCACTGGTGAGGGTGGCCATGACGATGACAAGCCGAACCTATCGCGTAAGCGGTATTCAAATTCAAAGGCAATAAATATTGGCTCGAGCCAATCCAAATCTTCTAATCATAAAAAGCTGTCTCCGCCGAGACGGACGCTGCTGAAACGGGCCCCTGTCGCCAAGGCCACCATAAACGAATTGGACCTTGAGATTGGGGCGCTGATGGCTCAATTGTTAAAGCTGACACCGAGCGACGTCCATAACTACTCCCTGAGTGCGGACACGGTGGCACTGACGCTGCCGGTGTTCACCACCATGGAAACCAAGGATGACGACCTGATGCTGCTGCTGTGTAGCCACTCTCCGGACGGCAAGTATGACGGCCCAAAGTTCGACGCCGACACCCGCAAGGAAAAGCCCAAAAAGCAACGGCTGAAGGTGCGGTCGTCGTCGTCGCTGCTGCTGCTCACGGCGCTGCCGCCGCTTGTCGCCACCACAAAAAAGTTGGACATCGATGTAGACTCGGTGATCGAACGGCTTATCGACGTCGCCCTGAAAAAGCAACCCCTGGCGTCCCAGATGCGCAGGGGCAAGGACAAGCTTCCCGTGACCCACGTCGAACTCAAGTATATCTTGGCCAAACTGAGACAAATCTTCTTGGACCAGCCGACGTTGTTGCAATTGTCACCGCCGGTGAAGATTGTCGGAGACATCCATGGCCAGTTTCACGACCTTATTCGCATCTTCAACTCGTGTGGGTTCCCGCCCTACACAAACTACTTGTTTCTCGGCGACTATGTCGACCGGGGCCACAAGCTGTTGGAGTCGATTTTGCTCTTGTTGTGCTACAAAATCAAGTACCCCGAAAACTTTTTCATGTTACGGGGGAACCACGAACTGGCCAACATCACCAAGATCTACGGGTTCTACGATGAGTGTAAACGGCGTCTTCCGCCGATTTCTGGGAACCACAAGTTGTGGAAGGGGTTTATTGACGTGTTCAACTCCCTTCCCATTGGGGCTACCATTAATAACAAGATCTTTTGCATCCACGGGGGTCTTTCGCCTGACTTGCACAATTTGGAGCAAATTGAACAAATCAAACGGCCCACAGACATTCCCGATAAGGGATTGTTAGCGGACTTGCTTTGGCTGGATCCTGATGCCCTGATTCGGAATTATTCCGCCACCAGTTGGCCGAAAAATGACCGGGGGGTATCGTACTGCTTTGGCCGCAAACATGTGGACCAGTTTTGTCAACAGTTCAAAATGGACTTGATTGTGCGAGGACATATGGTGGTGGAAGACGGCTACGAGTTTTTCAACAAACGTAAGTTGGTGACTGTGTTTTCTGCGCCTAATTATTGTGGCGAGTTTAACAACTTTGGCGCGGTCATGTCGGTAGACAAGAGCTTGTACTGTCTGTTTGAACTAATTAAGCCCCAGTAGCATATGATAGAAGAATGGATTGGACCGGGCATCTTATGATTAACGATCCACTTTAGTTCTTGATTTAGAAATTGATGTTTTTATGAATCTGTCAAATTAGGAAGTCGAGGGTTGGTAACCCTAACCACGTGATATGTCTTGGCCCACTGTGCGCCGCACCTCCGCTGGTCGCACCCATAAAATGGCAGTGAAAAATTTCATTTCCTCATCTTTACCATGGCTCCCATTGTAAGTACTAACGGATGAGAGGCATCCCTTTGAATAGGGTGTACATATATAACCCTATTCCAGGGCTTTGCTGTCTTTATCATTTTAGATAATGTGCGGTAGGCTAACGGAATAGACCACCAAGGCTTCCAAGGCTCCTAAGAAGTTTGTCGTCGACTGCTCGGCTCCCATTGACAACGGTGTCTTTGACCAAGAAGCTTACGTTAAGTACTTGGTTGAAAGAATCAAGGTTGACAGCATTGTTGGTAACTTGGGCGATGACATCACCGTCACCGCCGAAGGTAACAAGGTCGTTGTTGTCTCCACCACCAAGTTCTCGGGTAAGTACTTGAAGTACTTGACTAAGAAGTTCTTGAAGAAGAACCAAATCAGAGACTGGATCAGATTTGTTTCGGTGAAGCAAAACCAATACCAATTGCAATTCTACAACGTCGCTGACGATGAAGAAGAAGAAGACGAAGAATAAATTTTTTAGTTTTTACTTAATATACTGGTTTGGGTTAATAAAGGAAGGTTACGTTTAATGTTTGTAAACTATATCGCTATCCTTCGTGTAGATGATTATTCATCGTTGGTGCTAGTAGTCATAAGTTTCTCGTTTTTCTCTAACGCTTTTCACTACTTGTGTTAATCCCGTCCTATCTATTCGCACAGACTGACCATGGTAGTTGACGATGACCGGTCCAAGGACATGTGTCCGATCTGTCGGACAGACCGATACCTTTCCCCCAATATGATCTTTCTTATTAACCCCGAATGCTACCACAAGATCTGTGAATCGTGTGTGGATCGTATCTTTTCCCTTGGTCCATCGACATGCCCCTACCCTGGGTGTGGAAAACTTTTGCGGAAGAACCGGTTCAAAAACCAAGTGTTTGAAGATATCAACGTGGAAAAGGAGGTGGACATTCGTAAGAGAGTATGTTCTATATACAATTCCACCGAAGAAGACTTTGCCACCCCTGCGGACTATGACAAATATCTCACCGAAGTGGAGGACATCATTTTCAATTTGGCCCATGGCATTGATGTAGCGACTACCGAGGCAGCATTGACCAAATATGAACAGGACAACAAGATCAATATTCTTGAAAAGACGATGCGGGAGCTGAAGAAGAGTGCCAACGAACTCAAGTTCCAAGAGAGTGTGGAGAGACTCAAGCAGGAAAAACTCCGGATCCAAAGAAACATGGAGATGGAGGATCTTGAATTTAAACGCAAGCAACAACAAGAACTCTTGGACAAACTTTCTCATTCGCTGGCGAAACTGGAAGAATTATTGAAGCAACAGCAGCGGGCCAACTTGGCTCGGACAGAGGAACGGAAGCGGGAATTGGAGCAAATTAACCAGCAATTGGATGAAAACTTTAACGAAAACAATCCGTTGGTGGAAAAGAAGCCCGAGGTCAAGGTGCCATTCACCCCGTTTTGCGGCGATCGCGATCCAATCACTCATTACAACTTGTTGCTGTCGGGTCTGGGAGATGGTTATTACGACCCCTATGCTGCTGACTTGGCAAAGAATAAACAATACTTGGCCGGGGGGTGGCGGTTGGATTCGATGTTCTCGCGGGTGCTTACAGAGACCTTTACCGGATTAAATTGTGTCATTAGTGAGGAGAAGATCTAATAATTAATCTATTTACTCTTCGTACACCCCAAACGATGCCGTGGGGTGGTAATATTGCGGACATGCCCAGTACAGCCGTTTGACGTCATCCCACACACTCTTGCCCTCGGTTTGTAACTGGGATTCCGGCACCGCCACATTGGTGAACGAACACGTGAGTCCGTAGTTGGCCAAATCAAGGTCCACCAATTCCCGGTACACATCGTACACCACTTGGCGGTCGGCCCCCAAGCCATTGAAAAAGGAAAACACTCCCTGGGGCTTCAAGAGACCCACCACATAATCATATAGTTCTAACATATCGGCGTAGTGCTCCGAAAACGTATCATAATAAATGCCATCAAAGAAAACTCCCTCCAGAAGAAGATTGTCCAATTGGTCTTGCCATCTCCCCGAGAGAACCACCACATTAGGCTTGTCAAACCACCCGTCTGCCTTCATCTTTGCAAGCACATCCGGGTGTGCTTCACAGATGTAGTGCTTGGTAGGGTTCTTCTCTTGGATAAACCCGTCAATAATGCCCATACCAAAACCAATGTTGAGAACGGTGGCCTCAGGCTCGGCCTGAGAGAAAAGGGCATTACTCCCTAGCTCCATAAGCAGAGTTTCCCACGCCATCATCACCCCGTCTTTACGATCAGCAGTGACAAGGGCGTCATCAGTGTATTCGAGTTTGGTGTTGAGGTAGGAGGTTTGGTTTTGCGACGGGGCGTCCACGGGATCGTCGTGGTTTGATTGTTCATCTTGTTTATCTTGTCCTTCTTGTCCACGTTCTTTTTCTTGCTCTTGTTCTTGTTCTTGCTCTTGTTCTTGTTCTTGTTCTTGCTCTTGTTCTTGTTCTTGTTCTTGCTCTTGTTGTTGACTTTCCAATTTAGCTCTTTCTAATTCATCAACTTCATCATCATCCAAAACTTCCATGTCAAATTCCAGAACTTTTCTCAACAATAATTCGGCACGAACACCAGCTTGAACAATCTGGTTATAAATAGGAAGATGGGTCAACTTACGATGAACAAGCACACACCCCGGGGTGCGGTTGTTGGCATCCGCGTGATTCCAACCAGCACCATATTCCATAAGTGTATCAACCATTTGTTTAACAACCTCAGTTTCTTGGTCGTTAAGATCTTCAGGAACACTGCTGCAAATCAAGTGTAATGGGGTAGTGTTAGATGTCGCTTCCAACTCATCGGTGCCATTGGCAAAAGCTTCCGCCTGTTCCACGGTATAAGTAGCAGGAATACCTTGATCTAAAAGAGATCGAAGGGTGGAAATATGGTCAGCAGTAATTGGTCTGGATAAGAGACAAAGGTTGTGAAGATCCAGCATGGTGTTGGAGAATGAGACGAGATGAGATGAGACTGGAAAAGAGATAAACCATAAGCGATTAGAATACAATTAATTCCATTCAAGTACTGATTAATTTGTCTGCTAATCGGTCTTTTAAATATATTTATTAAATAATTAACTGTTTTTTATTAGTGCTTTTCATCGATAGGATTTGGATCCAACGAAAGGTGAAACGAGTCATGCGAGAATCCAGTCTCCATTATAATCCAATTTCAAACTTTTCATTAATCTATCCATTCCTATACCCACAAATGCAATCTCCGTTGAGGAGATTGATAAAAACGTTGAAGTAAAAATTTTCGTCATTCGTAATGTTTTTTTAATTAGTCCTTGGACCCACGAGAGACAAGGTGGGTAAAAGACGGTTCCACCAGTCTGACCGGTTCAACGGGAGCGGTTTGCTCTTCTTCGATGAAGCCATCTTCACCCTTCTTGACGTGGTAAAACTTGTTCCTCCAAAAGCCATCTTCACCGAGAACTTCCTTCGACACCAATTTATAGCCACCAATTCTGGGTAAAATTTGGGTCCAAAGCACCCAGTAGGCGAAACCAATGGCAAAAATCCCCCAAGTGACCACGGGGTGAATCCAGTAAGGCATGTCCTTGTACACTTCTTCGCCATCAGTAGGAGGAATGTAAGGGGCCACCACAAGGTACAACGAAACCAAGAAGAAGAAGGCAATCACGGGAATGGTGGCCCTAATCGGAGGATTCCATTCCATCTTCCCTTGTCTTTTTTGCCAGTACACCCAAAGCAACCCCACCGAAATAAGGGTGTTGATAATGTTTAACGGGTAGGAAATCAAGTTCAAAACAAAGTTGTAAGCATCCCCGGGAGGAGGGGCCAAGATAATAATAATACACATGCACCAGTGTTCAAACAACCCCGCCAAAGGAGTACCAAACGGCTTGGAAGAAGCAAAGAACAGCGAAAACGGCAAACACCCTTCCCGGCCCAATTGTTGGACAATTCTCCCTTGGGAGAACAATACCGACAACACATTACCGAGAGCGGACAACCCGATAAAGACCGACGCCGCCTTTTCCCCAGCATCACTGAACGCATATTTGAAGAACGAAGCTGCCAAAAGTCTACCAGAACCAGCAATTTCTTCCTTAGGAACCACAGCAAAGTAGGCAATATTAACAAACATGTAAATAATCCCCAACGAAATGAAAGCAGTGGGAGCGGCCACCCGCAATACCTTGACGGGGTTCTTGATTTCAGCAAGAGCGTAGTTGGCGTTGGAATAGCCCACATACGACCAAATGACGTTGTACAAGGCATTGACCACCCCAAACCCAGAGGGGGACTTCCCAGCAAACGCATCACGGAAGTTGTGGGGGTCAACAAAGTCGTGCTTACGAATACCACCGCCAAGGGCAACCCACCCAGCAACAGTAATAAACAAGATAATGACAATTTTAATCACCCCGAGACCGTTGGCAATAAACAACCCGGTCTTGATGTGAATCCCGTTGACCAACAACGCAAACGTCACCACCCCCACACCAATACCACGGGAGTTCCACTGAGTCACTTCGACCCCAGCTGCGTTCAAAATGGCTTCGCCGAAAAGAATGGAGTTCCCGGAACACCACCCCAAAAGGAAAGCATAAGCAGAGTAAGTGGCAGTAATCATATACTTCGGCTTGCGGAAAATGTATTCAAGGTAAGTCTTCTCCCCCCCATTCCGAGGCAACGCCAGCCCCAATTCCATATACACCAACAAACCAGAGAAAGCAATGATGGTCCCGGCAGCCCACATGAGCAACGAAGTACCCACCGACCCGGAAAGAATGAAAATGGTGGAACCGGTGGAAAACACCCCGGCACCAATCATCCGGTTCAACATCAAGAACGTTGCTGAAAAGTAGCCAATTTCCTTTTTATTCTGGTCAAGATTGATGAGGTCATTATGGCCGGCCTCGTGGTCCAGTTCAGACGAAAAGGCGTCCACCACCTTTTCCTGGTCCTTCTCCAGTTTATAGAAGTCTGTGAGGCCCATGGTGGAATCTATCGGGGAAATTGAGATATATAAAGAGATGATGGCTGCAAAGATGCATGATTGTGTGCAGGGGCGTATTTTTTTCTTTCAATTGTGGCGGTCAAAAATGGGAGGAAAACACAAACGGCTGTTTTGAGCCACAGTTTTTAAAAGCGACAATTGATTAATTAAAACCACCACCGAAATACTTACGTATGCGTCGATTGAGCCAATTGTGCGTCATTGACTCTCGAATTGCGGTCACTTTTTATCATTTCTTTTACGGCATCTCAGAATGCCTTAACTGTGCAATATCACGTGATCGGGATCCACGTGATCGGAACTATCTGAAATGCCGTTTGAAATGGCTGTGGCGTAGATGGCAGTCCATAGATACGGCATTTCGCTAATTTCGTAAATTATAATTTGGCGCCATCTGTGGCCCGCCACAGTAATGTCTACATTGTGGCGACAAATGTTTCCAAAACCGCACGGCGATTTATTGCCCGTCACAGGACGCCAATGGCTTCGCTAGGAGTCCGCTTGCGGCATCGCGGCTCCAGAAAAAAGATATCGACGCGGATAAAGTCTAGCCGCGCGCCATTGGCGATCTTGACTATGCAGATTTTCAGTGAAGCGAGATAATAAAAACGGGGTATAATAAGTTTGTGTAGTGTCCTGTGAGGGGAATTCTTTTTTTTGTAGATATAAGGTAAGTGTTTTGTTCGTCCTGGAAGTTCCCGTGGATAAGGGTAATTCGCTCGTGTTGGAGCCGGCATGGTGACGGGTGGCTTTGCAAAAGCACACTAATCAATTGGAAACACGGCGTAAATTGGAATCTCTTGGAGTTTACGAAAGAGGAAGGCGATTAATAAGCAGATTTTTCTTGGTTGGCACGAGCCACAGTTGGAGCAGGATAGTGCCGTATATTACCCCGTGGTGACCGATCGAGAATACCATAATAGAACAAAAATGAGAATGAGAATCTCATTGAATAGATTTGATTGATAAGATTTGATTGTATTTGTTGCTTTTATTATTCTAATGGGTCGAGGATTTAGTAAGCATGATTTCGAGCCCTCCTCAGGAACTGTGGTTAAATGGATATGTATCCAAGACATTTCTATTGGATGAAGCCACGTGAGTCGTTCCGTAATTCCATTCTCTAACTGTCAAAATCGTCATTTTCATGCTTGTATTATAGACACCTCCACTTATCGGTGCCGCTATTAGTATATGCTATCTAAACCAACTTGGTAAACTCCAGTTGAGCTTTGGCCAAGTTTTCCTTGGTCCCTCTCAAGTGAACAAAGTTGGCGTTCTTATCATTGGCCCGGGGGATGGTGATAAAAGTGCCGGTTTGTTGACGAATATCCGACACTCTCGAGCCACCGGGTCCAATAATCTTGGAAAACACCGACGGGTTTTGCGCGTAGAACCACCCGTCGTGGTCGGCAGCTTCAGCAAGCGCCAACCGCGACTTGAGGTACTCGGCAGCCTTGGCGGTGGCATCGTCCGACCCCTTGAGTCTCCAAGGAATGGTGGTGTCGTCATCGGACGCGGCCAGGCCGGCAATAATAGAAAACAACGTAGCCACGTCGTCAGTGGGGTACGCCGCTTCAGGAGCTGCGGGAATAGCAGTCTTGGAAAGGGTGGACGCCTTTCTGGTCGACGAACCATGCACAACTTCCACTCCGTACTTGTTTTGCAAGTTCTTGAACACGGCCCCCCGTTCAGAAACCAAGTGATGGAATTGGGCAGGAACAGCAAGCTCAACGTTCCAGTCATCCTTGGTCAATTCAGCGATCTTAGCCTTGGCAGCGGCCACCTTTTCAGGCAACCCGCTGATCTTAATCAAAGGGGAGGGATCGCTAGGACGAGGAATGTCAATCACAGCCCCGGTTTCGTCTTGAATGGCATGACGAATGGAACCGCCAGGACCAACAATCAACTTGTGCTTTTCCTTGCTCAATTCCACCTCTTCGGTAACCAGAGCTTCCCGTTCGGCGATAATCTTTTGCACACGCTCGATCACCTTGTTGACAATCGCCTTGTCACCAGCAGAAGTCACCGAGGTCGAGCCCGACCCTTCATTAGGGATAGACAATAATTGGTAGTACTTTTTGTTTCGAGGCAAGTCGTCGGCGCCAGCGTGGGTCAAAATGTCCCGCATGGTTTGACCACTGGGCCCAATGAGGTCCCGGTGGTACTTGGGGTCGACGTCAATCGACACGGTGATGAAGTTTTCCACGTCGTCGACGATTTCTTGGATCTTGGCCTTGGCTTCCTTGAGAGCCAGCTTGGACCCAGTGAGTTCCACTTCAGCGTACCCCAACCCTTCTTCCGCCAGCTTGTCCCGCTTGAACCGGTATTCCACCCCGGTCCCATCAGCAATGTCCTTGATAGTTTCACCGGCGCGGCCGATGACCCGGGCAATAGCGGCGGTGGGGATTTGGAGCGTTTCGGTGAAGCCGTTTTCCCGTTCAAACGCATATAATTCCTTCAACTCTTCTTCACATTTGGCCACGCCCTTGGAGGGCCCCTTGATCACCACTTCATCCTTCTTGGGACCGTCGGGACTGGTTTCACCCAGCACCCGTGGAAATTGAATCCGCACGTTGTACTTGTCTTGTAAACGGTTGAGGTAGACGAGGTTAGGCCCGATCATCCGTCTGTGGTACTTGGATTCGATTTTAATCTTGGAAATGGTTTCATCGGCCAACCGCTTAGCCAACGACGCCAACTTGGCCTTGGCGGCTTCAACGTTCCGCTTGATCCCCACAATCTCAATGTCAACCTTATCGGAAGAGGCATCTGGCTGGGGTACATCAAGCTTGACACCAAATTCGTCCCGGATGGCATTGAGGTTGGCACCTTGGCGACCAATGACCCGGGGAACAACCGCCGATGGCACCGTCACCACCGCGGTGTATTGGTTGCCGTGCTCCTTGGCGTCAGCAACCACCGTTTCAATGTGCTTCTTAATCGTGGCCACATCGGACTTAAACCCGTGGATGGAAATGGCATCGCCGTGAGGAGTACCCAACTTGACATCGACATCGTTGTCCACCGCCAGCAAAATCAGGTTCAAAGTGGTTTGGTTGGGCCCTCTGATGTGTTGGTGGTCAGCCAGAGGCACCTCCACCACAACCGTGTCCAATTGCTGTTGCTGTTGTCTCAATTGTTCAAGAGCAGCGTCCACCGCTTCCAAACGAGCGGAAATGTCGCTGGAGTCAGAAAAGTCGTCATCCAGGGCGTTTTCAGTGGCAAACAAGTAGACATGGCCACCAAGCACCACTACTTGAACGTTGTTGTTGGCGGCAGCTTGTTTGATTTCGCCTTGCACCTTGTGGGTGAGGAAAGCGTCAATGTCGGTAACCACCTTGGCGTGGGCAGGGGTGATTTGATTCACCGTCGACACAATTTGGGTCCGGGTCTTTTTCATGGCGTCATGTTGGTCATTCTTGGCAACAATTTCAATGGGAATCAGAGAAATGTCCAGTGACAATTGCTTGTTAGAGGGCGCCGACACCTTGACGTCATTTTCCGAGCCGATGGTGGCAAAAGTTCCGTTAGTCCGCAACAACGCCGCGACTGCCTTGACGTGGTTGAGGTTTCCGCCGTGTGCACGCGACATGTCCAACACTTCCACCTTGTACTGGGAAGTTTGTTGACGGGCCTTTTCTTGGGCACCCGCCAACCGATGCTTTTCCCCAATAAACAGCACCTGGCCTTCGCTGCCAGTGGGTAACTTGATAAACACTTGGTCTTCGTTGAGAATCAAGTCGATGGGCAAGAATTGGTGCTTGACTTGGGGGATCGGAACTTGAGCAACGGAAATCTTCGGGATAAATCCGGCGAGCGCGGCTTCCGCAGAAAGCTTGGCGGCAATCACTTGTTCGCGGTCGCCGATAATTGAGATTTTAGACGACAACAGCGAGTACGACGGGATGTTAAAGTCGAGACCGGGGTAGGCGGCCACGGTAGGAGCAAGCACGTGCACGGCAAACGGCTTGACGGACTCGTGGACTTCGACCTTGGCAGCCATGTTCTTGGTTTCCTCGTTGACAATGGCCATGATTTGCGCCTTGGCGCGCTTGCACCCTTCCACGTCCCCTTCGATGGTAACGGCAACGGTGTGGGCAAAAACATCGTCCGATTCATCTTCGGGACCATCGTAGTTGGCAATGTCAATCTTGACCGAGTTCAGTTCGATAATGGGGCGGAGAGTCTTCCCACCTTGACCGATGATTTTCCGACGAATCTTGATGGGCACGGCGAATTGAACCACCACCGGCTTGGTGAGCTTCTTGATCACCAACCGCTTGGCCAACTTTACATTTTCGGGCTTACCCGAAATCAAAAACGTCCGCTTCAGCGACAGAGTGGACGATTCAATCAGGGTCAGGGTTTCCAACTTGATCTCAGTCAAGATCTTGTTGAATTCCAACCGGGGAGCCTGGATTTGGTCGTCCACTTCAAGAGAAAACGCATCCTGGATCGTAGACAACTTAGGAGTGGCGCCGTTACGGGGGGTGGCCCGGGGCGCAGCTACAGGAGCAACCATTTCTGGACCCCAGGTGGTGGCAGTTTGAGCAACAGACTTCTTTGAGCCCCCAAGCGTGGGGAACGCCAGATCATCAGCAAGAGTAGGAGGAGGAGACGCCTTGGTAACCTTGGTAGCGGCCACTACCGGGATTTCTTCGGGTTCAACATAAGTACCGTTAACACGGGCAGCAATAATTTCAGCAGGAGTAGACATAATGGCAATGCTATAAAAGCAGCAGGGGCGACAGAGACAACAAGGACCAACAGATACACTATGAAAATTGAAAATTATGGCTACGTGGTGCGGAACCCCAGTTGTATGCAGGATCGGTTGACAATAAGATCAATTAACTCTTCAGATCAAATGGTGGGGATTGTAAGGGGTGTTTTTGTCCGTTTTGGTGGCCGGGGACTTTCTGTAGTTTTGGGCGTTTTCACCATGCATACTTGGTAAGCCTACCGGAAGCGTTGCCGGGGCCAAGAATCGGAGGAGAAAGTAGGGATATGATGACGTAATATTTGCGGCAGTGACTTTCTGATTTTCTTGGATTCCCCCACCTCCCCCCACAAGTGGTGGCCGTAAACAAGTCCGAGTCGGAAACTAAACACGTAAAAGGTATCTATTGTCGTAATCTATCTATGCTAATGCTACCAGCACCAAACCATGTTGGTGTACCATAAATGTCCGGCAGTCGCCGCGTTTACCATTCATTCTATTTTGAAGGTTCTTGGGGAGGCCGTTGTAATCGAGAAACACATCGTCAGACGCCAGCGTCTTGCCTGGGATCACCGAAGAGGCGTTGGAAATGGTCACCTCCTTTCCAGCCCACTTGTCGAAAGAATTAAGGCTGGGGATGCACGAGGAGATGTACAGCATTTCCACCATCGAGTAGTATTGTTCCATCGAGGGAAAGTTGTACTTGCCAATGGTGACAGCCAGAGAGGTCGAAGCCACCAGCGATGCCCGTGTCAGCATCAGGTTGTGAGAAAATAACAGGTCGTTGAACGATTCGATATCCGAGTCATTGCCCGCAATGACGGCTTTGGACGATCCTGATTGAAAAATGTCATCAAAGATAAATTGGTGGGAATTTTGCTCGAGGTACATCAGTTGATCTTGTCCCATCAACCCTGCCACGGCCAACACATAGTCACGCACGTCGTAACGACTTGGCAACAGCTTTTGGTGGACATTTTCCCTAATCTCGATTGGTGCAGCAAGCTCGCGCGCCATAATCAAGTGGTGGTACCATTGGACCATGCCATGAAATGACCAGCATTGCATGAGAAATTGGCTGCATTCTGCCCGCAACCGAAGCACGTTTTTGTAATCCAAAAGCGAATCGATAATCGACTTCTTTTTCTTGGCCATCGCCTTGGCAGCGTAAACAAACAGCATCGCCTCACCTACCTGGAGATTTTGAAGAGTGTATACTTTGTCCAACCTTAGGGAGTACCGGTGAGATAACGCTGTGAAATGAGCCCGCGACATCACCCCTTCAAAGAGGAGGTTATTTTCCCGAATGTCATTGTAGGCGGCTGACAAATCAACCGATTTTTCCAGTAGCAGCCAAAACCGAGAGGTTTTCTTTGTACCCCGGATGTTACTCAATACATCATCCATGGAATTGACTTGTTTGTAAGCATGGACTATTGCTTGCAGCAACTTTTTGTCAGCAAACGAGTACAAACGGAGTTGGGTCAGGTTTAGTTCCACCATCATCGGTTTCCACTTGTCTGAATTACTATGGTAGGGAGTAGAAAATTCTTCTTGAATAAGAGCCAACAGAAAGTATTCATTTGTAGGTTGGTATGCCGGTAACGGCTCTTTCGAAGGTTGGTAGCACGGCAATTTCTCCTCCATGGTGATTACTTCCAACGGTGGTGTCGGTCTACTTTATATACATATTAACACCGCAGTGGGGTAGGTCATGGAGGGGAGCTAATATGCAGCTATTTACATGATCTCTGCAGCATGCATATCTGTCAATTCTCGGGTGAGAATAATCCTACGATTGCCCACCTATCTTGGCGAGAGCACACAACCAAGAAAAAGCATTTGAAGGCTTTGCATGATAGTGGGGGGGGTCGACCTGTTCTGAGGGTGTAGGAGAGAGGGAATCCGAGTGCATTCGAACGCCGGCGTCAAGCGCGTAAGCACATATCCGAAAGATGTGATTGGCTGATCCTCGGTTTTGGCGGATATCTTCCCGAATACCGCCATCCCCGGATATAATTGCAACGTTCCGAATTTGGTTATGACCGATGAAATTCTCACAATAACCGTATAAGGGGGCACCTGGGCTGAGTACCAGCACGCCAAGCTCGGGCCGGGCATGGTGGCAGGGTTGGTATTGGCTTCGGAGATATCGTGGCCAAGAATCAGAGTGGGAGAAAAACAAGATGCGGTCATATCGGGAGGGGGTTTGCTTTGGCTTGGCCCACGCTTGGCATAGAGTGGGGACTCGAGCAGAATAGGGGGATTACCTGTTTGGTGGTATATGCGGGGCTTACAATTCTCTATGCTAATTCCAGAATCCGTACAACGCGTACTATTGTTAAGTATTGTCTCCCCACTTTAGTGGATCGTAGGTTCATAACCGAAATGTACTATGACAATATCGAAGACGCGGGTATTTGTGGGGAAGTCGGATCGATATATACGAACACAAGAAGCAAGGGTTTAAAAGTCTAAAATGGGGGGAAACGATCTTTTAGGTAACGACTATGAATCAAAACATGTAAAAATTATAAAATATTATTTATAAATTATAAAAAAATACCAAAACAATTCTGTCAACTCAATTTGAATTACAAATTTCTTTCAAACTTGACCCACTTCCATTGCTTTTCTCCGGGATTCACAAGTTCATTATCGGTGGTCTTAAACAAGAGACCACCCTCATAGCCAAATGCGGCAACGTCATGTAAGTAAGTAAAGAAGTTCTTAGGATCAAACGGAAGAAGCAGTTTAATCTCTTCTTTGACTTCTTCCTTGGTTAATTGCTTCACTTCCTTCAATGGAATATTGTGGTTCTTAGACCACGTCTTCTGAACATCAGCATATGTCACCTTTTCCGATTCAATTCGAAGAGTATCGGGGAAAGTGTTGGGGTTTGCAGATGTCACAATAGTAGCTACGGTGTTACCGATATCACTGGGATGGGTCACCGAGACCTGGATATCATTACCGACACGTTGGGTAACATTACCTTCAGGATCCAACCCATAATGGCCAACAATTTCATAACTCCAGGAACCTTCTTGGTGAAAGAAACCAGTGTAGATGTCCACCACCTTGATTCCGGCTTTTCTCACTTGTTCCGAATGGCCAATTTTGAATGTCACAAAGCCAGGCAAAACCGTATTAGCCAAGGGGACATCGGCACCAAACTGCGAAGGGATGTATACCTTCAACGGAAGCTTGGTCACGACCTTTTCGATCCCTTCGTCAACACTGGGATCGGCAGCTGATAAAGAAATTGCTGCGTCAGTTCCCTTAAGAGCTTTGATAATGTAGTCAGTATTTTCTGGTTTGGAAACATCGCTAATTACATAGTTCACCCCTTCTAGCCGTACCTGAGGCTCGGAACGGCTAACAACGGTAATCTTCGAAATCTTGTCCTTGAACAGAGGCGATTGAAGCGCTTCAAGAGTGGGTCCACTAAGGACACCATTAGCACCAAAAATAGTAACGGAAACAGCCATGTTTAACTTGATAAATGTAAATTGAATAGTTATCAAAGTGTCCCAATCGAGTTATTTATACTAGCATGATTACAAATTCATCGTATACCACCACAATTGCGGCTGACAAACTGCATAAATTACAAATTCGCAATTACTAATTTGGGTACTGCACATAAGACCTTCGGTTACATCAAGTGCATAAAAGATCACAAGAGAACGAGAATCTGTAAGGATAATCGGAGAACTGAACAGATAATTTTATGTATTTGTTTTTGGGTCTCATCCATAAACATAAGTATCATTACTTGAATCGTATTTTATGTATTGATTCATTTCCTTCTTCACTTTGTGCCATTTGGGTCCACAGATGTTAGGTCTGTATACAGGATAAACTTAATCCTGAAAAGGATATAAATGACGGGAATGTAAGTGTCACAGATATCCATGGCTATCGGTGCTCACTTGTGCTCACTGGCGATTTTCCCAGATATCATTTTAGGTTCAACTTTTGTTGGTATGTTATAAGTGTTGTAACTAAAAAAATTTGATACTGTGCATTTATCATTTATTGTGTGTTTGAGATTTTACAAATTTTTCAAGAAATTTAAGTCAGCATCATTTTAGTTCAAGTACAACATGACACAAGTTCGATTCCTAATACAGTAGGAAATATTTACGAAAACAAAATGAAAAATGAAGAATTTACTAGTCAATCACCATCTCCAATACCAATTTCATCAAAATATATCATTTTTTTGTACTTTGGCACTTACAACCTACAATGAAAAATTTGCTCGTCGTTATTAAACATGGTTCTCAAACCAGCACTAAAACATTGAAAACAGTGTCCAATTTTTATCTTAGCCTTATAACGCCCAACTCTCTCCATTCCTCCATCTCATTGCACGTTTATTACCTACTTTCATTCTTCAGTCAACATCCGCACCGCACTCACCATGTTCTCCTTTCTGCTCCTCCTGCCGAGCACTAATGATACCCTGTTCCGGGCCGGAGTACTATCGCTAGATAATGATGTATCCATCCTAGCAGATCCTACCTGGAATGGCCGTGATCCCGAACTGGCACTGTTCATGGAGGCCCACTTGAAAAATATCCACTATATCATCCTCAGTCATGCCACTCCAGAATACGTTTCAGGCTACGTGCTTCTTTGCACAAAGTTTCCACAGTTAATGTCGCTGATCCCCGTATACCTGACCCTCCCAGTTAATCAGCTTGGGCGCATTGCCACGGTTGAATTCTACCGCAGTACTGGGGCGCTTGGCCCCCTCCCATCGGCGTTTGTGGAAATTGATGAAGTCGATGAATGGTGGGATAGGGTCATTCCACTCAAATATCTCCAACTGACCCATATGCTGGAGCACAAGCTTACCATCACCCCCTTTAATGCTGGCCACCTGTTGGGGGGCACGTTTTGGCTCGTCAACAAGCGACTGGAGAAGATCATCTATGCTCCTCATTGGAACCACTCCAAGGACTCATTTCTTAATAGTGCCAATTTTCTCCTGGCGCTGCTGGGGAATCCCATGTCCCAGTTACTCCGACCGACCGCCATCATTACCGCCACCGACTTGGGGCTGAACGTGTCCCACAAAAAGCGGACCGATACGTTTTTGGCGCTTGTAGATGCTACGATTTCCAATGGCGGGTCAGTGGTGTTACCGTGTACCCTTTCCGGGCGGTTCCTTGAAGTGTTCCATATTGTGGATAACCATCTTCAAAATGCTGCGTTTCCGGTGCCAGTTTACTTTTTATCCTATCTGGGTACTCGGGTGTTAAGCTACGCCCTGAACTTGTTGGACTGGATGGCACCCAGTTTGTTGAAACAGTGGCAGGACGTGGCGCAAATGGAAGGCCAGCCCAACCAGTTGCCATTCGACCCCAGTAAAGTCGACTTGTTGGTGGACCCTGCCGAGTTATCCCGGCTTCTGGGGCCCAAAATCGTATTTTGTAGTGGCAATGACATCACCAATGGCGACATGTCATCGGAAGTGCTTAAGCAATTGGCGGCCAACGAAAACACCACCATCATTCTTACTGAGCGCAGTACCAATGACGAAGTACTGAGAATGATGTATGAACAGTGGGTGGTTCTGGCCACCGAGCGCGACGGCAAGGCCGAGGACGGGATGGTGGTGCCGATGGAAAAGGTCATCACCATTGATAATTGGACCACCGAAGAACCATTAACCGGCACCGGGTTGGTGCGGTATCAAAACAAGGTCCACGCTAACCGGAAAAAGCGGCTCGACGCTAAAGTCCGGGACAGAAAGAATAAAAATCTTTTGGAAGGTGACCCCGACGAGGAAGATTCCTCCGACGACGACGAAGACGACGAGGATGTCAGTGATGCCGAGGACGAGCAACAGGAAGCCGCCACCGCCGACACCGCTACCGAGCTCGCCACCCACGAAGCATTCGACTCCATCAAACAAGCCTTGGACCACTCCACCGCCCTCGACCTTAAAATAACCCACAAGCTTAAACCGCGGCAAGCAATGTTTCCCTACATTGTTCCCAAACACAAGCACGACGATTACGGGGAGGTGATTGACATCAGCCAATTCCAACAACAGGAGGACAACTCGCAGCAGCAGATTATCATGGAGGGGAAAAAACGGTTTGAAGAAGATAGAAACGGCAAGGGCGGTAAGGGTCGCCATAACCGCCGCAAGCAAGAAGCCAAGCTCAATCCCCAAGAGCAGTTGAACCAGCAGATTATCAAAAAGTACTTGGACCCGTTGGCGGAGCCTAAGGAAAGAGTGGCCATTGGCAATGTATCCCTGGCTATCCGAGAATTGCGGTTGCGGTGTGGGTTGTCATACGTGGACTTGTCAGGGACCACCGATATCCGTTCATTACTGGCGATTGTGCTGCTGCTCAAGCCATACAATGTCATCTTGTTGCCTGACTTTTCCACCGTGTCTCATTCGGGTCTCGGGGAAGTCAACCAGGCGTTCACACGGCTTTTGGAGGACAGGCCGGAAAAAGATGTCAAGAACCTGGACACCAACGGCCTGCGTCTCTTGTCTCTTGCTGCCATTCGGCTGAGCTCTGGCTTTTCATCAGTATCTAATAACCCGGCAACGAAAATGACCGTCAACGCGGTTATGCCCACGGAAACGATCCTGCTCGGGACCGGTGACCATGACCTGTCATTCGGCCAATTGGAAATCAAACTAGATGATGAATTGGTCGCCAATCTTAAATGGCAAAACATCGATGGTTCTTATCGAGTGGCTCAAGTGGTTGGTGAATTACAAGTGGCTGCTACCAACAAGCGCCCGCTTGAAGTAGGACAAGTGCTTAACTCGCAAACTGAGTTTACGTTGAAGAGATTGAAGAACGAAGTTGCCAACCAACCCCAGCGACTGATCGGAGGCCCCAAGTTGGCAATTGGAAATGTGTCGTTGCCTGATCTTAAGAAGACGTTGATCAAGATGAATTTAAAGGCTGAGTTTAAGCTGGAAGGGACGTTGGTGATTAATGACATGATTGCAGTACGGAAGGTGGCGTATCTGAGTGGCGATAATGAAGATACCGGCGATATTGTTATTGATGGCTCGATTGGGCCATTGTACTACCAGGTGAAGGATTGCATTCGGAACATGTTGGCTTATGTTTAGATGATAGATATGAATAATGAAAGGGAGTGGGTTGTGGTAATGGAGATGGAAGAGGTGAGGTAGACACAATATTAAGATTAGTAGATGTAATTGATAATAACATATTACTGCCGTCAGATAGTATATACCTTAGACTTTGCTGAGAAATAAACACTGCCGAGTTAACATCTCTGTCTAACGATTAATCGAGCTTGATTTCCTGGCTTTAATCAACACCTGGAAACACGAGAAATGGCCCAATAATGAAGAAAGAAGACGAAACTAGAAGTCAATAAGATTGTACCTTCATAAGTTGCTGATATTGATGAAGACGTGAGGAACTGGGACTAGACAGGGGTGGAAGAATAGACTTTGCGGAGTGGTAAGAAACCTTGTCAAACGTACCAAATATGGTACAATGCCACTGCCGAACGACCAGGTTCCCCTCGTTAAATATTCGTTCGTTTAATCCCTAGGTGTCCCAATTTGGAAGGTTTGATTCTCACTTCTTTGACGAAATAGTCATCTATAAAAAAACATCTACTATATAAACAACGCCACCTCCATGGTTTCTCCATGAGTAAAACTATCTATGTCATCGACAAGGTCATTTTTCACGACTATAGAGTAAGGGCAGTAACCAAGGAGATGACCTCAGATTATCTTATTGGCGTGCGTGTCAGTCAACCGGGGACAGTACGGATTAATCGCCATTCTGACAAGTTTAATTTTACTGGACCAGTTCTTTGGCATCTGGTAAGATGGCAGGATATGTTTTCTTGTGGGGATGTGCTTGACCTCACTTGCACTGTAATAGAATTATGAGTGGAAGCAAGTTATCTCACTATTTAAAATCCAAAATAATGGCTACGGAGAAAAGAAGAAATATACTAGGATTAACAAGAATTTGAATTAATAAATTAAATTTCCAACCAGAACCATTCATCTCAGTTGGTTCCTCCCCTAAATTCACTTTCTCCACCACCATCTTCCTCATTCGCGCGACACGTCATGGACGAGTTTGTTCCCTTATTGGAGGCCCTCTCAGACAATCGCCATGATGATGTATCCAAATGGATCCAATCATATTCATCGCAGGATCCGGAATCACCGCCTATTTCCGACAATTGGACGTTTCTCGCCTACTGTGCCATTATTACCTACTCGTTTCCTGGTCTGACTCTGGCCTCAACCGTGGCTAATTGGGCGGCCAGACTTCCGTCTATCCAATCTTTTCGTTATCCTGGTGTATGGCACGATTCTTTAGCCAAAGAGTTAGCAGCCAGTTGCTACTCGCAATACAATTTTACTGGTGGGTCTCTTGCGTCTTTCGTCAAGGCCAAATTAATCCACGATGGCCATTACTCGAGTAACATCGACCAAATGATTCCATTGATTGAATTAGCAACGGATGATAACGAGTTTGACCGGTTTAATCGGGGATTGCTCCAACCATACCAATTTTACCGCCAGCAAATCTTGTCTCCCATCACTCTTGATAAGTATCTTGCCATTAGTGATGACTACTCACAAGTGTTTGATGTGTTTTCCCGGCCGTTAGACGGAACAGAGCCCATTGCTCTCGACGCATGGCTCCTCCAGGTGATTCTCCCGGTGATTCACTATTACAACTGTGACGTCACCCCACTCCTGAAGTGGCTCTTTGGCGACCAGACCCTTTACCTCTCAGGACAGGATTTGGTGGATTACTTTACCATGCTTAACAAGGTGATGGTGGTGATTGTTGGCGCCGAGAAAACAGCCCAGCAAATGTTTCGTCCGTTAGTGCTGGGGTATTTGGCCACGGTATACTACTTTGCCGTGTGTCAGATAGAGGGAGAGAAGTTGCTGTCTATGAAGCTCAATACTATCTACGACACCGTAGCTCTGACTCTCACCAAAATCATGTTTTTGGTGGAACCCGAAGGCAATCCTGTGCAACCTCCTTCAGTAGATTTGTCCGAGGTGACCTACGGTACCCTTATGAACTTTATTGCCGATGGATCCAACCCGTTGCGACCGCTCTATGACCCGTCGGTGGAGGCTGTAGAATACCTTCTTCTGGTGGTGAAAATGTGCCAACAAATGTCAACCACGTCATTACTAACCGTCCGCAAATGTCTTGAGTACCAAACCACAGAGGTCCCTGGTCAATACGACCGGGATATTGCCCGGCTTCTGCTGACACTCACTGAAGGTACCTGGAAAGGGTGGTGGACGGCCATCGAACAATTCATGACTGCGTTTGTTCACAATATCGACGAGCAACATCGTCTCTATGCTATTGTTCTTGAACGGTTCCTTTTTGCCAATCTTTACCTTGGAGTGGTCGAATTGTGGGAGCACCATCGCAATATGGTTGATGACGGCACCTGGTTCAGATTAATAATGGAGAAGTTTTGGATTCTGTTTAACCTGGCCACTTCCTTGAACGAAAAACAAGGGGAGTTGTACTACGCCACCCAGTGTATCGGTCTTTTGGACCTGCTCACGGGCCTGGGGCTTGAAGTGGCGGCTCAGGACCACCAGCAGGTAGTTGCAGTGAAACATTTATTGAAGCTGTTGCTGAGCATGCGTAACTTTAAGCTAAACAACACCACCCCCAAGCTGTTGGTGACGGTGTACGTCGATAACCCCGTGGGGGTTACCAATATCATTTTGGAACGCAACCCCAAGCTGTACTTGGCGTTTGACAAGTTGTTTAAGATCCTTAACGATTTCGCTCTTTTTGCGGAATACGAAAATGGGCAACACCGCCACCAGCGCACGCTGTCGTCGGGATCGCAACTCTCCCACCAAACTGACCATGGGTTCTTCCCAAAGCTCAAGGCAGCGTGTATTGAGCTGGCGCTTGTGGACCAAAATTTCACCTGGGCCCACGCCCAACTGGAGCTCTTGTTTGACTATTATCTGCCGGCGGAAATCAACCAAAATTGGCTTACCTTTTACCAGGTGGGGAGATGGATCAATACCAAGTGGTATGACGATAATCTCTCTCCGGAAGACCACCGCCAACGGAGACAGATTCTACAAAAGCAACAACAGGTGTTGGGAAGACTATTGACCAATATGGAGGCGCTGAACGACTCCCAGCGGGTTGTTCTCCACCAATGGAGGCAGGTGACGCAAAACCTCGGCCAGTGCTATTCTCCCCAAGTTTTGGAAGCCATCTCCGATACTTCGTTTGCGAACCATAAGCTAGAGCTGCTAGACAAAATCACCGGCGAGGTTAACCAAATGGCGCTGTCGTTGTTGAACGACGCCACCAACACCTCGTCCCAGGCGGGTGAGAAGTTACTGAAAATGTTTGTTTCCGGGTTGGGGTGGGCGATTGGCGCCAGTCGCCAGGGCAATTGACGGCGGTAGATATCATGTGCTACCAATTTGTAAACAAAGCCACATTCCCAAGCACTCGCACAATGCTATTGTGCCCCTTGCATGGTATATCATGATGATGCACAAGTGGAATGATAGCCCAAGGCACTGCTGCTTCTTTAGTTGATAAATATTATAGTTTTATTATTAGCAGATGTTGTCACATGTGGTTGTAATGACTGGGTGCGTGTGCATTTCATGTTACCCTGATACCAAATAATAATGAAACGTCCACTAATTATGGGACGGTTGACCATGAGACGGTATCTATGGGAAGTATTTTCGTGACGCCTATTGATGGGTTTTGTATTATGGCGATCCTTCCTAATTGGTGGATAATTACGAGAAGGAAAAAGTGGCGAGTATATATAAATGAAGGAGGGCAGAGAAGAAGGGGATGGAATGTGATTGCTTATATGTTATATTTTCTCCCTCCTAGTCGTTCCGTCCAAGTTGTTCCTTCCAAATTGTGCCCCACAATTTCGTCCCACTCTTTCCGATTGCCCAACCTTTTTTCATCACTACCATGACGATGAAGAACACGGGGTTTGAAACCAAAACGGGGTTTGAAATTTAATCAATTATCCCAATTGACCATCAAACCCCCCCGTAAATGACATATCCTCTTAGTCATCGCCTTCATCCAATGGCCACCATTCATAGCTGACTAATTCTCTCTATAAAACCTTCCGCGCATGCTTGCTCGAACTCGACTCACAGCAATTGGAAGACATCTCAGCACTATGGCTCCTGTTAAAAACTACGACTACCTTGTTATTGGTGGCGGCTCTGGTGGGGTTGCCCTGGCCCGGCGGGCGGCCTCTTACGGCGCCAAAGTCCTCTTGATTGAAGCGAAAAAGATGGGGGGGACGTGTGTCAATGTTGGTTGTGTGCCTAAAAAGGTGATGTGGTACGCCGCCAATTTGGCATCCAAGGTGTCCCACTTGCACAACTATGGGTTGGAAAAGACTCAGCGGTCGATTGGCTACGGTGACTTTGACTGGGCCAAGATCAAGGACAAGAGAGACGCCTATGTCCACCGGTTGAACGGGATTTACGAACGGAATATGACCAAGGAAGGCGTGGATTACATTTACGGCCATGCTGCGTTTGCCAACGAAAACGGCGACGTCGAAGTCACCATTACTCATGACCAAGAATTGGCGTTTTTGGGCAAGTCAGTGACCAAAGATGAGAAATTGGTGTTTTCTGCCGACAAGGTGTTGATCGCCACTGGGGGACAACCTGCGGTGCCCGATGTGCCTGGTAAGGAGCTTGGGATCAACTCCGATGGCTTCTTTGACCTCGAACACCAACCGAAGGACGTGTTGATTGTCGGTGCCGGCTACATTGCTGTGGAATTTGCCGGTGTTTTCCGGTCGCTTGGGTCGAACGTCAAGTTGGCCATTAGACAGGACCACGTGTTGAGAAGCTTTGACCCTATTATCAGCGAAGGGGTCACCAACTACTACCAAGACAAGCTTGGGGTGGAGATCATCAAGCAGCTGAAGTCGGTGTCTAAGATTGAAGATGCGGGCAACGGCAAGAAGAAGGTGACTCTTGGTAATGGCCAAGAACACGTCGTGGACACGGTGGTGTGGACGATTGGTAGAAAGTCGCTTCTTGGGATCGGCTTGGAAAAGGTTGGCGTCAACGTGAACGACAAGAACCAAGTGGAAGTCAACGAATTGCAAGAAACCTCCAACCCCAAGGTGTACTCTCTCGGGGACGTGGTGGGCAACGTCGAGTTGACGCCGGTGGCGATTGCCGCCGGGCGGAAGTTGCTGAACCGGTTGTTTTCCGGCCAAGAAGCATTCGCCAACGACCACTTGGACTACGACAACGTGCCTCTGGCGATCTTTTCCCACCCCGAGGCCGGCTCGTGTGGCATCACCGAAAAGCAAGCGATCGAAAAGTACGGCGCTGCCAACGTCAAGGTCTACAACTCCAAGTTCACCGGGATGTACTACGCCATGTTGGATGAGGCGCAAAAGGAACCCACCGTGTACAAGATTGTCTGTGCCGGCCCCGAGGAAAAGGTTGTTGGGCTTCACCTCTTTGGCGACGACCTGGCGGAAATTTTACAAGGGTTTGGCGTGGCGATGAAGATGGGCGCCACCAAACGGGACTTTGATAACTGTGTCGCCATTCACCCTACTTCTGCTGAGGAACTCGTTACCATGCGTTAATAGACTATATATGCGACCGATGAATATGATACGTAACCATAGATATCGCGTATACTTCAGCCGCTGGTGGCTTTCTCTGGCGGGGGAAATGTGCTGCCGGCTACAATGGGTCACTTTTTGCATTGTTTATTTGTATGCACTATTGTCACTTGGTTACCACCATCGGTATTTAAGTTTGCGGTTATACCGCGGTTGCGAGCCCTGACTTTGTGGGCCGTTCACACTAGCAACCACACCAACTTCAATCGAGGATATTTTTTGCAGGAGGAAAAAGTTAATGTTTGGCCCGTTTATTGGGAGGAGGGCCCCGGACAGGCGGCTTGGGCTTGTCGCCCGGCTTTTGATAAAACATCGGGGCATTCCGGAGCATGTCGGGAACCAGCACAAACCTAATCGTCAGCCCTCTAACAAACACTTGCGACAAATGGGTGGTGGTGCCGGAGGGCGAAGTTTGGATGACGTCGTAGAGCAGAAGATTCATGTTATCCTCACTATCCAACAACTTGCCCCGGTAGGTGTCGCCAGTAGTAAGTTCAAGCAGCACGACGTGGCCGCGGGCCTCGTTGAGGAGGCGGACGGGGATGGTCGCTGTGGCCATGGGATGGTAATGATATCTGGTTCGGGGCACTTGGGCGCGAACATTATTTTTCGCGCGCACCGTGACATATATAAGCAGGTTACCCCCCAGATAGCCGATATCGTATGGCTGATGATGACAAACCAAAGCGCCGTCGGGTGCCGGTGCTGTGTTTGGTGTGCAAAAAGCGCAAGGTCAAGTGCGATAAAGGAAAACCGGCGTGTGGAGGATGTGTGAGGAATGGCGCCGCCCATTTGTGTGAATATATTGAGCCACCTTGGTCCAAGGGAATGAAGCCAGTGGAACCGGCGGCGGCGGTGGTTGAGAAGAGTTCCGAGTATCGTCAATTGCAATTGCTGACGCAAAAGATTATTGCTGCACAGCGAGCGGAGATAGAAGAGTTGAAGCGGTACCGTCAGGCTACCTTTGCCACAGGGTCTCACCCAGGGACTCTCCTCCAGGGGACCCTCCAAGGGCCCCACGCGTCTCCTAACGTGTCCCCCCAGGGAACCCCCCTCACCGTACTAAACAAGCTCCGACCGCTTCTGGCTAAGCTGCGCGACTCCTTTGAAGTACTGACCCACCATCACAATATGGTCATTCCCGTAAACTACAAGAAATACTTTGTCGACATGTTTTCCTGGATGAACGTCGTCAAGTTGGATCCAAAATTGACCCTGATGTGGTTGAAGCTTGGTGGGCTTCAGAAGCTCTATCATTTGTACAAGATGAACCGGCTAAAACCGGTAGCCTTCCAGCGACCCTCCTCGCAAGTGGCCGCGCCTGTACCCACCGCCGCCTCCCACACCGTCGTCAAACCAGAACCACTAAAATGTCCCGTGCTCGAAACCTCGGAAATTAACCTTGAAGATTTAAGCGAGGTACCTTCTAAACGAGCCACGCCGGTGCCGCGTGAAATGGCCGCCAATTTAACTCCGGTTATCACCGATATCGAATCCAGTATCACCAGAGTGCAAATGATCATTCATAACGTGTGGCTGTCGATGATAGATCTTGGAACCTCCAAACTCTCCGACAAGCAGCTTTATTTCTTACTTGAATTTTATTTTTCCAACCCGACGTTTGTGTTTGAACTGCGTGAGGTGCTCCAATTCTACCGCCAGGACCTTCTCTCGGTAATTCGGATCAAGAGTGGCACTGTGCTGTTTGATTGCATGGCGCTTATGGGCGCGGCGCGAGATAATGCCATGCTTCACCAATTACACGTTAAGGGGACGTATGTGGCGATTTTGTCCATGGTGGTGGATGCGCTGCTTCAGTTTCTCTCCACATACCACAAAACAAACCCGCTTGACACGGTTTCCCACCAGTACCATGAGATATTTGGCGACATCCCGGCCAAGGTCACGACCGACCTTCTGGACCTTATGGGGGAGTTTGTTGGCTTTTATAAAAAGCGCGGCGATGCTCCCATACTCGGGTTTGTTGCTGCAATGTTGGCGTGGGTGAACCGTGAAATTACCCTGGGAATCCAGGTTCACCACCCTGGCGCCGATTATCGAAGCAAGGTGACTGGCATTTTGACAGGCTTTTTACAGTTATTGCTACGGGAAGATGCTGCCATTGCCATTTGGAAGGACCCTAGAATGGTCCAGTTTGCCCAAACAACCCTGAGTGTGCAGTCCAATGATGAGTTACGCATCCATGTGTTTCAGTTGTGGCTAGAAACTGTACGGTCAGCAAACTTGGTAAATTTCCGCATTATGCCTCTCATCGCGGGTCTGGACACCTTGGACCAACTAATCAATAAATTGCATGTGAAGATTGAGGAAGCGGATAGTTGCCAGTGCCATGAAAACTATATTGCCCTGCAACCGGGCCACCACCAAGAATTAAGGCTATCGCTCCGGTTCCAGTATCATATTTCGAAGATGTTTTACACCATCAACCGGGGGATTGTAAATCTTTTCCCTCCTCAGGTGACGGTGGAATTGATTAAGGAATTGGTTGATCAGAGCTACCGCCTTTTGGAGGAAATCGTTGCCCAACAAACCGCGCGGTACCTGCGTCAATTTGAAGCTATTTCAATGATCCTGTACACGCTGTTGTTTTTGGGGTACTTGATCATGATCCAGGCCGAGGAGTTGGCGCTAGCAGAATTGCTACTGCGGCAAGTACCGGAATTGATCAACCGGCTTTGTTTATTGTTTGGATATCTTAAGCAGACTATTTCTGAGGTCAAAGGCACTCTCCATTCCCAGTATGTGCTCAAGGCCATCACCGAAATTGTCCTTCGGACTATCCAACTTCAACTTGGCCTTTTAATCCGCAATCAATCGGACGGGAAAAAGGAGGGCTCGGTGTGGGAGATTCTCCAGCAACCAAGCAATAGTGTGGCCCGGGTGCTGCAAAGTATTCTTGCGGTGCTTAGGCAGTTAGAAGACCTGGAAATGGACGACCGCGATAAGCTAACCAAGATGAAGAAAATGTGGAGTTTCTATGAGACGTTTTCGTCGAATATCAATTACGCAAGTCTTCACAAGAACCTTCCCGAATTTAACCAACAGGCACAGAGTAATGAGTGCCCGGTGATGGTGAAGCGACTGGAGCTGGCCAAAGATTTGGTGGCCGGGGTTGCCGATAAGTTCCGCAAGTGTCCCATAAGTCATATCACCACCCCTGTGGATGATAACCCCGAAACACCTAAAATATCGGGTGTTTTGGAACACCAGTCACTTGCAGCGGTTAAGGATGAATTGGGAGTTCTGCGCAAGCGCAAATGCCCGTTTGACCACCAAACGATATCAGGCCAAGGCCGTTACGGATACAATCCGTTGGAGAGTAATATCCGAGGAGGAGGCGCTCCAGTGAAGATGGAGGCGCTGCCAACCCTGATGGCTATCCCGCGACAACCAACCACGCTTTTGCCGGCGCCGGTGGCTCCTCCTCCAATTGCTGATGCCAACGAGTTTCGGCCCGAATTTATCGATTTTGGCTTCGATCTCGATTTTGATACCCTTCAAATGGATGTTGTTTCGGGGATGAATTTGACATTGCAAGAATTTGACTTTGAAGAACCATTTGAACAAAGTATATAACACTCTGGTAGTGAAATAGATGTTCTAGATGAGAGGGTGAGGTGGGTATTTTCATGCCAGTGTATTTTTCATATCTGTGATTCCAGGGTATTTCTCATTTCGTGTATTTCTCAAACTGGTATGGCTTTACTGATCAAAAGTTAAAACTCAAAGGTTGCCATAAATATTTAGAAATATTATTAGTATTGAGCGGAAGACTCTTCCATTCATTAAAGTTAGTTGTCATTGCGTTTATAATCATAACTATTCACACTGTAAAATCGAAACAAGCTCCGGTGGCAATGTAAGTAATCCTTGCTAAAAAAGTATATTCAATTTGCAAATATATTTATTTCACTAGCAAATGGGTTTATTTTATTAGCCAGATTCAGTCAAAAATGTCATCATTTTTAATCACTCTTATCATTCTAAATTTGCAATCTTCAATCTCTAATTTACCACATTCATAAATAACATACATAATAAAACGAGAATTCCAAAAAATAGAACCTGTTAATTACAATTAACAGGACAATTACCCCACAGCTTTACTATCCATCTCACACCTCGTTTAAAGGGTAGCCATCGTTCCCCACACGTGCGCGCAATCGAACCAGGCCGCATATGATTTTTCACCGTTTATCTTCCCCATGTTGCGTTTGACAGCGAGATCGGTTATTCCTCGAGTTGGGATAATACCCAGACAAATAATTGGATGGAGAGGATACGCCAAGGTGCGTAAGGATTGGCAAGGTCAAGGTGAATTTGTGAAGCGGCGGAAAAAGGATGAACCAGTTACAAATGGTGATCTTCGCCAGGTGAACAGTTCGCTTAAACAGGAAATTTCAGGGTCTAAACCAGTTGCGTCAAAAGAGCCGGTGGTTACTCAAGATGGTCCTCTGATGGCTTCGACTCCGAAGCTGGTTAGTGAAAGTATCAAGTCACAAAATGGAAGTGTTTACCAATCTCAACAACCACCTCAACCACCTCAACCACCTCAATCTCTGCAATCAAATCTGGATAGGTCGTCCCGTACCCGCAAATACATCAAGTATGCAGCAATCATCGCAGGGGTAGTGGTTGTCCTATACGCCTCCAGTGACATGGCCCGTCATGTATTCATCTGCTACGAAAGATGTGCAGTGGTGGCGGTAGCAGTAGTTCGTTGTTTCAAGCTTTACAAGGATACTCTAGGTGCCGTATACCCTGACGAGCAATCCAGACAACAGGCTCTTAGCAAAACCCATAAAAAGGCCGCTGAAATCACTCTCAAGGCCATTGAACGCAATGGGGGTGTCTACATTAAGCTTGGACAGCACCTTAGTGCCTTGACTTACCTCTTACCTACGGAATGGACTGAAACGATGATTCCTCTTCAAGACAAATGTCCTCGGTCGCTGATGGCAGAGATTGAAAAGATGTTTGAAAAGGACATGGGGGTGTCTATCGATGAGTTGTTTTCAGAATTTGACCCCAATCCGGTTGGGGTGGCATCGTTGGCTCAAGTACATGTGGCTCGACTCCGTTCCAATGGTGAAAAGGTGGCAGTGAAGGTCCAGCACCCCCTGCTTGAAGAATTTGTTCCCTTGGACGTTTATGTTACTAACTGTGTGTTCCAACTTATGGAACAGTTTTTCCCAGAATACCCTCTTACGTGGTTGGGCGACGAAATGCAACAACTGATTTATGTAGAGCTTGATTTCCGCAAGGAAGCTGCCAACGCTGAAAACACCGCCGAAGACTTCAAGGGTCGGGAACGGTACACGGCGTTGCGAGTTCCTCCCGTGGTTCTGGCTCATAAGCGTATTTTGATCATGGAATACATTGCTGGGGCTCGTCTTGACGATTATGATTATCTCCAGAAGAACAATATTGATCCTGCCCAGGTACTGGCGTGCTTATCCCATATCTTCAACACCATGATTTTTGCACCCGGGGTCGCTCTTCACTGTGATCCTCATGGCGGCAACCTCCTGATTCGAAGCATTCCCATCAAGGAATCCAAGACGGGGTTCAACTTTGAAATTGTACTTTATGACCATGGCCTTTACCGGATCTTGCCGTTGAGAATGAAGCGTGAATATTCCCATTTCTGGCTAGCTGTGCTAGATAATGACGTGCCTGCCATGAAACATTGGGCCCAGGTATTTGCTGGTATTGACGAAGATATCAAGTTCCAAATATTTGCTGCTGCTATCACTGGGAGAGCTCCCGAAGTGGCTCTCCTGTTTGACATGACCAAGCTGAGACTGGACGATGAAATCACCCACATCCAGCTGAGACTCAATCACGAACAGGGGGTTCTTGAAGGGTTGATGGAAATCTTGTCTACGATGCCGCGGTTGGTTCTTTTGATTCTCAAAACCAACGATTTGACCCGTCTGTTGGATGAAGGGTTGCACAATCCCCTTGGTCCCTTGCGGACGTTTTTGATTCTTACTAAGTATTGTGCCCGAACTGTTTATGACGAGACAATGTGCAACTTGCGTGATTCTTATTCCTGGTGGTCTCCATTTGGGAATTTCAAGCGATTAGGCACTTGGTGTACGTACCAAATGAGGTGCTCGCAGTTGTATTTCTATGATTTGGTGCTTTCAGTGAAGAATGCGTTGAAGATGGGATGAATAAATTAACAAAAAGCATATAAATCAATACCATAATAAAGCTTATTGCGGAAAACAATGTTATTTTTCGTTGTGAATTTCAATTTGGTATTTTGTATAGGAAATTGTTCTATTTACAAAAAATTTAGGACAATGAATAACAAACTTAGAATAGAATATAACAAATTTGATAAATTAAGTATCGTGAATAACAAATTTGATAACAAATACAGTCCCGTTAATAACAAAATTATTAGTAACAAGCTATAATAACAGAAACTAACATTTAACCGTGTAAACAAAAGCATAACCTAATTTATACCAAACAATAATAATCATCCATTACCCTATATTTATTCACCAACTTCCCTACCCTTTCTTCCCTACCCTTTTCTTCCCTACCCTTTTCTTCCCTACCCTTCCTCCCTACCCTACCTTTCTCCCTCATCTTCGCACGCGTCACCACACGCGTCTCATGGATTCCCTTCCGGTGCGGCTTCTGCTGGCCAATCTACGTCCAATGGCGTATCGTGTGCTCTCCAAAAAGCACGGCCTCAATATCAAAACAGATGCTCTTATCAAATTGACTGAGGCGGTTCTGGTGAAGTTTGGTGCCAATTGGAAAGGACGGGAAACAACAGAATTTTTAGAAGAAATTGCTCGATTATGGAAACTAGAAGACAGAGGCCTTTTCTTAGATGAAGAAGGCATCACCCAGGTTCTTCGATCGATGGATGGACCTCAAAAACTGGCCTCACCCGCCACACAAGCCATGCCCGATTGGAAAGAATACTTCCGGGTGATCAATCCTCCTCAACAGCCAGTTTACGAATACGACCGGGTACGGAAACAATTCCATACTAGTGAAAAACCCCGCCATGGCGAAGCTGCGGTATCGATGTTTGCTAACCGATACCAAGTAGTGGCCGACCGGCTATCGCGAAACGAAATGTTTCAAAAACGGTCGTTTTCAAGTTTTCTGCTGGTCCAGGACAGCAGTGGCCATGAAATCACTATTATTAAGAATATGCTTGGTCGCGATGGCCAAACGTTTTACCTCTTCGGACTTTTGTCTAAGAATGCCAACGATGATTGGATTCTAGAAGATTCAAGTGATTACATTGAGCTTAACATTGACCAGACATATAAAAATGTCCTGACATTCTATGGGCCAGGGATGTTTGTCATTGCGGAAGGGATTTATAGTGCCAGTGGTGGTCATAACAATGGTAATCCCGATTACATGGGAGGGTGTTTTTACGTATCGAATATGGCGCTGCCAGCAGCAGAACGGCGGGAAGTTTCGTTGGAGAATTATGGATACCTAGACTTTATGGGCATCAACCAGGAGCAGGATTCTACCCAGACCAGGGTGCCCAAGGAGATGATCAAACGAATGGTCCAAGTGGAAAAACTGTTGACAGGCCATAAAATCATCTTTCTTGGCTGTGAAACACATTTAGACGACAAAGACGTCATGCTAGGGTTATCCAAGTTTTTTATCAATTTGGAAGCAGAATTGACGGAATCATGGGAGACAGGCGAAGCCAGCGAAGATACATCCGATAGACGGGCTCCTTTGGCAATTGTAATGACTGGTTCTTTCACAAAAACCCCAGTGGTACCGCTGCTGGTGCCACTGGGCACCACCACTGCTTCAGAACATTACCACCACGGGTTCGACCTATTAGCAAAGATGATCGAGCCATTGACCCAGGTACGGAAATGTATGATGGTGCTCATTCCCGGCAAAAACGATCCTTGGCAGCTGACATTCTCTCAAGGATCGTCGGCGATCACCATTGTTCCGCAAAAACCAGTGCCCACGCCGTTCTTAGCAAGGCTACAGCGAACGTTACCGAAGTTGGTGATTGGATGGAACCCTCTTCGCATCAATTACTTGTCGCAAGAAATCGTGGTCGTCCGGGACAACTACATGTCGCTGTTTAAACTCAACGACATCATTTTCGCCAATGACATCGAACGCATGCAAAACGAAGCGGAATTCGACGACAGCATCCCCAAAGATCGCGATGAGCGGATCGCCCAGATGGCAAAACAATCAGGCAGCTATATTTCCCGAACTACCGAACAAAGCCGGCGGTTAGTGAAGACACTACTTGACCAGGGCAATCTCCAGCCGTTCTTGCCCACGCGACGGTTGGTAAACGCGCTGTATAACCACGTCCTTCGCATCGACCCCCTTCCAACACTCATGGTCGTTCAAGACGCATCGTTCGACTCATTCGAACTTCTTTACATGGGATGCCGAGTGGTCAACGTCGGCCGGTTGGTTCCCAAACACCAAACGTTACGCTACGGGATTTATTATCCGTCGCTGTGCAAATTCGTTCTCAACGACGTCTATTTCTAACATTTTCTAATGGTACCTATCAGTGCGGGAAATAAACACCCTGCATAAATTAACGTATTTAGCACTTAGCCGATGACCTAGATAAACTAACCGATAAAAAAATAT
Organism: Diutina scorzettiae; assembly: GCA_030563345.1. NCBI lineage: Eukaryota > Fungi > Ascomycota > Pichiomycetes > Serinales > Debaryomycetaceae > Diutina > Diutina scorzettiae. The sequence goes on from JAKUCB010000004.1 coordinate 460,904, forward strand.
TCACCATGTACCCACATGCTAGTTTTGGTGAAAAATATAAATAGCTGATTCACACAAGCATGAATACGACAGGGGAAGCCCCCCTCTTTCTGCAGGGACGCCAACCAAGGGGAACATTTGGGTTTTTGTTTGTGGTGTTTGGCGCCACCATAGAATGAGCCAATTTTCTTACACGGTTTGCGAAAACATTTATCCGCAATGAAGTGCCCGCCAAGACAAATTTAAGATAACGCGGGCGACAGCACACAGCTAAGGGCGTGCGGGGACCGAATCGCCTTGGTTGGTAGGCGGCTTTCTGAGTTACGAGCGCGAGGCAAAGGTGCGAACTTCCATCATGTCTTTCTACAAGGACAAACATGTTGGGTTTGTGAAGCAGCAGGATGAAAACCGGCTGTATGAGTATTGGCTTAGTGAACATCTTCGAATGAACGGACTTTATTGGGGGATTATGTCGCTTGCTACCATGGGGGAGTTGCTGGCGCTTAACCGGGAAGAGGTTGAACAGTATATTCTTTCATGCTGGCATGACGACGATGGAGGATTTGGCGCCTTCCCCCGCCACGATGCCCATGTTCTCAGTACTCTCAGCGCGCTTCAGGTACTTAAGATCTATGACCAAAACCTAGACCAGCTTTCTCAGCATCAGAAACTGGCGGTGACCAAGTTTCTCTTGGCTTGCCAGATGGAGGACGGGCTGTTTCAAGGGGACCGTTTCGGAGAAGTAGACACACGGTTTAGCTACGTGTGTCTCATGGCGTTGGCGCTTCTTGGCCAATTGACCTCGGAAGTGGTGGACCCTGGGGTGGAGTTTATCATGCGATGCCAGAATTTCGATGGTGGCTTTGGCCTTGTTCCCGGGAGCGAAAGCCATGCCGCCCAAGTGCTTGTGTGCGTGGCTGCGCTTGCGGTGGTGGACCGGCTCGACCTTGTAGAAAATGATACCAAGCTAGCCACATGGCTTTCTGAACGACAGAACGAAACAGGCGGGTTCAACGGTCGGCCCGAGAAACTCGAAGATGTGTGCTACTCATGGTGGGTGCTCTCCTCACTTGCCATCATCAAAAAGATGCACTGGGTAGATTTGCCCAAATTGGAACAATTTATTCTTCTGTGTCAAGATCCAGTTGCGGGCGGATTCAGCGATCGTCCTGATAACCAGACCGATATCTACCACACCTGTTTCGGCATTAATGGTCTTTCTCTTATCGATTATAACCGCTACAATTTCCACGAGGTCGATCCCGTGTACTGTATGCCTAAAGCATTGACCCAGCACTTTGAGAAGTGGCGGTGTTAACCAATATTCATGATCTAATACAGACGCCACATCAGTTTCATAGGTGAATGGAACCAAAATTATAGTTTGTAAACTGAAACATAGGAGATGCGCATCCCGGGGCGGTTAGTGGGCCGACAGAACACCACCGGCTTGTTTCTGTTGCTTCACGCATTGACGAAGCCAAGCCCCGTTTGCACCATCTGGTCACTTCCTGCTTAAGTTGGCATCTTTCGACCTAAACTAAGGTTTTTCACGATTAAAAAATATTCAACTTATACGCGATATCCCGATTTTTTTTTTAGGCCTAACTGCACTCTGACGCAGGTACTGTTCCTGCACGTACTCCGGATTCACTCCAATCACGTCAGACGGTGAAATCTTCGTACTAATCTAGAGCGCAGACTATATCCTGACCTAAATAGGAAAATATCAAGACGTCGGTCATTTACGATTATTATCAAGTCTACCACCGGTTTTACTTTACGCTGTGGTTGGCCAGTTAAGGGTGTCGGTAATTATCTACTAACTGCCATCACATCGGTAGATTAGGGAGGTTGGTGTATGCAAGGGGTTGCCATTTCAACCGGTTATCACCCTATTGCTACTCAAGGGCGTGATGGCGCCCAATTTGGGCAATTGATGAGGACCCGTTGCCGACGATATGATGATGGATTGCTGATATGGCAATTAGGGTTCAAAATTTCCATTGACAACAAAACAATCCCATCTCCTGTTGTCACCGCCCGGGAGAACAAACATGCCTTAGTTAGTTTTAGACCCTTTATGCAAATGAACAGGGGGAACGAACAATCCGCGAAACGATGTCAAAAATACATGTGTTAGGTTGCAGACTACGGTCTAAAATCGCGGTAATAAATTCTAACATTGGTGTATTGAATCATAAACTCGTAACTAATTCAACAAAAAAGTAATCAGCTGGTTACCCGGCTTCTTACCGTCGGAATCCGACCGTAATTGCGCCGGGGTAGTTGCCGTGCCCGAGTTGCCATTGATCAATCTTCTCCAACGAAATTGACAGGCGTTGGGGGTCCGACCTTGGAAAAAGGTCAGGATTTCTCTCCACCCCAACTTTTGAACTTCCTTAAGTTCCCGCAACAACTTGTCCTCCTTAGGAGACCAAGTGGTCGATTGCTTCAGCTTACGACGAGGGTGGATCATCCCCGCCAGGTAACCGTAGTAGTAGGGCATGGTGGCCGAACCCGGGGTCCGTAAGGGAGGAGTACCAGGAGCACCTACCATCGGCGCCATCATTTGCTGGTGCTGAGGAGGGTAGTACACGTACTGGTTAGGCACAAACGGCGACATCTGGGGCCCCATAAAAGGGGGCACCATCATTGGAGGAGCCATGGCTGGAGGAGGAGGAGGAGGAGGAGGGTGAGGCAAGCCCGCTTGCATCAGAGGGGTTTGAGGAGGGCACAACACCTGCTGGGGCGGCGTCGCCATCGAAGGGAGCACTGGAGTCGACCCCGCCAGCATCACCGCTCCACTGGGAAGAGGAGCCGGCGCAATAAGCGCTTGGGGAGGCGAGATCAAAGCCGAGGGCCGGGGCAACTTGTCCAAAGGACCAGCAGATTGGCTCATTAACGAAAGCATGATGTTCTTTTTTGGTTGATAATCAAGGAATTGAATGGATGGGTGGTGGTATGCAAATGTAGACAATGCAAAGTAAAAAAGTTATAGTTGTTAAGCGAGCGTCAAGGGTGGGTGAGGAGTTTGACCATGGGGGAGTGTTGCCTTATATACCATTTCTCCTTGGTTAACGCCCAACATTTATTTTCTAGCCACGCAGTGCCTCTCCTGAATCACAGAACACGACTCGGTTAGGTACCGTAGAAAATAATGGCCAAACTACCGCGGTGCAGCATGAGGCGGAAACACACAATTAGGGTTATTCTGAACAATAGGCAGACCGAGGGGCGTGGAGCGGCTCATGCTACCCGTGCCGCTGATGTGGCCCACTCTCCCCATGTGCATTGCTCTTAAGCGCCCGCATGACTACCCCTGGGCCCTTGCTTAACCGAGGGGAACTTTGCTGTTTAATTTAAACTATGAAACCGATAGTCGGTAACAATAGCCAGTTTTGGAGACAAATCTTAGGATGAAGGTCTAAGCCCGGAGTCATCTCCAGCGGCGCGGTAAAATAGTGATTGGAGGTGTGTATTAGATATTGTGCAATCGGCCCACTTAGTTCCCAGATGATCCAAACTTGTGTGCCCAGTCCCGGTACTGCTCCAACAGTTCCTGCAGTACCAGCGGTTTGATGTATTGGAGCGATTGGCGAAAGTCGTCAATGTTGATGGGGCGGATGTGCTCGGTGGGGGTCATTAATAGTTTATCCCCTAACAGCCGCAACGGGCCCATCGCCGAGTCCTTGGCGAGGGCGGTAATGTCGGATCCAGAAAATCCCCCCGTGAGCTGCTCGAGCTCGGCAAAGTCGCCTTCGCTGAGGGTGTGGTTCTGGTAGGCCAAAAGTTTTTTAATTTGCAGAACTCGGGTTTCGGGCTCGGGGAGGGGAATATATTGCCGCCGCACAAATCTCCGCCGGGCAGCTTCATCAATCAGCCACGGCATGTTTGTTGCCCCTAGAATGAGCACCCGGCTCACATCGCCCTCGCTGGTGTCCCTGCCAGCGGCGGCGGCCGAGAGCTCGGACCATTGCACCAAAAACTCATTTTTGATCCGGCGACTGGCCTCATTTTCTCCATCCCCCCGCAGCGACAACAATGAGTCGATCTCGTCAATGAAAACAATCGACGGCGCCAACTTTTTCGCCAACAAAAAGAGCGCCCGCACCAACTTTTCCGATTCCCCAAGATACTTAGATGTGAGCGACGACGGGTTGATGGAGAAAAACGTCAGTTTCAGCTCGGTGGCCACCGCCCGCGCAAGCATGGTTTTACCCGTCCCTGGCGGCCCAAAAAGTAGCATGCCCCGAGTGGGTTCCCGTAGGCCCTTGAACAAGTCGGGCCGTAAAAACGGATACACCACCGCCTCCTTCAACCCACTCTTGGCCAGTTCCAACCCCACAATATCGTCCCAGTATACCTCGTCGCCATGGACTACAATGTCGTTCAAGATTTGCTTGCCGGCTGTTTCGTCAATACCCCGAATCAGTTCAAGCAATCGGGATTGCGATTCCGGCGTGGAATAGTCGTCATAATTGTCGAGCAATTCGTCCATTGTAGGCAGCATCGGGTCCATTTGGGGCGCCGATTTGCTAGGAGGAGTGAGCGGCGGCGCTTGCTTTGCCGCCGCCGGTTTCACCGGCTTTGCAACCGGCTTCGTGCCATTAGGCTTTATGTAGTTATATTGGATGTTTGACTTTTTCACCTTTACAGAGGAGGCAGCCGGCACCTTTGTTTTCGGCGCCACCACCGTCTTTTTCACCACAGGCTTGGTTGTGGTGGTAGACACCCCAGCAGCAGCAAGCGCCATTCGATGGCGTTGCTGCTGGGTCTTTTGCATGATTCTCTGGACATTAAGTGGCTGAGGTTGCTTGTAGACGTAGGTCCGCGGTGGAGGCGTCAGCGACAGCGGGGGCGGCGGTGTGGGCAGTGGCTTAACGGGGGATTTATTGTATGTTTTAAGATCTGCCATTTTCTGTACGAGCGGCTCGTCCAAATCAATAAGTGAGACACTTTCCGGCGACTCGCGTTCCACCAACTCAGTCTGGTTAAAATCCGCAAACGGATCTTCCGGCTTGGGCCGGCCCCAGATGACCTGTGCCGCCACCGACGCCTGGGCGTTTTTCGACTTGGGGGGCCCCAGCGTACCCGAAGGTGCGGTGGGATTCATCTGGGAACCCCGCAACAGTCTCATGAGCGCTTTCCGCGGTGGCGCAGGCCGTTGTGGCTGAGGCGAAGACACTGTCGCCCCATTTGCTTGGCCACCACCATGAGGAGGCGGTGGCGGCGCCGTCTCCAGAGACGTCACCGACCCGCGCCGGTTGGACTCGTCAACAAGAAGCTGTACCCGAATGAGATGCTTGACGTTTTCGTCTCGGATATCCTTTAGCTGGTTTAATATCTGTTCCTCCTCGTCGCCCAATTTCATTCTGTCGAACAATTCCAATTTATACAACACCAGGGTGTGGAGCAGTTTCCAGCCCTTGAGGGCAGTGACAACATCGCCGTTTTCTTCAGCAGTGAGGTTTTGAATCAGATAATTACACACGTCGGTGTATGTCAGCTGGAGTTCCTCTAAAAGCGGGAGCACCGGGGGTCGCTTGCGAAACATTGGCTATCGATCAACGTCGCCGCGCTGTGATCTGTGTGCGGCTAGCAAGGGACGACAGTGAGAGAGAGAGAGAGGGAGAGGGGGGAAATAACGGGTGGGAAGAGTAGCAGAAGGAGAGAGAGGTGAAGGAGGGAGTTGTGATTTGTAATATTTGTTGTTTACGCCAGAACCAATCTGGTGGATAGATTGCGACTAGTGGTGATGTTAGGCAACCACGCCGATAACCACACATTATAACAATTTGTGTTGAGCTCGTGTGCTCCTCCATAGCAATGATAAAATACGAACCAGCAGAAGAATAAACGAGGGATAGCATTAGAGGGACAGCGGAGTATACGTATTATTAGATATAACAGTCTACTGTGGGATCCGATCCATCACTCAGTGGACCAAATCTCGTACTCGTATCGAAAATGTCACCCCAGCTAGCCGAAGAGGGCGCGGTTTTGCGATGTTTTCCTTTGCTTCCGACGTCATCTTCCCCGACGCCTCCACTACCTTACTACGCTACATGAATAATGTTGTGACATAACGGGACACATAGAGGTATTCCCCCAACAGTGTACTTTAATAGCCACATTTTATCTGTCCGACACCTATCAACAAGATATGCCACCTCCCCATGTCTTTCCAAATGCCGTTATAGGTTTCTAAGTTAATAGACAACCCCGGGCATCGTCAGTGTCATCGGGCACAGCACACCTGCCAAATTGGTCGGAGTGTTTAACTATCGATAATGATTAAATTTTCGCGGCGTCGTTTTATAGTGCGGGAGTGCCGGGTAAATGACGATTGGCTGATATTCAATGGAACCGCAGGCACTTCAAAGGCATTTCGACGGCCGTTCGATGAGTCGTTTACGACGTCGCTGGTGTATCAATTCTAAACTTGGGATGATCACGTCCAGAATTGGTGGAGGGTTGGTGCACACCTGTTTGGGAGACGATGTTGGCGACCGCCCTGCTTAAGAATGACCAAAATGATGCTATCATCGGCAGTAGCCCAACCTAGAACAGAAACACGTCAAAGTTGGTGGTGCAAGGGAGGTTCCCCTGCTACAAGCGAGGGGTCTATATAGACAGTGGTAAGAAGTAGCAATTCGCCCCCCCAGAGGTTAAATCTAGATTATTCTAATTAGGCGCAATGATATTTTCCTGATTCGGTACGTAGTTTGGGGGATGGGTTCCCATAATGGGATGATTCATATTGGAAGTGGACTCGAACCTTAGTTTATGCAGGGACTTGACTCGTTAGTAAGGTACAAAAGACTTTCCCCTGCGTCGCATCCGTCACTTCCCCCGTCTCTGCAATACATTTGCACGTGGAACGGGCGATGGAGGGGCACAACACCACGCAATTTCATCAAACTATGGATTTTCCGTCGATGCCGATTCTCGCCTCACATGTTGATATTGTCTAGTTTCAACTCGAACCTAATTTCTCCTGGTGGCTATTTGCAATTACTGAATCCCGATGAAGCAATGGCAGCCTTATTTGCTGCGGCTGGCCTCCCTAATCTCTCATGTTATGATGACCCCTGATGAGAGAGGTGTGGGAAGGTAGTAACTAGTCACGTGCCCGAGGAGCCGCATTTAACACGTCTTCGACTACTAACGTCTTTATTATGGTAGACTTTGCTCCTATTATTACCCAGGTGCTTTCAGTGGTGTTTAAAGTCACGAGTGCGGTAATCAAGGTGGGGATTCTGGTTACGGTGTGGCTTTCCCACGACTATCCCGGCTTACTTAACGCGATTTTGGCTATCCTTGGCGGGGTGTTGTTGTTCAAAATGGGGAGACGGGTGGTCAATATCTGGTTGCTGTTTATCGTGGCTGCTTTTAAATTCTTTGTTATTAATGTCACCTTGCTTTCGCTCGTGTACGTGTGGATCCGAGGTCCTGACACCGTGATCAACCATGACATCCCCATGGTGGTGAGTTTTGCCCAATCTGCCAATCCAGATAATTTGGCGGCAATGGCAAAGGGGGCCCAGTTGTTTGCAAACGCGGTGCCTAGAGGACAAGAGCGGGCCACCTCCGAAAAGGTGGAGGAATACTACAACGAAGTGAACGAAAAGCTTGATCTGGACGAACAACTTCTGTTTGAAGAGGTGCTGGAGATGGTGAACCAGGGATGGGACTACCTCCAGGACGCGGGGGTGGACTGGTCCAAGGTAGGCACCAACATGCTCGACTACTTAGTTAACCAAGCGGAACAACACTAACCATCTGGCAGGCACAGGGCTTCTTTGTTTGCCAAGAGCGGCGAAACTTTTAACCTAATAAACTTTAAAAATAACAACACAAGGCATCAACCTGCATATACTCAGGAACCACGCGTCGGTTATACCAGCCGAGGAGATGGAGCAAAAGCTTAATTTAACGTCAGTGGCTATTTTCTAATGCATTATTTTTACCGCTTGTATCACAACAGTTACGCGTTATTTATTATCACTGTATGCTAAGTCGCCCATGCCCTGATACGGACAACCGCTCCCAGATTTGTCCAAACCGGTCTGTTTGAAACAAATCGGTCGGCATTATGCCATCGATAGGGTGGATGGCTCATTTCTCATCATTCGCCGCCTTGAACTAACCCAATTCCAACATTCTCTCCATCCTCCGGCTAGATTTTACATGATGACCCTCCATCGAGAATGTACATTAAAGTTGATGATGTTCCGATCCTACAAGTTTGTGCTTCAGTGTAGTTAAGGAATGTAAGATTGGGAATCGGGAATTTCTTTTACATAGGTGTGAGTTACAAGAAGACACTCAGGTAAAATTTGGTTTATAACTTTCATGGTTTTAGTATTTATCTGTTTTCTTATTAATTTCAAACGTGGCGTTTTGGAATTGGTTTTGTGGCGGTCAAGGAAAAGACGCTGGTAATTCTAAAACGACAAAAAACGTAGCGAAATTGTTTTACATATTATTGTTGTTTTCAAACCAAATTACAACAAGAGATGATACAAGTAGAAAGTTGTAAGTTGGGCATTCCAACGTAATTCTTGCTTGTATCTTGAGGAACTCTTTATTCATCCAACCTACTTGATTCCAAGAATTCCAGGTAGTCTGACACGAGAGTATTCAATTTTGCTAATTTAAGTGTGGTAAATCAAGGATCTTCAAGTTTCCAATGATTTAATTTTGAAAACGGACCATCTGATTCGGCAGAAGTTTTGTGAAATAGGTGATTTTGGTTTTTGATGTCAAGTCTGTTTGCAACAAGCAAGCAAGCAATCCCTAAGAAATAAAGGTCAACCTCCATCCTGATAATAGTCGAGCTGACTCTATACTTTAACTGTTGACCTACAATATCAATATTCCATTCAATTAAATCCATTCAATAAATTTTTTTGGAGTATAGATATGGAGATATAGAGAAAACGGAAATAAAATTAATCAGATAGAAGACTCTTCTTTAACAAGAATCCTTCAATAATAACAAGCTTTAAAAGAACATTTCGAATTTTTTTTCAATCTCATTCTCCTGATATGACATGAAAAGTCTTTGATTCCAAGAGGGCTACACTTGAAGATGGATATCAACATGAAAAGATGTCTTATTGTTGATCTTAAACAGGTATTGTATTTTTAAAACCTTCCCTTTTCAAACAAACGGTGGAAGCATGCACTTATACTTTCACTATGAAACTCACTATTTATTTTGTGATTGGCGAATACAAATAGATTTGGATATATAAAAATGCCCCCTTTGATATTATGGTCTTTTGAACCTCGACTTCTATTTTATTCTTTTTTACTCTCTTGGTGATGTTTTGGTGAAAGGACAAATAGAATACGAAAAAAAAAATCGTAATTCAAGCCAGGATTGAATGTATTTCAATTATTTAATTAAAAACTTTTAAAAATCAATTTAATGACATTCCCATTTGAACATGAGCCCATTTTTTATGTTTGTTGCAGCAGTCTCGAGAAACCATCTAAAATTGCTTCAAATAACTAAAATTTATACACAGCAAAGCCGAGTACCTGGAGATTTATTGGTTATAAATCAATTCAAACATCTTTAATGAGCCCAAATACACTATTTGAACCCAATCATATTGTACAATTCCAGAATCTACCACAGCCGGTTCATAATACCTCATGACCATCCAAAAAACCAACACACAAAAGGCGAAACAAGTGTTCAATGAAAAACAAATTCTTATAATTATTTACAACCCAATAATAGAATTTTCATAAGATTTTGTAAAGGTTATCTTAATATTTACTTCCAAACTAAAGAAGTCAGCCAGAAGTAATCGTGAAAATAAAAAATAACACTTGCCGTGTATATGTAATTTATCATTCAACACATTCGACAAACTCTTTTTCACACCCAAGAATTTACACGAACCATTTAGTCGTCTAATGCAAGGTCATGTACGATCTAACCGGAAAATATGATAGTCAAAAAATACCTAGTTATAGTGGCAGATACCATCAAAACACAAGTAGATTTGTCACTTTTGAATACGAATAACTAAAAATGTCTTGTTTACTATAATCCACAACTCTCAATTCTCTAGAAATACCAAGACTCTTATAATCTATGAGAATCCCACACATATACCATCTCGTCCCACCCAGTGGAAGCCACCCATCCGGGTTGTCCCCACAAACTGTAATCACATCCAATAACAAACTCCTTGTGCTGATTCATCACACCAATACACCCTTGGCCCTCACGCCATACCCGTGATGTCATATCATACGAAGCCAGCACCAACTCCTGGCCATCATGGGGCGACCACTGAACTTTCCTGACGGCAAATTGATGACCCTGGAAGTCCTGTAACGGGGTTGGTCCTCGGATATTAGCTTGCCCCGCAGAAACCATTCTCAAGTCCCAAACCCGAACCGATTTGTCAGTCCCACCACTGCAAATGACCATCGGCCGGTACTTGTTCCAATCACACGACAACGCCTCCATGCCAACGTGAGCGGTGAACTCTTGCTGAAGCGGTTGTGGCGAACGAATATCCCATATTTGCACCCTCAGTTGACCGTTACATGACATGAGCAATTGTGGTTGGTGGGGCAGGAAAATGGCATTGTACACACACAGGCCAGGCGCAGCCTGGTGTTGTTGTTGATGACTCATGGGCACCAGTGACACCTGGGTGGCACCTGGTTGCACCGATTGCAAGCTATTCAACAGCTGGGGACGTTCGGGAGTCCATACCTTTATCAGTCCATCCCAAGACGACAGACAAAACATTGTCTTATCCCTCATATTCCAATTAACCGAAAACACTTCCCGGGTATGCTCCTTCCAATTCATCACTGGAAACTGAGGAACAGTGGCATCAAACAATTTGACCAGACCATCACCCGATGCCACCACAAGCTGGTTTTCATGAACTTCACTCCACGCCACATCAAAAAGACCATCCTGGGTCTCCCACAGAATCGGAGCCTGGATATTTCCATTGGGTTCAATCGATAGCACGTAGAGACGACCATTCCCAACAAGCCCATAATTAGCAGCAGAGGCCACTGCTAGCTTGTTATCGAAAAACGGAGAGTACTGGACTCCGTACCCGTTGTAGCCTTGGGTTCGATAGGAGAGCATGAGCACAATTGATTCGATACAGCGACAAGTGAAGAATGAACAAAATTGGTGAAGATATGAGATAGAGAAGAAAGGGGGAAGGGGAAGGGTTACGAATGAATATAAAGGGAAGTAGCGTTTTTTGGATTATCATGTGATTTGCTAGTTATGCTTATTCGGGTGATTGGAGGGATGATGGGGTTGTGGGGTACATCACGTGACACATCCTCGGCAGTCGGAGGGCACTCGCGAAATTTGATAACAAACAACAGTGCATCAGGGCCATGACAAGATAAACCGTGATTCTTCTTGCAACATCAGTACATTAGTGTCATTATAATCTTCATTCTTTTCTATGCTAATTCACCTTTTCCTTCGTTTCGAGACGATCTTGCGGCTTGTCACTAATAGTGCCAATGACTACCCCCAACCACGCAGGGAACCATCCGAGAATAACTACATACCATGTCCAACATTGAATCTCATCCCATGCCGTCAACAATCCTCTCATTAATTCACTCCCGCCATCGCCAGTAGCAGCACCAGCCACTGCCACCATCACAAATGGGTTGGAAACCAACAAGCATAACGCCAACCGTGCCCGCAGCTTCGCCAGCGACAGTTGCTGGTTCAAAATGGGAGCAACAAAGATAAGAGGAATCGCTGCCCATCCCACAATTAATGCAAGGGAAAAATGAACAATTAATAACGCCGTGATAAGCATGGAAATATAAAACAACAGGAGGCCAATGAGCGAGAACCGGGTAGGCTTGCTGATCCGGATCAACGTAGACCCTCTACCAGTATATACCAATCCCGAAGTCACCGCCGCTACCGCGATCCCGCCGGCCAACACCATTTCCGACAACCCAGCTTCCGCCAAATATTGCAAAACCACGGAAAGAGTAAAGGAAAACCCCTCTATGGCAACGAATGCCGTCAATGTGGCGGTGTTATGGCTCATATAGTCGGGAAACAGCACCCGCGATCCCAACACTGCTGCCAACAGACCAATAGCGAACGCCACCGCCAAAAACACCGCCGCCGGCAAATAGGTACCAATCAGAATAAAGTTCTTGGGCAGCAACAAAAAGTAAAAGAAAAACGATTGGTGGAATTTTTCAAGCAAGTTGTTTACTGAACGCAAGGTCAGGTCCACCACTCTTCCAAATTGGGTAATATCATGGTCACCTTCGTCGCCAATTGCTTTTATCGTAAAAGCCTGAATCAGCCACCCTGAAAACGCTTCACACCCCTTGGAGGTACGCGGGGTCAACCCCGCCGCCGCCAAATTCATCACCCCCCGAGCCAAAGTCCGGAAACGGGTCCAGTAGGTGTTTTTGGTAAGCTCAACGTTGGGGGTATTCTGAATACACTCGTGGATCCCTTCATGGTAGCCAATAGTATTACAAGTATTGAGCAAGTCCAAATTGGGAAGCTGGCCATTGAGCCCCTCGTAAAACATCTCGTAATAGTCAAAAAAGTCGCCACCGCTGGAATACTCCATAACAATAGCCGCGTCAATTTCCCCAGCATTCAACGGCAACAGTGTATGGTAGGCCTCCACCCATTGCCGCAATGGTACCCTGGAAGTTTCGGGAAATACCACCACAATATTCCGGGACCAAATGGACATCCTGGAAAAGTACCGCATAAGCGTCACCGCAATCGCCGCCGCCCCGAGATTATACTTGTCGTCACTTGTGTACCAGGGAATAGCCAACACCACCGCCTCGGTATCATCCCCTCTTGGGGCATGCATCACCCCGTATAATGTGTCATTGGCCACGGTATTGCTATGGTAATCGGTGACAATGCCAATATCGTCCAACCACTGTTTCATTGTTGCCTGACGAGTGACAAAATCCATCGACTCCATTTGTTCAAGTTCGTGACGGTAGCCACGGACAAAGTTCCATTCTGATTCCCGGAAATACAGCGTCACTTGAAATGGCATCAACGCGTTTTCCAGGATATACGTATTGCGGTACTGGCCGTCCATTGGTAGAACCGCCATCCATGCTACCAGTAGAAGAGCCACAAGTAACAGAATGACCGGAAGGTACCGAATGGCCTTCGGGATCATCTGGTACTTGTGGATTAGCCGGATAACCGTTTCTGCTAACGCCATGGTGACACGCGTTGGTGGATGCGAACGAACAAACATGAGGGTGGGGAGCAGGGGCAACCAACGGGGGTGGGTGAGAAGGTTACAGTAAGAATGGTAAAGTTTATTCTTTGTATGGTATTTATAATCTGGCTAAATATAGAACATGTTTAACAATTGTTATTTTCACGGCTAGGTGGTTAAATTGTCGAACATATCTGAAAATGTCACCGCTGATGCCGTTTGGAATAGACTTAATATAGGATTAATTCGGTGTGTAAGCGTATTATTATCCGTGTTTGAGTACTTCATTCTCTGTGTTTGCGTATTTTTCAGAGTTCCTATCGATTGGTTTAGTTTGACTGCTGACTCAAGTCGTTCTGAAAACTCCCAATCGTTCTGAAAAGTACGCAGTTAATAAAGATTATTGAAAATTTTGTCGTGGTGATGCTTGGAAATACCTTAAAGACATGTTCAAGGAAAATGAATTGTATTTAAGGATGAATATTAGAGTTGAAGAGTTTTTACATGATACACCTTAAAGGTGGTAAAATAAAACATCCTCGTCTCCACACGATTAAATCCCCTAGCGAAAATTAGAACTTACACAATAATTATTTCGGAACCATAAAGAATACCAAAGAGCGACATTTCTAACAATATGATATAATTTTTACCAACAGTTTCCTTTCGCAAATTGCAAAATATCATATATATATAAAATTCTCACGAAAGAAGGGTAAATCCAGCAAAAATTAGTCCTGGATGTAAACCTGCTTGATTCCCAATACTTAGTAGATACCGCCAGGAGCTATCCACATCAAATTACATTTATTTTCTACCCTTTATCATAAAAACCTGCTCCAACTGTCTAATTTCAATACTACAAGTTGTATTCTTTAAATATTTCACAAGAAATTCATCCTCCCTTACTATATACATTTAATTGACTACCTCATCACACTTTTTACATAATTGGTCTTCTTCTTTAGCAGAAAACTTCCAGCATCGAGGACACTTATGATCCGGGGCCAACATCACATCCGCCACATCCGAAGACGCCAAAATCACATCATTACTCGGCTCATTCACTGTCACTTGCGAGACCAAGAAATAATCGTCCAAGTATTCCAAATGGCGCAGAACCACCTCACTCTCTGTCTTGAGGTTCAATTTAACCTCCAACTTGTTCTTGAACTTACCCTCCGATCGAACCTGTTCCATAAGCTTGTAAACAGAGTCCCGCAATTGCCAGATTTCGGCAAATTCTTGTTCAATTTGAGAATTTTCAAAGTGAGCAGGAACACTGTAGAACGACCACGGCATATGGAACGGCGACTCCTCGTCGTGATTAAACAACTGTCTATATTCATTCCAGACTTCTTGGACCAAAACAGGTTGGATGGGAGCCAAGATACCGAGGTACACCTTGATAATTTCCCCCAATACCGTCTGAATCCCCCGTCTCCGCACCAGATCCTTAGCACCTGTATAAAGACAATCCTTCAGAATGTCAAAATACACCGCACTAAGCTCAGAATTCATGTTCGTGTTGATATCATTAATGATTTTCTGATAGTGATGAGCATCAAAGTTGGAAACACTGGCCCGCTGAAGCTTAGCCAACTTGGACAATGTATACTTGTCCAAGGGTGACAACTGGTCGTATTCCACGGCACCACCGAAATTGTTCAAATTACCCAAGAGATACTTAAAAGTAACCCGGAATTTCTTGACATTTTCAAACACCCGGGCAAGAATCTCCACCCCTACACCGACATCCAGGGTATAGTTCAGCGAAGCCACCCATAAACGTAACCCGTCAGTGCCCAACGCAGGAAGCATGGGCTTCCCCCCGCCTTCCATGGCGTGCTTGGGTGAGATAACGTTGCCCTTGGATTTTGACATTTTCTGCCCCTTACCATCTAAAGTAAACCCATGGGTAATCACCTTAGCAAATGGAGCCACGGGCTTAAAGTTGTCGCCATTGACACCAGAAGAAACAATCTTATTAAGCAATGACGATTGGAACCACCCCCGGTGCTGGTCACTACCTTCAAGATAGATATCGGCAATAGGTTTATCAAGGGAAAATTGCGTTTCAACAGGGGACTCGAGAAGGGTGGTCCAGGAGGTCCCCAGATCAAACCACACATCCATGGTGTCACGGCCCTTGGAATACTCTACTCCATTCATCCCTTCAGGCAACCACCTCAGAATATCGCTTTCTTCTTCAAACCAGGCATCGGTGCCAAATTCATCCATCTTGGAAATGATATGGTCCACCACCACCAATTCATCAACGGGGGTATCGGTTAGTTTATGGTAAACAATGGGTAAAGGTACCCCCCACGTCCGTTGACGAGAAATGCACCATTCGCTCCGGTTCTGCACAAACAGCTGAAGTCTGTTTTTCCCCAGCTGAGGAATAAACGTTGCTGATTCCAATGCTTGCGACGTGACCAGTTTGATACGGTCGATATTTACAAACCATTGGGGGGTGGCCCGCTGAATAACCGGGGTTTTGGACCGCCAATCATAGGGGTACGAATGGATAAACTTTTTGTTGATGTGGTAGATCATGCCTGCCTCCTTCATGAGGTCAATTGCCGACCAAATGGCGCCGTTTGTGGTGACCTTTTCGTTAGCAAGACTGTGGTAACCCACGGGGATATTATTCTGAATGTAGCGGCCATGTTCATTAACGGCCAGGGCAATGGGAAGATCATGAGTCTTTCCAATTAGGTAATCGTCTCCACCATGGGCGGGCGCTGTGTGTACAAGCCCAGACCCCGCGGTAGCAGTAACGTGTTTCCCATGTACTACCGGATAGACGAGCTCATTGACAGCACCGGGATTTACGTAATGGTGGCCAATAAGCATTTTCCCGCTAAACACGAAGGATGTGGTTTCGTAGCCTGCCAATTCAGCCACTTGGTTGGCTAGGTCGCTGGCAACCACAAGATATTCGCCATTGCCTTTAACCAAGGTATAATCAAGGTCTTCATGGACGCAAATGGCTTGGTTGGCGGGAATGGTCCAAGGAGTGGATGTCCAAATAAGAAACTTGACGTTTTCGATCTCTGGGGAAAATTCCAGGGCCAACTTTTGCGCCAAATCCACAGCGGGGAACTTTACGTATATAGCAACACTCTTGTGCTTGTCGTTATACTCTAATTCTGCCTCAGCAAGCGCGGTGGTTGTTTCACACCCCCACCACACTGGCTTTAGTTGCCTAGAAAACAACTTGTTTTCGAGTAACTTCCGGAAAACCTTCAATTGATTGATTTCGTAATCATGAGTCATGGTAATGTATGGGTGGTCAAACTCGGACATGATGGCAAACTCCCGGAATTGGGTACGCTGTTTGTCAATCATTTCCAGAGCAAGTTCCCGGCATGTTTGACGGATTTCAGACGCCAGTAAAGTGTTGGGGTCTCTTTTGGACTTGATATGACGTTCCAAAGCCTTCATTTCAATGGGAAGACCATGGCAATCCCAGCCTGGACGGTAATGGACCTTTTTGTCATGGCCAACCAACTGCCACCGATTAATGATATCCTTAAGAATCTTATTTAAAGCGTGACCCATATGGAGATCACCATTAGCGTACGGTGGTCCATCGTGGAGAATAAATTTTTCACATTCTTGTTTCGACTGCCATTGGTACAACTGTTCCGAGGTGGCTTTAATGAGGGCATCCCGGGTGTCACCAGTGGGGATCTTGGGTCCAAACTTTGTTACCGGTAATTGGAGGGTTTTTGAGTAGGAGATTTTCTCGCCTAGCCGTCTTGTTCGGTGGAAATGGCGGCGTAACATGACGATGTGCGAGAGCGATTGGTGAATGGTGAGAAGATGGATCGAGGACGAATGACGATAGGTGAAAAATATAATGGAATTGGATTTTCAAGGTTAAAATGATGATGACGTTAAATAAAAATAAAAGCATTCAAATGGCAAAAATGTATGCTCCGCGGGAGTTTCGAACTCTCGACCTTCAGATATCTCAACTCGTAATTGAATATGAGACTGACGCTCTACCACTGAGCTAGCGAAGCTGCTATGATGGCGACGTGTTGTACGAGTCTCATGTGACAGCTAGTTACCTCAATAACAGGGAAACCACCCCTGATTATCTTGTCATCAAACTTTCATTCAGCATCTTGCTAAACCTTATAACATCTCTCCCCCTTCTTAAATTCAAACTGGTCTCTGCTGTTTTGTCCACCACAAGTTTTTCCCAACCGTCCACTCTCACTCACAACCACTACTTACGTGTCGCATGGTACGAAATCGAAGCCAGTCAATTGTCGAGGAAATCGCCAGTGGGCAAATAGTAAACACTTCAGACCCCGATTTCATTTCCCAAACAGAAGACTTTCCCGAGGCCCATTCCCTTAAAAACGTCTCCGAGACTCCTGAGGAACCTCCCTCGCAAAATGCATCCAATGAAAAACCAAGCATGGCATCCCAGTACCACTACCAGACATATCTCGATCCAACCGCCATTGGAGCCATTGAAGATGAACAGATGGATCGGCTTTTAAACTTTGTCTCCGTGTGTGAAGCCAATAAAGAGATTCTTGAAGAAATGAATAGTGAGGCAAATGCAATCTTGAACAAGGTGGCTGATTTGGAAGCCAAGTACAATCAAGTGACCCTGGAAACCGCCGATTTCGAGTCGGAACTGAACAGATTGATGGAAACTCAGGGAGTGGAAAAGCAAAGGTTGCAGCAAATGGAAGACTATTTAAAACATTTTTCCAAATTTGATTTTATTGCCAAGCACTTGAATCGAAGTGGGTACTTTTTGGTTATCCAGCGAAGTGAAACGTTTCGCAATGAAATCTTGGTGGTGTTGGATGATGCTTTAGAGTTTTTGGCGCTTCACCCCCTGTTCAAAGACGTTGACATATACACATCGAGATTCCGCCAGTGTATGACGCGATCAATGACATTGATTAAGAATTGGTTGGTGGATGAAATGCGAAATCGTCAAGATCAAATGGTACAAATGGCAGCTAAGGCCAAGGGAACAAACCCCGAGGTATTCGTATATACCGAGTTTACCAATTACGACTACCAACGATTTCTGGAATGGGTAGCTGAGATTGACAACCGCATTCCTAACCATCAAGAGTACCGAGGGCTCTTATGGGATGTGGCCAACCAATACTTTAAATCAAGACTAAAATTGGTGGGTATGCTTGCACCGCCGGCCGATGCCGAGGGCAAACTGATCGTACAAGCGACCCAGGACATCATTTCTCATTTCAAGCGAGTGGTGGCCAAGGAAGTGGCGTTGCACCAAAAGTTTTTTGTCACAGACACCACCAATGACCAGCTTTATTACTATCTCAAGGTGGTGCTTGACCCGTTGTACGATAATGTCCGCCAATTGACCCTCAAAGAAAACAATATTGGCCGGCTTTGTGAGCTTGCCACCCTTCTACAGAAGTACTACGAGTTTGAAGATGATGAAGACGGCATCAAATACAACGAATTGTTCAATTCGATCGTGGAGCAGGTCCAGGCCCGGCTCATGTTCCGCATTCAGCTCTACGTCGACCACACTCTCATGCAATACCACCCCAAGCCGGAGGATCTCCAATTGGCCCGCCGTAGAAGTGTACTGGAGCTGGAGGCCAACGTGTTGGATGGCGATTTTGCCGATAACTCCTTTCCTAATATTTACCTTCCCATGGCCAAGGCGTTGACGTTATTGAACACCATCTATGGCCTTATCAATAATGCGGTGTTTGACGATGTTGCCCACTATATTGTTCATTCGTGTATACAACTTTTGAATGGGGGATTTCTCAAGTTGGCCGCGTCCCATTTGGGAAGTTTGGACGCCAAGCTCCTCCTCCTCAAACAGGTTCTTGCACTTCGAGAACAGGTGTTACAGTTTGACATCCGCATCGTCCACAACGACTATCTGATTGATTTCACTCTGGGGCTCACCGATGTGTGGCAAACACTCCGCCAGGGGCAGTTTTCTCTCAACAACGCTGGTCTCATTGAAATGGTGAAGAAACTGGTGCCGCGGGTGGTAAACAACATGACCGACGCCAACTATGAGATTGAAATGGAACTCAACAATGCGATCAACGACTTTATCAAGGAGGCGCTGAACATCATCTCCGACCCCATCATCAACGGCCGTGATGCCGCCGACCCCAGAGCCATTGGTCTGAGCTATAAACACAACTTGATTACCAAAATCCCCTTTGTTTATTCGCAATTGGTGTCGTTTATTGAAGACCTCCAGGTGCGTAAGTATCTTATGACAAACTTGAGCAATTTGGTGGTGGTGACCTATGATAGTTACTATAAATACTTGATGGACCACTTGCAAGACAAGCTGGTGGTGAATGACGTGATGGAAACCGAGACCCTCCGGGGGTTTGTGGCGGAGTTGGTGGCGGGTCAATTTGAAAACGAATAGTTAGGTGGCTTCTTCCTCAAATGGATTATAAATATTCTTCGACAACAACTTGTTTAGTTCACTTTTGACGTAGGGGATCATGTCGGGCAGGATGAGAAGGTGAGTGTCATCCAACTCTTCCAAAACAATCCCTCTCAGCTGGGCATCGATTTGCATGATGAGAGCGCGGATAGATGGGTCACATTGGACAAGTGCGCCTTTAGTTGCCCGTAACATTGTAGACGAGTGGTAGTACTGTTGGCGATTTTGCTTACCACTGTGCGCGCGCCATCGATGTGTCTGTATTGTGGTGGCTATATAGCCTTAACGGTGCTATGATGAATGCTAACTAAAATTATTGCTGTGTGAATGATGATTCAAGATAATCCTAACTATTTTCTCCCATTACACCATTTCCTGTAGTCCAACACTAGTAGCTCCATTCTGTTCGTTCGCGCATTATCGAGAACCTCTAGTTGAGGGACACCATGGAAGACACCACCCATGACAAGGCGGACACGTCGTCCGTTTTATCATCTCATTTGTCTGCACCATCTATCTGCTCGTCATCTTCGTCATCGTCGTCATCATCGTCCATTGATGAAATCCCCGTCCTCAAATATTCCCGACCAAAACTGATAGCTCTTTCAGAAGTCAGTGCCTCCACATTCCATCCCAAATACGCCATTTTTGCTACCCATCTGGGAATGGTTCTTATCTACACAATTGACTTTAATCTTGTACGAACGTTTCGTGCCCACCGGGCGTCGGTGTTGCTGGTCTACACCGACGGGGAATTCTTCGCCACTGGTAGCATGGACGGTACAGTGGTGATTGGTTCAATAACTGATGAAAAGGATATCACCGCGTACGACTTTCAGCGCCCCATTCATTCCGTGATTTTGGAAAAGAACTTCTCTCATTCTCGCGGGTTTATTCTGGGTGGAATGGGAGGTAAAGTGGTGTATTCTAGTAAGAGCTGGTTGGGGAAACGACTGGATGTGGTTATAGATGAAGGAAATGGTCCCATTGTGGGGTTGACCCGGGTGGATGACCTTTTGTTCTGGATGAATGATGATGGTATCACCGCGTGGAACAATGTTAGTAAACAAAAAGTGGGTGTGATCGAGCGCCCTAGCGATGCGCCTCGTCTGGACGAGTACTGGCCAAGATGGGCATTTCCTGAAACAGATCGCATGGTGGTGGCGTGGGGTAACTATGTGTGGCAGCTACGGATTCTGGTGGCAAAAAAAACCGCTCCCCTGTCGTATATTCCCCTGTCGGTATCGTTTCGTGCTAATCCTCACACCAATGCAAAACAGGTAGAGGTGGAAGTCATGTACAAGATGGAGAGTTTAATTGCCGGCATCGTTCCGTTTTCCAAGCACGACCAGTGGCTAGTTCTTACCCATAATCCCGATATTACTGATAGTGACGGTAGAAGAGAGTACCAGTATCCCGATATTCAATTGGTGAACTCAGCTACTGGAGAGGTCGAGTGGGAGGAAGAAATTGGACTCAAGGATATAGCTAATCTTGGGCTAAATGACTACCATCTCTACTGCCTAGATGATAAATATTACATTGTCTCTGCTCGCGATTTGGTGTTGGCAGAAGAAGTGGATATGGATGATCGAATCCAATGGTACATTGACCATGACGAGTTTGACCAAGTGTGGCAGCTCTGTGGGGTGATAAACATCCCGCCGTTGAAACGGCTCAACTACGGTATCCAACATGTCGATAATTTAGTTAAGGATGACTGGCAGGCGGCACTTAATTTTCTTTCCCAGGTGTTGGCGGTAGACGAATCGAAATTGGTGGTGCGTGATGACAAGAGTACCATTGCTCTGACCGCGCTTACCAGTGACGATGCCTATGTGGCCGAGGTGGTCATGCAATGGGATCAGTGGCTGGCGCTTGCGTGTAAGACGGGCCACTATGCTGAACTCACCAATGTCATTCCTACGACAACAAAGTTGGCAATCGACGGCAAGGTTTACACCGACATTCTTCGTTTCTGGTTGCATACAGATGAAAAGACATTTGCCACCCTCATTTCGGTATGGGATCTAGACCTTTACCGGGTTGCGGATATCGAACGGGAGATAATGGAACAACTCGAAGAAAACGACAGCCACGACCTTCGCCAGGCGTTAGCACATATCTATGTGGAACAGCACGAGCCGGCCAAAGCGGTGCCTCAATTGATTCATCTCCGCAACCCCGATCTAGTGGCGTTCGTTACTGACCATAACCTATTAGACCAATTCTTTAATCAGTTACCCACAATGTTGGCGTTCCGATTAGGTAATGACCGCTCCCTTAACACCGAGCCGTTGGCAGACGTCGAGCACATGCTTGCTCCGGACATGGCATTGCTTGTGAAACACCGGCATGAGGTAACTCCCGGGAGGATCGTGAAGCTTTTTACGAGCAAAAACTTTCTGATGCTCACATTTGTTTACCTTGAGCAATTGCGGGCCAAAGACGAATATGCAGCTTCACGCTTTGGAAACGAGCTCGTCAAACTTTTTGTTGAATTTCGCAGACCGCTGCTTTTGCCCTATCTCGCAAAGCACGATACCGAATATGATTTAGACGGGGCGATTTCCATTTGCGAACAGGCCAACTTTACTGAGGAGTTGGTATATTTACTAGGCAAGGTGGGCGACACCAAACGGGCAATGAAACTTATTATCGAAGACCTCAACAACCCGGAAGCCGCCCTTGATTTTGCTAAACGCCACCAGGATCGGGAGTGTTGGTCGTTCTTACTTGATGAGGCGGTGACCGATGAGAACGGCGGAAGGCCCAACTTTATTAAAGTGCTCATCGAACAGGCAGACGACAAAACATCGGCGTATTATGATCCGCTTGATATACTAAAACGCATGCCTGCATCTATCCAGGTGCAGGGATTGACCCAGCTGGTGGTCAAGTTTACAAAAAATAATGGCCTAAACCTTGTCCTCAACCAGCTTATTCTTGATATTTTACACAAACAAGCGGAAACTACCTCCAACGGCTATCGTCATTGTAAGTTGGTCGGGGTGGATGGCGAGTCTATGGATATTGATGTCACACAGTTTGTGGGCATCGGAGTGGCACAGTCGCTGTTGCCTACCACCGAAGTTACCATAAATTACGTCTTATCCCCGTTGCCAATCTACGCTCCGCCGTTTACCAATTTGCCAGAAAAACTCCGGTGGTGGGCCTCAGTCGCACATGACTCCGTCGGAGTTAGTCCTACTCCGGTGGGGGGGGATGTTGAATGATAGATCAAGCTGCAACCTTGGAGCGATCAAGTTGTATATATTATTTAATATAAAAAAGCTCAAATATTACGGTCATTTTTTCTAAATTTGTAATCCCTTTCATCAATTTGGGTTTGTACGTTTAAAGTTTCGTCCTGCATCCGACCCGCAAGTAGATCTTGCGGGGAGTAAGGAGTATTTATGTACGATTCGGAGCCGGCGATCCTGACTAAATCAATATCTCAATTGCAAGTAAAAATCCACGGAGGATTATAATTACCTTGATGCTAACCCTGGCATATATACTATTTTTTCTTCGTACCCCAAAACGGTCGCCAACCCCACATTATAATGCAGTAGATACATACGATATGCACGTGAAACCATGGGGGTTGCCACATGCGTAAACTCCGTTCCCGTTAACTTAAATAGCCAGGTGGAGATTTTTTTTTAATTAAGGAAAAGGTATGATTATTGATACAATCAGCGAGCATCTATTCGTCAACCCATGGTTCAATGCCCTAGCTGTTGTTGGGGTCCTTGGTAGTGTTTGGTACGTTATCACCTCTCTCAACGCCAGAGCGTTCAAAAAGAAGCATGGTTGTGGAGAACCGACGTTGTTTCATCAGTTGGGGGTTTTTTCATTGCCGTTTGTTATCAAGTTGTTGCAGCTGAAGAACCAAGGATATTTGGTTGATTTCATCATGGAGATTTTCGAAGCGTTGGGATGTGAGTCGTTTTTGTTGACGCTTTTTGGGATTCACATTGTGTGTACTGATGATCCAGAAAACATCAAGGCAGTGTTGGGGACTCAATTCAACGACTTTGCTCTTGGGACCCGTCATGCTCACTTTGACCCGTTACTTGGAGATGGTATCTTCACTTTGGATGGGAATGGGTGGAAGCAGTCAAGACAAATGTTGAGACCCCAGTTTGCCAGAGAACAAGTTGCCCATGTTCGGTCGATTGAACCTCATTTGCAAGTGCTTGCTAAACACATTCGTAACAACAACGGCAACACCTTTGACATTCAGGAATTGTTCTTCCGGTTGACTATGGATACTGCCACTGAGTTTTTGTTTGGTGAGTCTGTGTTTTCGCTTTACGACTCCACAATTGGCTCTCCCCCAATTGAAGAATTCGAAGGCCGGTCACAGTTCGCCCAGGCGTTTAACGTTGCCCAAATGTACTTGTCGAACAGAGCTTACGTGCAAATGTTTTATGGCTTTGTGAACAACAAAGAATTCAAGTCCTGCAACGGCATTGTCCACAAATTCACCCAGCACTATGTGAAGAAGGCTCTCGATGCTAGTCCCGAGGAATTAGAAAAGAAGCTGTCTCTGGGGTACACTTTCCTCTACGAATTGGCAAAGAAAACCCGCAACCCTAAGGTGATTCAGGACCAACTCTTGAACATTATGGTTGCTGGTCGTGACACCACCGCTGGTCTTTTGAGTTTTACTTTTTTTGAACTTGGCCGGAACCCAGAAGTGTGCAAGAAGCTCAAGGCAGAAGTGGAAGCCCACTTTGGTCTGGGGGACGATGTTGATCTCAGCGCCATTACCTTTGAACTGATGAAAAAGTGTGAATACTTGAAGTGGGTGATGAATGAGGTGTTGAGACTTTACCCCAGTGTGCCTGTGAACTTTCGGGTGGCTACCCGGACTACTACTCTTCCTCAAGGTGGTGGTAAGGATGGCTCCAAGCCATTGTATGTGGCTAAGGGTACCACTGTTGCCTATTCCATCTATTGTACCCACCGGTTGGAATCAATTTATGGTAAGGATGCTAAGGAATTCCGCCCTGAACGGTGGGCCGAAATGCCCAAGTTGGGGTGGGCCTACTTGCCTTTTAACGGTGGCCCTAGAATCTGTTTGGGGCAACAATTTGCGTTGACGGAAGCTTCCTATGTCACCGTTCGGTTGTTGCAAATGTTCAATCACATTGAATTGATGGATGACCGGCCGTATCCTCCAAAGAAGAACGTCCAACTTACGATGTGTCACCAAGATGAAGTCAAGTTGAGAATGTGGTAATTAAGATGTCGATATTTAGATAGGTAAGTTATGAATAAAGAAATCATTGAATTATTCGCCTACACAGGTAGAGTTTTAATTTATTCCTATATACTTATCAACATGATTGCTGCAAACACAATCAACACTACAGCCCATATTGGAAATACTGCTCGTTCCGGAGTGGGGATTACAATCCCAGGAATGTCTTCCATAAATTGCTCGACACTGACCACCTCCTTTTCATCAGTGGGGGGCGATTCACTTTCTTTCTCCGCCTCGGATATCACTACCGGCGTGGACATAACCGACATCTCCACCGGCTCAAACAGTTCATTGCCACTGCCGTAGACTCTGGGCGCCTGACGCCTACGACGATACCGCATAGGAAAAATGCTGTGTGTGTTCATTATTTAACCCATGATGTTACAGATCTATACCTTAATACACGCCAACTGGCGGCATTCTACGTCAGCGACGACCCCCAAAACCGTCCAAGCACATTGCCACCAACGCGGGAAAACATCGACCCCACAACATCATTGGCAACCAAGTTTGCCTTACCAAATTTGTCACACTTTGTAAACGCCATGGCGTTGGTACAACTAAGCGAAATCGCCACCACCACAAGTATCAAGTACAAGAATTCAAATCGCACCAATGCCAAAAACGCAAACACCCCCCACACTACCGGCACCACGTAGAGCAAGAGCCAGAACATATAGGAGTCAATAGGATTGATGTAACGGGTGGGATCAGCCAGCTCAAACACCCACACGTTCTCAAACTCCCCAGGCTGGTTTTCAATAGGAATGGTTTCGTTCCACCACCGCAATCCCACGAGAAGCCGGCCACCAATATTTTTGAGGTTCCAAAAATCGGCACACACGAGAAGAATCACCGTGATGAAGAGGAAAATGAATTGGTTTTGTTTGGTGATAAAACCAATGAACAAGTTCCCAAATAGGTAAATGAAAAGGGGCGCTCCTCGGAAGAACATGTAGCAAACAAGACATACGGGGTGGGACGATTGTGATATCCGTTCGTAGAATGTAGTTGGTTGTGGCTGATTGGTTGTTTGGTCCTGAGGGACCGTTTCGGTGGACATTGTTAGAAAGGTGACGACAAGGACACGCGAGAGGTACGCGTAGTGAGAAAATGGAGCGAATGGGAGGAGGGGGGAGGAGAGGGGTGATAAAGGGAGGTAAAGAGGGGGGGAATGTAGGGTACACAGAGGGAGAATAGGAACAGTGGGGTAATGGATGGGAATGAGATGACTGTAGAATCCTTTTCGATAGTTAAAATGATTAAAGAGAAAAGTGTCACAAAAGGGAATACACCAATAAATACGTAGTGCCAAAAGGACAGAATCCAAAAAAACAGATTGTATCCGTTTTGCAATTATTACTATAATCTCTTTTCCCAACATTACTCCTCGTCTATTCCATCCCATATATTTACCTTCCACTCTAATCTCCACCAGTAACTGTTCCAGTAAATACACGATATTTCTTGCCACACATACACTTCTTCATTTACTGACAACGCCAAAATCTGCTTTCCCTGGGCTTCCACTGGCCCTCTTCCAGCTTCTCCTACCTTTTTCTACTCATCCCCCGTCGTTTTGTGCTTCGCTCACTCCATCTCATTCTCACTCGTACCACCTCCTACATATGGTATCAGCATTCTATCGAAAGTTTATCGGCGGCATCACCCGGACCCAGTTGGAGACTAGCAAGGTATGTATTCAATTATCTCCTATTTGTTACTAACATCAGTTTGGCTTCTATCTCCTCTCCCCGATTTTGGTCATGTACTATGTGGGTTTGGACACAGATCACAAATTCAACTTGCCTGGGTTTTGGCCGGACCCTGCCACCCTCAACCAGGTACCGAAGGAACCACATGAAATCCAAGCGGAAATTGCCAGAATCAAGAGGGCCCGGGCGGAAAAACGTAAGAAATTGGAAGAAAGGGCCAAAGAATTGGGCATCACAGAGGATGATGAATAAATGAATAAATAATACTTGTATATAATAATGGACTGGGATGATTAATTTGGATTTTAAGACGTGCACTATATATAAAATGGCCCACTACACCTGGTCTCGTGCTCTCTGTAAGTCTTCAAGTGTATCTGGACGAAGAAGAAGTTGAGGGGCATGTTTAATCACCTTGGTCAATGCCACTATCAATTCATCATCGGCCTGGGACATGGGAGTTAATGGTTGTTCAAGATACATTTGTTCAGACCCCGCAAGTTCAGACCCCGTTATCATTGGCGACGCAAGTCGTGGCCGTTTTGGTGCCACCTCTTCACTAAACCAATCCACTGGTTCATCCATTTGAAGGAACTCTTCATAATCTAGGGTTTCAGATAAACAACTATCGATAATCTCTTCGATCGACAGATATTGAAGGGTTACTTTCGCCCGTTCGTTCACCAATCCAATCAACTCGTCGATTTCCCAAGGAATAACCACATTGAGCTGTGAAATAAGCAGTTGAAGATGGGAATAATTACAATTGTCCGGAAACGGAGCGCATATTTCTGGCCAGCGGTGGAAATCCAATAAATGGGTCCGTCTCCACCCAGCTTGAATTGTGGACGGAGTCAACTGATTCCACCCATGGTGCACCCATTCAAGCACATTCACCAACGGGATTTTATAGTCCTTTTCCAGAAGAACCTCTAATCGGTTATGGTGCTGGCTTTGTTGGATATTAATCATCCACTGGTACTGTTGAATGCGATAGCGAATTCTAAAGTCTTCGATAATCCCATAATTTAGCGGAAGATAATCAAACTTCACCCCATGGCTAGCATAACTTGTACCGTGCAAATTTGAATTGTTCTTAAGGTAGATCAAACGGATGTGCTCAAACTTAAGATTGATGATTCTGTGAGAACTCAGGTCATCAAGAATGATCACTATTTTCCGGTTGGCGGCTTTGAGCTTCTGTTCAAGCAGCAACAAGTATTTTTGAAACATCAGGGACGTGATCCACTTGTTGACATTGCTGGAGTATTGGATGCCAAACTCGCGGGAGATTTTATTGAGAATCTGCTGATCCAGATGGTGGGGTTTTTGAAACAAGGGGTGCTTAAACACATCGAATTTTTCATATTTCCCCACAACAATGGGCTCAAATTTCTCCAGCCCATCGACGTTACACCCCAACATGATGGTTAGCGATCGCTCTGCCGGAGAATCGGTTTGTTTAAGCCCCAAGTCGATGGCGGAAGCGTCAAATATCTGGTCCAACGGAAGTGAGTAAAACAATGAAAACTCTTCGAGGGTAAAAATATCCTGGGGCCGGTACCCTTGTTCGTCCAAAAGCCGTCGGAGGTACTGTTTGAGCTCCACCTTGTCGTCCAATTGCCATACCTTATTCAACGGGTATCCCAAATCCATTTCATCTACATCAGTATTAAGCCTTTTAACAAACGTATTAATCCACTTGCCATTAAACTCACCCTTTCCCTCCTTCAAACTGTTGGGTATCGCATTCCAAATTGAGGTTGCAACCAGAGAAATAATCGCCGTCGGCATCGGTTGGCACTCCCAGACTCCCTGGGTAATCCATTCGGTCAATATTCGACGTAGCACCGGGTTTGTCCGTTTTCTTCGCCGCACAAGTCGAAGGTCGGGAGTCTTTGATGCGATCAATTCAGTTTTGGAAGCGAGAATCCGGGAAATTGTGGTCTGACAAGGTGCTCTAGCAAGGCCATAGTGATGGCACACCCATTGTGCTAGACTCAGCTGGGTCAACGTTGGATTTGATTCGGCGTGGAGACATATCTCGATTTTCTGTTGAACAGTGAATCCCATAAGTGCATAATTATGTACGCATAAAAAATGAATCATGTTAAGATCACGTGAAAAGGGACCGGTGATTATTGCCCGAAAAATAATGTTGAAGGATATTAGACATATTATTAAGCATGCAAAAGTAATGTTGAACAATCATCAACGTTATTAGGGGGTAGAAGACGAGTCAATTGGTGGGTGTGGGGATATAGAGGAAGGCGATTAATTTGGAAGGGGTTAAAATGGATTAATAGAGTGGAGATGGTGTTGAATTCCAGTTTTTCTTGAATTACCATTTCGAATGCTAACGAGAGCCGTTATTGAATATTACATTGTTGATCATTAATTAGCGCTCCCTGTAAACCATTGAAGAAATTAATACTATTATCCTTTCAACTATAAAAAATTTGAAGGCTTTGCTTCATTTCTTTCTCTTGTGTTCATGGTGGTGATGAAACCTTAAACACTCTTCAAAACACAAAACAGTATAAATTTAGCGCATTTGTTCTTATAGGAGTGTTACCGATTAATCACTGGCTATTCTTTATAATCTCGATCATTGGAATATTAGCCGTGGCACTCCATTCAGTCTCAACTACTGTTTCTGGATACCGGGGGGGTTGAAGGTTGGGACACAATTAGAATTTTAGACATTTTAGCTCCTACTAATTTGGTGCTCCAAATCGCCTTCCCATCCTCTTGTTCTTCTCGGCCTTCCGTGTGATATGGCATACTGCACAATCTTGTCTCTGGGAACTTGACCCCACCATCCAATCTACATAATAAAAATAACACTCCACCTACTTTACCACAAGGTCAATCCAGCATTCATACACCACCGTATTCACCACGCCCACCCTATCCACCCCATCCACCTCCACCATCTCCATAACTCCTTCTTTCTTTTCTTCCACTCCATATCTCCCATTGTCTTGGTCGCACGAAAATCAAACGCCACAAACCGCATCATGAGTGACCCGTTCACTGGGCTTTCGTTCAAGGTGGGAGTGGCCGAGAATAAGAATACCACCTATCGCAACAAAATGGAAGATGTCCATACCTATATCGCCAACTTTGCAGAACGCGTGGACTGGGGCTACTTTGCCATTTTTGATGGCCATGCTGGTAAGGACACCGCTCGCTGGTGCGGGAATAACCTCCACCAACTCGTGGAAAAAGAGATTGATGTGAATGAAACGCTGCTGGCGCCGATGATGGGAAAGCACGATATGCGGGATTCACTTTGTCGGGCATTTTTGGCTGCCGATGAAGGCATTGAGAAGGATGGGGTAGGCACTCTGGGATGTACAGCGGCAGTTGCTGTGTTGCGATGGGAAACAGACCCATCGATAAACCAGGCGACGCTGTCGACGGTGGAAAAGCACCCTGCGTATGAATTCACCCCCCAGAGTTTCCATAAACGGGTGTTGTATACCCTGAATGTCGGGGATTCCCGGATTGTCATTTGCCGGAATGGCGAGCCCTTTCGGTTATCCTACGACCATAAGGCCAGTGATATGCATGAAATCAATCGCATTCGTGATCAAGGGGGTCTTATTATGAAGAACCGGGTGAACGGAGTGTTGGCAGTGACGAGATCGCTTGGGGACTCGTACATGAAGGACTTGGTGATTGGGAGGCCGTTTACAACAAAAACCCCGCTTTCTAAAGATGACGAATTTATGATTTTGGCGTGTGACGGGGTGTGGGATGTGATTCTGGATATCAAGGCGTGCCAGTTTGTCCAGGAACAGTTTTCCATTACTGACGATACGCTGGTGGTGGCGAAAAAGTTGTGTCAGTTGGCAATGGATTTGTCGACCACTGATAATGTCACGGTAATGGTGGTGAAGTTTGACAAGGGGGTTTTTGGTGATGATTAAATAGACTACAGAGGCGACTCTTGGGCCGTAACGATAATGACATAAGAACGAACGAGTTAGGATGTAGGGTTGGGCCTGGGTGGTCATTAGTGTGTTTAAAGAGTGTAGAGATGAAAGATAGGAGGGGTCAATGGTCATCGATTTTGAACAACCGTTTCTGTACTCCTTGTTTACCAAAAATCAATTATTTCTCAGATTATAAACAACTTGTTTATTTGATAAGTTCGTATTAAACAGGACTCTTGTTTTGGAAGATGGCACTGTTCATATCGGGTACACCGTTTGGTTTAAGAATACTTTTCTTTTGATCACTGATACTACCAACATAACTATCATGTGCTAAACTCTAACAGATAGAATTATTCTGGAGTCGGTTGCTACATATGTTACTTTTTGGTCAATGTTTTTGTAGATTACATAATACATAGATCGTGCTAAGTTCCCGCCAATTTGTAAATCAATTTGTCATTCTCTCATGCAGTATCAGGCGATGGTAAAAATCCACCATTAGCCGAGAAGCCACCAATATTTCAAAACGAATTCTCTACAGTTTTCATCCTTATCGTCATGTATCGAAACCTTCTTCATCACTCCATCGCACTCGCAACCACTCCATCGGTGAATCAATCATGAACGTTCATATTTTAGGGAACAGCCCCCTAGCCCAGTTCACTGCATTTGGACTATATCAAAGTCTTGGGAACCGGGTTCACCTTACCCTCCTTTTGGAAAGCCTTCTACAAAAAATGATTTTTCTAGAACGAAAACGAGAAGCTGTACTCACACCTTACGGAACAAACATCCCACAAACGATCAAGTTAGATGCATTATACAAACCGTTTCCAGATACCACAATTGAAAATTTGGTGGTGGCTACAGACGCTCCATTTACCGAACACCTATTAAAGCAATGGGTTCCATATATATCTTCGAACACCAATGTATTATTGTTACAGAACGGTATGGGGATCTACGAACAAGTGTTAGAAAGGTATTTTCCGTTTAAAAACAATCGGCCCCGGTTTTTCCAGGGGATTGAATCGCATGGGTTGGAACGAACTGGGACTGTTTCAACCAATCAATATCGGGCGGGGAAAATCGATATTGCTGAGCTTGGATCCCATCGGCTGGTGAAAACACCATTAATGATAGAGGCGCTACTTGATTCCAGTTTATTGAATGCCAATTATATTGACTACCCTGATTTACTCGTTGCCCAGGTTGAGAAATTGGTGGTCAACGCAGTGATCCAACCACTAACGGCGATATACGATTGCCCAAATGGCGATTTATTGGAACTGGAGTCGTTATATGATCTTATGCAAATGGTGGTATCGGAGCTGCTCCGGATTATCTATGCTGGCTACCCTGAACTTCGAAACCTGGCCCTTGCTCAAACAGTGATTAACCAGGAGTCACTCATGAACACGGTGATTGAGGCGTGTAAAGTAACCAAATCGAATCTGTCGTTTATGCGTGTTGCTATGAGTCAGAAACGGAAAACTGAAATCGAATATCTTAACGGATACTTAATTAAACTAGCGAACAAAGTTGGCATTCAATGTCAGTACAATATGTTTCTTCAAAATTTGGTCAAGTCGAAATTTTCAATGGCAAGAACTGTGGATAGAGAAACATTGGAGAAGGCGCTTGCATTGGATGTGAAATAGCATGTATATAATGAGAAACTAATGAAGAGAAACGAACTAAGAGGAACGAGCAATGAACCACAGCGATCTGACTCCAATTATCTAACGAATCATCATACTTTAAATATATTACCCACTTATAAAACAAATATCTTTTACTCAACGACGGTAGATCCCTCTACAAGACGTGATCGTGGGCTTGAATACTAGGGTCAACATTGGGATTAATGTTAGGTCCTCTGCCATCAGATGGAGCCTCCATACCAACCATTATTTCCGAAACATCTTCGTCGTGATTGATGTGAGCCATGTGGTGGTGCAGCCGGGCCTGGCAAATCAATGGCTCATTCAAGTAGCGGTTACCAATCCCGGTTTGCGCCAGCCTTGATAGGCCTTTTCCACCAATTTTTTCAGCTGCTTCAACCGCTTCTTCTTGGCATTGGTGGCTTCAGGACCATGATTCTGCAATGGGTTGATCAATCGCAAAATCCACATTTCACCTAACCCTGGGTGGTCAGGAAAAACAGGTCGCCCAACTTGGAGTCGATAAACTCAGGATTCTTCTTCATGTTCTTTTCATTGTTCTTTTTCGAGTGTACAAGTTCACCAACCGATATACTTGGACCGGTGTTCGGCACCCGTTCCCGCTTAGTGGGGACCTTGACCGTGGTACGTAAGGTACCCCAACCCTCTTTCTGGAAGTACACCGTCTTGGGTTTGGACAGGTTGGCTGCTGTGATTTTCTCTACTCTTCTTCTCCATGGGATCGTTCCCGCCTTATTGTTAAATGTATAGATACAGATAATGCCTAGTAATCATGTTACACGTGAGTCAAAATGGTATTTGTTCTATTTCTGTTTTTGTCCATACACGCCAAATAATCACGTTCCTTAACACTTCCGCTTGTAAAATCATAATTTTAGCGTGTCTTTTAAAATCATACGGTCTTTTCATTTCGCTTAAGCGGGGCTGTTTCCATGCATATTCACTATTCCGGCTAGGCCGGGGCTAGGCGGTGGTCCTAACAGATAGCAAATCTACCCTAAATTCTATTATACAAATCATTCTTCACTAATGCATTCCTAACATTCACTGGTGATACTACGTTATCAACATCCACACTCCCACAATTTCCCGTCACCAGTGTCGGAATTAGTGGAAAAGCGGGAATACCGGAATATTAAACCAACCCGATTCCAATAAATTACCGACGTTCCAAATCTCGCCGTTTAAAATTCTATTTCCGTGGTTGTTGCCCCAGTTGCTATAGACGGCTACGCGCGCTCATCAACACTAGTTAACAAATACAACCAAGACCAATATGTCGCTGCCAGACCGAGAAGACATCCGACGGAGGATAATAAATGATGACCAGCTTAATGACGTGCGTGTTAATGCCTATGGCCATTTTGTCACCAACGTGCCACCATATGTCCTTGATACCCTTTCATCAGTGCACTACAAGGACCAACTAAACAATGCAAACATATCCAATGTGGTGGGGCCAGCACTATGGCACACCAACCAACCGATGTCGAAGGACTACTCCGACGAAGTGAAATTTAATCCTTATTCTCAGGATGACTACATCAATCGGTTGGGTAACAATTGGCATAATTTGCTTACCTCGGTGCGAGATCCCCAATTGTACTACGATACCGAGGTGAACAACAATGTGCTTGATGACCGGTTTCATGGCACCTGGGAGGGGGACCAGAGATTACGCGAGGCGTTGATGGGGGGTGGTGACGGCAAGGACCTGGTGCCGTCCGGGTCCGGAAAAGGCGGAGACGAAAAGTTCAAGCGCAAGTCCAAGGCAGGATATTGGTTTTCCGATGAAAACAGAAAAACGTGGGGGGAGTTGTTCCGCCGTATTTTGTACTACAACGCCATCATTCCCCTCATATCACGGTTGCTCTTGGTAACGTTTTGTTGTTGTGCGCTTGGAATGGCGTGTACGATTTTCAGGCAAACCCATAATCACGATGGAGTGCTGCAGCAACCACTGACGATCATGGCAATTTGTGTACAGCTGATTGCCCTAGCCTATTTGTTGTATATTGCTTACGATGAGTTTACTGGCAAGCCGCTTGGGCTACGGAACGCGTCGGATAAGCTCATCTACATTCTGTTAGACCTTATTTTCATCATCTTCTCGCTGGCGAATTTGAGTTTGGCGTTTAACACCTTGTATGACAACCAGTGGGTTTGTGATAATAACCCACTCTCTCCAGTTCCCCAGGTGGGACTGATTTGTCGCCGTCAGCGTGCTTTGGCAGCATTTTTGTTTTTGGTCATCACCTTTTGGGTGATTGGGTTTATCATATCTTTGGCAAAGGTGGTGGTGCGGATTCATACCCAAGACCGTCCTTCTGGTAGATGAAAAAGATAGCTTGGAAAAAACGGTAAATAAAACAACCTGGCAATGATGCCTATGATAATATGATACAATTATAATACTTATGCATTCTCTCTCCACTATCAACTTCCCTTTATAAACTCACTCAAATTCTATTCTATAAACCTCTCCCCTATTCACTTCTCGCCAAAACTTCTTCAATAGCAGCCATGGTAGTATCCACGGCCCACCCTACTCTTTGCCTCACTTTTGCCGGCTTTCTCTCGCTATCAATCATACCACTGCCCCGGACTCTGGGCAATAATCTCAAGAGCCCCTTGAGCATGATGGGCTGTTGGTCAGCTTTGGCCACCATATCGGTCAATTCTTGGCCATTAAACACCGCCTCCTTGGTCAAGACCCCCAGGTGCTTGACTTGGGCCCTTTTGGCCGCCTTGTCAAAGAACGTCACCAACAACACTTCCAAAAATAACTTTGTGTTGGTAGAGCCAGTGAGGAAGTTTGCAGTACGCAACCCATGAAGAGGGATGGATTCTCCAAGCAACAGCCCATAAAACCGGGCCATTTTCACCACCTTTTCAAGGTTGTCTTCGCTGGATTCGCCGTCAAGTTCCTTCAAATAATCCCAGAGCATAAACTGGAACGTTTTCCGGTACGAGTGTTGTTCACACAACTTTTTTGCCACGGCGCCGTAGTATGGGTTCCACACCGGTTCTGCCTCCATGCAAATCGTCAACACAAGCGGGATTTCCCGTTGTTGAGTCTTTTTAAGTTGAAGCTTGTCTAGCTTCGTCAATGCATCAATGAAATCTTCTGCTTGTTTTATGGAAATGAAAATAGCCTTTCTGACGTCGGAATTCATGAGATCGGCACCTGCGAGTTGAGTCCACGATTGGTTGGTCAGAGAAAGCATCTTATTCACTTGGGCACGATTAACAGTGGATCCGTCGCCCTTCCATGCAGCTCCCACCAACCACCACTTCCCTCGTTCCTCAACATAAGTGATGTCATCTAACGATACCTGAATAGGTTCATGGTGGCCCAGAACCAGTTCCTTCAACACCTTCTTTAATCTCACCGAAAGTTGGTGACCTTCGTCACTGGTAGGCTTAAGCTTGTTGTTTTTTAACGACGCAATCGTCTCCACCAAGAACAGGATCTTAGGGGTCACTTTATCCCTGGCGAGGGCGGTATATTGAGTGTTCGTTTCAACTACAATCTCCTTTAACAGCGAGGGGTCATCTTGTCTCATCTGGTTACCAGAACTCCGGATAAGACGGAGAAGAAGTTCGACATTCGCCTGGTTAAAATCGGCAAGAAGATCCTTGATAATATCATAAACAAGGCGACTTCCAATGAGTTGAAACAAATAAATCAGTGACAAGAGCGTCATCAAGTTAGCTGCCAGTTTTGATTCAGGATCATTGTCCATTCTAGCCTTCTGAAGATGCTCCACAAGCGTTTGCACAAAATGGGCACCAAATTCCACCCCCTGAAGTCGGTGGATTGCTACCACCACCACAGCATGCAAATGTACAAATGAATCGAGTAGCCGGCCTTGTTGGATAATCGATTGGAGAATCATAGTGGTTAATTCTTCCAGAACAATGTTCCGTGGGTGGTTAAGATAAAGGCCATTAATAGAGTCAATAATGGCGGTGACGTTGGCCTCGGATAATTTGTTAAGCGGCCCCTTGATGTCCTTACGAACGGCAAGTACTTCTTCAGAAACTTGTTCGTCCCCAGCCATTTTTCTTCGAAGGGCGGGAGGAATATACTTCGTGGGAGCTGATGCCACGTACGGGTTGGCATCAGAGGCATCAGAGGCATCAGAAGCATACTCTTCTGATTCAGACAAATCTAACTGTTCTTCGGCTCCATCTTCAACGTCATTGCCCATTTCAATATCATCGAGTAACCCATCGAGCTCATCGTCACCTGTCAGAAGACGTTCATTCTTTTTGATACCAAGTTTCTTGGCATAATAGTCAAGATCGTCCTCATCGCGGCGGCTCTCTTCTGAGGGAGGAGGCCGTATATAATTGGTATTGTTCCCATACAAGTCTTCCTCACCTTGCTCATCCTCATCTTCCTCATCCTCATCTTCCTCATCCTCTTCTTCCTCATCCTCATCTTCCTCATCCTCATCTCCATCGCCCTCATCTATGAAATCAAGGCCATCTAGCAAGTCACCAAAATCATCATCAGCAGCTTTTGAAAGTTTACCATTCTTCTTAATGCCGAGTTTTTTGGCATAGTAAGCAATGTCATCATCGTCACGACGCATGGCTTCTTGCTCTTGCCTAGTTGGAGGTGGACGAATGTATTTTGGTTGTGATTCATTTTGTTCAGTGAGATCGTCTGAAAATTCATCTGAGAGTTCATCGTCCTCAGGGAGTTCATCTTCTTTAACCATGGTAAGTTTTGTGGATGATTTTTTCCCCTTCTTTATAGCTTCTAAAGCTGCCATCGGATTGCTTTCTTCATCTTCATCCTCGTCTTCTTGAAAGTCTTCAAAATCATCTGAAAGTTCATCGTCTTCGGGGATTTCGTCTTCCTTGACCATTCTAACTTTGGTGGATGATTTCTTTCCCTTCTTAAGTGCCATTAAGGCGGCCATGGGGTCATCCTCTTCATCGTCTTCTTCATCCATATCGTCATCAAAATCAGAAAATTCATCATCTTCGGGTAAATCATCTTCTTTGACCACTTTAAGCCCAGTATTCGACTGTTTTCCTTTCTTAATTGCAGCCAAAGCCGCCATCGGATCATCCTCTTCGTCGTCTGTAGCCAAATCCTCATCAAATTCACCAAAATCATCAGAGATGTCATTATCTTCGGGTAGATCGCCCTCTTTCACAACACGTACTTCACTTTTCAGAGACTTTCCTTTTTTGATAGCAGCTAATGCCGCCATAGGATCTTTAGGTTGCGATGGCTTCCCATAAACATTATCTTCGTCGTCACTAGATTCATCGTCTTCCTCTTCTTCTTCTTCACTTTCAAGTTCTTCCATTTGACGAAGTTCAGCTAATTCATCCTCATCAAATTCATCATCCGAATCCACTTGTTTGGTGGGCTTTTTCAGAACAGGCTTCTTTGTGGTAACTTTAAGTTCTTCTGTTTTCCGTTCCCATCGTCTGATTGGTGCCTGGGGTTTGGCCACTGGGTTTTTGATTTTCTTTTGCTTCTTCAGTTGACGTTCTTGTTTCCGCCGGTCCTTTCGGGATAACTGAGGACCACCCCGCTTTTTACCCCGCTTAGAACTGAATCTATCATCCTCTTTATCCTTGATTTGATCAAGAATTGCCCCAGGAATTCGAATTCCGTGTGGTTCACTCATGCGATGATTGATAAGGTCATCGCGCGTAAAAGAGAGTTAGAATAACCAGGCGTGGTGGAGGAGAGGGAGGTTAGCGTGGATAAATTGGAAACGGGAGTGGTTTAATGCTTTATTGATATGTAATACCTTCAATTTTCGGGTTTTGCTGGTGTATCATCTCTGCAAACTTTTATATGGAGGAAAACTGTAATGACTTCTTGGGGTACCGTTTCCTTTTACTGAAAAATAACTGACAAGATTATATTAACCAAAACCAATAACTTCTATTATTTTTTAGTTTGTCTGATTTATTCTTGGCCGTCTCCACATTTATTGAGGAGTTAGTTCAGTGACAGCGCTCTAGTTATTAACAAAAGCCTTTTAACAGTACAGTGTCACTGAAATGTATGAGTAAATATTACATCTCAAACTGTGACTTTTAGAAAAAGCTCTAATGTCCAGTTCTATCACTAGTTCCGTCCCTATTTTTCATTCTTTCCTCTCCTCTCTCATTCCCTCTCCTCCACATTTTATGTTTCGCCAGTCGCGGTGATTCGCACATGTTCAATTTGAATAAGCTAAGATTCGACTTGGGAAAAGTCAACCTCAAGGTGTTGGTGGATGTATTCATGCTTGCCGGGGCAGGTTTGTCCATGTACTACATTGTTAGTCATCTCTTGCATGATATGAATGATGGAAAATCTAAAGAACAAGAGCTGGCTGCCAAAGGGGTACTTAAACGAATCCAACAAGCCAACCCCGAGCTTAAGGAAGTATCATTTACTACGTATGAGCGGAATCTTCTTAACTCTTTGGTTACCCCTGATGATATTGCCGTTCTGTTTGAAGATGTAGGTGGTCTTGAAGGTATCATTGATGATATTCGTGAAACGGTCATTTTGCCGTTGACTCAGCCTCAGTTGTTTGCCCAACTGTTAGGGCTCATTGAACCTCCCAAGGGGGTGTTGTTTTATGGCCCTCCAGGTTGTGGGAAGACCATGTTGGCCAAGGCGATTGCCAAGGAACTGGGGGCTTTTTTCTTGAGTATCCGGATGTCCACGATTATGGACAAGTGGTACGGGGAGCTGAACAAGATTACCGACGCCATTTTTCTGCTTGCTAATAAGTTACAGCCGTGCATTATTTTCATCGACGAAATCGATTCGTTTTTGCGGGATCGGCAACTGACCGACCACGAGGTGCTGGCGCTGATAAAGGCGGAATTCATGACTCTTTGGGATGGTTTGCGGTCGAATGGGCGTATCATGGTGATGGGGGCTACCAATCGTCGTCACGACATTGACGAAGCATTTTTGCGGAGATTGCCGAAACTGTTTGCGATTAAGCGGCCAGACCCGACACAACGGCGTGCTATTTTAAAGAAGATTTTGAAGAATGCTCAATTGGACGATAATGACTTTGATTTGGACATGGTGGTGAGGTTCACTGAAGGTAGTCTGGGTTCAGATTTAAGAGAGTTATGTCGGGAGGCGGCAATCTTACCAGTTCGAGAATATATTAGAACCCACTATAATTACCAATCTGGTGAATTGGCGGGAGCGGTTGATGATGGCAACTTTCCGGTGCGTCCATTGAGAACACTGGACTTCATTAAAGAGGCGGGTTTGGACTAGAAGTTTCGGGTTAATAGAGATAATTATATATAAGTGTGGCTGTCGTATACGAAAGTGGGGTGATGGTGGTGTTAGGGATGTTTTTGAAGATGGCGGTGGTTCATTCCTAAATGGGACACCTGCGGTCGTTGCCAGTTCGTTATATAAATACTCCCCCGCCCCATTCAATATCTACATGTTCAATGAATGGTTTGACAAGATTGCCGACATGTTTAAGGGGGTGACTTTCCGTGAATTAGCCTACTTTGGAATCATTCTCCTGTACCATCCTTGGGTTGAAGCGGGGACAGCCTATATTATTTCGAAGTTGGTTGTTTTAGCGCAACCAATAATTTCTATGGTTCCAGTATTTAGTAATTGAGGACTATTACATCCATCCATCACATATCTTCTACACTGCCTCTTCAATAGTCATTATTCATAATCTATACGGGGACACCAACATAGTTAGCAACATACACAGCAGACAACCCCACAGTACCAGCAGCAATCAAACAATTGATCAACACAATCAACGGGTTTTGCTTTTTCTTGTCACCGATAAAAACAAGCGAAAGCGAGATAAACGCTGGCGTTAGTAAAAAAGTAAAACATGGACACTAGAGAATACTTACCTAAAACGAGCAATGCAAATGTTTCCACGGTGGTGGCAATGTTTTTGGGCTCCACTGGTGTCAGGGTAATGTGGTACACCTTGGTGTACTCTTCATAGGGAGCGCTCATAGTGACAAGTGGAGGTGCGGGTGGCTGACGAGCGCGACTGATAATCTATCACAAACCAGTTCAACAAAATT
This sequence comes from Diutina scorzettiae, assembly GCA_030563345.1. Lineage (NCBI taxonomy): Eukaryota > Fungi > Ascomycota > Pichiomycetes > Serinales > Debaryomycetaceae > Diutina > Diutina scorzettiae. Next base: position 501,261 of record JAKUCB010000004.1, read on the forward strand.
CATTGTATTCTTCTAACTAACAGTAAAGTAATTTTTCTAGTGATACGTTATTTCTACTGACTTGGTGAAATAGTTCGTTAGCCGGGATACAGTAGGTAAATATCTTTAGACTACACGATAATGTCGTCTACCGTGTAATCACTCCTTACATGTCTTATTAACATTTAATTGAATAGAGAGGATATTCAGTTCCCACCGCAACGGTAATTCAATTTCCTTCAACAGACCACATCAACAAACGATTTAATTTTAGAAAGTAACCAATCCTGACGACTGAGTCGTAATCGACGTAAAAATCACTGACGCTTTCAGATATTCCAACGCTAGAGTTATGACAACATCACTGAAGACCACGATCTGACCAATGATTTAACCAATGACTTCACCAATGACTGGACCAGCGAGCCATTATTCCAGGACTCGATAACTATTCTTACCTGCAATCTGAGGCCGTATCATTGATGAATCTCCAGAACCAGCCGCCAAGCCAAAGTCGACACCATATAGCATTTGAAAGCAGTTTCCGGCTACACCAGAAAAAGTTGCCAACGTTGATAACGGCGAAACCGCTAAAAAGCCAAGCGCTGCTGTAGGCGAAAGTGAAGCTGGCAGGGACAACATCCTCAGAAAGGGTGATTCGGTAACCGCTACGTCCGATGATTTATTCTTTCTTGGGATTATTTCAAACCTTTCGAGGAGACCTAAATATTAATGTCATGCTGCATATTCTTAGTGTATAGATTAACATTAAACGGAAATCCACGTTGCGATACAGTAATTACCAGAGATCAATGTATTGCTGCTATTGTGCTTGTGTTAATTTAATCTATAAGCTCATTTAAACATGAAAACCATGCTTTTTAATCAAATGATCGTGTTAGTTCTGGATCCTTTTGTCGCTCCTTCTCTTGCCTGATATTGGCATGAACATCGGAAATCGACACCCGCCAGTAGTCTGCTATTCAGATAGTCTATTCAACCAAACCTTGCGCTTGACTACCATTACTATTTTTCTTGTTTTCTACCCCACTTGGTCACCCCATTTGGTTTGAGCCCTTTCCCTCTCTCCAGCAAACCTACTAAACCGCCTCTGGTCCCCTGCATTCCTCTCGGTACCATTTCCTACAAACATCACCCATTTCCCTTACTCCCTACCCCTCCCCCCCATAATCCCATGAATATTTCGTGCGACGATGTCTTTTGTAATAACATCGATTGCCTTGACGTGTCCAATCGCCACTACCATCCACTAATGAGCTCACGCGAGCCCACTCCTGAACAAAGGCCAGCAACCATTGAACGAAAGCCTCTGTTTTTCGATAGGATCTTCCAGAAAAAGCTGCCGCCGCCGCCCCCATCTTCACCACCGATGTTTGATCTTCCTCCATTGGCCCCGATTGAGCTTAAAGGCTATGGCCTGAGTAGACAAGTACTTGACAATGATCTTGCGCAAGACATTCGCCAGTTGGTACCTGCCCGGTTGCAGCTTGAAGACCAATGGCAATTGGTCTATTCTCTCGATCACGACGGGGTGCTGCTCAATACGTTGTATCGACATTGTGAACCAAATTATACCCGTAATCACGGCCCCAAACGGGAGGCGGGATTTGGAGAGTCGGTAGTGACTCTGTTTATCGGACAAGGCAAGGTGGCGCCGGTGCGTCCCCAAGGATACGTGGTTGTGATTCGGGATAATCACCATAACCGCTTTGGGTGCTTTTTAAATGAAAATCTCCACCAGGTGGATAGCAAGCGTTACTATGGCAATGGCGAATGCTTTCTTTGGAAGGTGGAGCCGGTTGATGAAGACAATAACCGGTTCAAGGCTTTCATGTACACGGGGGTGAATGATAATATTATTTATTCCAATAGCCAATTTATTGCTGTGGGGTCGCTGAATGGTGAGAATGGCTTGTACATTGACGGTCTGCTTGATTACGGCGTTAGTTATCGCTGTGACACGTTTGGAAATGAGGTGCTTAACCATAGAAACGATTTCGACAAGATGGGCCGGTTTACCATCATTGGGTTGGAAATATGGCGCATAGGCTAATATGGCGCATAGACTACTACGCCTTGCTAGTACATACATACATAGGCTAATTATGGAATGGGGCTAGACTCTAATCGTACCCTTGAATATATGGTGATGCCACTTCCATCGTACTTTGAATAAATTATCGTCGAATATACAACCGTTGTCGACAACCGAAAACCTTAAAAATATTGATTAGGCCCACATGAAATACGGTAGCGAGAGGCGGCGACAATAGCATGCAAGACTCCCCTTACGCCAGTGCATAGTTAGGTAGATATGAATACTGTTGGAGTGCATTGCCTACAATGCACCCTTTGTGCTGGCCCGAAATACAATTTGAAACACTGCACTATCGGGTGATGATGCGTGCTACCGAGGGGCGGTGGGGTAGATCTCCTGTAGCCTTATTAATAGTGAGTACAAAGTGCATTGCTGCAATATCCGGTGACTACTGAAGATAACGCATCTAATTAATCGCTGGGGCGGTTCTCTGCGGCATTGGATTTGTCGAAGCGATGAACATGTTAATTCAATTGGTAGGGTTGTTTTATGCTATTTAGGGTTGAAGGTGGAAAGTTTCTATCTATTAATAAATCATGGTGTCGGTTGATTGTTTGAATACCGGCTTCTTGGGTGGACTTTATCCATGACTAATACTACCATGCAAGGCGGTTGTCTAGGGGATTAATTGGTGATCTAAAATTAGTCAATTGAAGGTGGAGAGGATAAAAAGGGTGGTGGGAACAATAAATCAACTATCTCTCTCTGTTTCCACGGCCTGATGAAACTTTCCAGTGTTGTGTTGGTGCTTATCTCTGGGGTGACAGCCACTCCCAGTCTTCAATATTTGAATAAGCGAGGTTGGACAAACTCGAGTCTGGCAGTGCCTGAGGCTACTGCAATTGGTTCGGGTTCTACTGAATTGATAGTGCTGACGGAAATTGTCACTGTTATTAAGCCTTGTGAAGAATGTGCGTTGCGAGAAATTACCACCACGAAGTATACTACTGTTGATTGTGATTATACGGTGTGGATTACGAAACCCTGTGAACAATGTCATCATGTTACCACTACGGTTGTTGAAACTCCGCCGGTTTCGTTTCTGCTGGCGCCACTGCTGAAGATTCTGGAAATATCTTCAACGTCCGAATTGCTTGAAAGTCTGCTGGTGACAAGTGAAGGCCTGGCCACTAGTGAATTTCTGGCCATTAGTGAAAGCCTTACCACTAGTGAAAGCCTGGTCTCAATTGAAAGTCTGACCTCTAGTGAAAGCCTGGTCTCACTTGGAAGTCTGCTGGTCTCTAGTGAGAGCGGGTTAGACACGAGTGAAAGCCTGTTGGTCTCAAGTGAAAGCCTTGAAACTTCGTCCATAGAGGAAAAGTCCCTAGTAATTCTGACTCTGACTGGAGAATCACTGGTAATTCCATCTCTGGCAATTCAGACGAAATCTTCTTCTCTGCGTGTTGAATCCCAAGAAACATCTACATATCTGTCTCAATTGCATCTGTCATTGCTGCTGCTGGTTTACACAACTACCACTACCATCACCACTGATTGTACCACTACTACTCGCCCGTGCCCTGTATGTCCTGAAACAGTGATTACTACAAAGACGACTATAACAACCGAGACTACTTGTTCTACTCCGCCAGCTCCTGAGTCTCTGGTTTCTACACTGGGTTCGTCGCTGATTCCTACTTCGTCGTCGGTTCCTTCTTCGTCGTCGGTTACTTCTTCGTCGTCGGTTCCTACTTCGTCGTCGGTTACTTCTTCGTCGTCGGTTACTTCTTCGTCGTCGGTTCCTACTTCGTCGACGGTTCCTACTTCGTCCTCGGTTCCTACTTCGTCCTCGGTTACTTCTTCGTCGTCGGTTACTTCTTCGTCGTCGGTTCCTACTTCGTCGTCGGTTACTTCTTCGTCGTCGGTTACTTCTTCGTCGTCGGTTACTTCTTCGTCCTCGGCAAGTTTGCTGTCCGTGTCGCTGCAGATACTGGTAACCCCTTCTACTTATACCACTACTACTATCATCACCACTGATTGTACCACTACTACTCGTCCTTGTCCCGTATGTCCTGAAACAGTGATTACTACAAAGACGACTATAACAACCGAGACTACTTGTTCTACTCCGCCAGCTCCTGAGTCTCTGGTTTCTACACTGGGTCCGTCGCTGATTCCTACTTCGTCGTCGGTTACTTCTTCGTCCTCGGCAAGTTTGCTGTCCGTGTCGCTGCAGATACTGGTAACCCCTTCTACTTATACCACTACTACTATCATCACCACTGATTGTACCACTACTACTCGTCCTTGTCCCATGTGTCCTGAAACAGTGATTACTACAAAGACGACTATAACAACCGAGACTACTTGTGCCACCCCTCCGGCCCTGACTTGGAGTCTGCTGGTCTTAAAACCTTCATCGGTGCCCTCTCTGTTTTTCCCGCCTATTCTGAGGCTGACTGAGTATACTACAACTACTGTGATAACCTCGGATTGCACAACTGTCACCAAACCTTGTGAAAAGTGTAAGGAGACAACTATCGTGAGCAAAACAACTTTCACCACCACCACTGTTTGCCCCACAACTCCTGCGATTGTAACCAATACTCTATTACCTCCTGTGCCAATCGAATCCACTACCACAGTAATCACTACCCACCATACCACTGTTACTAAACCATGTCCTATTTGCAAACCAACAACAATAACCCAGGTCACGGTCTACACCACCACTTTCCCCGTGGAGTCCCCCGCTGATGTTCTGACGATTGAAATCCCCGGCGCTGGTGTGACTGAGTCATTGGGGTTTCTACTTACCACTGTTCATGTGTACAAGAATTATACCACTACAACTCAAAGTTGTTCAAACTGTTCAACGTTGACAACTACTAGCCAGTTGTCCACTGACGTGGTGGTAACAGTACCACCACCTGCCACTACTGACCTCACAAAAGTTGAGTATAGTACCATTATCAGTTACGATTCTGAATCACTGGCAACTGTGGTTACAACCAACACAACTTCAACCATTCCGGTAGTGTATACACCACCTGTCTCTCTTAATGGGTATGCGACCACAATATCGTTTGCATGTTCGGAATGTGATTTGTATCTGTTTGAACCACCAGTTATTTCTCAAGTGACTCTGTTGCCAGAAAAATCAAGGCTCAAACAAGTAATTGAAAAAGCCAGAATACTTGAATTGGCGACGCCGTCGACAGCATCGTTATTTCAAAGTCTGGCACTGTCCGTTTCGGTTTCACTGGCCCCCAAGTCATCACAGCTGACGGGGGCCAACCCCACCTTAGTTCAATTTGAAGGTAGTGCTGCCACTACTATGTTTTCTTCGTTATTAGTGGCATTAGCAGTGCTTGTTGCCATCTAAATGTTATATGGTTGTGATTAATTATTATTGGAAAGTGAAGTGTATTTAAATGAAATAAATGAATAAATGATTTAAATGGACTATTACTTGATTAGGAAATTTCCCAAGTAGTAATTTATTGAAGGAAATGGTTGTCACTTCCCAAGACAGTTCAAATTAGGCCAGGGGCTATTGAGAACAACATACAATTCAATAATCAAAGCTATCGAATATGAGCCGTGAATTGTAAGTATATAATGGTTAATGTATCAGAATAAAACTGATTGGATTAATTGCACACTTAGAACTCATACGTTTTACTTTATTCACTGAGAGCTCCAATGAGATAAAATTCACAATGGTAATCGAAAGAGCGCCGGCAACAAAAAAATAGATAGCTAGAATATATAACTCAATATGAATCGAATTCAAATTACGAAATGGCCACTGCTATATTTCCGTGGCTGAATTGCTCATATTGACAGATTGTTTTCCTATCCACAATTATCACATAATGGTCTTTTTAAGTTATTTGTGCTAATGGATCACATTCATTAGAGCCAATGATTTACTTTGGAAAAGTTGGATCATCTCCAGTCCCCTCTTTATCAGCTAGTATGTAACCACTATCTCCACGTATTATCCGCACCGCGTCGCTGTCATGGCCTCCCTCAAACAAGGTCCTCAACGACACTTCCGGCTGACCGTTCTAGACCCCGCACATGTTCTACGGGCAAGAATAACTAATCATGATTTGCTAATCTTAACATTGGTCACGGTCATCGCATCCGTGGTTCGGTTCTGGCGACTTGATCAACCAGACGGAGTGGTGTTCGATGAAACCCATTTTGGCGGCTTTGCCAGGGAATACTTATTCAATCGATTTCATGTTGATGTCCACCCTCCCTTGACGAAGATGATTTACTACTGGATTGCTCGCGCAGCTGGGTATGACGGTGGGTTTACCTTTGCCGCCATTGGCGATAGCTACCCTGACAATGTCTATGTGTGGATGCGGGCTTTTTCTGCCGGATGCGGTGTTGCTACGGTAATGTTGACTTATTTGACTCTTCGAACCAGTGGCTGTCATTTTGTGCTGGCGTTTTTGGGGTCATTGGTGGTTACTTTCGAGAATTCGCTCGCCACCCAGCTGAGATTCATTCTTTTGGATGCTCCTTTATTGCTAGGGATTTCTCTTGCTATCTATGGGGTGAAACGAACCCAAATTGAGGTGCCAATGTCGGGCAGATGGTTGAAGCTGTTGATATTGACAGGGTTGGGTACTTGGATAGCTATATCCACCAAGCTCACTGGTATATTCACTCTAGTGTGGGTGATTTTGGTGTCTTCGTGGCAGTTGTGGCGCTATTATGGCGACTTGGAGTTGAGAACGCTGGACTTGTTGCAAAGAACCGCCGTCAAAGTGTCTACGGTATTGTTTTTGCCTCTTACGCTTTATTTGGCCACCTACGCCATTCATTTTGCCATTTTGGACCAGCCTGGCTACGGACTTGGTCGGTTACCAGCGGAATTCCAGGCTACCCTTGATCCGGAAGTGTTGGAGGTTAAACTGCAGGTACTGTATGGTCTGACGGTCAGTCTCAAACATCACCAAATCGGGGGGTATCTTCATTCCCATGATGCGGTGTACGAAAACTCGGGGTCTTCGGAGCTTCAACAGGTTACCCTCTACGACTTCGCCAATGATTTGAACAACGAGTGGATCATCGAGGGGGTCCACCACACCCCTGAAGGAAAGCTTCAGCAATCTGTCAAGTCAATCCAGGACGGCAATTTGGTCAGACTCTATCATAAAGGCACTCAAAAATACTTGCACGTACTGTATGTCAAACCACCCACCAGTGAAAATGATTATTCGCGAGAAGTCAATTGTAACGCTACCCGAGGGTTACTTGGCGACAGCGCATACGAGTTCCGGGTACGGATCGTGCAGACGCGCACTGGGAACTCAAAGGCGCGTTATCAACTCAAGGCAGGCGAAACTGTGTTTCAATTGGTTCATAACAAGCACCTGTGTGTTCTTATGGGCCATAGTCAGCATCTTCCTCGGTGGGGTAATTACCAGAAGGGGGTCATTTGTATTACCGAACCCACCACCCCTGGTACCTTGTGGTATGTGGAAGATAACTTTCACCCCATGATATCTGGTAACGCATCATATGATGCGGTCAACCTCCCTACCTTGGGTTTTCTCGGCAAGGTGAAAATGCTTCATGAATTAATGTTTAGCATTAATTCTGGGTTTGTTGAAAACCATCCCAATAGTGTCACCCCAGATAAATGGCCATGGGGAGTTTCCGGTACCTCCATGTACCTTCAAAGAAATCTGCAGGTGTACTTTTTGCCCAATATTGTGGTTTATCTTTGTGTTGTGTTTTTAGTGACGCTTACCATTGCCAAGGGCATGTTTTACGTGCTTGCGCATCTCAATCCGTTTAAGACCCCGTCGTTTGAATTGTTTGTGAGACTTTTCAACGAAACAGCGTTGGAATTGGTGCTCGGATGGGTGATCCACTACTGGCCCCACTTTTCTATGCCTCGGGAGTTATTTGTCCATCACTATTTACCTGCGCTCTATTTTGGGATGCTTCTTATGGGTGAGTATGCTGACTACCACTTGCGTCAACGCCCCATTATCGGGACAGTGTTGGTGGTGGTGGCAATGGGGGGGATTGGGTACACGTTTTATGACCACCACCAATTGATCTATGGTACCTTTTGGGTTGGGGACCAGTGCCAGTCATCCCGTTGGTTGCAAACTTGGAGGTGGGCCTGTAGCAATTATGTCGAAGAGCTTTAATGAACAATTCTTCGTCGTAGCGAAAGTGCGTTAACAAATTCTAGCCATTGTAGAGGGTAAAATTTTAGCAATCTTGCACACTAACCATTTCTTAGCAGAATGGTACAGAATTCATCAGTAAATCAGGCACTTACATAAACAAGCCACCCAAAATATTACAGCTTTCTCGTTTCAGCAATCCCACCAGCAACATCAATAATTAAATCCTCCGTCCATTTCAATAATGCTTCCTTTTCCTCGATCTTTTTAACCCGTTCTTTTTCAACTTCCCGAAGCTCTCCCACCAACGAATCAATCATGGCAAGTTGGTCAGCAGGAGGAACGCCAATGCCAGGAAGCCCATCAATCAACATGGAAATTTGTCTGGATTTAATGATAATATCGTTGCTAAGCTCATTGATGGTAGTATTAAACTCTGGCTTGACTTCAGTCTCCGGTGAGTGCTCCCCCTGGTTGGGTAATGGTGCCTGCGCCGCAATATTGATTACTGAATTGACATCTTCATCAATATTGGCGGGATCTGCGTTGGTATTGACATAATTAATCGTGGCATTGAATTGTTCAATAAGTTGGTCCAAGCATACTTGGAGTTGAGTAAGACGGTCTGCCATAGTAACGCGACGGATGGAAAGAAAAATGTGAGAATGGGAAATACAACAAAATCATGGTTCTGGGATATTGAATACCACCATGCATCCAAAGATATTATTTTTCTGTCACTGTCTACATAAATTCCGTTCTGTCACACATGCACAGTTAATATTCTTAATGGCACCAATATATTACATGGTGGTATAAAAAAACCCACCAGTCTAGTAAAGAAATCATCCAAACGTACGATATTCTTCTTCTAATTTTGTGAACGGAATTTTTATTAAATGTATCTTACTATTTTATTATAACCCTGTGTCGCTGTCCACTTCTTCGTGAGAGATGCGTGCTTGTATTGCGCCTACCCCACCCTTTTGTTATAACTATACCCGAACTACGAGAAAATTGTTAAATTCCCCTAATGAATTCTAAAAGGTCTAATCCTGTTTATTTCTCAAGAAATGAGCCAACACTGGCATCGTTAGCGTCAAAAGAGCCAGAAAACCATCTTACCGGTGATCAAGCCATTCATACAAAGGTATCATCTCGGTGTATGGCTCTTCTTAGAGCTGCGCATACCGAGTACTTTAATCGGAGGACGCTTGTCGATGCCCTTGATGAATTGGGGCCAGTGGCGGTTCTTGATCAATTTTGCCACCATCCCCTTGTTCTGGATTATATGCTGTTACTGCACTACCGTGTTTTTCCACATATTGTCGAATCCACCATTGGTAATGCAGTGGTTCCAGCACTTGGCCACGGAGTGCTACTGGTAACCAATCACGGTGGAGCGGTGCTTACCACATCTGCTAGCTTGGTGAAACTACTTGATTATCCCTGTGGAGTGGTTTTCAGCCCGCTGTTACTCACCAATCTGGGATACGTCGAGTATTCGCTCTCGGGAAAAATCACTCAATTTGTCCACCCAAATTATGGAATATTGTGGGTGTTTGTGATTGATGGAGACCATCTTTTACCTTTGAATCAAAGTAGCTCCCAAGTAGAACTGCTTGCTCGGTGGTGGGAAAATTACTAATCCAAAGGTTGTTGTGATACCTGTTCTCGTGAGTCGACACTCAATGGATTTGAGTGGACCAGCACCCGCCGGAGAGGAAGTTCCCCTACGTTATATGTAAAGCCATCATCACTTCCTCGGTCAGAATCCCAATCCAGGGAGTTTCGCCGCATTCTCATGTCATCATAATAATAAACATGGTCATCTTCCAAAAACTTGCGGGTGGAAATCAGCCTTTTCATAAAACACAACATCAGCGAAATAATGGCAAGCGACATTATGGGAAAAAGTTGGATCCACCCCACGTATGATAAATTGGAAATGAAAAGAAGTATATCGGCTAGAAACGCGAGAAGCGTCAATAAAAACGACACAAGAGAAAAAACTAGGATCCAGTCCATAAAAGGGGTATAATCGCGAGTCTTGACCTTGTTCCTTTTACGTCGTTGGCCAGGATGATCCACTATGGGCTCCTCAGCCTCCGACGGCGCCATTCGAACTTCTGTTTCCTGGAAAACAATAAGAGCAACCAACAAGAGCAATTGGACTGCTGAAACGCCAAATGCCACCACGTGAACCACTAGGAGTTTCAGGATCACCGACGTCACACTCAGGGGAAGCTCGGCTACCTGGAACTCGGAATCAAAGAGCTCATAGAACGAATCATTTATTCGTGGGTAACCGATCGCCGGGGCCGAGCAGTTATTGGTGGAAAGATAACAGATTCCGAATACTCCAAAAGAAAAGTTTTGGTAATGGGATAGGTAAACGTGGGAGTTGGGTCCGGTTATCGGCACCAGGATAACAGGGAGGATTTGTAGAACGGTACATAGTAGGGTTAGTAGGGTAAGCCAGAGCACCCACTTTTCCATAGTCGCAGAGGTACTAGTGATGAGTGAGTGAGGATGGGTGATGTAATTAAAAAAGTGGGGTGAACAATTGGTAAGAAAAATAACTAGCCCAATCTTGAATGGTTTCCAATCTGGCGATTTGGTTATGTTGTTGGTTATCCGTCGTCAACGGTCTACACGCGTCAAAAGTTCGGTAAGTCATTAGTTAAGTTATTTCATAATCAATCAGGTGATCAAATGTAGCAACACCTGATGCCACTCATCCACCACTCACCTTATTCACTGTCATTTACGTTTACATAGCTTATCTCCACAAACATAGTTCCCGCATTTGGTGCGTATCACGTGCCATGAACAAATACTTCCTTCTAGCCTTCATCATATTGCTTCTTGCCCCGGTTTTTAAAAGATTCATGTCGTCTGCACCCCATCCCTATCACAAGGAGCTCATCGTCGCTCTGCTTGCTGTGAAGCGGGCATCTAGTCTTACCAAGGCCCTTTCCAACCATATCGCCACCACTCGCCAACTGGGCACCCAAATCAAGGACGATAAATCCCCCGTAACCATTGGTGATTACGCCGCCCAGGCCATTGTTAACCATGCGCTCAAGCTCAATTTCCCACACGACGAAATTGTTGGAGAAGAAGACCTGGCTGAATTGAAGCTGGACCCCAAATTGAGTCTGCAAGTGATCGATTTGATTAAAAAGCACCAAGCGGAAGATTCGTGGGGAGATGTATTAGGTCAATTGACCACTGAAGAAGAAGTGTTCAACGCCATTGATTTTGGTGATTCCAAGGGTGGCGCCACCGGTCGGTTCTGGGCTTTGGATCCTATTGATGGTACCAAGGGCTTCTTGCGCGGTGATCAGTTTGCCGTTTGTTTGGCGCTTATTGACCAAGGTAAGGTTGTTCTTGGGGTGATTGGCTCGCCTAATCTTCCTGCTCATATAATTTCCAACACCGAACTGCTGGGCACTGTCGGTGGGCTTTATTCTGCTATCAAGGGAGTTGGGTCGTACGTCACTGATTTGTTCACTAGCGAAGCGCCTCCTAGCTTGGTTAATCAGCGCAAGATAGAAATGAAAAACACCACCGACCCCTCCAAGTTGGTTGTTTGTGAAGGTGTGGAAAAGGGCCATTCTGACCATCTGGAGCAGGCTCAAATCAAAAAGTTGTTGGACATTCCTTCGAACAACACCATCAATTTGGACTCCCAAGTCAAGTATTGTGTGTTGGCCAAGGGCGAAGCCGATATCTACTTGCGCCTTCCTATTTCGGAAACTTACCGTGAAAAAATTTGGGACCATGCTGCTGGAAACATTTTGATAACTGAAGCTGGGGGAAGAGTAGGAGATGTTAACGGGGTGGCGTTGGACTTTTCAAAGGGCCGGCTCTTACAGTCGCAAGGGGTGATTGCAGCCAATTCCGCCATCTTTGACGATGTGATCAAAGCGGTTCAAGAGGTGAGAAACAAAAAGTAAATAGCGGTGTTTATTATTCATAGTTAACCCATCCGCCGCCAGGGCCCCCTCTGGAGTGTCTGGAAAAGTAATCGAAATCTATAGAAACGGCGTTGGCCAAAAGCACCGCTCGTTGGTCCAAAGTCAATGGGCCAGCCACATTAGGATATTGATCCCCTAAGCCGGCGAAACTGGCGGGATCCATCCGCACAATGTACACCCCCGTGTCGGTAAACATTTCCCTGCCAAGCCCCACCCAGTTCCGGTCAACACTGCCGATAACATCCCCCTTGGCATTATGCACTGGAAATTCAAACAGCAAAAACGGGGCGTCGATTTTACCAAATTGTTCAAAGTCATCCGTCACCTCGTCTTCAAGTTTGAATAGGTTGTAGCGACGGCGCCACAAATGCCAACTTTGAATCAGTTCCCCAATCTCTTCAAACATTGTCCGTCCTTGACTATCAATACCGGGCAAAAGAGCCTTGATGTGGGAATTGATCAATGCAAATGGACGTTTAATGGTGAGTACGTGGTCGCCATACATGTTAAAAACATCGACGGTGAACGGCCGGTGCAATCGCATAAATTGACGTCCAACCGCCTTCATAATCCCCATGTCCAGCTCTTGCATATAGCCAATTTGTTGGCCCACTGAGTTCATGATTTTATAAACGTTGGCCTGTTCAAAGCCAATGAACAAGTTCATAAATTCAATCTGCCGCTCTATCACCAACGTTGGTTCCTTTAAAATGTCATAAATAGGATCTTCGGGAGTGATGATCCCATTAGGATTGGGAGGCAGCTCAAACACAGTATGGTATTGCAGAGGTTCATTCTGGTAGTATTGGGTGTTGTCCAGTGGGTTGACTCTGTAATAGTGTTCAGATCCCGAGTTTTCCGATGCTGATTTTTCGGACTGGACTTGGTCTTGAAACCGCTTAACCTCTTCCGGTGAGATTTCTTTGGCAATGCGTGTTCTGTTGGGTCTGGGTAATAGAAGCTTGGAGGTGGTGGTCAATTGACGAGTTAGTAATCTTGTGGAGGCTGGAAGTCGAAGCATGGTGCGAAGTGAGGAAGCGTGGTCACGAAGCCAATTGGTGTTGTGATAAATAATTGTTATCAATAGCGATATTATCCCATTATACATGGGGCTTGGTAGAGGATATTAAAGAGCTAATGGTTTGGAATCTACGAAACACTGAACTTGGCCTATTTATAGTAGTCAAATCCACCCAATTATATCATTCAGTGAGTATGGTGGTTGAATTCTCTCATGCAGCATAAGGCGATGGTAAAAAACCACCATTAACCGAGAAACCACAAATACTTCAAAAAGAGTTCTCTACAGTTTTAATCCTTAACGTCTTCTTTCGAAACCCTCACCGCACTCACAGCCACTCCATCAGTGATTCCACCATGAGCGTCCATATTTTAGGAAGTACCTCCCTTGCCCCGTTCACTGCATTTGGACTATATCAAGCCACCTACAATATAACATTTTTCTACAACTAAAGCGATACTCACACCCTATGGAACAAACATCCCTCAAACGATCAAGTTAAATGCATTATATAAACCGTTTCCAGATACTACAATTAAAAATTTGGTGGTGGCCACCAACGCTCCATTTACCGAACACCTATTAAAACAATGGGTTACATGTATATCATCAAACGCTAATGTATTATTGTTACAGAACGGAGTGGGGATCTACGAACAAATGCTGGAGAGATATATTCTGTTTAAAAACGACTGACATTTAAAAAGCAACCGGCCCCGGTTTTTCCAGGGAGTTGAATTGCATGGCTTGGAACGAACTGGGACTGATTCAACCAATCAATATCGGGCGGGGAAAATCGATGTTGCTGAGCTTGGATCACGTCAGCTGGTAAGAACACCATTAATGATTGAGGCGCTACTTGATTCCAGTTTATTGAATGCCAGATATCGACTACGCTGATTTGCTCGTTGCCCAGGTTGAGAAATTGGTGGTCGATGCTGTGATCCAACCGCTAACGGCGATATACGATTGTCCAAATGGCGATTTATTGGAACAGAGTCGTTATATGATCTTATGCAAATGGTGGTATCGGAGCTGCTCCGGATTATCTATGCTGGCTGCCCTGAACTTCGAAACCTAGCCCTTGCTCAAACGGTGATTAACCAGGAGTCACTCATGAACACGGTGATTGAAGTGTAACCAATCGAATCTGTCGTTTATGCGTGTTGCTATGAGTCAGAAACGGAAAACTGAAATCGAGTATTTTGACGGACACTTGATTAAACTAGCCTACAGAGTAAGCATTTAATTCAGTACAATATGTTTCTTCAAAATTTGGTCAATTCAAAATTTTCAATGGCAAGAACTGTGGATAGAGAAACATTGGAGAAGGCGCTTGCATTGTGGTGAAATAGCATGTAATGAGGTACGAACGAAGAGGAAATGGATAATAAGCAATAGATGATATTCTAATCGTACGAGCAAAAGAATCAACAGGAAAAGAATCAACATGAAAGAATTCAGTGAGATCAACCAAGAGCTAAAGAGCTAACCCCGACTATCTAATCAATTATCATACATTTAACATATTACCCACTAATAAAACAAATATCGCCTACTCAACGACGGTAGATCCCTCTTCCCAAATGGGCGTGATCGTGGGCTTGAACACTAGGGTCAACATTGGGATCAATGTTGGGGTCCACTGCCAGCAGATGGAGCGGAGCCTCCATTCCAACCATCATTTCAGGAACATCTTCATCGTGATGGATGTGAGCCATGTGGTGGTGAAGCGGGGCCTGGCTAATCAACGGTTCGTTCAAGAAGCCGTTGTTGGGCCCGGTTTGCGCCCGACCATGAATGGGCTTTTCCACCAATTGCCGCAGCAGCTTCAGCCGCTTCTTCTTGGCATTGGTGGCTTCAGGAGCATGGTTGTGCAATGGATTGATCATCCGCAAAATCCACATTTCACTCAGCCCCATTTGGTCGGGGATAAACAGGTCGCCCAACTTGGAGTCGATGGACTCGGGGTCCTTCTTAACGTTCTTTTTCTTGTCCTTTTCCGGAGGGTACAAGTTTGCCACCAACCGATATCCACACTTGGACCGCTTGGTGTACGCCACCCGTTGCCGCTTAGTGGGGTCCTTGACTGTGGTACGAAAGGTGCCCGACCGCTCGCACTGGAAGTACACCGCCTTAGGCTTGGACAGGTTGATGACAATCTTACACCGTTCGTCTTGCAGCAACGACCGCTTGACATAGGCAATCAAGTCCGCCTTGCTGGAAAATGTTTTGATAATCTCGTTCTCAATATACCGCAGTTGTAAGATCCCATTTTCAAAGTCCTCCGCCACAGGCAGATGGTGGACCATCTGGTGGGAAAGCGGTTGGTGGTGGGGCTGAGGGTGCATCAGCGTGTGGTGCATTTGGTGGTGCTGTTGCATCATCTGATGTTGGTGTTGTTGTTGTTGATATTGCAATTGTTGCGATTGCAACTCGTGTTGTTGCTGGAGTTGTTGTTGCATCCGTTGCCGTTCAGCTCTATGCTGAAGCTCGGCGGCGGTGGCGGCAGCGGCGGCGGTGTAATTGCCATGGTGGTAGTTATCGTCTTGGGGGGTGTAGGACACGGCGGCAGCGGCGGTGGCTGTGGCGGACTCGTAGTCAGGGCGGGCCTGAGACGCGTCCACATGGTGGTGGTGATCGGAGCTGAGGGGGTCGTCCCCTTGGTTGTTGGAGGTAGCTGGACCTGACATGAATCCTGCACTTGCGTAGGTACTGTGTACGGGTGAACCTGTGTATTGGGGTTGTTGTTGATGGAAGACGAGCGTGCGAACGCCGAGTGCGCGCGAGAGGGGATGGGGGAGCGAGAATGAGGAGGCGAGGGGCGCGGGCTGGGAAGAAAGGGGTCGCGCGTTTGCTCGTCTAATTTGATGGAGTATAAAGGGGAGATTAATGGTAGGTTATTTGTGGTGAATATTTATTAATTTGGTAGAGGCACGTCTTTTCCTGATTGGTGAATGTGGTGGAATCAGAACAGATATGGCTGGCGGTGAAAAGTCACGAAAATGGCCATAACGATGGACAAAAAAACCCTTCACTTGTTGAGTCACGGTTTTAAATGCAATCACTGGCTCATGGATATTGCATAGTAGTCTATCCACAGCCGCCACCGCTACCGTCAGTTCACCTTACCTCTATTTGCGTTTGTTTCTATATACATGTATTTACATTAACGGTTCTTCTCAAGCTTCTTATTGTACAACTTACCACCAGTTTGCACTTCCTTGACATCGTGCCCCATCAATTCAACGAAATCGTCATTAATCCGTTCATTGGTGGTGGGAGCCTTGCCAGTTTCATTGGGCTTGTTTTCAAGACCAAACTCGGCGTATTTCTGTTGGAACTTGGACACCTTGCCGGTGGCATTAGGATCAGAAGTAACCAAATCTTGACGGGTGGGGTTCCACAACTGGGAGTTCCGCTGATCACTGATCATCCGGATCTCGTCCTTGGGGGCTTGTGAACGTCTCCGGATTACCAGCCCATCAGAGAGTTCAACAAGGGTATCAAATTGATGGTAGATGGTGGGTCTAGCCTTACCCATTTCAATCTTACGCATAACACGACGGTTCGACAACTTCACTTCACCCTTCATAGTAATACTCCGGGCCATTCTAGGCACCATAACCCGCTGGCTAATCGGAAACATCTCAACAGTACAACTAAAAAAATCGATGCGCGCGGTTGTCAGAAAATTGGTAGCACTGGTTGACAGAGAACTGGTGAAGTGGGGATATTTTGACAAAGGGATATTATGATAAAGTTTGGTAGCAATATTTACGTGCTTGGTGTTATGGGTAGTAGTTTTTTCTTTGTATGGTTTTAAAATCTCAGTGTACCTGACTTAAATTTCATTTCTAGAGGGTAGTCAGATGATGTTAGTATGAGTGTAAAAAATATGAATTTAAACCAATAACCCCCATGGCCGCTACTGATACTAACATGATCGACGTTTACTAATTCGCTCCTACCACGTTGTACGTTACACTTGAAATTGAACATTCCAAATTCTTCACCAGTACATGAAATACCCCTCTCGTTTTCCTATTCTTTGGTCATTAATACCTTAAAATATACCTTTCGGCTGACGGTAGAAAGAATATACTCTTCGACGAACGTAGTTAAAGTTGATTTCGGAATATGCTAAGACAGCATTTTATAATGGCAGATAAAAAGGCAAACCCCATTGCCACAACACACCTACAAAACCATCAAACTTTTACTAATCATACATTAATCATTCAAATTAAATCATCTCATAATAGAAAAATTGGGTACAGATGGTTATTTAAACTCACGAATTCTTTTCCCATCCTCCTGCACATGGACAGATGCAATTCCGATGAACCCGACAAACCCTTGGATCATTCTCCAACACAACCACTCCCAAACTAGAAAATAATAAACCACTTCAAAATCACCTTCTCTAGCTTAGGCGTCGTACCCGTCCACTGCCGCCACTGAAAATTTAGTGCGCGCCCGATCCTGGCCTTCGTCATCACCATGTCCTTCCAACAGACCCCCACGATTGTGGTGCTTAAAGAAGGCACCGACGCCTCCCAGGGGCGGGGGCAGATCATTACTAATATCAATGCATGCCTCGCTATTCAGGATACCCTTAAGCCGACGCTTGGCCCTTTCGGGCGGGATATTCTCATTGTGCTGTCGTCCGGTAAGACCACCATCTCCAACGATGGCGCCACCATTCTTAAACTTTTGGACATTGTCCATCCTGCTGCCAAGATGCTTGTTGATATTTCCCGTGCTCAAGATGCCGAAGTTGGTGATGGTACCACTTCGGTGACCATTTTGGCGGGCGAGTTTCTCAAGGAAGCCAAGGGGTTTGTCGAAGATGGTATCCTGTCGCATGTCATTTCCAAGGGGTTCAATAAGGCATGTGATTTGGCCGTGGCCAAGATCAAGGAGTTGGCGGTTGACATCAAGCGGGAAGACCCCGCCGAGTTTAGACAATTGCTTGAAAAGTGTGCGCAAACGGCGATGCTGTCCAAGATCATTCTGCACAATTCGGACTTTTTCACAAAAATGGTTGTCGATGCCGTTTTGTCGCTTGATCAATCGACATTAGACGAAAAGATGATTGGTGTCAAAAAGGTGCCTGGTGGTGGGGTTGAAGACCTGAAATACATCGACGGGGTGGCGTTCCAAAAAACGTTTTCCTATGCCGGGTTTGAACAACAACCCAAGCAATTCACCCACCCCAAGATTGTCTGTCTCAATGTCGAATTAGAACTCAAGGCCGAACGGGATAATGCGGAAGTGCGGGTTCAACAAGTCAAGGACTACCAGGCGATTGTAGATGCTGAATGGAAGATTATTTTCGACAAGCTTGAAGCGCTTAAGAAGCTGGGGGCCAACATTGTTCTTTCCAAGCTTCCCATTGGCGACTTGGCCACCCAATACTTTGCTGACAACGATATCTTTTGTGCGGGTCGGGTACTGACTGAAGATATGGATCGCACCATCAAGGCTGTGGGTGGTCTGATCCAGTCGACTTGCTCCAACATTGAAGAAAAGGACTTGGGGACGTGCGACCTGTTTGAAGAAGTCCAGATTGGTTCAGAACGGTACAACCTTTTCAGAGGGTGCCCCAATGCCAAAACCTGTACTTTGATTTTGCGGGGGGGTGCTGAACAAGTGATTGCCGAAGTGGAAAGATCGTTGCATGATGCCATCATGATTGTCAAGCGGGCGTTGCAATACCATTCCATTGTGGCTGGTGGTGGTGCCATTGAAATGGAACTTTCGAAATATTTGCGGGAATACGCCAAGACTATTCCTGGTAAACAACAGCTTATTGTGTCCGCGTTTGCCCGGGCGTTGGAAGTGATTCCTCGTCAATTGTGTGATAACGCCGGGTTCGATGGCATTGAGCTTTTAAACAAATTGCGGTCTGCTCATGCTAAGGGTGAAACTTGGGCTGGGATTGACTTTAAGAAGGAATCGGTGGGCAACAATATGGACAGCTTTATTTGGGAGCCATCTTTGGTCAAGGTGAATGCTTTGCAATCGGCCACTGAAGCGTCGACTTTGTTGTTGTCTGTTGATGAGACTCTTCGTAATGATGATCAAGAAGGGAAGCCACAAGGGGGTAGAGGTCGGGGTGCGTACTAAGTATATTAATTCCATAATGAATGCTACATTAGGATGGTGAACGTTTAATAATATTGATGTTTGTGTTGACAGAGTGATACTAGCAATCATTGAAGTGTACTATGTCCTAGCAACGGGATCGAAACATATATAGACATTAAGGTATTATGGCATCGGGAAACCAACAATTTTCAATCCACTCTTCAATGACCTCGATGGTAGGATATTTAACCATGCTCTCAACCAATATTAGGATGCGCGGAAGTGGAATGGACTTCACACCAAAACAAGGACCAACACACTGACGAATATACGAATTTCTTATCCTAACATTGAATAGATTAGAACGAAGCCAAAAGATTAGATGTATCTTCTGTGAATAAATCGGAAAACTTATCGGGATAGCTTGAATAAAAAGGAGGCGTGCTGTTAGTGGATTTGGTTTGTTTTCGATATAGCGAAATACCCGGATCTGATGGACCAGTGGCGGCATTGGTACGGATTGATAGACAATGGTTCCATTAAATACTCTTTACGTTTCATGTCTTAGATGGCCCAATTAGGAAGGTATCTATATTTAATAATGTCACTTACAAGATTACCCCTGCCTTACCGATACTATATTTCCCATTTATCACCTTATCGTTTTCCTTTTACATTGTTTTCTCAAATAGCGTATTCCAAATTTCACTATGCAACAGCCATCATTTCACATTCAACCAAAGAATCGGCTGTGCTCGACACATGCAGGACACGTTCTCGATAACATTCCTTTGAAAAAACCAAACCCAGTGTTTCAATTTGAATAAAACTACTTAAATATATTGTTCTATATTAATCCCATTGATCCCAACCTCCATCGCGTTCGTTATTGTAACCGAGCAACTTGCTGCAACGCGTCCCATAGTTTTTTCGTATTTCTGAAATCTCAAACTCCACCACTTGCTGAGGTAACCATGGATGCAGCTATGGCTCAGACCCGTCAGGGTAAAATGCGTGGGGGCCGCTTCGATGACCCTCTATCGGTGCCTAAGACATCGGGGGAATCTCGCAAGGGGCTGATGACCTCCCAGCTGGGAATCAACCGCATTTTCCGTCGTGGAGGCAAGGATAACGGGGGAGATTTTAATGAAGATGCTGGCGGGGATATTGATTTTAGTGCGTTGGGTACCCAGCATATCCTGTTGGAAGATATCACCCATATGAGAGATCGGGGCCCTTATTCGCTGGGGTTTAATGCATCGCGCCCGGTAGAGGACCTGACTCCAATCATCCCCACAATTGGCACTGGTGCCATGGGGTTGACACCTTTGGCAGGAGGGGGTAACGCGTCAAAAATGCTGAATTTGCAATATCGGAAACAGATGAATTCCCAGATGAAAATGGCTTATGCCAATGGGGCGAGAGCCATGAGTCTTGCCAATACCCCTGGCCAAAACCAGGGGGCAAATGACCCTCGGACTATGAGTTTTAACTCGTATGGGAATTCGCGGACAATGTCGATGATGAGTGGGGTACCTGTTCCTCCTGGGGGGCCTAGACAAATGTCCATGAATAACCGAGCCCCACCTGGCCCTGGTGGCTACCCTAGAGCAAACTCTATTCAGAATGGGCCAAGGGCGAATTCTTTTCTAAATGGATCCATGCCAAACGGGCCAAGAGCGAATTCTTTTCAAAATGGATCTATGCCAAACGGGCCGATGCCAAATGGTTCCATGAATGGGTCTATGCCAAATGGACCGAGAGCAATGCTGATGGGTCGTCGGCCGGGAATGGGTCCTGGTGGTTCTCCGTTACTGCCATTGAACGGTCAGAACCAAGGGTACTTTCCTCAATCAAACAACCCTCAAGTTTATCAGGGGTCCCCTCAGAATTTTCACGGCACCCCTCAGAATTACCAGGGGTCTCCTCAGAACTTCCAAGGCACCCCTCAGAACTTCCAAGGCACCCCTCAAAACTACCAGCAACCAAATCAATTCCAACCACCAGCATTTGCACCTCCTTCAAGAATACAATCAACAGAACTGCTCAACAATGTCATTGAAGAAGAAGAACCGGGTGCTGATGACGAGTACAAACGGATGTCGCGTCTCGGTGCCGTTCCCCAACGCCAACATTCTGAAATAGACCTCAATGGAGAAAACACCAATGACGACGACGAAGACGATGGCCTGGTGTACCTGAATCTGGTGACTCTGGGGAAATTTTCATTGAAAAAAGAAGAGCCAGTCGAGCCAGAAGTACAAACGATGCGCCATTCCTTAAAACCAACCAATTCCATGAGACTCAAAAAGTTGGACTTATTTGGCAACGGCAGCCTCGACGACAAACCGTTACCTCCACCAAAGCCAGACGCTGGAGATGGTTCTAGCTTGTCGCTGCTGCTCCATTTTGAAAGTCAAGAAAGCCAAGAGTCGGAAGATGTGAATTCATCTTCTCAAGAACCCGATTTGGAATATCACAATCAGCAACAACCTTACGAGTCCAGCCACGTTCTGGTTTCGACCCTGCCTAAATTTGGTGCCACTCAGCCCAACGATGACTACCAAATGCGGTATCTGATGTACGACAGCTTCGAAGCCTCTGACAATAGCGCCAAGTTCAGGAACTTAGGAGCATCTGCTCAGCCAAACGATCTGAGGCTTGGGACTAACGAAGTTTTTGTCACCGCTCAAGACTTGGTGCCAGGATCTAACATGTCGCCCAAGAAATTGGACACCTTGGGTGAAGATATTGATGAGGACCGGTCCCATCATAATTTTATTCATGACGGCGCAGTGGGTGCTTCAAACAGCCTCGAGCGCGCGTCTCAGGATGGCCAACCCAA
The DNA here is from genome assembly GCA_030563345.1 of Diutina scorzettiae. Taxonomy (NCBI): domain Eukaryota; kingdom Fungi; phylum Ascomycota; class Pichiomycetes; order Serinales; family Debaryomycetaceae; genus Diutina; species Diutina scorzettiae. The sequence goes on from JAKUCB010000004.1 coordinate 523,405, forward strand.
CAAACTGTTGGTTTCAAACACTGCATTTTCGAAGCTTCGGACTGATTCTCAAGCTGACAGTAATCCCGCCGTCCCGAGTGGGTCATATACTCCACTGACCATGGAAAATGACTCCAGCAGTCGGGATTTACTGACCACCTTGGGCGAGACCGAGTCGACTAGTGGTCACGATGACCGCCGGTCTTCTCGTTCTTCTCGAAACTTTAGCATCTCCCAATCGCTGAAGAACTTTTTCAAGCGCCTTTCAAAGTCGCTGAGAAGGTCGGTAGGGAGTGAATTTAGTGATGCGGCACCATTAGCTGGGGAAGCGTCGCCGATAATCACCACCCCGGGGCCATCGCGGGATGTTGAAGAGCCTTACCAGCAGCCAGTACGGCCGATTCATTTCACAAAAGAGGAAATGGCGATAATGACTTGTAATAGCGATTTGCTTGGAGAACTTGAAATGGTAACCACGGAATTGGCTCGTTCAATCAAAAGAGAATTGGCAGTGGACCAGCGGGCATCTTTTCAAGAAGACAGTGCCACTTCGGCAGCTACCATTGCCGACTTGCAAGAAAAGCTCAATCGGGAACGAAGAATGCGGTTTTTGGCTGAAGAACACGCGTTGCTTCATGAACATGGACAAACCCCCAGTGCCCTCAAACTTAATTATGAAAAACTGGAGGTTTATCGCCAGTTGAATGTTGCTGAGGATACGATTAACCAATTGAGGGATCGGTTAGCCGAAGTGGAAGGGGATGGTTCTGGCAATTCGGAAGGCACTGCTCATCAACAATTGGTGGACAAATACCATGAGCTTCTTCAAGAAAATACTGATTTGAAGTTTAGAGTGATACCGGAACTAGAACGCAAGTTTAAGGAATCCGAACAGCGGAAGATCAGCTCGCTTACTAAGCAATTGCTGTTGGTGACTGCCGATAATTATAGTGATGCTGGTGATGAAATTGCTACTCTTAAAAAACAGCGGGATGAATTGAGAGAAGTGGTGACATCGTTGACTTCGCGGCACAAACAAGAAATAAAGGGAGCCAACGACCGGGTGCGGCAATTGGAGAAGAAGGTTGACGAGTATAAGGTGGTAACTAATAAGTTAAGTGGTGGTGAACCAGGCAAGCCCCGTTCGGTTTCTGCCTCGGGTAAGCCAAAGCTTCCAGGCTTGGCTATCGTGTCACCAAATAGATTATTCGAATAATTTGAATACGTTATGGCATTCATACGTAATTTAGAAGAAATAATTACCCCAGTCCCAGATTCTCCCTCGAGTGTGCAATTTAGCATCTGTATTCTGAAATATTCACCTTGCCATCAGGTACATAGCCAGTATCACCAATTGATGTAACTTCAATTTTATTTTCATTCTTATTAAATCATACTCAGTGCTGAATTAGATTTCTATTGCTATATGTCTGTTATAGTGTGGAGATGTGTCAGACCCGTGACAACAAATAATGATGTGCACAGCTCATGTGTTGTCATGGGAAATTTATGTGTGAAAGTTCAAATTACTCAAGCGATTCATATTATCTTACTTTCAGAAATAACATAAAACTCCATAAAAACTCGGTATTATTACCATAAATATTACAAGTCGGTATAAATGTTGGCCCCAAAGTCTAAATTTGCTTGTTTGATTATTGCTAATAAAAAGTTTGTATTTCAATTCACCATTTGCAAAATATTAAGATCCCCAAGCACAGAAATGAGATTAAATGAAAACTTATAGAGTATTGATTGCATAGCCTACATCCTTGTTCCTATTCATCTTCCATCGCTTGTACAATACCAAATTCTTGTAGCTAATAGTTTTCAGTATCCGAAAATAAAGTTTGTTATATAAAATCAACTAATTTTTTAATCATTTCCTGTTCCCATGTCAGTTACTTTATATTCAGCTTATTTGAGGGGCATTCCCTTGTAATTCGTTTGCCTAATGAATTCATATTTGTAGGAATACATAGTTTATGTGGTTTCAACGTGTTGAGTGAGAAAAAATTCCAAATACGAACTAAGTATTCAATGAGTACCTATTTGAATCTATGCAACAATAAAACTACCAGCTAATATTATTGTGGACTATTGTGGGGCTAAAATTTAATTTGTTTTGTTTGATATTTGTTTGATGTGAGACGATGTTTCAGGTGGTATCTCTTTCCCAAACTGGACACCTACAGACGTCGTGACGTATTGAGGGTGGTGGTGGTAATAATTTACAAAATTGTTTATAAATATCCCAATTCCAGGACTACCACTCTTTAGATATTTACTTTAATGTTTGGTTACTTTCAAAGAGTTACATTCACGCTATACGTACCAAACTTTTTGGTAACAGGATACACCATCGTTGTTGATTGTCTACTTTCAATGACAAGAGATGATTTTGTGGACTATTCCGTCTTGTCTATATTCTATGGACCCAAGGTTTATGCATTGGTTTGCTATCTTTTTCCAATCTTATATGAGAAAGTGCATCGAATTTGCCAATGTTTGGGCCCACCTTTGATTCATTATTTGTGTCGGGTTATTTCTGAGTTTAATAGGTCTTTAAATATTTAAGTATTTAATGAGGTTGTCTTTTCGGATTGTCATAACCGATCTTTTTTGGGTGTGTTATTAAAAAGTTGCACAAATCGGTATTTAATTAGTAGAAGGCAATGAATAACATTCAGAGTGCCTTACACTCCAAAATAATTGCACACTATTAAGAGGGCCTGGAATTATGTAGACTAATCATAAAAATACTTTCTTTGATGTAAATTAGCGAAAAAATGTCCTCCTGAAAAGAAACTCTTAAGGAGGCATAGAAGCCATTTGAAATTTTAGGATCAAATTAAACTCATATTGTTATATATATGCTTCCTGGTGCCGGTGAATTTCAAGTCATTTCCTTTTGTTTGATCGCTTTCGCTTATTAGCGAACTGAATTTGTTAGAATTTCTTGCTTAAATGATTTCTTGATACTTACCCAAGTTTTAACTTGTCTTGGTTTCAAACTGTAGGCTCTTGCTAATTGGCTTACTTCAGATTTGTTTGGCTTCTTGACTGACCTGAAAACATTTTCAAAAATTGCTTTATTTTTTCGAACGGTATTCCATGAATTGGCCATTTGGTTGTGCTCTTCCCCACACCCCGATTTCACTTGAATTGTGACACTTCGGAGGAGAGCACAAAATGTCCCCGGTATCACCTCAGGATCTGTTCTCGTCTTTATAGGTGACCCAGTTTTCATTTTAGGGGTATGGTTTTCTTGTGGCTATTTTTGTTAGTGTGTTTCTCGAGGGTTTTAATTACATACAAAATCTCGGTTCAAGATATCATAATCAGTCTCCAAGCCAGAGGCATCAAGGATAACATATGATTCCCTTAATTCATCTAAGCAACCTTTAATGCCTATCAATTCCGATTCCATTTTATGGTACAAGTTATAGTCGTTGGATATTTATATGACTCGAGTCCATCTGCATCAGTTGTAGCATCATCTTGCATGCAGCAATTGTTTCATGTATGAGCTCCTGACGATACATCATAGGCACCATCAGATGTCTACATTCCTCCCTTTCTTGCCTGACCAGATTTTATTGATTTCCAATTATAATCTTTAATTATTTACTTTTTGTACTTGTAATCCTGACAATACTCATAATTGCCAATCGATATTTTCATGAAGTTTTTGAGACGAGCATGACAAGACATTTTGGAATCATCGACAGAACGAGAATTACTTTCCAACTGATAACCCTCTGTTTTGTCAATAATTTGGCAGTCGCTTGAAGTCAATTCCACTTTTGAACCGAAGTCAATTGTAGAAGATTTGTTATCGGTGAACTCAATGATAGGATTTTCGTCATCAACTAAAGATCTCAACTGTATATCGGGAACATAACTTTCAAAGTTATTTTGAGATGTCGGAATCATAAATGACTCCAAATAAGGATCGATAGTAGTGTTGGGATCCGCGATCGAATCGACAACTTGGTTGTAAGCTGCATCCACAACTGGATCAGCAACTGGATCAACAACCATATTAAAAACTTTATCAACAGCCAAATCAAAATCTTGGTCGAGTGCCGTATCAAATATCAGATCGACTACAGTATCAAAATGGAAATCGAAAGACGGATCCAATAGAACACTGAGATCAGATGATATGTCTTGTACTACCTGTGATTTTTTTATTGATTTGGCGGGCTTGGTTACACGAAATCGCAGACACATATCTTGAATTTTTGGTTTTTGACTTGCAAGTTCTCTTCGAAAGGATGGCTCTTCGTACCTCATATACTGCTCATGCCAAGCAGAATTTAGTCGAAACAAATATTCAAAATAATTTTGGCCGCAAGTATTTACACCATCACCTGTAACCAACTTTTGTAGCTCCTTATAACCAAAGCTACTAAATATAGGATAAAGTAAACCTCGGATTAACGATCTCATTAAAATAAAACGATTGGGAACCCGAAACCGTTTCTCAAGTATTTCAATTTTCGTTTTGGATTGCTGTTCGAAAGGCAGGGTGTAATTAATGAATATTTCGGTGGGATTGTAAATTGAATACGCATTTGTCAGTATAACTGGATAACTATTGTAGCATACCAATTCTTTGCAGGAAAGTGGTGATGCTATTTTTTTTTCTCGGGGAAGGACGAAGAAGGAGACTGAGATTGGTACTGAATCCCAATCCAGGACGTCAGAATACATTTACTTAATAAACCGTAAATTCCTATTCTATTTAACCCCTCGTCAGTCGTGGCATTGCTAATAATAAATGCCCTGCGTCACCATCTGGAATTGGTCATAAACTCGCGTATACATGGAGCCGAGAGATTTCGTAATGAGCGCGTCGACAAACGCATCCGCATCGGCATTAGAAAGCTCCATCTGCAACCGCTGTCTCAACAACACCAGCGTATTGTCCCCATTATTAAAACATGGCAACGTCAGGTCCTGTTGCATTAATTCCACAAGGTGGACGATTTGATCACCATGACGACGCAAGGAATTAAAACACCGCTTACATACCCGACGGAACTCGGCATAATCAGCTGATTCCACCCCACCAAGCACATCCACGTATTCTTGGGTCAACTTAAACGCAGCCGCCTCAAAGCCAACCAGCCCCGGCAGGTTCAGCAATAAAAACCCAAAATCAATATGAATAATATGCCCCTCGGCATCAATCATTACATTCCCGTTGTGGCGGTCCTTGATTTGAAGCACATAACAGATGATCAGATACAGCGCCAATGACTTAGCAAAGTTAGTGCGGGCATTGCGGTATGCCACCAGATCCACGGCACCAAACTCCTGGGCAAAATAATCCACCAAGGTGGCAATACGCCCCTTGGGGTTTTCTCCCAGCGTGATCAGTAGCTCTGTCATCAGTTTTTTAATCAGGTGAATCAGCATGGCGTTGGTGATGGTTTCCACCAACCCGGTGGTTGCCAGGGTGATGACAATCTTCATGCGTTTTGTCCACGCCCCCACCCGCTCCTGCCTCCAGATTTGCGAAATGAGTGTAATCATTTGACAGGCAAATGCTTCCTGGGGCAAGTCATCGCCATTCTTGGCAATGACCGAGCACAATTCCCAATTGGGCAAGTGGCCATACGGCGACTGCAGCTTGATCCTGGCCCTTTTGGTAGCCCAGTCCTCCCCCACCTTGGCATCGTTTTCCAACTTGCGTTCACCGGCGTGAACATCCCCCTTTAATGCAGTTAATTTGGCATAGTCAATGCCGTCAAATTGGTCTTGAAGTGCAATCATCAGGTTGACGATGCGGCCCCGGATGGCGGCCAGGTGTTCCAGCGTCAGTTGGCCCAGCGACGCCAACTGTTGGAGCATCACCAGGGCAATACGCATCTGGTCGGCCAAGTTTTTCAGTTCGGCCAGCGCCGCCACGATGGCGGCAGAAGCAGTGGCCAATTGCGGCGACGACGGTGACTCTGCCAGCGGAGACATCATTGTAGGGGGGGGTTGGGGGATGCGGGGGGTGCGGGGCAAATCGGCCAAATCGGTTTCGTCCATCATCGCCACCATTTCCTCCACCGCCAACGGCGCCAGCGTCTGTTCCGGAACCACCTTGATCGAAGCGTCGCCGATAATGCTTTGGTTGTACTCGGAAAACGGGTTAAAGTCGATCTCGTCACTCAAATATTCCACAAGTAGTAAAAACGGCACCCGTTCTGCCAGATTAAGCACGCACGCCTCGTTCACCGTCAACCGCATGATTTTATGGTATTTTTTGTTGCGGTTAGAGGTGATGGGTAGTAATTGGGGAATGTCCACTTCGGCGGGGAGCATGGTGTTGTTGATGATCAGAAGCTCTGCTCGTAGCGCCGATAATCTCGCCTCCTTGGGCACCAGAGATAATCGCATCGAGATATTCTGCAATGCCATGGCAAAGTCGGTAGCTTGCCTCAGATAGTTTGCCTTGAGTTTGCGGACCAACTCGTCGTAGGAGGGCTGGGGTCGCGGGTAGGTCTGGCTCATCAGTCTCGTCAATGGCTGCGCCAACAGTTCGGGCGACAAGTCCGGCAACAGGTGCAGGGGGTGGGCCAAGCGGTCGAATTGGGCCCGCTTCTTTTTCAGTTTGATCACAGTATTAATCTTGAGGTTTTCCTCGAGCGAAGAGAACGTCGCCCGGTGCAAGCGGGCTCCTTCGTGTTCGGTGAATTCCCGCAGCTCTCGGCCGTCATCGTCGTCGGTAGTAACTTCAGAATCGGTTATTTCCTCTGTTTGAAGTACCCGGGCCACCAGGGGCGGCACCCTTTCTCCGTCTTCTTCCGTTCGTCCTCGGTTCTTCAACGTCAAATTCTTGGTCAACGTCTTTTGGAAATTGGCAAGTTTAAACACAAACAGCTTCTGTTGGCGCAGCTGGGACTTAATGATAGGGTTGATGTACTCGCCCACGCCAGGTAGCCCCATCAGCGCCGCCAACGCCCCCACCAACATCACCGCCGGCTGTAAGTTTTCTTTGAATTCTGTCTGGGGTAACCCCTCGGCCGTAAACATGACGTTCTGTAACGAATTGATCACCTTCTTTACCGTTTGAAACGAATACAGCTCGGGATCATTGCGCAACTCCCACACAAACGCCTGCAAGTTCCAGAACACCAATAATGCAAAATGGGGATATTGGCAACAGTAGTCCAAAAGAAAGTCCTCGAGGGCCATCAGCTCGGTCTCGTACATCACCAACAATTGGGTCAACTGAGGAATATAAAACTCGAGGTCGTCGTATGTAAATTGCCGCAATCGAGCCACCGCGGCATGGTGGACGCCAATGTTGTCACCATACCGACGGAGGTAGTCGATACACTGGAACAGCGTCAACTGCCGATTGTCTAGCTCGGCGAGAACTTTTTTATAGTCCATGCCAAGTGGATATTTCATCGCATACGTGTCGCGGTGAATAGTCGCGCTGATTATATAATCAGTTCTATTATTACAATCACCACCACCGATTGTTGTGTGGTAGCCGGTGGTGGTGGGGGTAGTTTACAGGGAGGGCCAGGGGAGATCAGGAGCGTTCATTCCGGCGATAATCTTCGGCAGTCAAAAAATATTTGACGCAAAAATACGACACATAATTAGCCGTCTGCTTATGTCATCAGCACTCTCATCTAGCTCTTACATTATCTATATCTAAGCTGGTTTCTTAAACGCAGGGATTTCATACTTGTCGTCAAAGTTCTGCCCCGGTACAACGGGGGCAATTGAAAGCACGTTCTCGGTCAACACCTTGGAGTCGTGCCCAAGGTCTATCTTCTTGTAAATGACGTATTCCAAATCCTGTTGGTCAACCTCGTCATTGTGCACGGGGCGGAAGTACTTGGGGTACCACTCCACCCCTTCTTCGGCCCGCCTTTTCGCAGCTTGCCGTTGTTCGTCTTCAACCTTGAACTTTTCTTCGGTGGCGGTGTTGTGGTCGCGCTCGCTCAACGCGTCGATGGTGGGTTTCCACAACTTACGAGACTCGTATTGCCACTGCTCGTCGAGCGGCCGCACCTTGGGCTTGACCAACTTCGAGTTGTTGCAGTCGAACAACACCAGCTTCTTGCCCAGTTTCAAGTCCTTGATGTCCATGACCCCGTTCCACTTGCCGGACACGGTGTAGAGATCTTCGCCGGTATCACTATTTTTGATTGTCCCCTGGATGGCGTCGTAGGTGCCTGATATGAACCCCTTTGTTTTAAATTCGATATCCGCTTCGAGTCCGGTCTTTTCGCACTTGACCACCATGTGATCGCCCAACTCCGTCCGCATCTTGCCAAACAATATTCCCCGCGCGTACACGTTCGGCTGGTTCATCACGTACAACTCGTCCTCGTGGTCGCCCAACGTGACATGGCCCCACCCGTCCATCAACGCCGCCAGCGAGTTGCCCAAAAACCGGGACTTAGGAATCACCACCCCGTCCACCCGGATTTTCAGCTCCGGGAGAAGGTAAAAGTATGACAGCTTGGGTGGGTGGTGGCTGGTTTGTTCGGAAATGTAGTAGGCGTGCTCCCCCTTGGGCAAGTCATCCCAGTAGCAAGTAAACACCTCCCCCAACACCGGGTTAAGCGGCTTCTTCACCGCCTTGGGTGCAATGTGCCAAGAAGCAAGGTACCACTTGAGAATCTTGACAAACCGCTGTACTTCGTCCTTTTCGTCATTGGCATCCAACAACAAGTCCGGGAGCTCAAAAAAGTTGGTAATCCGCTCCAACATCAGCTTCTTTTCGAGGATAAACGTGGGGAGAGTGATCTTCAGCAAGTCACACCCCGGTCTCAATTGAGCAATAATACTCATAAGAATCAGTTGACCTTGGTCGTCAACTTCGTCAATGTCGTCGGTATCGTCAGTAGAAGAGGCTACGGGGGGCGCAGCCGCATGTTGGTCGCCATGGTGGTCAATCTTTAACTTATCCAACTTCAGTGTCAACCCCATGTTGATAACGAGTGGCAACAATTGTCGTGCGAACACGTTGCGGAGTCGCCAAATAAGGCGGATGATGCGGCTGAGAGTGTGTATTAGAGGAAGTAAATGGGGGGAATGGGTGATGATTGTTTAGTAAACCGAATTTTATAATGGCATAGTGTTTAGTGTTGATTCTCCTTGAAAGATGGCTGGTTCAACCCATCTCGGTTAACGGAGGCTTGTTTTGCCGAACCGTAGTCCCCGCCAATGGCCTTGACAGTGATTGGTAACGGCATGTAGATGACACTTTATGTAGGTGATTTGTACGATATATTATGATATATTCCCCAACCCTTGGCCGCTGTTCTACCCTGGTAATATGACCTCATCTGCAAGTATCGGAGAAACCGGATTAGAAAGAAGGTAAGAAATAAGAGATAGCGAGGGGGTTGGCGACGTTTGGGGAAATGGTAATTTCAACGCGGTGACTATAGATACTTGTAGAGACGGGTGGGGGGATAATAACTTGTTCCTTACTCAATTATTGTCACTATCGTGCTGCTGTTATACGAGCCTTGGACAACAGCATCAGATGGCACCCATTTTAAAAGGCCATGCATCTGGTGTAGTGTCAACGCCGATATTCGTGTTTTTAGGGTTTTTTTTAGGGTTAACAGTTGGGTGAAATTTCAATCACCTGTCAAACCTTAACCAGAAATTGCTGAAATTTATCAGGTTTGGACTTTGTGCCTCAATCACTAATCAATTGATTATTAGAGATTAGCATGAGAATCCTTCTCCGCTAATAGGCACGCCTATCCTAATAATATATCAATTGAAGGTTGTGTTATAGCAATCCTCGGTTACAATTCCTTTTAAAGCCTTGACAATAATAATCATTGGCTATCCCAAGATGACGTGAAAATATTTTAAGCGAAAACTAGAGACTGCCATTCTCTCCGATGCCATATTCTACTGCCCCCTTCCTTATTTCATTCCCCACCTCTTTTTCACCCCTTTCCCCTGGCGAACCACCTTCGTTCTCATCCTCACGAATATTCGCATCTAATCCTCATGAGCGACTCCAGCCTCGGGGTCACCCCACCAATCCTGGTGGCCAATCCCACCCCGGCGGAAAATAACATGAACGATGGTTTAGTCAAGGAACTCAAGCTTCGCAATTCGTTTGAACCAGAAGCGGCCACCAAGAAGCGGGCAGAAGTGTTGGCTCAGTTTCAAAAAATGGCAGAAGAGTTCGTGTACCGGGTGTCCAAGCGCAAAAACATGAGTGAGGGCATGGCGCGGGACGCCGGGGGTAAGCTATTTACGTTTGGTTCATTCCGGTTGGGGGTTTACGGCCCGGGCAGTGACATCGATGCTCTTGTGGTGGTGCCTCGACATGTCAGCCGGGGCGACTTCTTCGATGAATTCCCCAAGTTGTTACAGGACCGCCCGGAATTGGAAGAAATGTCCCCCGTGCCGGATGCGTTTGTCCCGATCATCAAGATCGAGTATGCCGGCATTTCCATCGATTTGATTTGTGCACGGCTCGATGTTCCTCGGGTGCCTCATCTGCTCACCTTGGAAGATAAAAACTTGTTGCGTAATCTTGATGACAAGGATTTGCGGCTGTTGAATGGTACTAGAGTCACCGACGAAATATTACGGCTTGTGCCCAAACAGACGGTGTTCAAGCATGCATTGCGGTGTATTAAAATGTGGGCCCAACTGAGGGCTATCTACGGGAACGTGTTTGGGTTTCCCGGGGGGGTGGCGTGGGCAATGTTGGTGGCGCGGATCTGCCAGCTTTATCCCAACGCAGTAGGGGCGGTGATTGTAGACCGGGTGTTCCATATTTATTTCCAATGGGCATGGCCTCAGCCGGTGGTGCTAAAAAAGATCGAGGATGGCCCGTTACAAGTTCGGGTCTGGAACCCTACGTTATACGCGGGGGATCGTCATCACTTGATGCCGGTGATCACCCCGCTGTACCCGCTGATGTGCGCCACCCATAACATTGGCCAGCTGACATTCAAGGTGATTATGGAGGAGTTGAAGCGGGGGAAGGAAATCATGGATGGAATCGCCCTGGGCAAGAAGACCTGGGGCGACTTGTTCCAGCGGCATCAGTTTTTCCACAAGTACCGGTTCTACCTTTGTGTGGTGGCGCTGACCTATGGTCTGTACGACACCCATGTGCTCTTTTCGGGGATGGTGGAATCCAAGGTGAGATTGTTGGTGCAAAAGTTGGAAACGGTGGCTGGGGTGGAATTGGCCCACCCTTACGTAAAACCATTTGACCATGGCTTTTTCTGCGAAACCAAGGAAAAAGCAGTGGAAATAGTTGGTCTGTATGGTGATCTCAAGGGGGAAAAGATTGCTGAAGGGGTTGCGGAAAAGCGCACGCTGGAGTCCCAAGTCGAGGTCCACTTGACCAAGTTTTTCGTGGGGCTCAATGTCAATATTGACAAGTGTGACGATAAAAAGTTAGATATCCAACAGCCTTGTGGTGATTTCATGAATATCTGTAAGGGCTGGGCAGAATTTGATGGGAAGATCCATGGGATCAACATTCGCAAGGTAAAGATGTACGATTTGCCAAGCGATGTTTATGTCGACGGCGAGGAACGGCCTCCGCGGATCCCCAAGCGTAAGCGGATGGTGGCAAAAGGGGAAGGAAGCAAGCGGCCCAAAAGTGTTGCTGTAGGTGAATCATAGGTTGTCTTTCTGCATAAAAACAAACGTAAATAACTATATCTTTATGACACATTAAATTATAATTCATGCTGAGTGTTTCGAACTTGGGAGTTCAAGAAGATTGATTTTGGAGAATACCAGTATTTTGATATGTGGATAATTTTACAATAATAGCAAATTAAACGAATGGATGGAAATTATGTTTGATGTAAATGAACCACAGGAACGGAGGGTTAGAAAAGGCAAAAGCATACCAATACTTGAACCAGTATACCCACATAAAAGCGCTCGGGGTTTATTGGTATGTATTTAATGGATCGGGCGAAAGTTATCGACAGATAATCGATTCGAAATATTTGGAATTAACAAACACAAGAAAGGTAACAAACGGTTTAATATGGTACCAAGAAGTTGCTATTAATTTTAACGTAGCTGCAGCTGCATTGTGGTCAATATAAATATTTATATAGGCCATTGTATATAATATACTTTCCAGGTTTATTGAACAAGTCAACGTAACTGGTTTGTGAACCGGAATGCCAGTAATAATATGGATTACAGACCTATCAATGACCCTATCATTTAAAGGTTTCATTGCCATATTGCAACCCATATTCCAAACCACCTCATCTCAACCTCATCTGCAAATTTACTTTACTCTGCAGTTTCTATTGTAAGCCACTTTTTACATTACTCTACGATAATCGAATTGCAAATAGTATCATATCCTTCTTTTCCATTATTCTCTTCCCCATCCACCTTAACCTTTGTTCGCACCATCTCCATCCCATCGCATCTGATGACCAATTCATTAGAGGTATGTGTGCCCAAGCTCTCCCGCCCCTCGTTACTAACAACAGGAACGTCTCAAAACTCATAGTTCGGCCTTTGACGGGTTGCTTTCCCTCATTCCGGCTAAATATTACTACGATGATGCTACTCAAGATCAATGGCAACAGAAAAAGAAGCTGAAACAGGAACACCGGAAGAACAAGAGAGCCAAGCTTGATCCCGCCTCAAAGGATGAAGCTGATGAATATTCTAATGGGAAGGCTCTGGCCAAAGACGTCCGGGATAATAAAGCAAAGACCGGGAAGCCGGTACGCCTCCCCGGGCAACAGCCCAAGGAAGATTCCGAAGTTCTGATGGATGAACTGATTGCATTTGATGATGACCTTGATGATAAAAGTAAAGAAGCTGAAGTAACAGAAAAAACCCCCAAAGAAAAGGCCAAGCAAGAAAAAGAAGAGGTGGCCAACGATGAACAGAAACAACGACAACAAAAGTTGGCGGCGTTGCGGGAACGGTTAGCGCTGAAGATCGACCAAATGAAGGAAAAGAGAAAGGCCGTGGGTTCTCTGGCAAAGGGGGCGCCCAAGTCCCGGCAACAGATTCTTGAAGACCGGAAACGGAAGGAAGAATTAAAAAAGAAGAGAAAGAGAGAAGAGGAAGAGGATGACGAAGAAAAGGATGAAAGCGATAGTGACTCTGATTCCGAAGATGAAGCCGACGCTACTGACGCTACCGAAGGCACTCTCTTTGGTAACATTGTGTTTAACGATGGCACCCGGGTCACCTCTGATCTTTCCAAGATACGAAACACGGTTGAAAAGAAAAAGAAAAAGGGCCCTGCCAATAACGATATCAAGGCCCATCTCGCTCTTATTGAAAAGAAGAAGGAACGGTTGGCAGCGATGCTGGCTGAACAACAGCAGAAAGCCGCCGACAAGGAAAAGTGGCAACGGGTGATGAACCAAGCTGAAGGGGTCAAGGTTAAGGACGACGAGCATCTCCTTAAAAAGGCGTTGAAGAGAAAGGAAAAGCAAAAGCTAAAGCTGGAGCGGGAGTGGAAGGACCGCAAGCAAACAGTCAAGGATACCATTGCTGCCCGCCAGAAACGCCGGGAAGAGAACCTTCAGGCAAGAAAAGACGCCAAGGGCGTCCGCGGTAAGAAGAAGAAGCAATTGCCGAGATTAAAGAAGTTTACTGGTATCGTCAAGGGCAAGGGGAAGAAAAGAGCCGGGTTTGAAGGTAGTGCGAAATCTAAAAAGTAAAGACGCGTCGCGTATCGCTGACGTCATTAGATTATATACCGGAATTATCACAATTCATTTTTCCCCCCTTCTCTAGCGACTATTTCACGCTTTTAGTATGTCATTACCTCCTCAACTTCAACATTACCTTAACACCATCGACCGCCAATTTGCGGGCAACAAGCTCATGGGTCAATTCGAGCAACAGACTGGGTTGCCCCGGTCTGCGCTCGTTCTTGGTGGCGGTGCTGTCTACTTTCTCCTGGTTTTCTTGAACATTGGCGGTTTGGGTGGCTTGCTCACCAACATTGCTGGGTTTGTGTTACCGGCGTACTACTCGTTGATTGCGCTCAAGACTAGTCGCACCGACGATGACACCCACTTGTTGACCTACTGGGTGGTGTTTGCCTTCTTGAATGTTCTTGAATTTTGGTCCAATGCCATTTTGTACTGGGTGCCCTTTTACTATGTCTTCAAGTTGGTTTTCTTGTTGTGGATTGGCAACCCTTACACCAACGGTGCCGAGCTTGTGTACAGACACCTTGTGGAACCTATTGGTGACCTGTTGATCAGGGCTACCGAATCCCGGGGTGGTGTTGCTGAAGAGATTGAGGAATTGGCCCAATCTCACGGCAAAAAGCACTGATATAGAAAATATACAAAAACCGGTTTCAACCCTCCATTTCTGAAATCCACAACGTAATATTTTATTTTTCGTACCCTGCTCGCTTATTAAGTGTCTACGTGACCACCCAGCCACCAGTTACATCAGTCGCGCACGGCTGATCAGCTTGATGACGTGGGTCCCCTTGGCACCATGTAAGTGAAGGAACTTAAGGAAGCAGAGAAATCCAAACTAAACTTTTCTCTTATTTTATTAATAGTTAATACCATGCCCGCCCCCCCCACATTTTTCTTTATAATTTCACATGAGGACATGACAGCCAACGTCATTGGACAGTTACTACGTTTCCCCTGAAGCATCGCCTCCAGGCGTCTACACGAGCGTCGTTCTGTGTTAAACAATCCCATGGTAGCGCGTTTTATGGGACCGCGCTGCATATTTGTGGAGACATCAGTGAAGGAGTCACCAGGATAGGTATTGAGCCGGAGAATTCTCCTGTTACAGCCAGCAAAGACATTTTACCATGTCGTAACAGGGCACCCTCAAACCTTAATTCTTTGATCCACTATCAAATTATTGCGGTTGCGATTTGGAATGAAACATGCATGAGGTCGTGCAGTGGCTTCGCGTATATAAAAACAGGGCGCGGCGTCTGAGTACCCCCAACGATGAGTTCCAGCTCTAGCCTGTCTGCCAGTGCTAGTGCCAGTTCGAGTGGCACTGCCGCCACTGACTCACAAAACACATCGGTGTCTGCTTGGTTGTGGACGTTGATCCCTGCGTTGATCTACGCTGTTGTTTACTTTGGCGTGTTTTTGGTGTTTAGAAAGAAGGAAAGAAGAGTGTATGAGCCCAGACTGGTAGTTAAAACCTTGCCTGGTGCATTGCGTCTGGAAGGGGCCAAACCAGGGGTGTTTGGATGGTTGACCTTTTTGCTTAAACAGCCAGAATCGTTTATGGTTGCGCATCTTGGTCTAGATGGCTACTTTTTTACCCGGTTTGTGTTTGAATTTATGTGTGTTGCCGTGTTGGGGGTGGTTGTTTTGTGGCCGATTTTGTTCCCTGTGAATGCCACTGGCGGTAACCATGAAGCGTTTTTTCTGATTCTTTCCTATTCCAACGTCGAGGGCAAGTGGAGATTCTTTGCCCATGTGTTTTTGCTGTGGATCTACTTTGGCTGTGTGGTGTTTTTGATTTACCGCGAATTAGTGTACTACACCACTTTCCGTCACGCCGCCCAAACCACCCCTTATTACGATTCGTTGTTATCCACCCGGGTGCTTATGCTTTCTGAGATTCCTAAAAAATACTACGACGAAGACGAATTGCGCATGTCCTTTCCTCTGGCCACCAACATCTGGTATGCTCGTAAATACAAGGAGTTGCAAAAGAAGGTTAAGGAACGGACTAAGGTGGCTAAAAAGTACGAAGGTGCTGCCAACAAGGTGATCCGCAAGGCGATGAAAATGAGAGTCAAAGCGGAAAAGAAGGGCAAACCAGTTCCTGAACCCGCGGACGATATCAACACCTACCTTAAGGACGGCAAGAAGAGACCCACCCACAGACTCAAGTTCTTGATTGGCAAGAAGGTCGATACCCTTGACTACGGGAAGGAACGGATTGGCGAACTCAACACGGAAATTGAAAAGGACCAAAGAGAACACAACACCAACGAGCAAATGCTGACTGTGTTTTTGGAATTCCCCACCCAACTAGAGTTGGCCAAGGCCTACCAAGCGGTGCCCTTCCACCCTGACTTGAAGCTGACGAGAAGACGTTCCGGTGTTTCTCCCGACGATGTCATTTGGAGCAATTTGTCGATTTCCAAAAAGGAAAGATACCTTCGTTACCTCGGGTGCAACACTTTTCTTACTCTTATGGTGATTTTCTGGTGTGTACCCGTGTTTGTGGTTGGTACCATTTCGAACATTAACTTTATTACTGAAAAACTTAAGTTTTTGAGCTTTATTAATGATGTCCCCGGTGTAATCAAGGGGGTCATCACTGGGTTGTTACCTGTTGTGCTCTTGGCGGTTCTCATGATGCTTATTGTGCCTGTAATCAAGTTTATGGGTAAAACCTCGGGCGCGCTTACTTTTCAAGATGTTGCCGCTCACACCCAACTGTGGTACTATGCGTTTTTGGTGGTAAACTCGTTTATCATGATGACAATTGCCCTGGCTGGTATTTCGGTCATTCAAGACATTATTACCCATCCGGAAAAGGCCAGAGACATTTTGGGGCAGAACTTGCCCCAAGCGGCCAATTTCTTTATTTCATACGTCACCCTTCAGGGGTTGGCTGTGCCGGGTTCGATGCTTGCTCAAGTGGTGGCGCTCATTTTGTTCCAATTCTTGGGCAAGATTTTGGACGGCACCCCCCGGGCAAAGTGGAACCGGTGGACGCTGCTTGGTTCCAGTTACTACGCCACTGAATACGCCAACATCCAATTTCTCTGTGTGCTTGCATTGTCCTACGCGCTTATTGCCCCTTTGATTCTTGGGTTTGTCGCCGTGGCGTTTTTGCTCATTTACTTTGGTCAAATTTACACTCTCGTCTACGTCAAGGTTCCTCCTTCCAACGACAGTCGCGGGCGCAACTACCCCAAGGCGTTGTTCCAATTGTTTGTTGGCCTTTACTTGGCCCAAGTGGTGCTTATTATTATGTTTGCCATCAAGTTCAACTGGGCGTGTGTCGCGCTTGAAGCTGTTTCTCTTGCCGCCACTGTTTTGGCGCATTTGTGGTTCCAGCGCATGTTCTTTCCCATTTTGGACACGGTACCTGTTTCTGCAATCAAAGAAGCATCAGGTGATGCCGACTACTCGTACCCGATGCGTGACCAAGGTCGCAAGGAAATCAAGTTGGAAGGCAAAGCTTACTGGGATGGTGGCAACGAATTGGCCGTGTACCAAGACGGTAACCAATCCCTCCAACAGGGCCAAGTTCTTAATGATAGATTCCCCGCGGAAAAGAATTACACTGAAGAAAATTACAACCGGATTCTGTCGGACATTGACGAAAAGCGGTCGCTGCCTTTCACTGACGATAACCGGGTGTCTGATGTCAACCAGGGTTCTTCCGTGATTGACGAGCCTGACAACAAGAAGGGACTTTCCAATGGCTTCAACAAGGGCATCAACAATGGTGCTGCTGTGGGTAAGGCGGCGGTGGGTGCCCCTAAGAAGGGATTGCTGTGGCTCAAGCGGTTCTTCCACCCTCGTCAAGAGCTGTTTGAATTTATTCGGTCGTTATTGCCTGATGTTTTGTTCCACTACATTGACTACGCGCCGGAATTTATTGCCACCGCGTATACCGACCCCGCAGTCAAGGACGCGCCCCCCAATATTTGGATTATCAAAGACCCCATGGGGTTGTCGGAAATCGAAAAGAACAAAGCAAAGGTTGAAGGGGTGGATGTGCTGGACGATAATGCCACCTTTATTAATGGTACCGCCAGCTTCCAGTTTGATGGTCCTCCACCTGCCTACGAGGAGGCTATCCGGACCTAATTTGGGCGGTTTCGGAAAGTTGAGCAGTTTCCACAGTGTACAATATGCTCGCTATATAAAGTGTATAACTAACCTTAATTTGATAATGAAATTAGTATTGGTGTTTGCGGCGGTGGTGACGGCCTTCTCTTATTTTGGTGCTGTTCTTACGGAACTCGATTCGTGGAATCAAGTAGACCAGGTACCCGAATCAAGTGTATACCAAGTTGGTGACACGTTTCTTGCTCCTCTTGTGAACTCGTCTGCTTATTATTTGTTTACTGCTGCTGCTCGGATTGTTGACTATGATGGTTATATTCCCGTGTCTCTGTGCCATCTGGTTAGATACCTGAACTTTGAGGGCGGCTTCACGGTATCGAGAGATAAAGGGCAACAGGTTGTGGTTGATACGGCAATTACTGGTCTGGGGAATGTTAATTCCAACTGTTTGGCCCTTCTAACAGTAAAATTTGGCATGGATCTAAAGGTTGGCGTGGCTGTTGGTGCAACAAATTCCAGAGGTCTTGATTTTTCCTGTCAATTAAAACCAGGACAAACAGGACAGGCGTTTGCCCGGCCCAAGTTTCTTGAGATTTCCACCCACGGTGTTGTTGGCCAATTACTGGATTTAGTCCGAGAAACGGTAAAGCCAGCAACCGAGTTTATCCAATGGAAATATCCCATTGAAAACATCGGCACCGTGACGTGTGTGACCGATGACCAAGTGCAGCTGTTGGCGTGTGATCGTAAGCCTAATTATGTAGATGTGAACGACCCTATCCAGTTGGTATGGCGGTGAGGCAATATCCAAGCCTATATCTTCCAATATTTGTATTAATATTATTCGTAAATTATTTATAGTTTCCGTCATCAATAATTATCATCATCAAGTTCTCGAATCGGTGTGATTGGTTCGCGGGGCCACCTCCACTTCTTCCGTTTCCACAACCGTCACCACTCCTCTTTCAGCGGTTTCCGGAGGCGGACCTGGAGGGGGACCCAAACTATCCAATGAATCGCGATCTCCCCTAGACGTAGGTGGGTGGCGTCGGTATAAATCTTCATCAGAAATGTCTTCATTCAAATTTTGTAATGGAATCCCATCCAGAGCCAGCTGCTGATGATGATGCGCCGTTGGGTAAGGCATACTAGCATGGGGATTGGCATGGAATTTACCATTAACATCGTAGTACCCCATATCCACATCAGTGGTTTCGGCAGTATACTTGGGGACATAGGCCAGGGGCATCTCGGGGTCAGCCCGGTTTGGCTGATTATACTGAGTCTGGGATTGGCGGTACAGCGGAGGCGTCATCCACAGAGTACCATAGATGGGGGCCACCCCCTGTCGGGCCCGTTTCCGATTAAGTCGAATGGTGCCTAGAACCATGACAATAATAAGAACAATAAATATAGCGAAAAACGCCCACCGGGCACCGTCACCAATGTTCACTCCTGAACCATAGTCGTACTCGGACATACGATAAGCTAG
This sequence comes from Diutina scorzettiae, assembly GCA_030563345.1. Lineage (NCBI taxonomy): Eukaryota > Fungi > Ascomycota > Pichiomycetes > Serinales > Debaryomycetaceae > Diutina > Diutina scorzettiae. Next base: position 542,641 of record JAKUCB010000004.1, read on the forward strand.
TAGAATCGCACACTGACTAAAGCTGCGGCCGAGTCACGTGCTTCCATTGCAAAGCCAAGAAAATGATTACCTAATAGGATCTCGTAGCCATCCCCACAACTCGTTCAGCCCCATGGTGGAGGGAGAGTCACGTGGGGAACGTGACTGTTCCCGTGTCCGCGATCCATAGCCACCGCTCGAACCACACTTTCTTGTTTCATGTTTGGTCTTGAAGTTCATGGTTATTCCGTTCCCGTGGCCACCATTAGCTTGCCAAGAGGTCAAGAAAATACCATTCAGTACGTACCATTTTATACCTCCCCATTCGGCACTTCCGGACGCACTAACTCCAGGACCATTACTTCTATCCTCGATGCAATCAGACGCCAATTGCTTAGTGGTGGGGTAAGCATCAATCTTATTTCCCCCCTTCGACTTTCCTTGGAGACTTCTTCTGCAAAGTTGACGCAAATGGTGGCCATTTTTCGTGCTTGTCACACTACTCTTGTCACTCCCACCATCACCACCATTCGTGACGTCTACTATCGTGATGTAGAGTTATTTAAATCCCAGCGAACGGTAGTGTCCATACTAGATCAAATATGCCGAGTAATGGACGTGCCATTGTCCAAGTTGGCAGTAGTTGCATCTCAGAAAGGGCTCATGGCAGGTAATGCACTCATTAACACTGCTGATGGCACCATTGAGCTAGGTTGGCAACCACAATTGATCCCAGATCACGTTATTGGGGTTTCCGGGATCGACCTCGTAGTTATTTTGGAAAAAGATGCCATATTCACCCAATTTGTGCATTACGTACTGGAGCGACCGTTACCGATTCTCGTGGTTACGGGCAAGGGGTTTCCTGACAAGTTGACGGTGAAATTGTGCGCAGCAGCCGCCGCTCCTCAGGTAGTCTACGTTGATCTGGATGTCTACGGGTTGCACATTGCACGGTGTTACCCCAAGGCGTGGTATGGCGGGGTGGAGTTACTCGCATACCACAATGGGTGGCTTGAAACCACCAACCACGAACGACGGATGGCGGCGTCATTGATGAATTCCACTCAGTCACAGTTGGTGAAAACGGAGCTCCAAAGAGGGTGGATCCTCAACAAAAAAGCCGAATTGAATGTTGTCGACGGCGGTAACGCCGTTGCTTATGTCTACCGTCTTGTGTGCTCCCAATTGGCACGGCTGATCTAATCGCACGTGCCCCCGAAGTCCGGCTCCGATCGACGTCAAAAGTAGGCGAATTGATGGTACACTTCCCCCGTAGTAATAAAACAGCACAAAACCATTAGATATAGTGACACCGCCTACAATGTTGGGGTAATGGGATAGTTTCCTGCACACACTTCGGACCACTATAAAGTCCAACCACAGGGCGCGAATTTTCATCCACAATATGGTCTACTCTACTCGTCAAATTGGTGCCGCCAACACTTTGGACTACAAGGTTTTCATTGAAGAAGACGGCAAGCCCGTGTCTGCTTTTCACGATGTCCCCCTTTACGCCAACAAGGAAAAGACCATTTTGAACATGATTGTTGAAGTTCCCAGATGGACCAACGCCAAGTTGGAAATCTCCAAGGACCTCAAGCTCAACCCCATTATCCAAGACACCAAGAAGGGTAAGCTTAGATTTGTCAGAAACTGTTTCCCCCACCACGGGTACATTCACAACTACGGTGCTTTCCCCCAAACCTGGGAAGACCCCAACGTTGCCCACCCTGAAACCAAGGCCAACGGGGACAACGATCCTCTTGATGTCTGTGAAATTGGTGAAAAGGTGGCTACTGTTGGTGAAATCAAGCAAGTCAAGGTGTTGGGGGTGATGGCGTTGTTGGACGAAGGTGAAACCGACTGGAAGGTGATTGTCATTGACGTCAACGACCCCTTGGCCCCCAAGTTGAACGACATTGAAGATGTTGAAACCCACTTGCCCGGTTTGTTGAGAGCCACCAACGAATGGTTCAGAATCTACAAGATTCCTGACGGCAAGCCCGAAAACCAATTTGCTTTCTCCGGCGAATGCAAGAACAAGAAGTACGCCGAAGAAGTCATCACCGAATGTGCTGAAGCTTGGCAAAAGTTGATCAAGGGTGAAGCTGCCGACTCCAAGGGCATTGACTTGACCAACACCACCGTCGAAGGTACTCCTGGCCACGCCACCGCCGCTGTTTCGGAAATCCCTGCTGCCAACCCCCAAGCTGCTGAACCCATTGACAAGTCTGTTGACAAGTGGTTCTTCATCTCTGGTGCTCACTAAAGAGACGACCCGGTAGATAGATATTTCACAGTGAATAAATAAATGAGATGATGGATACGTTTCGAACTGTTTTCGTAACATCGTAAAAATACCCTCTCTACTGATCTCGTATACCGGCACCCCATCTCCTCATCTAGTCAATTCCTCTGTCGAAATCTTCCACACCACTTGAACAATAGTCGCCTTTAGATGTGGTAAATGAGGCGTCAGCTTGGCGCGTGGCATCATTCATAATTCCTGTCCCGCACTCCTTCTGATAACGCCAATTTGATAACGCTCGCGGTATGTCCGACCCAGTCGTATTTCGAATGGGCAAGACCAGCATTCATCTTTCGCAACTCAGGTATTTCACTTATGCTCTAATCGGGGTTGGTATCCTTTGGCCGTGGAACTGTTTTCTATCGGCGTCTGGTTACTACATTCACCGATTTGAATCGACGCCCATTCTTTCCAAAGTGTACTCCAGTACGATGATGCTGGTGTCTACCATCACCCAAACGGGCGCTAATGTTGTCCTTGCGAAACGCCAACAGGGGGCAAACTATGACTGGCGAATTAAGTTTGGTTTTTACGTCACCGCGGTGATCTTCTTGGTCATGTCCCTTACTTGTGTAGTGCCGTTGTTCCTATCGATGGGTAACGTGGTGTTTTTTGTGTTGCTCATGGCGATGGTGTTGGGTCTGGCCGTTGCCACCGCGTTTTCCCAGAATGGTGCCATGGCCACAGCCAATGTTTTGGGACCGGTATATGCAAATGCCGTGATGGTAGGTCAAGCGGTGGCGGGGGTGCTTCCTTCTACTGCCCTAATCTTTTCGATATTCCTTACTGGGTCTCACAAGTCGCCAGAAACTGGTGACCGCGATGTGGGGATCAGTTTGTATTATTTTACTGCTTCTGTTATTGCCATTGCACTGGTGGCTTTATTGGTGGTATCCCAGAGGCTTGGAGATGAAGAATTATACCAACAATTACTGTCGGTTATGGATGAAGAAGGAGATATTGTCAACGATGGTGAGGTGGTGCCATTTTCTGTGCTTTGGTCGCGGCTTCGGTATATTGTCCTGGCGATTATGCTTACGTTTGCTGTGACTTTGGCGTTCCCGGTGTTTGCCCTGGAGGTGATTCTGGTACGTCCTGAGCCCAGACTGTTCTTTTTCACAGACAAGGTATTTATTCCAGTTGTATTTTTCACTTGGAACTTGGGGGACTTGTTAGGTCGGGTTCTTTGTGGATTCAGTGTTACACGAATGTTTATTACCGACCCCAAGACGTTGTTTTGGTACTCGGTGGCCCGGATCGGGTTTATCCCGTTGTTGTTCACGACGAACCTTCAAGGAAAAGGTGCCATTATCAATTCTGATGCTTGGTATCTCTTTCTTCAATTGGCATTTGGCATTTCTAACGGTCAATTGGCAACGCTGAGTTTTATGGCGGTGGGCGACCACTGTAAGAGTGAAGCAGAAAAGGAGGCTGCCGGTGGTTTCACCACTGTGTTCCTTAGTGTTGGGCTTATGGTGGGGTCTTTGCTTCTGTACGTCTTGGTGTGGTTGATCAATTAGAATGATAAAAATAACGATTAAATAATCGAATAGAAATAAAACTCTTTTAACATTTTGCATCAGCGGTCCCGGAATTTGTTCGAGAGGTGCATAGGCAAATGCAGGCAAGAAGGACCAATCAAGAACCGAAATAAATAAAGATGTAAAACGGTAGTGTTTTTGGACGCACCGCCACACCCTCAGTGCACTACGAGTTATATTATTACCCACCAGCACCATAAACTCGGCGGTATACATGGAGTGAGTTACAATAACTCAACCTTTCGTAAATCAGAAGTATACTCTAAATAAATCGTCCAAAATACAAATCCGCCACTACTATATGAGCTAGAAATTTGTAATATCCCAATAGTCACTTCCGAGTGCAAAGGTTCTTCAAATTATTTTCACGATCCATTAAAGATTAGTCAAATAGAAACAGGGCTAACGGCTGATTAAATAACAGTAGAATCGACTAGAGTTTACAATACTACCCCAATATCATAATGACCAGTTTAAATCTCACTGCCAATAAACTGTCCAATAAATTGGCCACGATCTTCGACAACATTAGAATTGTGCGGCACAGGTGCCCTCATCAATTTTTGTTAATTTCCTGTACGTGAGCACTTTTCTCTCCTGCACATAGTTCCTCGCGATCAACAAAACTGCCTCGCGGGTGAAAAAAAAATTCTTACTCATCTTCATTCAATATGGACACCAAGACTCCCGTTACTATGGCCAAGGTTATCAAGGTTCTCGGCAGAACCGGCTCCAGAGGTGGTGTCACCCAAGTGAGAGTTGAATTCCTCAACGACACCAACAGAACCATTGTCAGAAACGTCAAGGGCCCCGTTAGAGAAAACGACATCTTGTGCTTGATGGAATCGGAAAGAGAAGCCAGAAGACTTCGTTAAGAAGTGGGTTGTTTTTGTTTGGGAATCCGTAAGGATGGATTAATATACATTTATCTGAAAAAGTTGTAGGTAATGAACGAAGTGTGGAGAAGTTTAGTCAACGTGATAGTTGTTGTTAATTAATATGGTTGAAAGAGGGTGATCATATTTAAACTGATACTCTACGGTTGTTTGACGGCCCTAACTATGGCCGCCTACTTCCTTTGATTTCACTTTCCCGATTTGGAAGTCTAGATTGAAAATCAGGTCACGTGTATTAGGGTTTAAACCCTATTGCACATCTTTAATACTGGCAATCTCTGGTAATGGAAGGAGTGGATGGATTAATTTAACTGGGCCATATGGCCTGTTTATTCAATTGTCCTTTTTTATCTTGGGTGGCCGCGTAATTCGCTAAAACAGTTTATTGAAGCCAAATAATATCGATTTTGGCCATCTACAACAATTATAAACATGCTTTCATGAGAATGACTTCCAGCCATTAAGAGGCGTTCACAAGTAATCGCTTTTTTCACATCTTAGGATATTCACCTTTTATTAAGCTTTTCTCAAAATAATTCAATTGTTGCAGAATTAAACATGTGTGCGTGCGCAAATAGATGACTCCACATTTCAAATCTTAAAAATGCTAAGCAATTTGTTTGAAAATCGTTTTCCAATTTAACTGGTAATTTTAATCAACGTTACATTGCTTTGTAATTGTGGCAATAATTCCTTACCCCTTGTTAACATTTATGGAGTTGATCGAAAACTTCAGCACATAACCTAATAACTACGTCTCTTAAAACTCAAACCTTGCCATTCAATATATCAAGTAAAGGAATAATTAAACACGATAAATCTTTAGTTCTTTTACCTTCGTGCTCACCTTATTGTATTCGTGCTACCCTCGTTTATTTAAGGGTGGATGTGCATTATCAATAAAAGTTAACATACTTACAAAATGCTACCTGCCTATTAAACTCCACACTTCCGTATTCTTCACGAAATAAATTATCTTTCGTTGTTTGTTGTTTCCCTTCTCACTCCACAAACCTTCATTCGCAACATCAGTGCCGCGAATTTCATCGATTAATGCTGGACTTGGACGAAGACTTGTTAGCGCTCGCTGGTGGCGAAGCTTCAGATGATAATGTGTCCAGTGATGATGAAGCTTTGGTCAATCAACGTCGCCCGCTGGTCGGTGACGATGGTGACGTCGATTTGGCCCAAGATGAAGACGAACCAGCGGATGACGCTGAAGAATTGGTAAACCCATATCCGCTAGAAAACAAATATAAAGATGAAACTGACCGGGCAGAACTTGAATCTATGGATGAAATGGCTCGGGAATCGATTCTTTATGAACGGCAGCAGGAGATGCAGAAATACCAAGAACGTAAGTTCTTGGTGGAACGGGCACGGAAACAAAAGCAGCCACAACAACCCACCCGATCTCTGACACGGTCGCTGGTACGTACCCATAAGGATGACAAATTGCTGGAACTTAAGAAACAGCGGGAAAAGAAGCGGAAGCGGGATGCTTACGAGTATGAACTGGACGAAGAAGAACCCGAAGAAGAGGAGGAAGAATTTGATGAAGAAGAAGAATACGATGATTACTGGGGTGGTGCAAGAAGAGCCGGCGACACGCAACGGCGATCCTATGAACGGGCCACTTTGGAAGACGTGGCCAAGGTTGTGATCGGTCGCACCAACCTTGCCAAGCACAGTTTCTACAGCGACTTTAATGACACGGTGATTGATTGTTTTGGACGGATCAACCTCGGGATTGATAAACGGACAAGACGTCCCCATTACCGGATGGTTAAAATCGCCGATGTCGTTCATCATCCGGAAAAGGCATACAAGGCCGGGAATCATGGCAAGTGCGATGTTTTCTTGATGGTGTCCCAGAATAGACAGCAAAAGAAAGAGTTCCCATTGCTGGTGTTTTCAGATTCGCCGGTAACTCAGGACGAATTCAACCGCTATATTGCTGAACTCGAAAAGACCAATGAACAAATTGACTACGCCGATGATATCAATGAGAAGTTACAGCAATTGAAGCACATGACTACCCGGGGGATGAGTGATAAGGATGTCAATGATATGATTGCCAAAAAACAAAAATTGATGAAGCTGCTGGTGGACACGGATGCCTACCTCACTGGGTATGATGCAGTCACCCGGAAAGCTCGTCTTAAGGATGAACTCAAGGTGTGCAAACAACAGGGTAACATGGAAAAGGCCAAAGAGCTCGCCGAAAGAATCTCTCGACTCGACGAAGTGCTTGCCAACTCTCAGACTAATACTGATTCCCAATCATTTCACATGGCCAAGGTCAACGAAAGAAACCGGAAGCTTAACCAGCAAAACATCAGGGCAGCGGAAATCAAGAATAAGCTGGCCGCTGAGCTGGCGCCTCTGGATGATACTGACCCTTTCCTGCGGTTAAAGACCACTACTCGGATTTACTACCAGGAAATCATTGCCGAAGAAAACAAGAAGGCCTTGGATGATGCCCAGCGTACTGCAAGCACCCGGATTGAAGAACAGCAAAAAGTGGAAGAGGCGATGGCGTCTTCAACCTACCGGGTATTGGGTGAGCTTGAAAAGATCATCAACCAAATTGACCTTGACGTTCAAGTGGTGGTGTGAACATATATATTATATACGATTAAATTTTAACGAAAGCTGCACAGGACAAATTGGACCGGCTGGGGTAAACCGTTCATTCCAATCTTCTTCGATTTCAAGATCATAGTAACGACAAATTTGGTCCAATAGTTCTCTGCACTCGAATAAGGCAAGCTTTTGACCTAAACACGCCCGAGAGCCGCCATGAAAGGCAGGGAGAGTAGCCAGATGTTTCGCCCGAGAAAAGTTAGACCAAATTTCTTCGGGGGTACTTCCCCATCGAAGGGGGTTAAATTCGTCAGGCCTTTCCCAAACCAGAGCATCACGACCGGTAGCATAGTTATGGTAACCAACATAAACTCCCTTTGGAATAAGTATCCCGTCTAGCTCAATGGCCGTGGTTGTCTTTCTATTGACAATTTGACCCAATGGTGGATACATCCGGAGAGTTTCACATATTACAGCGTCTCGAAATGCCGGATTAATCAATTGACGACAAAGCCGGTATTTGGCAACAACAAATAGAAGTGACATCATCAAGAGTTGGGGGTTCTCGTGGCCAGCAACCATCAAGATAGTAGCGTTGTCTAGTACTTGTTGATGGGTCAACTCGTGATTTGCTTCTGCCACCGCCAATTTATCAATGGCTCTGCCAGGCCGTGCCAACCGTTGCAAATCAAGATAATAACTCTGTTTAACTTCTGTCACCATGGTACGAACCTTCCGCCGAGAAGGTACCACCAATTCCAACCAAGAAAAAGCCATGAAGATAGGGCGAAAGATCTCTCTCTTTATGGCAGTAATCCGAGGCAGCCATTTATCAGCCATTGCCGCATCAACACCAAGAACCAGGGTACAAATGTTAGCCATGGCTAACCGCTGCAATACCCCCGGTAATGGATGAGTTTCCATATCAGCAACAGCCTGTTGAGTATGGGCAGAAATTGACGACGTATCAGGGTGCTGAACCAGAGATGTCACCACTTTTCGATAGCGGGACCACTTGTCACCCAGACTGCTAATTACATTATCTCCAGTATAATGGGCAAGTACTGAATATGGAATTTTATGTTGATTTCCAGATTTTTGAAAAACTTTCTCGTTTTTGAAAATGTAAAGGAGGAGATCGGGGCGGGAAACAACCACATTCCATCTCAGAGCAAAGTATAAATTCACTGCACCATACTTTGCCAACGGTTCCCGCAAATAGCGGTCAAAAACCTCGGTCTGATCCATGGTAGTCACCATAGGCAACATGGAAACATAAAAGGGAATGGTGGGGATGTTCCTAGGAAAGTTTCTAGGAGGAAATGTCACCTTAATCACCAAAAATGCCAATACGACAATCAAGATAAAAATCAACATACCAACTAGGGAGATAATCTCAACAGAAATAGCACGCAGTAAAAATGTGATAGAGGTTACCAAGCCTGACTTTCCTAGTAACTTTTACAATACCGTCACCAGAAATTAAAATCTGCGAGCAGGAGTTTGTATTGGTACCACCACGCCAAGATATGTAAACCACCATTTCTAACAATAGCAAAAGGAGACATATCATCGAGTGGCACTGTTGGAATTGCCAATTGTGGAGTTTTAACTTTCTCAAAACCACGTGACCACCGAACCACTACCTGGTTTGAGGCGGATATCAGCGTTTGATGGTGAGTAGAAATTGAACACAAATGGCAGTCAATTTTCTCTATCATGCCCATTCAATCGATTTTAACCGACACTTGTTTGGATTCTCCCGAACCTGGCACGACTATTGCATTGTATCATCGGATAGTCGCCGTATATATGCGGCTGAGCGATTCGGTCAGATCAATCCGCCACTATCACGATTATGCTGCCCCTGAAATAAATGGAACAGGTTTTAAGGAGCATGATTTTGGTGGCTTTCATAAAGTTGAGGGTGATTTTGATATTTGGGAAGTTTCCCGTAACGGCGTCTTCTCTGGGGTGGTAACCACGGGTGTGATAGATCATTTTGATATTTGGTTTATCAAGATGATTCTTGAAAGATCTGCATTGCTTGATTCTGCAAAAAAAGTCGATGGATCGGAGATTGCACGGAAGATTGCTAATGTTTTTGAACAATCTTTGAAAAACACCACAAAAGGAGATCAGTGGACCCTCGGACGCCTCTATTTTGAAACTGTGATTAGGGAATTTGTTGATAGAAATCTCCCTGTAGAGGCTGTGCTACCAGCGTTTCCTTGCAAATCATCAAATCCTGACAAAGTTGCTGGAGAAGGATTACCCGACAAAGGCGAACAGTTGGCCGTGGAACTGTTAGTCAAGTTTACCAATCAGGTAGCTGTAATTTACCCCCCAGGTGTAAAGGTATGGATTGTTTCAGATGGGCATGTCTTTTCTGACTGCATTGGAGTCGATGACAATGATGTTGACCGGTACTCTGAGAATCTTCGAAAATTAGCACGCAAGCGGGCTTCTTCTGACAAGATTGATTTTAAGTCGTTGGTTGATATCTTTTGTCCGGTCGATTTTAATACTGCATTGGTCGAGGATGTTAACTTACCCCACTATTTGGGAACAACGTTGGATCTGCGGCTGGAGGTGTGTAGGCAAATTCTAATGAAAGGCTGTGACACTGATTATGGACAATTGGCCAAGGACATCAATACCGTTGGTCATCCAAGATTGCTGATTTTCCGGGGTTTCAGCAAGTTTATGACCGAAGATCTTGTCAACCATCCTTCTGTTAAGGGTATGAGCCGCAAACTGTATAAGAAATTGGCACTGAAGGTTGCTTTTGAGATGATCAAACGTAACGACGCTTATTCTAATTTGGTGGAGTTGATGTTTCCGTTTCACTTGAGACTTTCTATCCATGCTCATAATAACTTAGGTCCCAAATTTGCTGTGCAATTGTTGACTGGGTGTCGGGTGATTAACCTGCTCGAGGATTTCCATCAACCCGATACGCTGGATCTTTTGCACGTGCCTACACCTTGGCATAATGCTATTGTTCAAATTGAACAAGAAAAGATGCCGGTTTATTGTGTTGTCAAGTCATCGAAAGTCCACGAAGGGGTTGCAGCAGGTCTTGGTTTTGCTAACTGGCACGAAGGTGAGCGGATGTTTGTGTTCCAACGTATGTAAGTCCGAGATTTGTATTCCAAGTATGTAAGTCAAGAATTTGTACCTACAGCATATGATTGAAAGATATCGAGTAAATTCACTTAGGAAACATTAGCTGCTAGCCTGTGTTCTGCAGGTACTTGGAGGAGAACGTTGCTGTGCTTTTCGTCTTTATATCATTGCCCCAATGCAGCACAGAAAAAGTCGTTTCCATCAAGCTTCGCTAGCTCAGTGGTAGAGCGTCAGTCTCATAGTCAATTTGAGTTGAGATATCTGAAGGTCGAGAGTTCGAAACTCCCGCGGAGCATTCATTTTTTATCTTGATTTTTTCATTTGTTCATCACTACTCTTATCTTCCCCTTTTTCCAATGTATGTCTAACGTGTATTCTAAACTTCTATTCTAACCATTCTCACCTACAAGTGAGACAGATCCGGGTAGTAAAAATTTTTCAACGGTTCCACCGGAGTGGCACCATCACTCAAATGGTGTTCTTCTCTAAAGTCAGGAATGTCAGTGTACAACTTCCCCCGAGGATATTGCTTAGGCACCGGCAGTACCAACTCCAGCTCAATTACATCAGCAATTTCCTTCGCGCCTTCGTCAACATCTTCAGCACCACACAATTCAGCAATCTTACGGGCAACTTCTTCGACGGTGGCAGAGTTCTTGACCACATCATCAATCTTTTCAAGTTCAAGATCAATGTCGTTACGAAACGTCCAGTTGATAATAGTCGAATAGATACGCTTGTCACGAGGAACCTCCAGCGGCGATTGACTCTTCAAGTGCACCACCAGCCGAGCCAGGTTCCCGTTTTCGTTGACGATATAGTCCTGGTAAAACTTGATAAACTCCTGTTTAGTAATCGTTTCTAATAATTCCACATGTTTGACGCGGGCATCAAAGCAAAAGTAGCCGTCAGTAATCAGGTTCCAGAATCTCGACGTTTCTTCGCCTAAGTGCTTAAGCTTGGTCAATTTGATATCTTTAAGTGCTTGCTTGAACTTAGCAAATTCGCTGTCCTCCAAATCACAAACATATCGGCTGAACTTGGCCAAGAATTCTTCGATCCGGTATTCCAAGTAATCAGTGGTGCGTTCCGATTGCACCAAGACCCGATAACCGAACGAGTTCCGACAGGGCTTGAATCCGGAGAACACAACGTATCCCAATTGCTCCTTGGTTCGCAACTGGTTGAACACCGGTTCCCGCGTCATCACCCCAAGCAAGTCCGTCAACACCCGCAACCGGTCGTCCTCGCGCTTGGGCGAGATCTGGATGTAGTACTCGATACACGAGTTCACGTTTTTCTTGTCCTCAAGCGGCACCTCGTACCGGACGTGCTCGGCGGGTTTAAGGAGATAATTGCGGAGACGGATGGCCAGGCCAATCTCCCCTTCAATGGTGGTCTTGCCAGCCAAGTGCCCCGCCAAGTTTTGCTTGACTTCGCGAGCCTTTTGTAAATCAAAATTCCCGTGCACCAACATCTCGCTAAACACCCCCTCTGACCACAATTTGTTGGAAACAAAGTCGGCCACGTCGTCAAACGTGATCGACTCAAGCGCCTGCCGCTTTTCAGGATAGGCATAAGTCATGTCATTCATCAACAACATGTGGTGGGTGTTGATCTGGGAGTAAGGCAAGTGGTAACCAAAGTTTCTGAAGTCCTGTGCCATCTTAAACTTGATGGCATCAAACCGGTCGCGGTTGGGCTTGAATTCAACAAACTTCTTCACCACCTGGTCGAATAACACCGGCAACTTGTCGTTGTACCCGGACACCTTGAGGGAGTAGCCGTCGCGCCAAAACACAAACAGAACCTTGAGTCCTACCAACAGCGCGTAATAAGTAATCTGATTAAGTTCGTCGTTGAAAAGGTCTCCAATCAACTGGGAAATGGTGGCCAGGCGAACGTCTCCATTCAGGTGGGGCAAATGGAACAGAACTTCGATGGTTCCCTTGGGCACTTCAAACCGGTCGTCCTGCTTGAACCACACTTGCATTGAACGAGTGTCTTCAATAAGATACGGGTGTAACAATGGTGTGGTCAGCTTTTGGCCAAGTAAGCTAAAGTCTGTGGGGATAAAGTCATTGGGAATCGGCAATTGCAAGTCGGGATTGGCGGGTGCCGAGCGGATACGAGCCATGAGGTCTTCAGGGATGTCGTCGTACAGAAATTCTGTGCCATACCACTTCTCCTTCTTTTCCAAATCGGATAACGTTTGCGAAGTCAAGTTGATGCGGAAGTTGTCCTGGTTAAGATAGTGGCCGTATTCCTTGATTTGGGTGGGGTTAAATTCCCGCATCACCAGCAGCGAAAGCACATATTCCGGGGGAATATGGCCGTCGTCAGTGAACTGGTACATCGAGTTGGCAAGCTTGGATACCGTGCTCAGAGCGTCCGTCTTTTGCTTAAACTTAAAGTTGACTTTGGACATGTTCAGCACCTCTTCCCAAATCCAGCGATGGGGCTCCTGACCATGTAAAAAGTTGAGATACTGAAAAGCAGTGACGACGATTTCCTGCCAGTTTTCAAGCCCAGCGGGCGTCATTTCAAAGTCAATAATGAAAAATGAGTTGCCTTGACAAACCCGAATGTTGCCTGCACTCAACTCACTCACCCAGTTCTTTTTCTTGAGATAGGAAAGGATCAGCCCCTCCAGCTCGTGTCCCAACAAGTGGGAGTAATAGCCCAGCAGTTTCAGGCGCCATTTGGCGTCCAAATCGTCGGGAATCATAAACATCAATTCCAACTTGTGGTGGTCCATCACCGGAATCGCCTTGGTCAACTTGTTGAGATAGGGGGAAGGAAAGATCAAGGTCCCGTTGTAGTTTGGCCGCAGTAATTGTTTGTTGGCCACGGGGGAAAACATGTCAAGTGCCCACCCGGTCAAGGTGTCCAAGTCCTCCTTGCCTAGAATGACAAGACTCATCAAATTGGACGAGTAGTGCTCCTTGTGGAATTTGATAAGGGTATCTCTAACATCGGTGCCTCTGGCGGCGGGCTCTTCCGCCAACGTATGGTAATTGCCGGTGGCAAAGCCGTTATATGGGTGTTGCGGGTTCAGGTTCAGCTTGTCCAACTGGTACATGCGCCACAAGTCGCTCTGGAGGTTCTTTTTGTTTTCCGAGTCCACGGCATTGATTTCCCGGTCTTTACAACTTTGGGAAAACAACGGGGAGATAAAAAATTGGGCAAACCGATCGAGGGCGCCGTGCAACGCCAGTGCAGACACCTGGAAGTAGTAGTTGGTGTGTTCAGCGGCGGTAAACGCATTGGAGTATCCCAGATTCTTGGCAAGGTACAGCGAATACTCGTTTTCTTCCGGATACTTTTCGGTTCCCATAAACAACAAGTGCTCACAGAAGTGGGCTAGCCCCAGCACCAGGTAGTCACGGTCGGCAAACAGTCCCACATTAACATCAAGAGCGGCTGCGGCCTTGTCGGTGGAGGGATCAGTGATCACCAACACATTCAAGTCGTTTTCTGCCAACTTGAGCATGCGGTACAGTCTGTCATCGACCACCAGCTTTTCTATCATCAGGTCATCGACCACCACGGAATATTTTGGCGACACTTTGGACATTAGGCGATTAAACAGGCGTGAACGGATCCACCTTATGCTCATCCACTAATACAAGTGGGGTTTTGTCGGCGAGTGAGTAGTTGCGAATTGGGCGGGGTGGGAACAACCGCGTACAACAAAGGTAGTGTGGGAAAGGTGATAAAGTTAAACCCCGCAATCGAAAACGAATTTCAGAATGGTGGCAATGTCGGTGGTTAAAATTTCTTTTTCGCGAAGACACGGTGGCGATAACCAAGGCCTCAGACAGGCTTTTTTTAACATTTGGGATAGATTTTCCTGACACTAATGGTTATCACTCCTCGGTTATGCATGTGTGGCGGTATCGAATATTTCCTTATCAGGAGGAGGGCAAATCAAAACAATTGAAACTAGGTCTAGTTTGTTGTCTGGTTGTGAGATTACTATAAATAGAAAAGAAATGTGATTGTTGGTAGTTGTTTTGGTGGCAGAGATGGATTCGATTACGAAATACGAGACTCACTTGGTGATGGCGTTCAAGTTGTCTAAAAATCGGGTGACCAAATACTCCACCGAGTCCAACTTTGTAAATGCGGAAACCAACACTGGATCCGGCAGCGCCACCTCCACTTGCTTCAAAATCATCACCACCCCCCTGTTAAAGGTGACGCATTTTGTGAGGTAATCAATAGGATCGTATCTTGGCTTGATCATATTCAAAATGTTGGAAAAGAACAGGCCGTCGCCGTCGTTGGTGGCCAACTGGTGGATTCGTTGATCAATATGTTTTGCATCAAGAGGCTGTTTTCCCTGTTGGATTTCATCTTTAATCATATCAATATATGATTGTCCCAGTGGCGACAAGTCTCCCCAGGGATGCTCGTTCACCACATGCAAGAATTTAAGGTCCACGCATAACTCTGCTTGATTAATGTAGATATCGATTGCCAATTGCGCGGTTAGTTCAGGTTCAAACGCCAGCGTCGCCGTCACATGTTTCGGAAACACCAATTCCGGGTCGGTGGGTAATTGGAGCGCCGTTTTGGCGGTTTGTAAATGCCCGCGAATAGTCTCAAATATTTGCACCAACTTGGGATGGTCATGGCACTCATGGTGACTGCACTCGTTTATAAGGGTAATGGCCGCGTCTATGGACCGTTTTGCGGTGATGATCTGGGGTAGAAGCACCGGTTGTTTCAATACAAGTCGCGACACCACCCGATTAAAGTACGGGTCTCGAATGTGAAGCGAGAGATCGGTTATATAGGCACCATCGCGGATGACTATTCCTTTGATGGTTTCCAGCTTCAGCAGCGACACTGGAAGCTTAATTGCCGGTCCTCTCTCGATGCGATCTTCAGGGTTGGGGTGTTGGGGTGAGTTGTTGAGAATCAAGTCGGAACATATGCTGAGTGCCTCGACAATGGCAGCAAATTCAGGGACGATAATGTCGTTGGTGATCCAATCAAACTCTAGCGACTCATTGGAGACTTGGATTGATTCGACAATTGAGGCGAGGGATGTCATGGTAATCGCACCGTTGGTAGGGTGAGAAGTGAGAGGATGGATTTTGGTAGTAAGTGGTTGGGGAGGGGGCGAAGGAGGACAGTGTAGAGAGGGTACACGCTTAATCACAAATGTCCGATAGTTATCGGTCACCGATTACTACTGTAATTTCATCTATCGAACTACAAACTATATTGTACACGCGACACAATTTATTCAAACAGATAAAATTATTCTGCTTCTATTTTTTCCTCCTATTTTCCTTTTCTTTTTCTTCTTTTCTTTTTCTCCTATTACTTGCTCCTTTTCTTTTCCCCTCCCCAACTCGTTAGTAATCTTTTTGTAGCCGCACTTTTTCACTATCCATGAGTACTGCTATCAATGCTAACCCCACGGTGGTGGACACATCGTTGCTCCCTACAAGACTCATAGATAATCCAACCAAGCTATTCTACCGGAATAACGAGTTTCTTACCAATTTGGCACAACTTCTGCTTGGGCAGGTTCCCAGCAATAATGGTGACTCCAGCTTAACTCTGAGCGATTCCGATGATGATGAACCAGAGGAGACAGATGAACAAGAAGTATACGACTTGATTCTGCTGATAGCAGATCCAGAACATCCTCTTACATTAGCCCAACTTTCGGTGGTTAATTTAGAAGATATTCACATTACACCGGGTACCATCACCGAAGTTCTCATTAAGATCACCCCTACCATTACTCACTGTTCCCTTGCCACGTTGATTGGTCTCGGCATTAGGGTCCGGCTCGAACGGTGCTTACCGCCTCGGTACCGGATCCGGATCTTAATTAAAGAAGGCACCCATCAACTGGAAAACCAAGTGAACAAACAATTAAATGATAAAGAACGGGTGGCTGCTGCCTGTGAAAATGACCAGCTTTCCGGGGTTATTTCCCAGATGCTATCCACATGTAAGTAATCAAGTATTTATCTAAATACCTACAGCTTTCAATTGACCATAATCCATGACCATCTGACTGATATCTACAATGACAAATCGGAACACCTTTTTCTTGATAAACTCAAGAAAGCGAACCAACTTTGTATTGGACATCTTCGGATCCTTGGTTTCAGCCAATGTTTTAAGGATTTGCTCGGAAATCTGAAACAATTTTGAAAGTTGAATGTAGTACTCCAACTTGAGCTTGCGGTTTTCCTTGCGCTGTTCGGGAGAAACTAAGCTAATCGGGGTAGCCCGGGGTTCGTCAAAAGCCAGCATCAACAGCAGTCGACGCCTCAGACCCAGCGACGCCGCAGATATCGTTGTCGAGACCGAGTTTCGATTCAGAGGCCCCCCCAGGGTCTGCGACGTCATCGACAGCGTCAGGTCGCGGTTCTTTTTGAGTTTGGAGTAGATCTTGGTCTTGGAAAGCAAATTATTAAGTTTATCGTCTTCGGTTTCATCAACAGGCGCGGGAGGAGGGGCCGACACTGGCGCCAGCGCCAGTCCGTTTTGTTGTTGCCCCAACAACGTCAGGAACCGTTTTCTCAGATTTATGATTTCCCGTGAAAGTGCCAGCACTCGCTTCGAAGACGACGACGACGACAGCGCCAGCGGCGCTGGCGTCTGCTTGGCGGGTTTGACGGTGGGCTTGACCACTTTTTGCGACGGGGTGGTCACCACCGGGGTGGTGGGGTCTTCCTCGTCCTCCTCCATCAACACCGACGACGAAGAATATGCCAGCAGTCGCAGGTAGCGCAGCGGCATTTCATAAAAGTTGTAGGCCTGGAGGATCTTTTCATAGTACAGCAACGTCGACTCCTCGTTCACCTCTGCCGACGCCCCCGTCAATTCTTGCTCCATCCACAGACTGATATCGGAAAGCATGGTCAGTTTGACCTTGATGTCCTTAATTCGCACGTCATCCATCAACCATATATCGGCAGGGAACGCCACGTTCGGCAACAATTCCACCGGCTCCTCTTTGGCCATCAGGTTGGTTCGAACATTGGCGTCATACATCAGGGTGGGGTCCAAATTAAGCACCACAGCAAAGAACCGACACATGATCATATACCGCTTCAGGTCAATTGGTATGGCAAGCAGTAGCCGCTGGAACGGCCGCAGTAGTTCTTGGTCAATGTCAATCGGAGTGGCCATCATCATCTTCAAATGTGTGGTGGAGAACAAACACGATAACCAAAGGGATGACTCTCACTGGTAAACACTCCGGAGGTATTTGTGATAGGCGAGGATATAAAACACGTTTTATATTTTTTTCCGCGCGTTATGCAGGCCGTCGTCCAAGTGAGGCCAGGGTCATTACACGATAGTAGGACGGCGGCATCGGGGGAGGTTTTTTGGAAAGACAAAGGTAAGCCATTGTTTTCGGCATGTGAATCATGATTGTGGGCTTTGTGTTTTTTAATTATGTTTAATGCTTTTATGTTTTTTCTTATTCCCGTTTAGGTAAAGTGCGGCTAAATCGAGATGCATCTTTGGTGAATATTAGTGGTCGACACCGGTGACAGATGATGGACGTGGTGATGTGGCACGTAAACTATACCGCATTAGCAATCCCGCGATAGGCTTTTTTAGGTGTAGGGGAAAAGCCTAATTATCGTAATTCGGGTAGTGCGTGAATTATCCCGTCTAGGCAACATGCAAGGAAACAAGCCGAGGGGATGGCGACTTTAGGTGGGTAATGCAAATAGTTAGTGATGTGATGAATGAGTGAAGTGCAATTGTGTAAAGCACAAAGGGAGTATAAAAGGGGTGTAGGATGGGATATTAAATAGAATATATAATGGAATATGGTATGCAAACAAAATGGAATATAAAATAGAATATCGTGGGAAAATAGAGATACAGATGTGACAGTGGCTCGAATACATAATCCTACAGAAATGCCATGTCAGGGGTGGCGCCTTGGTGGTGTACTGATGTGTATACCAACCACACTCCACCAGACCACATAAATCTCCTACCACCACATTTCGTAATCGAGTTTCATATCGGCATGTGTCGCTTTTCCCCTGCCGTGCACATAGGCGCTGTCAAATACTTCGGTTGCGGGAAAAATGAAGATCAACGCGGGGTGGCATAGTTATAGGTTGCGAATTCAATTACCCACTATATTCAACAGACAATACCTGGTTGTCTCTTTCGACATCTAAATACAATCAACACAGGTTTAACCCGACGCGTACTAGCAAAGGTGGCTTAAGCCGCCTATTTCATTTTAATCTTTTGACTTTGGCTCTGACATGTGTCAGAGACACTTTACTGCCTGATGTCGTTTGTCCTGCAAACACGTGAACAAAACCAGTTCCCCAATGACCACTACGTCAACCGTTGGCAACTATCGAGCTTAAACAAAATACCGATCCCAAAATTCTCCATTCTTCCGTTCACCTTTCTCCCTTCATTCCCTTTCTATTTCCCGTTTTAGAACCGGTTGTGGCTATTAATAACCACTGTGACGGGTCGCCATAATCTAGTGCGAATCGAACCCAGACCCTTTCGTTCACCATTAGCCTGCGAGGATGGCCAGGGTAATCTGGAATAATGACATCGACGTCTACAATCCGGAAGTGATTCCCGTATCTATTGCACTGGAGATTCTGAAGTTCTTGCCAATCCCCGATCTCCTCCGATTTGCCCAGGTGCTGAAAAATACCTACCGTGCTTCCCAGAACCCCAAACTCTGGGTGAATCGGTTGGTGGACATGGGCTTGTGGGCGTCGGCTCCGGTTCCTCTGCTGAAGCACATTCCGCTCAAGCCTCTTGATGATCCCATTGATGGAGTCAACCATGTGGTCCGCGTTCCCAAAGCAGCAAAGGCACAGGTGCTCAGATTGTTCCGAGGGCTACTGCCGTTCTATTACGACTTGGTATCAGTGCAGGCGTATGATAATTTAAAGATGTTCCGTCAGTTCCACACCCCAGAACAACAGGCAAAACTTTTATTGAATTTGTTGAAGCTCAACAAAATCGATACCGGAGACCAGGCAGCCGTGGTGAGAGACAAGTTACTATCGTTGTTGGAGATCTTTGAAAGTGCTCTTCTCCGGGAAGTGGATATCCATTTTAATGTCGAGGACTGGGTGCAAGCAAAGCGGTATGTCGACATTCTTCTTCAGCTTCAAAATAACCAAACTTTGGTGGACTTTTTCCTTCAAAAAGTCGACGCCGATGGTGGCATTGGAATCACCGTGGAAGACTTGCTGCCCACCATGTATTTTGACGAAACAGGCGACCCGATTGCCGCCTGTTTCGACCAGCTCGTGGCGACAGTGGCCACCCAGATTAATTTATACTCGAAAATTGTGGATGCTGTGTTTACTACCCTGATTCCAATGATGGCTAAGGTCGGCGAAGAGCTCATTTCCAATCAATTGACACAAGTGGTCATCCGTCTAGTTGCTTACGTAAAACCGCTACCGGGATATTTGCGATCGATTCCATTCATCTACGAAAAGTTCACCACTGACTTTGTGGGCTTACTTCTGCCACTGGCAAACATGGGCGACGAGTACACCACCAAAGTGGTGGAACTTCTTGACATGCTGTTTGAGCTGGTCATTGCTGAATACGTGCGGGAAGAACTAGCAAATGTTCGCAAAGAGGGAGAGGCAGCTATCGAGGAATGGAGAGGGGGTATTTCCCGACGTGAAGAAGAAGCTTCCCAGCAGATTTGGAAACATGTCAAGGTGGAGGCGAAAAACGACTTTTTGTCCAGTTTCAAGCACTTGTTTACTACAACGTCGAAACAAAAACAAGGCCAGGAAACAGACGTGCAATTCACTGAGGTCGAGGCCCAGGCGCGTGTTCTTAGTGCCAAGATCCAAATGCTTACCCGGATGCTTCTGCCAGAATTGGTACTTCTGACACTCAACATGGGCAAACTCGGCCTCCACCGTTTACTTACATTTCGTAATTGTCTGATTATCGGGCTCCGAAACGATATATTCACTGCCATGCAAAACATCTTTGTTAGTCTTATTGAGGACATCGGCAACCAGCACCTCAAACCTGGATTCGATCGTGCCATGGCCTATCTCCAAACGTACAACCCTAATCTGGCCACATACACCCAAGAACACCACGAATCGTTCGACCAGCCGTTGGTTTTATTTTTCGAACTCATCAATATAGCCGATTTGATCATCCAGATGATTGCCATTTTCTACCAGGAAGAATTCATCCACAAACAGGTGGTAAAACTTGAAAATTCGATTCTCAATCCCGCGCTCCAAACCAAGAAACGGGTGGAATCGATTGTCGACCATTACGTGGCCGACGGGCTTAACGTGGCATTAGAGATTCTTGTCGACAAGATTGAACAAGTGTACGATAAGGAATTACGGCCCGAGGACTATGACCCATTGTCGCTGGCCACGGTGGGTTCGACAGCAGCAGGCAAACATGCAATCCAGATCCTCGGCGAGAATATGGAGTTATTGGTCGATCTGGCGGACCGACTGATTGTGGACGTGTTCCAACAGGAAATTGCCGAGCGGTACTTCCAAATCCTCGTCAAAGTGCTCAAACAGTCGACGGTGCTGGTGGCGGGGGCCACCAACTTGATTTCGGATTTGAACATGTCGTACGACTTCATCAATACCCACATCCACACAAATAAGCGGATGGTGATGCCACTCTTCGAATCATTAAAGAAAGTTGGCAACATCTATCTCATTCTGGGCACCGATGCCAAGGCGATTGCGAAATTGGTCAGTGACTTGTCTAAATTTAACGGCATTTTCACCCAGGAGGAAATCTACAAGTTTGTCCAGAGGCGAAAAGACTGGGTCCAAGTGAAGCACCACGTTGAAAAGGTCATGTATGGATTTGGATTTGCCGACTGCGTCATTATATAGGCTTTGATAGTCTGACGAGAGAAAGGGATAAAAGAAAACAATATCTAGAATGACATTTAATAGGCAATCAAAATCATAGTGATTATTGGCGGTTGGAAATACTTTTCATCTCCCACCATCGATAACCGTTCACTTTTTCGCACCCTCATCTGAGTAGATGGGGATCCTTAGGCTACCACCCTTTGTTCCTCTGTCCCGGCTACTCAAGCAAACATGTGAACAAATCAATTACCACTACCGAATGCACCCCGAGGAAAACTTTGTTGCTGATCTCAAACAGGCACCGCGCAAGATATGGTGGATTTTCGATCATATTCACAAACCCGATCTTCTCCGCGAAGTGGCCATTAGTGGCCATCAGCTTGTGGAAAAGCAGCAGTATTCAATTTTCCGTGAAGTTTTGCACCAGTGGCTTCCCCAGGGAGTTGAAGATGGTGACTTACTGGCAGCGTTTGCATCTCATAACGGAGACCAATTATTGGCATGCCTGTTTGCACTACAGCTCCAAAAGAGTGGCCACCCTGTATCAGATCAATTAGCCATGGACATTGCCGTGTCTCTTCTGGTTCAAGCATCCAGGAATGTGGTGGATAATGTTCACTTAGGGTATGCCATCGTGAGAATAGTTGATAACTATCAAATCAGCGACAAAGTAATGAACCGGATTACATTGAATCTTGCTCAGAACACAAGGACAATTTATTTCGCTAATATTGTTGGTAGTCGGTGTACCTTAGAAAAAAAAACTTGTCAGGCGCTTATAGATGGTAACCTTGAAGCAGGAGACATTGATCGGTCATTTGACTGGTTTAGCAAGCTAGCAGACGATACCACAGATGCTACAATTGTTGACTTGATCCGTGAACATGATGCCGACAAAGTCATGTCTATTATTAACGACAACTTGTTGCGACATCCGGAAATCCAACTGGCATTGCTCGTAAAGTATGCACAATTAGGTGATACCAAGGGGTACGACAAAATTGTTAAAACACTAAAAGCACCATTGCCGCGACCAGTATTGGGGGCGTTATTACAGGGATCGCTTTTACGAGGAAATGACGACATGGCAGAACCGTGTCTCCAAGCAATTTATTCAATGAATGACCGACCCACCAGTGAAGAGTATGGACACATTGTTGGTAAACTATTACGTGACGATCGAATCGATGAGAGTATGAAGTTATTAACCGGCGATAACGAGAAGACAAAATGGGGATGGGCACAGATGGCTCGTCATTTCATAAATACACCCAATCACACACTATACCGTCAACTGATCACCCATATCATGGGATTGGATGAAAATGACTCTGCGCGGATATGGTTCAGTGA
This sequence comes from Diutina scorzettiae, assembly GCA_030563345.1. Classification (NCBI taxonomy): domain Eukaryota; kingdom Fungi; phylum Ascomycota; class Pichiomycetes; order Serinales; family Debaryomycetaceae; genus Diutina; species Diutina scorzettiae. The sequence continues at coordinate 565,307 of JAKUCB010000004.1, forward strand.
ACAAGTCATGAACCACGTAATGAAAATTGAGGGCGGGTCAAAATGGAACATATTCAGGGCGGTGTGCTTTCAATTGGACTACCCCCGCGACGAACAAATACATTCTGATCTTCTTGATCGGTATGGGTTTAAAAGTGATACCTTGAGGGCGATGTCGTTGCCGCCGTTGTCTAGACTGCGGATTCAGAGGAGATTTAAATTGGTCGATTGAACAATGTGTATATAGATATCGCTCCCATCGGTTCGTTCAGACTAGACATCCTTTTCATTATCATTTTGCTTATATTATTGTGGTGGAAGGTTTATAATTATAATCATCAATGGATGACCGCGAGAAACACGACAAAAAGCGCAGGTTCCTGATATAATCACTTATCTCGTATATAATACCACTCCACGGCAGGCCATTACCAGTTGGTTACCCGTCACCTTCTACCACAACCTCCTTGTAGTAGCCCCTGAAATTGACAAGAAAAGCAATAACAATAACCAGTACACACCAGTCACCCAACTACACCCTACCTATACTCAAACTCTACCCTGCCGTCATCCCGATTGACATCGCATTATTCACCGCTATCATCACTGATTTGTTCTACGCACTCATGGATCGGTACCCCCAACGGTTCCTCCAACAATTGGCTCCATTGGTCAAGGTACACATTGATGAAGGGGTTTCATCCAATTATTCCACCTCCATTAAAGTGGTGCTTGATCGAGTCAATGCCGACAAACGGTACCATGGCCATGATGGCTTAATTATTGACTATATCCCTGATTTGACCCAAGTCGGCCTCGAGTCTTCCGCTAAATCTCCAAGTAACCCCGAGCTGGATTTGTATCCGAATGGCATTCTCCTGCAACTGTGGTTTCAAAAATACACTGACCACGTCGCCATGGCGGTGATTATCGTGATGCAATTCACTGTGGACCACGACGAGATATCGTGGGCTGACGCTATTCTTGGACTTAAGAATCAAGCGGCTGCCACCGATTCCAAGTTGGTGCTTATTATTTGTGGCGGTGAGGATGGAGAGGCGGAAGACTTGCGGAGAATTAGAGATTTACAATACCTCACTCATTTGACCCCTGAATCGATTCACTTTATACCATTTCCCAAAGCTGTTCCCAAACAGTTGAAGGAGGTTATTGCATGCATGCCCCAATGGGCGCAGTCATTCTACGGGGCCATTCTCTCGAGGGTCCAGTACCGACGTAAGAACTACGACGTGTCTACCAATGGCGTGGACACCCTGGTGGTGATGACGCAAAAGTTCTGGGAGACTCGCAATGTGCTCAAGGAGGGGTTTCTATCCGAGTTTTTCATGTCTCCCAAGTGGTCAAATGCCATTAGACAATTGGAAAACGGTTATAACATGTTGGTGGAAATTGTGGCATCCAGCTTTGCAGGAAAGTTGGCAGAAAACTACCCGTTGAGTGCCCACGATGCCCGTATTTACGTGCAATTCCGTCAATTGTTAGACATTGTGGCTTTCCACATCTTCCGTGGATACATGCAAATCTCCAACCCCGAAACGGCGTTGAAGAAGCATGCCGTTCACATCAAAATTGGTAATGACATCTGCATGTCCCAGTATGGCGATTATGTTGATGAGGCAGTGGCGGAGTGCCGGTATTGGAATGCCAGTCAATACGAGCTTATTGCCGATTACGTAAAAATTCACCCTCTTGAAAAACTCCGCGGCGATACCAATTTGGCGCCATTCTATGGTGGGTTTAGTTATACCCTTGATGCCACCACCAAAATGGAGATATACCTGGATCCATCTAGACTTTATCTCCACGCATTCAACCGGGTAGCGCCAGTTTCCGACGGCAAGAGAAGGGAGTTTGATTACATGATAGGCAACGATTCCCACATCAGTGAGTACAAGATTCTGCTTTTACAAAAGGCAATTGCTCAAGCAGCCGACGTTCTGCTTAAACTGTACTTGTACTATCTTCTCTCGGTGAATGTCGAACTGAATGGACAAGCCAATGAATACTTGTCGAAATCCGCTGCCACCATGGATAAGCTGACTGAGTTATCGGGGCTTATGCACCAATTGCTCGTGTTGGGGAATTTGCTCGAAGTGGAAAAACCACAAGGCAATAGTTTTACCGATTTGATTCTTCTGGCGGGGATCGGGGCTCCGGGATCGTGTCCTGATTTGAGAGTCAATGCTACCGCCCTCTCGCTGACCATTTCGCCTCTTGATTTGGTTAAAGTGGAGACGGTTATGGTAAACGAGTCGCTAGCACAATCAACATATGTGTATGACTCTTGTGTTATTCAAATCAAACTTTCACCTGCGGTAAATATTGCCAATCTTAAGCAGATCACCCGTGGAGGAGACGTGTCGCTTGTGGTGAACCATTTGGATTTAGGATATACCGATGGTGATATTGAGATCAAGCACGATCCTCAAGAGTCGCAGTTGACCCCGAAATTATTAACCAAGGGAACGGCTTATCTTGACCTAACTTCAGGCACTCCCGTGATTCTCTGGTATAAGTTTATTCCCAACAAGGTGGGGGTTATCAATTTAAAACAGCTTGATATCCACGCAACGCTTAAAATAGGAGACGCTGAAGCTATTAGCAACCAGCATTCAATCACCCCGATCTACTACCGGTCATTTGTAACCATTCATACCCCGGATGGACCCCAGAGTGTAAGAGGACACGACGGAGGGTTTCACCAATTAAATATTAAACCTCTCCGGCCAAATATCGAGGTGTCAATTGAAGATACCCAATTGATTGTTGGCGAAACGGCCAAAATCCCCGTTCTCATTTCTTTCCAACATCCCAAAACCCATAAGCTTAACGAATCAATCGGTTTGTTGCCCCGAGTGCTGGTTTCTGGAGAAGCAGAGTTCTTGACGAGAGTTTACTGGGAGAACAACAAGGATGATGAACCTCTCGACCTCAGTGATCTTGTGGTGAACCCCAATCCATCAAAAAAGACCCATAACTTGTTCATCAGCGTTGAACCCCTTCCGGGGTATTTCGCAGACGAGGAGCTATTGGCTACTGTTAACGTGACTTCGATCGTCACCGGAAAAACAACACCACAAGCTGATGAAGTGAGCTTGTTTACCATCCCTATGAAGAGCCGGTTCTACCGGGACCTTCGGTTCAGTGTCATTCCTCGATTTTCAGACGACGACAAGGAGTATATGCCATCACCATTTATTGTGGGTGACGATAAGGCGCATTTGGGGCTTCCTTTGGTGACGCGCCTCTGGCAGGCACGTATGGTGGTGGACACTATTGAAGACGTAGAAGTGGTGGGGATCTCCTACGAAATCCGTCAACTAAACAACGAAATCTCCTTGTTACTATTAGGAGAACCTACAGGCTTAACACAGGACTTTACTACCCAATCCAAATCTGGATTTAGCCACCGGTCGGTAGCAGTGGTGGTTTCTGCTAAATTGGCATGGAAACGCAAGGATTCACCGGTGGTCAACGACTACCAAACACGTGATTTTGAAGTGTCATTGCCGATGCTGGACCCAAGAGTGCTTCTTCGTCTCAACAGACACGGTAAACAAGTACACATGTATTATGTTCTTGAGAACCCAACTCCAAGAGTATTTACATTCACAACAACCATGGAAAATACCCAGGGGTGGAACTTTGATGATACAAGGAACATTTTTCCCTTGAAGCAGCCGCCATTTCCCATCATGCCCTTTTCGCGGTACAAGATGGATTGGTATATTGAAGGGGAGGGGCCATTACCGGAATTGAGGTCGTATGATGTCAATTATAAAGTGCAACTTACAACGCTAATTGTTGAGTAATATACAAGGTTTACTGGGTGGACGAAACATGATTGACTCATGTTGTTTGTAGACAAGCTGCGTTATTATTTCGTGTCGTCTATTCGTATCGTTCTTAGTTCCATGGCATTCTATATCCTTCTGATGCACTGATGTTTTGCCACTACTTAGGTGCACACTAGCTTCCTCCCCGCGCAGTTCCACCTGAACCATACCCAGAAACCATGGTCGCCGAGCAAATCAAACGGGGCGATGATGCTCTCAAACAAAAGGATTACCTTGGGGCTATTCTGGCTTATACCAAAGCAATTGATGGCAACCCCGATTCATTTTCGCCGTATCTCAAACGGGCCAGTGCATATCAAAAGATGTCTGACGTCAGCAAGGCACGCCAGGACATCACCAAAGCATTTGAAATTGCCGAGCAGCGGGGTAAACGGCTGGATATTGGCTTGTGTTACTTCCGTCTTGGGTTGTCCTATTTGGTGGAAAAGAAATTACGATTGGCTCAAGTCAACTTGAACAAGGCAAAGGAGTTTGACTGTCAAGAGTCTCTGGTGGACGCTTGGATAAATAAGGTCGAGTATGATTTGAAAAAGAATCCAGAACCAGAGGAGGAAAGTGATGATGATTTGGCCGGGTTGTCACTTGATGGCGATGAAACAAAGTCTGGCCAATCTGGTCCGGATGCTGGTAAATCTACCGAACCCGGCACTTCCAACAAACCTGTTGTCACTGAACCTAAATCGACTAGCATTGAGGCTATAAACAAACACGCTCCCCTCAAACTAAAGGTTCGCACCGATTGGTACCAATCGAATGATTCGATTACCATTGACGTGTTTGCCAAGGGTATTAATAAGGATCAACTCAAGGTTGATATTGAGCCCCGTCTGTTGCTGGTGCTGTTCCCTCAATCTCTGGCGTCGGAGTTTTCTTACATGTTGGACCCACTTTATTCTGAGATTAACGTTGAAGAGTCTCTGTTTAGGGTGCTTCTGACTAAGCTTGAAATCACTCTTGTCAAGTCTGTTGCTTCAAAATGGCCCCTACTTGAGGCAGCGGATGAGGCAGCGGATCTCGGGACAGCACTGGCTCCGCTGTACCCTTCTTCAGCCAAGAAGAAGGTTGATTGGAATACCATTGACGCCGATGAGGAAGAAAAGAATGATGACCCCAATGCGTTTTTCCAAAAGTTGTACCAGGATTGCGATGAAGACACCCGGCGGGCAATGATGAAGTCGTACGTTCAATCGAATGGGACTGTTTTGACCACCCTGTGGGATGAGGCCAAGAATAAGGAATTTGAAACTTCTCCTCCTGAGGGTATGGAGGCGCGGCAATGGGGGAAGTCGTAAGCTGTAACGTTACCTTGGGAATAATATAGGAGAGCGTTAGTTTTTAGTTGTGCATTATATTATGTCTTTATGATCAGAATCGTAAATGTAGTCGGTATCGCTAATTTGGTGATTAACTCATCAATGTGGATGATCTGAAGTGGGACCTCTTTCAGTTATTTTTATCTAACCATAAACTATCAAAAAAAGATCCAATTGGATAACAGTATGACTGAATTGTCGAAAATTCGTTGTATGCAGCCAATAAGCGTGGATACAGCTGAATATATTATTGGGCCATATATCGCCGTGAAGACGATACAGTTTACAACACCTAGTATTGTGATATCCAGTTGATAATCACTAGTGAGTGGCAAACAAATTTGAATAGAAGAGAACATCATGTTATCAATAATTGGCGGATTAGCATTTTTGTATCTGTTGAGGTCAACTACTTCTCCCCGCAATTCTCTTGCCCTTAGGCATCCAAAAGAGGAAAGTTTTGTTACCTGTTTTTAACTAAGAATATACAATTCACCACAATATTCAACTCCGTTTGAATATATATCCTCATTCTGTTTTTCACCAACCACTTCGCACCCATGCACTGGTGGCTTCTTCTTCACTTTGTTGTAGGCATCCTTGCCCAGGGATCTACTTACAAAAGAGACCCTCGTGTATATGAACTCACCAGCAAAAACTTTGACCAGGTTGTCCATGGCCTGAACTATACCACTGTGGTGGAATTCTACGCGCCGTGGTGTGGATATTGCCAAAAATTGCATCCCAGCTACTCTAAGCTCGGTAAATTTATCCACGAAGACGCCCAATTTGCTGCCAATGTCGCAGCTGTAAACTGTGATGCTGACATTAACAAGCAGCTTTGTGCTGACTATCGTATCCAAGGGTTCCCGTCTTTGTTGGTATTCCGTCCTCCGAAATACGACGGAAAGGACAACAAAGGCAAAAGACACATCTCAGAACCCTACCAGGGCGAACGTTCATTTAAAGCTATCCTTGACTTTCTTACTTCAAGATTGAAAAATTACGTAAAGAAATTCAAGCTTGGTGGCGAGTTGTTGCCAAAATGGTTAGCAGAACTGGACAAGTCGCCCCGAGTGTTGTTGGTGTCGGAAAATACTCAAATTTCTCCTTTATTAAAGCTGGTAGCAATTGATTTCTTGGGAAGTGTTGAGGTCGGTCTAGTTCCCACCAAAAAAGAAGTTTCCGAACTTCAAGTGGGGGACGACTCGGTTTCCATCAACAAAGCATCGTTACCTATGTTGGTTTATTATGATACCTCTTCGGGACAATTCGTCAAGTACCCCGGGAAGAAAGTAACCAATAAGGAAAAGATCACCGCTTGGATCACAAAGGTAACTGGTGTGGAACCCAATGAAGGTGCGTTGCTGAAATTGGGTAAGAAATTGTACAAGATTCGTACCGGCAAGAAGAAGGTTGAAGTTGTTGATGATGAACTTTAGAGCGTCACCAGCCTCGCGGCCCTGTTTTAAACTGAGATGGCATTAGTTTGTGCTACTTAATCATTAATTTACAGTATTCTGATAAGTCAGGAATTTATATCTATAATCAGAAAAGGTATGAGCAGTCAGCTGTTTAAGCTTTCCCCAAATTATCCATCATATCCATCAAATCATCCAAACTTTCCTCTTTCTTCTCCTTCTTTGGTTCATCCAAAGCTTGGATCCAATTGCAAACTTGTTCCACATATAATTTTGAATTGGGCACGAAATGCCCGCCTGGGTGCTTCAACAAATCCAGTTGTTCCTTATAATAATTGTACAAAGTCAGCAGCCGGGCTTCCTCTACCACGGTGTCTAATTCCCCATTTACGTGTAACATATTCAACCCCTCGGGAAGCTTCTTGGGATAGTATTTGCTGTAAGCCAGGTTACCGCTCGTTTCTGACGTATCAAGTTTAAATCCAGAGTAGCAAATGCAAAACCTGAGGTCTTGGCCATATTCTTGTTTCCACGTGGGTGCCAACAACCCCGCCATGGCTGCCCCCTGGGAGAAACCCACCAACCCAACAACAGGAAGCTTTGCTTCTTCTTCGGTGTCTACAACCACCTTCATGTCAGGATCAGCAATCAAATCGTTGTTGTTCACATAATTGGCAGTGGCATCGAACGCCTGTTGCAAATCAAGGTTGTCGTTAGTGTGTTCCTTTTTCACCCACCACGCCCGTAAATTATTGTCTTCATCATCCTTAACAATGGTATTGAAGTCGCCTAACTGCGGCGGCAAGTCAATTCCGGTGAGTTTAAGTGGCGCCTGGAGATACACCACTTTATAGCCGATCTTGATTAATTTTTTCCGGAGAGCCAGAGTTTTGGCATAAAAGATAGACGCCGACTGGGTGTAGCCGTGGTAAAAGAGGATTTTACCCTTCATAGTGGCGAGATGTGTAAACGATGCGAAGCTGGAAACAGAACAGAGGAAAAAAGTATGGTGTACATTGGAAATCTTTATACACACGGATGGTAAACATCGGGATATTACTTGTGGTGGTCTCGTATCAATATGAAAATAATATTTATTTGTTGCTCGTCTAGTTCTCATTCGTCTTCACCAAATTCCCCAATTGTAAAATGTCATTAATCAAGACAATTTTCCCCTCGCCATAATATACCTCATCCTGTTTCAATGTATTATAAACATTTTCATCTTCAACAAAATGTACAACATGCCCAAAGCCAAGATCTTGAGCAGCCTTGACATTAATTTCGGAATCATCAACAAACCATAACCGGCTCATGTTCTTTTTATCTCGATAATCTTCCCCCGTTAATTCCAATGCCTCATAAAAGTATTCTTTCATCGGCTTGCAGATAATGGGAATTCTACCATAATCGCAGAACGTCAACCCATCAAACTTGTCGCCAATTCCAAGGAAAGAAATCACTCGGAGGGCATGGTTCTTGTATGCATTGGTCACCAACCACAAATGGTCAAAGTGCTTGCGGATTTCCGTCAACATCACCCGCAATTGTTCACTATACTCAAGCACCAGCTTCAAATCAATCGCATCATCCACCACCAGGTTATAGGCAAGCGCGTCCACAGAATGGTGGCGGACTAACCCTTCCAATGCCAACCCATATTGCTTGTAGTAATTGAGATGTAAATTGTTGGCACATTCGTCATCCAAGCCTAGTGTAGACTTGAAATAATCATGGATTTTTTCCTGCATCAAATCATGGATCCGGGTCAGTCTTTTATAAAGGCAGTTATCGATATCGAAATAAAAGATCCTCAGGTTGGTGACAGGTAATGGACCAAACCCGTAGGGAAGATCCACTACCTGGCCTGGTCTGGTTTCATTCTGGGGAATTTCGGGGTTATGATACGTCACCCTCCCAATTTTTTGTTCCTCGTCAATAGTCATGATATTCCTACAGCGCCAGGGCCGCTTTAAGTAATCGCGCGCTGACTCACGTGGGCATATTGCTATGAGTGCGATGGTGGAGATTGTTGTGCTGGTCAGTGCAGGGCGTTATTTGTCATCATTATAGAATACATCGGAATTAATTAACCCCAACTCGGAGTTTATGATAAGCAAGTAGAACGACGCCAACCCCACTCCGGTAGCCAACCAGGACAGGTCGGCCGACGGAGCACCGTTGGCATTGTCCAATGCGGTTTTCAGTGCTAAAACAAGATCCCGGGCGGCAATAAGTCTAGAGATGGTGGCTTGTCTTCCGGCCACCGACATTTTGGATTCAATTAGGGGGATCATTCTGTAGGGCGTCAAACTAAGTAGCACCATTTTGTGGCGGAGGTTGACTCTGGAGATATGGTGGAGTGCATGGAGAAAGCCATCATTAACCACCCAATCGTCAGTCAAATCAATCGAAAGCTGGGAAATTGGAGGATAGTGGATAGATGAAACTTGTTTGTTTTGACCTTCACTACTATCGGGGTGAGTCTCGGGAACATTAGGACTCTGTGGGGATGGCAGTCTTGTTATCTCATCCATCGGCGTCGGCTGTTTCGAAGAGGATTGGCTTTGGGAAATCGACATAAGTAGTGAAGGGCGTGCCTCCAACGTGGTGTGGCCAACAGGGGCATATTTACACATCTCCTCGTATAAAATGGCGTATCCATGTTGTAGAAACATTTCCAGCACCCGAAGCCATAGAGATGGATGGTTCCAAGGTGCTTCGGGGTTAAGGATAACCTCGGCAACCATTGGAGCGTGTTCTAGTGTTAGTTTACCCACCACTTCGTGCACCAAGTTATGTAGCTCTGTGAATGCCAACCGATAAGCATTTGCATCACAAATAGCCCCTACCACCGCCACGATCGCCTCCCTCGTAACCTTTTTATCCATCTCGGCAAGAACCACCCATTTAAGTTTCAAAATCACCGCCTCGGGACAATAGTGGTAATGGCACAATTTAAATTGTTTGACCTCGCCGACCCCTAGTTGATTAACAACGTCATCAAAGTTTCCGTTCCAATTGGATATGCCTTTATATCGTCGTAACGAGCCTAAATGACATGTTGCCACTAGATCATCAACACTGGTTATCCTCAGACGCCATTTGGTGGGTTTTTCAACCAAAAAGTAAAACCGCTTTACTATTTCATTCAGTCGGTCATGGTGGCCACAAACACGGGGATGAGATTCGGTATACTCAACAAGCCCGTTGGACCCATTATCATTCATCTCTTTACAAATCTCCTCACATTTGTTCTTGATAAACTCGTACCTCGCTTTGGTTTCTTGTTCCAGCTGGGTGATATTTTTGCGGATGGCAGCATCGGCTAGCACCATTTTGTGGATTTTTGCCGCCTTTTGTTTGATTAAAGCTGGAAGTTCATCTGAATCATCGAATATATCAAGCTTGGGTTTCTTGATTCGGGAGAAGCCCATGCGATTATGTGCGCACTAGTGGGAGTAGAAGGTTAGCGATAACAAGCGACCAAATTAGGAATAATTAATATTAGGGTAGTTACTCTGTAAGTGTATATGATACGATATCTCGTAAAAAATGCTATTTAAATGTCTCCGGTCTACGCGTAAACCGATGAGTCTTCTGTCACTATACCGCCACCTCCCTTTCCAAGATATAATACAGAGGTCGCTTTATCCCCGACCGCAACTTCTTATCCACAGGACTGTCATCACTTAGATAGTATCCCAATTGTTGATACCAGTCCAATGCTCTCTGATTATCAGAAAACACCGTCAAACAAGTGGAGGCTAATTTTGTAGGATAAGAGATTGCCTGTGCTAACTGATGGACGCCGTTAATCAAGTATTTGCCAATTCCATTGTTTTGGAAACTTGGGTTCACGTGGATTTCGTAAAGATAGAGAACATTTGTTTTTGAATCCAGTACGACCTTTACCAGGACAAATCCAAGAATTGCGGTATCATTTTCTATCCAAACGTATGTCAATCCTGGCTCTCTCATTTCCAACTTCTTTTCCAAATGCCAAAGAGGGCCCTTTTGCATTGTGTACATTTCTCCAAGCGTGGCATCCACCACTTTGTAAAAAGGATCTATATCGATCGATGAAATGGGAGACGACTTGAAGGTACCAGTGGGAGGTCGACCAAATGCACTGGGTGCGTGTCCGTCGACATGTCTAGCGATTTCTCGCATAAGCACAAGATTAGTTTCATCGATCATGGTGAGGTAAAAGGTGAGGGAATTGAAACGATGACGATGGGGTAAGAGGCGCTATTTAGTTAAATACACTCTAGTTGCAACCGTCTCCAGCTACACTAATTAAAGTATCTTGTATATGATATATTTCACTTATCCTAAGTCATTGACTAGATCTGGGGCCAGTGATTTCTAATTGTCTATCTTTGTTCTTCATCTTGGACCTCATTCTTGGCGTAAAAGAAATTCACCCCAAGTAACTTTGAGCCCGCCCCGTACTTGTTGATCCAATCTCTAACCCCCAGGCCAGCGATGCCGGTGCCCCATGTGGGGCGGTCCTTTGGTGCCGGAAATTCAATATCTGGAGCCTGCTTATACAACAAAAACACGTATCTATGCTTACCCGTATTCGGGGGGGGGCCTGGTCCTTCATATTTGACCAATTGATAGCCAAGACTGGGGTCTAACTTGTGGGCCACAGACTCGCTATTCTTTGGATCAATCAAGGGAATATCAGTGGCAATCCAATGACAGTACTCCGACCACTTGTGATCCTTGTTGGACGGGGCATCGGGATCAGTCATCACAATAGTAAATCGATCATTCTCCTCAAGCGGTTCGGTGGTGCCATCTTGGTTGGGACTGTTGACGGTAAACAGAATCTCCGGTACCGTCTGGGTGTCATTGACCGTCAATTCGTTCCCAAGAGTCACCTTATTGTCATTAGGGTACTCCACAGAAACAAGACCTTGAGTGTCGAAGGCATCAATCACCTCGGGAACAATTTTGTGCTTGGAAAAACTTTCATTGAGCAGTTGGGAAATGGTGATTAATGACCGTCTGGGAAGAGTCGTACCTACGCTCCGAAACCCACGACAAAGCATTGTGGGGTGGACTGTGGAAGTTTCCTGAAAAGTGCGAGCACTCACGTGGGGACCACAACTGGACTTCTAATGTCCGGGGTCCCCAGAAGCCAAGTTTATAGATATAAATGCTAGTATGATTATGTTGCGTGGTTGTGGAGTTGGAGGCGAATCGGAATTGACATAAATGAGCACGTCTGCACCTAGCCGCTCTCCGAGAACCACCACCCACCATTGGGCGTAGCTTTGTGTTCAAGTGGAGGTTATATGACGTGTATAATACGATATCAGATCATTGGGTCCACAATTGCTCGATGTGAGGTTATGGGTGTCCTTAATGCATTTTTGTGTAGGTATAACCGCGGTAGCCGATTGCGCGAAATCCTAGATTGCCCAGATAACGTAATCACGTCCATTAAAAATAATGATAGAATTTAGTGGTTGGAGAGCGGAAGAATGATGTTTCTGGATGCGTTCAAATAGTGTGTCACCAGAGTTATCACGTAGTTGCTTGTGCTTTCGTCCAATTCCACTTCAATGTCCTGTTTGGAGTCGGCGCCAGCAAGTAAATTGAGGAATACCAAGTCGGAATATACTTGGGACGGCGATACCGCCGCCAGTTGTGCCAGTTGAACTTTTTTCCAAAGCACCGATTTAACCCAGGGGTTTTTCCTTAGCACAAGCAATTGTCGCAGAGCCGGATCATCAAACAAATAGCCATACTTCATTTCGCTGCCACTTCCGCATGCTAAATTTTGCGCTGCCAGGTACACTGCCTGAGTAATAGCGTCACTGGGGCCACTCGCAACACCGTCGTCGTCTGTGATCTTAGTGTAATCAACGGTGATGGACGGACTAATCACCGCCAACGCCTTTTCAAACGCTTTCAGCAACAATTCGTCAAGTTTCGCTGCATCCTGGATGATCTTCAACTTCATACACTGTTGCTTGACCGCCTTGATCCCATCGAGATAAAAGTAGATGGTGTCCAAGTCATCTTCCATGCCCTCGCTCAATTGTTGAACCACCTGCGCTAGCCGCTCACTGAAAGCTTGTTTGGCGTCATCGTGAATATTTGTTATTTGCAGCAAAACAAATTTCTGGGTGAATGAAGAAAGGGGCTGAGCACCAGTGATGTAATACACCTTCGACATTAAGCTACCGTCATCTGGATTGATTGTTGTCACCGCTTCAAACTTTTGGTAGTCTTCTGTCCACTTGGAGACAGTTTCTGCTATAGGTGACGTTTTTTCTTCGGTAATAGTCTTTACTGTAGCCAAGTAATCATCAATGTTTTCGTCCATCAATTGCATCATTTCCGAGGAAAACAATCCCGGGGCGATTTCCCCGCTATCGCGCAGCTTGATTATTTCGGTTAACTTGTCGTACAGTTGTTGACAGTGCAAGTTGAATCCCAGGGAGATTGCCTTGGTTAACGCCGTCATTACATCGTTGAGCCGCAAAGATGGGTCTACCACCTTTTCCAACTCCAGCTGGCTATCAAAAGTGCTATAGTAATCTTTGAGTTGGTAGTAGTTCAAGACAAACTTTGCGAACACCAGGGTGTTCTGGGAAATCGCGTCAATAGACGAGTCTTCGCCCGTGACCAAATTCGCCACCCATTTAAATAAATTATCAACAAACTTGTTGATGTTTTTTGTTTCCGGAGAAGGATAAATGTCTTCCGTATTAAAATTGACAAGTTCGTCATCGAGCCAGTGCTTGTAACCAATAAAATCCAGCGCGTTCCACGCCTTGGTGGTGGTGTTGAGAACATTGCGGTAATTGCTGGTTTCGTCGTACAACATGTTGAAATACTCAATCGTCGCTTCCACATATTTTATAACATCAATAAAGTGCATGTTCGTGTTAGGAGTGATGGGGACCATGGTTTGTTCCCAGAACCGGTGGCGAAACTTGATAAATTCTGCGCCAATATCAGCATTGCTCTCATGGGCAGTCAATATCGTGAATGCCACGAGATAGTTCACTGCTGGCGGCGAGTGGCTCGTGTATACGTCCAAGTTCGGAAAGAGAACCTGCAGTTCTTTATGCAAGTCGTGATCTTCGCTATCATCTTCGTCGTCATCAAAATAAGTGTGGTCAAGATATAACCTGTCGATGCTAAAGAAATGCGACGGCTTCACCACGTCCAGGGCAATCTGGTGAGGCATGAGGGCATTGTAGCCAGAAATTTTGGTAATAAGATACTCGCGATACCGGTCACAAAGATTATCAAACCAAAGTTTAAGCAGGGGTTCGTCAGAAAACACATCGGCGAATTTTTCACGAATAGTGTGGAACACTTTGGCATGGCGAATAAACTGGGATGTGTGCCACACCCGAAGTCCCCCCGCAAGCAACAAATCAACTTTTAAAAGTCTGTTGTTGATAATATTTCGTAGTACCGTAGCTTTGTTATCTTGACGAGTCCGTTGTGCCTTTTTCGCCCGGAGGTCGGTATTTTGCTTAGATAAACTGGAATCAGTAAATGAGACAAATTTCAGTGGTTTATAAACAAGTTCTCCAAGCTCGGTATCTATCTGCCGTCCCTGGTGATACAATTGTTCAATATCCTCTGCGATCTTGATGAGGTCGGTGTACTTGGAGCCAACAAGCTCGTACAATTGCGACAGTGCCTGGGAGACTTTGCTGGAGTAATCATCGGCCAACTTTCGAATCTCGGAGATTGAATATTGAGAAAAGATTTCCTCAACACTGAGGGTGTCAACTGGTGGGCGTTGGTCCATGACGTGTGCGAACGACGAGTGAGCGAGTTGAGGAGGTGGCGAAAGTGAGAATTATTGGTAGGTTTGTTAAACCCGTTATTGATTTTGGGCGTTTTAATTATTTTGGGTGACTTATGAAACTTTTCAGGGACTGGCGTAAACATTGTGGGGGAATCGAAGAGGCGTTGATTCTTTTGAGGGCCTTTTTTTCTTGATTGTGCCGAACTGGTTCTATAGTGTAGCGGTTATCACTTTCGGTTCTGATCCGAACAACGCGAGTTCGAATCTCGCTAGGACCTAGTTTTTGCCCTCGAAGGGTCCATCTCCGTATTCTACAGTCATATTTGCTTATTTTATTTATTCCAGGGTGAGAATTCGATTGCTTTTTATTGTCTATTACGGCAACTCTTCTATAAACGTCGCCTACTTTTTCATAGCAGCTTCAGCAGCAGCAGCTTCTTGTACAGCCTGGACTGGCGTCTTCAGCTCGACTTTGGGCATGCCATTGGGAGTAATAGTCACCACGTTAAATAAATCCGCCGGTTGTTTCTGAATCACCGGGGGAGTGGGAATGGGATTCTCCTTGGTACCCCTAGTAAAATCAAGCTTGGGCAATGTCAACAGCGACTTCACGGCGCTGTCTCCAGACTGCAACAAAAGTGTCCGTGGACCAGTGATTTCCACGAAATCTTGAGTTCCCAGCAACCACGTATCAGCATGGTCAGCTGCCTTTTGGGTGCTTCCACTTACCCAATGCCATACTTTCGTAATCCATTCCGGAGTGGGCGGTAATTTAGGAATATACGCAGACAACCCGGTTCTCGGCAGCTCTGTGGTGACAGTGGCAACAGTAGTAGCTACAGTACCAGCAACATGGTCTTCAGAAACATTAAACTTTCGTACAGAAGAAGCCAAATCTTCGGGCCCGGAAGTGGTCAATGCAATAAGATGCTTTTTACTGACCATCATCGTTTCTTGGTCAGCAATATTAACACGATAAACCGTACCAAACCCTGTCAACCCCAATTGACCCCGACCACCAACGTAATCGTAAACACCCCGGTGTTGCCATCCCGGATTGGCAAGGCCATCGGGCTTGGGCTTTACCGAAAGTGTCAACGTGTTCCCAGTGAATATAGCAAACAGCTGAGATTGAACAATAGCCCAATCCACTTGACCATCAACAATTACGGTGGCAAACAGCTGGTTCAGCTTGGGGGGAGATACAAGCACCGAAAAAGGGGTGGTGCTTACCAACCGTTGGTAAGGACTCCGCCACACTAACCCCAGTGGTTTCCAAAACATCCGCAGCCGAACGTTACCGGTACTTTCACCATAAATACCTAAAAGCCCGCCTCTTTTGACATAGAGCGGTACCGAGGGGGGATTATTGATTGAGCACACCGTAGCTGGTGACCCGAGCGGCTCGAACTTGGCAAACTCAAGTTCAGGCAGCGCCACTAGTTGGCGCACCCCTGACACTGCCTCCAGCGTCAGCTGCTTAAGAGGAGCTGCTGGGGTGGGTGCCTGGGCAATTGATATCCACCGCACCAGTCGGATCATGTTAGATGGTGCGACAACGAGCGAGCGAATAGAAGAACGAGCAGGGCAAGAAAAGGGAAGATGAGTTATATTGGATGAGAAGTATGAGGGGAGTCACTTGTATGCTCCTTCGTCATATATCTGTTAAGCAATTCAGTTTCAGCTTTGAAATAGTGAATTTTCGTACGAAGCTTTTTTGTTGCTTGAAAATAGGTTAGAGTAGTATTGAAGTTTTGTAAACATTTAGAATGTTTAGAGGGCATCTAATACTTCTATATTTAGAATAAGTTGATGTATTATTTTTGGGGGTACCCTAAAAGTGAACCATGGAGGTACAGATGTCACCTGTTATGAGATACGTCCTTGATTAATGACTCGTCATTGATCGCCAATGACTTTGAGTGAATTATCTACAAACAAACAAGTCCTCTTTCAATTTCTTGGAAAGTACAAAAGTGAGCAGTAATAGTAAGTACTGTATGGTCTGTTCTCCTTCCAAAATATAACAGACGAAATGCCCAGCAACAAATTGTGGGTTGCTTTTGATCTATAGGTGATCCTACTGTGATTTCCGGTGATTCCGAATAATTTCTTTTCTATAGAGCTAACGGTAATCGCGGTTATCATTGTAGCCACGGTTGTCATCGTTGTAACCACGGTTGTCGTTGTAGCCACGGTTGTCATTGTAGCCACGGTTGTCATAATTTCCACGGTTATCATCATAGCCACGATCATCCCGCCGGTCATCATACCTCCTGCCACCTCTGTCATCATCATAATCACGTCTGTCACCATATTCCTCATCCTTATGCTTGTTGTGTTCATGAAGTTCATGCCCAGCTAATCCTCCCAAGACGGCCCCGCCAATTGTGGAGCCAACATCCTGGTGGTGGTGGTGGTGGTGGTCGTCGTCGTCGGAATCGTAACCCATTGCTAATACCCTGAACCAGCAAATTCGTTCAATTTATATCCCCCTGCGATCTAGGCACATGACCCATGTATCATTACAAATAAGGGTCATTCTCCATGCCATAATTGATCCACAGTCCCATACAATTCTCGTGCTCTTGACCATCCCAAATTGCCGGTCTCCCCACCTGGCATTGCATCTTCTCCCCGGCCCGGTTGGGACAGTTGGTATAGGGTTCATGTTGATATCCAATGTCCCGGAACCAATGGATCTGGCTTTTGTTAGCAAAAAGGCCGACGCCAATGGAATGGACCGGGGCGTCGCCCCACCGCTCATAGTAAAAATTTCCCGTCGAATCCAAGTACTTAAACCATGAATCATAGGCCTCGCCTCGGAAAAAGTCCATGTCAGCAATCTCAAAGTTTGACCAAAAGTGGCATGTGGAAAATCCCGTCATTTCATTCTTTTGCGGATTCTGGAGGTTTTCCGTGAGAAATTGGAAAGCGCCATTGGCATTGACGTATTTGTAATTATCCCCCAGATTGAGCCATCTCATTGTATCGGGCCACAACAGGGGGATGGTCCGTTCAATGTCGTAGATACTAATCGTGAACCCATAGATCCGCCCCGTGCCTTCCAAGTACTTGAATACGTCATAATCCACGTCGGTGTGAAACTGCACCCGGGGCTCAATCCGCCAGTACCATTTGTACTTCTGAAGTTCGGGAATCCGATAAAAGTTGCCCAGATAGAATCGGCACATATTGTGATAGGACAACTTTTGTGCATAGGCAACGTTCTGGTTGTGTAGTTCCTTCATTGCTGCGTCTGCCGCTGCTATATCGATGTCCTTTGGTCTTTCCCAGAGTTCAGGGGGGATGACCACAAACTCGCATGGAGCATCCGTCAACTGGTGGATCCGTTCCTTGAACGCATCTGAGAATGGTTGGTCATTGACAAATGTGTATGGATAGCCAAACTTGGAGTTAAACCGCGCTTCAAACCGTCGGAGAGTCTGTGTAATCCCAATCTTCTCCGCATTCTTCACCAAAACCAATATGGTGGCGTTAGCTCTGTCAGGATAATCTTCCTGCAGAGGCGGTGCCCGTATCGATTCAATATCAAAGTCTTTGGGTTCTGTAATCTCTTGTTTCATAAGGTTGGTATAGGTGTTCCCATTATTCGAGGCTATTTCTTTAGGGGTGCCCTGAAGATTCCTTGGGTTTGTAAACTCTATTTGGACGTTCCCCGGCTCGATAATCACCCCGGAAACGGAGGGATCAGTGGTAGCGGTTATTGGCTCAAGGTAAGTCTGTGTTGCCGGTCTGGTGATCCTGAACGATTTGATAGCATCCAAATGCTGGTTAACGATGTGGGGACGAGTTAGTTGTAGAAATATAAGTGTCAGAACGACGATGGTAACGAGGCCAACGATTATCACACGCTGAATCCTCCGGGCCATGATGAGGATGATGCGCGCGCTGATAGGTGATAGATGATGATACAAAAGCATGAATGCCATAACTATGGTAGGTTTTGGGGCTACAGGGATTGACAGCTTATGAGTATAAAAGGGGGAAGCTAATAGCAATAGGAGGTAGAGAAACCAACTGAGATTTAGCTGGGATACCCTACTGCATTGGCATCACTCGTAAATATGCGGGTAATATTTGCGTGACTATTAACTTATTGGGTGAGTATTGTGGTTACTACATTAGCTGGGTTAGTGCTACAAACACAATTGATTGTAGGGTACAACAATTTTGTGTGAAGATTTTAACCACAATGAGCAATTTTCATTTCCATTAAAACTTGTCCTGTTGATGTGGTAATTTTTTGTTCCCCCTTTTATGTTCGCAATTTCAAAACTTTTCACGACAAGGACTGTTGGTGTACTGGTAACACTCTTGCCTTCCAAGCAAGCGAAGTGGGTTCGATTCCCGCACAGTTCAGTCGGACTGTTGGTGTACTGGTAACACTCTTGCCTTCCAAGCAAGCGAAGTGGGTTCGATTCCCGCACAGTTCACATTGCTTGTATTTTTTTTCTTGATTTATTGTATCCTAGCGTATGTTCCTCTCTCAATCTACTCACCCTGTTGTTTTTTTTCCATCCCTTCATCAATTCCGCGCGCGTCACGATCAACGCGCTTGTTTACTGATGACCCCGACATTGGTACGACCAACTAAAAGGTCGATAAACGAAATCAAAGGCCCTGATGAAATTTATAAGCTGATGTTGTGTGTCTTTATTGACGCTCAAGCAAACGTGCTGAGTCACCGGAAGCTACTTGCTGTGCTACAACACTTGTGGAACAAACTGAAAGAATTAGATGAAGTTGATCAGTTTACCCGTTTTTTTAATAAGATGATAAATCGAATACTACCGGTGAAGAAAGGTGAAAAGAGTGCTGATCGGCTAGTTAAATTTGTGGCCCAAGTTGTATCGGACATTACTAAAACAGAAGAGAACAAAGGAGAAAAGAAGAAAGAAAAAGACATTGAAAACGAAGATGATGATGATGGTGATGAAGACGAAGATGATGATGATGATGATGAAAAAGACGAAGAAGACGACGATGCGTCTTTTTTTGTCAAGACTGTGATTGAACACCTTCTACGAGGTATCCATGCCCGTGATAAAACGGTGCGGTACAGAGTGACCCAGATGCTTGCGTTAACGGTTCGGTTCCTCACTGAGTTGGATTCTGACATGTATGAGTCGTTGGTGGAAACATTGACTGATAGGCTTACTGACAGAGAAACCAGTGTCCGTATTCAGGCAGTAGATGCGCTTCTGCAATTCCAAGGCTACGGTAGCCATGCTGGGGAAATCAGCAAGCTGTTGTTAGCGATGCTTAATGATAGTGCTGCTGAAGTTCGACGAGCAGTAGTGCTTAATCTACAACAAGATTCCAATACGGTTCCGGAAATCTTATCACGGTCCCGCGACGTCTCCACCATCAACCGGCGGCTTATTTACACCCGTACCGCCCGCGAAGTAGGGGTGCGGAATATGGAAGCTGACCAGATCCAGGAATTACTAACCAACGGTCTCAGTGATCGCGATAGTCTGGTGAAGGAAGCGGCCGTTCAACTTGTGACCGAGCATTGGCTCGAAGAATTGGGTGGCGACGTGTTTGACTTATTGGCAGCTCTTCGCCCCGCCATCAATGACGTAGCAGAACGGGCATTGTTGGAATTCTTCCGTGTGCGACGAGACTTTTCTCCGGTGGAAGCTATGAAAGATGATTTCCTTTCTCGTCTTGGGGTAGAGACTGCATTCTTCTTCAGGGTGTATTTCGATTATTGTAACGGTCATAAGATGATTGACGTTATCGAGGAAAGTTTTCCCGAGGCAATTGACCTCCTGAAGACGGTGACGCTTTATTTTGATCTTCGCCGCAATAGTCTCCAGGGGAACATGGCCACCAACCAAGCCCTTCTTGAATTTAATAATGAGCTACGAGATATTGATGATGAAATCTTTTGTCAACAGAACATTGCCGTACGATCGGGGGCAGAAATGGACCTGCTTGGCCGGAAGCTTCGAGACATACCCAATTTTGAATTGAGTAAACGTAAACTCAAGGCGTACAAACATCGGATGGCCTATTTAAAGAAGAAAGAAGCAGGTGTGGATGAGGTGGATGGCGAAGGTGCGAAATTGGCTAGAGGTCAACGGGCGCGAGGCCGCCAAGACGAAGAAGAACTTCTGCCGGAAGATCAAGAGTTTGACGCATTCTACGATCATATTGAAGGTCTTTCTCTTGAGGAATTGGAATTAAATTACAAGCAATTCCGGGTGGAAACACGACAAATCCAAAAACGAAGTCGTGCACTTAAACAGCGGGGGCGAGAGGAGGAAACAAGAAACGAAGAAGCAAGACTCAAGCTTGAAGAGTTGAATGTGCGCAAAAAGGATCATATGAACAAGAAGCTGGGAGAAGTGGCCGAATTTGAGGACGATTTGATGTCGCTAGAATTCACCATTAAACAGTTATTGCTTGTTGCTCGCGACTATGACTTTAGCGATGATTTTGCTAGACGAGAAATGATGCTGTTGATGCGGCGTACGTTGTCGAGTGAAAATCTCCCCGACGATTTGATCAAGGTGGCGTTCCAGGTGGTGCGGAAGTTGTCCCTTGGGGAAAAGGATTTTGTGCAGTTGGCCACGGAAATCATCACCGATATCCGGGATGCCTTTGACAACAACGACGAGGAGGGGGGTGATGATGAAGAAGAGGAAGAAGTGTTTCATTCCGCACATCTGATGGCGCCTGACCCTAGTGTTGATGCCGACGATAGCATGGAAACGCCAGTTAAAAAGCGCAAAGTGGGCCCGAAAATGCCTCCTGACGATGTGGTGACGTTGTGCTTGCGGATGACTCAGCATGTTTTGGAATTGGTGGTGGAACCGTTAACCAGCAATCCCCAATTGGAATCGCTTTATTATGGTATTGTCCAATACGCGCTCCTGCAGTCTACCAAATATGAGTTGCACAAGACAGGGCTCAAGTGCTTGGGGCTATACGGGCTCCTATCCGACAGTATCGCCACCGACGCCATATACCGGTATCTTCAAGCCCAAAGACAGTATGGTCAAGAAATCATGTTTATTGCTATTCAGGCCATGGTGGACATTTTAGCCACCCACGGGATGAAGGTGTTGCCGAATCGTAACATGTTTGTTGTTGCTAGAATGTTCCATAAGAGCCTCGTATCTTTTGACTACCCCAAAATTCAGTGCGTAGTGGCAGAAGGATTATGCAAGTTGTTTTTGGGCGACTTGTTTGCTGCCAAGGGCGACGAAGCGAGTCCCGAAGTGGAATTGTTTGAATCGCTCTTGTTATGTTTTTTTGACCCCCGCGTCAAGTACAACGCCGAGTTGAAACAAGTGTTGGCGTTCTGTATTCCGGTGTATGCCTTTTCCCATCCCCACCATCAATTACAGGTAGCATCCGTGCTGGGGGAATGTTTATTCCGGTTGTTCTCGGGGAGTGATAGCGATCAGATGTTGGTTACTCCCGCTCAGGTGGTGCAACAGCTTATCTATTGGTGTGACCCTAATAATCTTGTCATGACCAAGGATGAGAATGGTCGGCTGCTGATGGCCCATGTATACCAGGCAACTTTCCTATTGCAAGTGGTGGAACAAGACAGTCCCCGGGCAGTGAAACGGGCGATTTTGGCCAACTTGGTGCGGATGCTGATTTCGCT
Organism: Diutina scorzettiae; assembly: GCA_030563345.1. NCBI lineage: Eukaryota > Fungi > Ascomycota > Pichiomycetes > Serinales > Debaryomycetaceae > Diutina > Diutina scorzettiae. The sequence continues at coordinate 587,335 of JAKUCB010000004.1, forward strand.
GGATTTGCTCCCCAACGAAATCGAAGCATTGTTGCTGGAGATTAAAACCACCCGGGATGTATTGAACGAGAGGTCCCATGATGACCTGTATTCATTGGACAAGGTCACGTCGCGTAATTTTGATTTGTTCGAGACAATGGTGGAAGACGCGTTGGTGGAGCTGGTCGAGAAAAACGCCACCAGCAGGGCGCTGTCGCTCGCGCCGCTGTTTCCAACCACTCCCGAAGGAAGAAATCTTGAGGATGTGGACGACAATGTGGAGGATGACAAAGTCGACGAAATCGTAGAAGAGGAGCCACAGGAAAATGCCGAAAAGGTGGCGATCAACAAGTCACTTGCCGAAATTGATCAAGAGTTGGCTGAAGCTGACGAAGTCGATTACGATATCGACGTTTCCATGGATCTGGCGTCACTGGAGCTGGAAGAACTGGAAGCAGAATAAATACATATATATCCCTTACTATTACGAACCATATGATTTATACTATCACCGCTAACTACTCGTAACATTAATTCTGGGAAGGAACGGATGTTCCCCCTTGGTAAACTCAACCTGAACCCCAGCTTGGATCTTACTGAGTTCAATCAGATACACCGCCAGCATCCGCCCCAATTGCTCCAATTGTTCGAGAGCATAATTTGCCAGCGATGGTAAGAAATGGTCATTAATAGCATCCAGGCCCACGTTCAAACTAATTTGCTTGACCAACTTGCGACAAAGGTTAAACTTGTCTCTTGCAATGTCAATGAGAGAATCCACTACCTGTGGAGTCGCTCCCAACGTCAATGTACGTTTGTAGTGGTCAAAGGTTGGTAACTGGGGCACTCCAACACTCAGCCACGGCTTGAGGCGGAAGTAGAATGAGTGTTCAAACAGAGTCATGGAGTTTTTTGTCAGATGCAAAAAGTCGATTGCCCCCACCGCGTGAAAGGCAAGTAGCATATGCTTAATCCCGTCGTACATGGTATTGAAAATTTGGGCGTGCGGGATGGTGTACGAGTCGTGGTGATGTAACAAGGCCTCTAGCTGGGGCAATTGTGTAGCAGTGAGAGCAGCAAGCTGATCACGAGCCTTTGCCTTTTTCTCCCCCTTGAGTTTCTTTGCTCGTTTGGGTAAAGTCGCGGTGATGTGGTTGATCTTGGAGGCGATAATATCGCGGATACGGCCCTTTATAAATTCCAACTGGATCTGAGACAAAAAGTGGGCATACCACATCACCATAAACATCTCATAATCTTTGTAGAGTTCGAGATCAATCCCTCGCACGAGAAGGTCGATCATGACTTTTAGTTTGGTGTAAAATATGTACAGGGACACCGGCAACAGCGCCAGGCCGTCCATCAAGTCATCGCCTATGGATAGCTCAAACAAGTCCGTCTCCAACGCTTCACCATTTGTTTGTAGAGTATCCCATACCACGATCCCCCGGTTGCGTAGCTGTTGCTGGCGACAACGATTGTTGCCATAGACCAACAAGTTATGGTGGATACCCAGTTCGACGTCGGTGATGAATTGGGCTAGTTTTTGGTTCACTTCAAGTGACATAGCCGCCGACAAGTTGGCACAGTTCACTGGCAAGAGCAACGAAGTATTGGTGCCTACCACCGCCTCAATCAACTGTTTGGCCAATTGATCAAACATCACCGACGACCCCAACACCAGCTTGTCATCGCGGATGATGAATAATTGGAAAATGCCGCGGACAAGGGCATTGAAGTCGGGAGCAAGCACGGAAACATCATACTTGAGATAGTTAGCCAAATGAGACACCGTAGCACAATTGGCCGTGCTGGCAACAAACTGCTTGATATTGCAAAAGGTTGCCACCAACTCCTTTCGCGCAATCTCGGCACTAATGGCATATAATTTGATAGGAATGTTACGGTTTCCCATATCCAACTGTATGAATTGAGAAAACAGGCCCTGGGGGACGTTGTCGAATTCAAGAGGAAGACTTGTGGCACAGGCAATAGCGTCGACAAGAAAGTTTGCGGGGAGAGAGGCCGGGCGGCCGTTAAGCACGTCAAGACGGATCTCAAGCACCGATTCAAGAAGAAGCAAGTGGCGACCCATTTGGAGATACTGGGTGAGGTCACTTTTATCCTTTGGAGATGCCGTCAGCGTCGCTACCCACATGATGGCAGCATCTAGTTCAGCCGCCACTAACTGTAACGGCTCCGCTTGGAGGTAGTTGAGATTCATGTTTCTAGTGGTGATATCCTCTTCTTCGTATAACACCTCCATCGCTACCGCAAGAGTGAATCCAATGAATCTTGTTAACCCCATGACAAACGGGAGCAAAACCCGGTGAACTACCCCGTACTCTAAAGAGTTGTCTGGCACAACCACCAGTTTCCGCCTTTCTTGAAACAGACACCTTTGGCGCAACAGGCCCACCGTCAGCAGATAATTTTCAAGCATGGTTTGCACATAACGGCACGAAAGCACTGTCACTGGAAGCGACAGGTTGTTGAGCCATGAATAGTATCCAATTATCAATCGGGACATCACCGCCAACACCTGCAGGGGTGTACGGGGCGCCAGGGGGTCGAAATGGCGGTCGTCATCGGAAACGGCGATGAGGCCAGTGTCGAGCTTAGCATTCGCTATTTCCACTGCCCTCGTCCCCTCGAGTAGATCGAATAACGGGTTTTGAACAACCTGGTTATTAGTGATTGCCGAGAGTGAACCAAATAGCTCGTCGGTAATATCCAATAACTGGGGCATGTCAATTACGCGACAAACTGCCTTCGTGTGAGTGAGTGAGAAGAGGAGACAAAGAGTATTGAACGAGGTCAGAGACATTTGCAAAGACATTTACACGGTGGGTTTGATTAGAATTGGAACTGTGGGGATTCTTCCTCTCGTTTTAGAAAATGAAGAACAGCGTGTTCTTATGTACCCCCCCCATTGCCATAAGGGCTGAAACATGACTACAACAGAATAAACACAAAGTCTGGTGGGTTAGGGGTAACACTGACGTCAACGCCGACATCGGACCTAAAATTGCTAATGCTGGGAAGTTTCGATGACGTGGATTGGGTACCGTTGGTGCGGCTGGGAACGCTTGCCCCAAAACGGGCATTATATGCAAGATCTCATAAGATTGCATGAATCCCTGTATTGAAGCGAAAAGAACAGCAAATATAAGAAATAAGCATATTTTCACCCAGCGGAAATAGTCTCGGCGAAATACCACCACTACAGCACCCCGTAAATTCTTCGCCCGGATTTCCGAGGGCGGGAAACATAATAGTCTAGACTAAACCTCAGAGCCATCACAGGTCATTCATGCTTTAACTAGAAGCAATCAGAATAAACAATAGGTGGCGAAAAACACCACATAATGTCTGGTACAGCACTGTTGGTTTGGTTGTTTACATGGTGGCTATCCCCTTCACAACAACTGCGGGTTTTTCGCCTTTTACCCCGGCGTGACTCACCAATAAAACTTTGGCTCAACGATCATCATTCGTAATCAAAGGGGCTCTCCTGTACACAACCCGCCCTCGACCCTATTTATCACTGACATATCCGCACGAAATCTGACTAATACCATGTCCGAAGTGAAAAGACATATTTCAGAGGTGCTGCAAACGGCATCACCACCGGATAAAAAGACCCATTCCAAGCCGGGTCGCAAGCCTGTTGATACCGAACCTAAACTGAAGCGGACAGCCCAGAATCGGGCGGCGCAGCGGGCGTACAGAGAGCGGAAGGAAAAGAAGATGAAGGATTTGGAGGACAAGGTAAAGTCGTTGGAGGATGAAAACATCCGGCTGGTGACAGAAACAGACTTTTTAAGGGCCAAGGTTGAAATGCTAAAGAAGGAGCTTGCACGGTATCAGGGCAACGATACCGGTGGATTGCTGTTGCCAACTTCGGTGGGGCATTTGTCTAATCCTAACACGGGGGGGTATATACCACTGTTTGAACCGCCGGCTACTGCTGGTTCTCGAGCTGGTAATGGGGTAGTTTCTCACTCGTCACTGATATCCCTGCTGAGTAAGCTGGATCGTCTATCTCTACTGGAGCCCCAGAATCTGCTGCCAGAGTTGGTGTTTGCCCCGGGAATGCTTAATCTGCCGGATCTGGACTTGACGCCGGGATCCCAGGTCAAGGTGGATTTTGCTGGCGACTTTGACGAACAGGTGGACCCGTTTTGTTCGAAGCTTGGCGAGGCGTGCGGTACTAAAGAGCATCCTCAGCCCCAGAGCAAGTCTTATTCGCCGTTCTCCAGTCTTGCCACTCCTAACTTTGATTTATCTGACCCGTTCTTTATGGGACAAACAAGCGATCCTTTGTCTTTTCTTAACGATGTTAATTTCGATACCAGTCTTGCGTTTAAACAGCCACCGCCAGCAATCCCTGAGGTTCCTGAAGATGCTCCTGTGCTTGGCGATGACATAGGGTTTTTGACGACCCAGGACCTGGTGTATGATCCCTTGACAATGGAGACTACCCCCCATACAAATTCCATTTCCACCCCGGGCAGCTCGAAAGAGGTTAATATCGATTTCAATTTCAATGACTTTGTCAAGGAACTGCTTGAGCCCCAGCATCATTCTATCACAGACGAACCGGAAGTGGTACCAGCGCTGTCGAAGGTATTGCAGTGTAATGAAGTTTGGGAAAGGATCACCCTGCATCCAAGGTATGCCGATATAGATATTGATGGATTATGCATGGAACTTAAGCTGAAGGCGAAATGTTCCGAGCGAGGGGTAGTGATTAATCAGGAAGATGTGAATTATTTCATTGAGCAACTGGCCCGCAAGAGATTATAATTTAGATACGACATTCGTTAAGCGACGACGGTTTATGATAGTAAATGAATAACAAGTTAATTTTGCTCGGGACTGACAATTTTAACCGAGGGTATCGGTTTCTCATCCCGAACTCTCCAAAATTACCCCACTTAATGTTCGCCGTTTATATACAGGATGGTGGTTGATAAACCACCCGCTGGCCACAACTATTCGGATTATGCTTATTCCAGAATCGTCGCCCAATTATACCTATGCTGTCAAGACCACGTTGGCGCTGGCATCCAGGTACCCGTTATCGGCCGCCCTCGACCACCCGTCTGATCACCCCGAAGACTTTCAGCTCCGAATCCTGTACCGGAAGTATCGAACTAGTCGCCAGATCCCTAAGGGCACCAAGCCGCTCAATTTGGCTTTTTGCCATGGGAATGGTATGAACAAGGGGTTGTGGCACTACCACGTAGATAAGTTGTACCAACGGTACCCGCAATTGAATGTGGTAATCACGTTCGACCAAGTGAACCATGGGGACCTGGTACCCCATAACCAGGGCCGGTTGGGACCTATGGCCAACTGGAATGATGGCGCTAAAGATGTTTGTAAGGTACTTACAGTGGACGAAGGAGAATCGTTCTTGGTGCCAAATGCGGTGAATATTCTCATTGGCCATAGTATGGGGGGGTTCCAATCATTGATGTCAGCTGCTAGAGAACCCAATTTGTTTGATGCCACCATTCTTGTCAACGCTGTCACCGATCTGAGTGACGCCTATCGGAAACTGTTTCCGGGGGTGGTGAAAAAATGGTTGGAAGGCGGTTACGTGGTACTGGACTTTGACACCAAGGGTAAGGACTGGTTTCAGGTGGTGAATGATTACATGAAGAATCGGCTGTTTTACAAGCGGTTCCACCCTACGGTGTTGAATAACATGGTCTATGACGAGTACCTGGGGTTGTATGATCCGAAAAAACTGTATGACAAGGTGCTGCTCAAAACAGGGGCTGACAACCAGTTTGCCTGCTACCGGGATGGCCCCAAGCTGGTGTACGATTCGCTTCCAAAGTATGGCCTGGTGACGCTGAAGGTCTACGTTTTGTTCACCAGTAAGGACTTGATGACCCCGGAAGGTCGGGCCGATATTGCCCAGAGACTCCCAAATGCTGAGCACTTATTGGTGCCTGACCGGTTCCATTTATTTAACGCCGAACAGCCCGATGAATTATTGGAAATCCTCTACAAATGGATCGACGAAACTTACGCAGGCGCTACCACCAAACTGATTGACGAATCAGGACTTCCTGGGGGAGCTAAGGCCGTCCACGATAAACTTTTATTAGACTACGTCACCCCAAAGCTCTAGCTTTGTGATAATCAATACATTAGTAAGCCGCACCCCGCACCACTATGCCAGTAACTAGATCGAAACAACCAGTTAAAGAAGAAGTCCTGGAAGAACCAGAAACAAAACGGAGAAAGACTAATAAAAAGCTTTGCTTTGAAGAAGTGATCCGGCAAGGTAAGTGTGAGGAATACTCTGGAACGCTCCCGCAACTGTATATCGACAGTCACACCCCGGAATTCATCAAAGGGTGCCACCACGTTCTAAAGATTGATCCATCTTTATACCCAGTCATTATCCATGAGCCTTTTCCCGCATTCAAACTGGCACCAATTAAACCAGAGTCTGCGAGGGAATACTGGCGGGATTTGATTAAACTGGTGATTTCCCAACAAGTCAGTGGTGCTGCGGCTCGTCTGATCGAGAGCAAATTCAATCTGGTGTTTGAAGGTAAACCTACCCCCGAAGCCACCATTAGCCATAGTTATGATGAATTGAGGGCAGCGGGACTTTCAAACATGAAAACCAAGTATATTCTTGATATTTCAAAAGCATTTTGCGATAAAGACGCCTTGCTCAATAATGTAGAGTTTTACAACCTGGCAACCTCAGAGGAGCTCACTAGCGAATTGATTAAACTCAAGGGGATTGCTGAATGGCTGGCACAGATGTTTGAGGTGTTTACTCTTCATAGAATGCTGGTATTTGCCGGTGGCGATTTAGGGATTGCTCGGGGCATGGCCAGATACCTTCAGCTCCGGCCGAAAGTGATGGAGGCGGCAAAACAGGTTGTTCACGATGATGAACAGCGTAAATTGAAATTAAAGAAAAAGGGAAAGTTTGCTAATTCCAAGGGGAAGCGAGATTGGGTGCCAGTCCATGATGAGTACATGTTGGAAGTTGCAAGCCAGTTTGCGCCATTTGAAACGGTGTTTATGATGGTTTTGTGGCGACTTGGTCTGACCAATATTGATGTATTGCAAGCATGATTGACTAGGAGACATAGAATGACAAAATATATAGAAATGACAAAAGATATTAAACGATAGAAGATATAGACTGACAATAAGACATGGAATTGACAAATAACATTGACTTCAAATATGACGTCGACTTGACAAATATTGACATGACAAAATACCTTGATAGGAAAAAATCGAAAAAGACATTTTACCTCAAATAAAGAACAATACAATCAACATTAATGTTCCCGGGATCAGTACCGTTCCCAGAGAAGGAAATACTGGCTCAGCAATCTCAATTGCGGTGGATTGAATCGAGTCTACAGTCAGAAAACTACCAAAGTCAAGTAAAGCAGTGGCCGATTGTGTCAACGCAGCGACGCCTATTTCAGTAATCGTAGACATTCTTATCAGAGATAACAATAATTGTTATACAAAGATATCACCTCATATATACTTGATTGCTATCTCTGGTTTCTGGTCTCTGGAACCGGCCCTACAGAGAAAAATACAGTCTGTCAGAGACAAGGCCAACACAACCGTCATGGTGGTTATGCCAATGTTGTAAATTACCGAAACCAGCTTATTGCAGTGAATTTTCTATTGTTTGTTTTTCTATCATGTTATGTAAAGTATCGTTGCTGGTGCACCCCCCTTATGGAACGCCTTACATTCAGGATTCCGGAGGTGGGCAATAAATTTGCACCGAAAGGAAAAACAAGGTTGAGACGGTCACCCTTCCGAAGAGGCCACGGCTGGGAAGTTTCGGAATCGCCTGTTGTTTCCATCCGACCCCCGGTGGTTATCTCATTAGCTGCTATCTACTGTTTTTTCTCGTATTTATCATCAACTCCATTGCTGGCATTTGGATATCCACGCTGTACATTAGCTAGTCGCTGGAACCTCCGTTGTGTGCACACCATCATAGCCATCATTCTTGTATATACCCCTTCCGGTTACTAACCAGTGTTAGGTGCCTACTGCAATATAAGATACACCGGGGGGGAAAGGTTTGTGACGGTGTAGGCACCCTCTAAACGCAGGGCCAATTAGTCCGTTTTCCGATGTCAATGATCGACACCCCAATTGGGCTGCAGGTTCAGATACCCTGTATTTAAACTTTTGCACAGGAGGACCAGCTAAATGCCATCGGTGAAAATGACGACGCCAGTAGAGATTTTGTCTGCGGGTTGTGCAGCCAATCACGCTATATATGTGCGTGACACCTTTATCTTTCTCACGTGTTTGGCTATTCTTGTATTGTAAATAGCAAAGATGGTCGGGGCTCGTAACGGGGGTGGGATGTGCTTGGGTTCCCAACCGGTACCCAAAATAGAAGTCGCAACCCCTTGCTATCCCAGATTGCCATTTGCACCAGGATATAACGGCGGTAGCAGTAGGATTATATATTTCCCCCCACCACCACCTTACCCCTTGCCATTCGCTGCCCCTGACGCGCCCTCAGCCCTACTCGGCTGTGGTTGTCTATATGCGCTCACTGAGCAGCAAACACTTAAACTCTCAGAGCACAGGAAAAAAAAAATCAAAGTTATCTTAAACGACGGGCAAGCCCAAATTTAAGCGGAATTTTTTCACCAATAGCCGCCGTTCGATACCACTATATGGACAACCAACGGCGTCACTCCTTAACCCTGGTAGGGCTGGGGCGGTCCCAGACCACCACAGGGACGATGCTGAGCCGGCAACCCCATCAGGTCCGTGACGTGAGTACAGATCTGTTGTTGAACATGGACGACCGGTTCACCCCCAAGCACCATAAAAAGACTCCCCTGAGTTTCTCCCTGGGCCCACAACAGGGTTACTGTTTTCCTAACGGCGAAGTGTTTCGACCCCGGGCTCAGCCGATACGCCGCAACCGTCCCCAGAAACTTCCCAGGGCCTACTCCATGACAAACGTGCTGATGGCGGCATCCCAGGCGCCGGCGCCGTCTTCCCGTAACCTGTTGCCCCCGTTGCCCCGAAATAACTCATTCACCTCGCGTGACACCCTTTTAAAGTCCATCCGCTCCTCCAGAGGCGACATTTCCACCAACTTGACGTCGGAGCCGACCCAAGCGCCGAGACTGAACTCGATGCAACGCATGCAATCTACCAATATCTTGCGGAGTCATTCCACCGATCAGGTGCCGCGGTTGGCGCCCCCGCCCCCACTGCTTCAGCCGCCGCTGCTTCCCCAGCAGTCGCTGCTGTTGCTGCTGTTGCCTGAGCAGCCGGCAGTGGTGCTGCTGGTATCGGAACAGCCAGGGGTGGTACCGCTGTTGCTGCTGGCAAGTCTGCGGTATTCGTCGACACTGGTGTCGCTGGTTGATGATACTCCTTCGGCCCGGTCGAATTCCAATACACCGCTGACCCTGATTGATGGCGTCGACGTCGTAGCCAAGGAACTGGAATCACTTTGCACATTACCGGAAAACGAGCCCCTAAGACGACCTAATCATGAGCCCACCATGGGGCGGGAACTGTCACTGACACTGCTGGTATCGCTGTCGGAGCCCACCTTAATTCGCCCGCCCCATCCCAATAGGCATAATGTCTCTGGTCCTCCGTCCCCTAGTGATGGCCGCCACCTGCCGTACGAAAAGTTTTCCTCCATGATTACCAAAAAGGCATCCCAAGTGTTTGAAGACGATAATGCTGATCGCACGGTGCCTTATTCTACTGTGTTTTACGAGAAAAGGGTGATTGACCTGTTGCTTAGTGACAACACTGTGCCTCCGCGGGGTGACTTGGCGATTTATCTGAAGCTGATGCAATCCTTGGTTGACTCGGAAGACTCTATTTTTGACCTGGTTACCAAACGGGTTCAATTTGAAATGGACGACGATGAGAATGCTGGCCATTCTCAACAAGAACAGAACGAGTTGTTCCAAGAAGAAAAGGTGGCTGCCGGAATGGGAAACCCTCCCGAGCCGGTGAGGGGGCCCGTTCCGATGATCTCCCCTGAGCCAGAGGATGACGAAGAGGAAAAGAAGCCAGAAAAGCAAAAACTGCCGGCCCCAGCTGTGCTACAGCCCCGGTCAGAATATTATCCTTTACGAAAAGATAAGCAGCAACAACTGCTGATGCTGCAGCTGCTGATGCCCGTAAAAAAGCTGAACTTGGCGAGACTGTCGTCTAGAGTCAACATAAAACTGTTCTTTCGTCGGCTTTTTACCAAGGATGAACCAGTGGAAGAAGTTATCGAACAGCCCGCCCCTGAACCAACGCCACCTCAACCTGCTGAACCGTTGACGCTCCCGAAATTCGAGCCGCTGAACTCTTCCGGGATGGAGGATGTGATGGCAACGCTTGAAAACCTAGACAACTCGTCGAAACGGTCACGGGTGGTGTCGCTGGCACTGCTGGTTCGCTACGACCCGTTCGTACAGGACGACGAACTTTCTGAAGCCCAGCTTGGTGACCAGAGACATCAGGATGGACCCCTGGAGGATGCTGATCAATACGTTGATGAGAATATTCTAGCACTCCAGAAGGAGTTTGACTGGGCCCAGATGGGGGAGCACGTTGATTTACAGCTGATATACAAAGCTCACACTTTGGAGGGGCCACTTGAAGTGATTGTGGTCCACCGGGACCAGCTCCAGCAAGTTTTTGAGAAATTTGATGTTACCGGCCCCCATCGCCGGCGATTGGGTAACCTCAAGTACGTGCAACAGCTTCTGGACTTCAACACTCTTCAAATAAAGGTCCGCCGGTTTGACCAGGACGTGGGCACGATCGCCCCAGCCAAGCCAGTACAATACTCGTCCCTCCGGGGTAGTGGTGTCAACCACCCCAAAAGACATCGCCTGCGACCCCGGGTGATGTTTGCCAACACGATTCTGGTCAACGAAACATTTGCTCCCGACGTGTATCTGCGCTACAACCGTCTGGCTACTCAAAACCACATGACTAACACCAATGAGATTGCCTCAGTCAAGGAGGAACTTAATTACTACAAGTGTAATGAGATGTTGGTTCATGAGATGTCCCAACAGAACACTCATTTCTTTTACCAATAGCCAGCGTATGTAACCGAATTCAACGATAATGAAACGGCAACCTTATGTAGATATCGCCCCATTTCCTGTGCAGCGCAGCATTGCGGCTCCCCCGGCACTGTTTATACATAATAGGATTGCCTACCTCCCCAATTGGAGCTTTTTATGCCTAATCTAGCATCGTGTATATAGTTGGTTTTTTGCCTCCACCCGCCCCCAGTGTTTTATGATTGACAGTGAGAGCGCTACCGTGGGGCGCACTATAACACAAAAGTGACAATTACATGGTTAGCAAGTGGGCGAAGTGTCAAAAAAAGTTGGCAAATTGTCATATTGACAAAACAGCATTCGTGCATCATGATTATCAAACATTAATCCCTTCCTCTCGAATAACTTTATATCATCCCCAATTCGTGTTTTCAAAAAATTATCTTTACTAATACCTCACCATCCCTCCCTCCCCCCCTAATTTAGATTACTACTAGAGGGGTGGAAATAATAAAATATACTTTTTGCACCTGTAGATTTGTCACCATGGACGCGCTCGCATTTCCATCCTTGTTTTAGCGTTACTGGTTTTCTCACGCGTCTCACGCGTCTCCACCCATGCTGAGGCTATACACCAATGGCACCTACCGTGTGTTCCAGACGAGTGTTGCCGTTCCTCAACGAGGATCATTTAAAGATCAGGAATTGCGTATTCTCAAGGATACCCTTAGTTCCCATCTCTACGATACTCTTAACCTAAAACAAACCGAAGGGTTGGCGTCGTGGCATGATGTTGCTGTTAAACTACGAGTGGAGACCCAAACCTCCAAAGTGATTGTTGACGAACTTCCAGCAGACGTCACCACCCTCGACTTTGAGTGCCCGTATATGCGGCCAGTGGTGTTTGTGTTTATCAACCGCCGCGACCATCATTGGGTATTCGCCCGGATGACGGCACTAAGCAAGTTTCTTATGAGAAATATCCAGGGCCGCAAGAACAGACGCACCTGGCGGCCGCAGCCGGTGGATATCACCCCGTTCACCATGAAGAAAATCGTTGATCTTATCATCACCAAAAAGACGGTGGTGGATTTCGGCGATGTGGAACTTACTTATACTTTAGAAGATGGTAAGATCAACTCGCGGTTAAATAACTTTCAATTTACATTTCCGGATGCAGACATTCTCCAATTGCTTCGCACCGGGAATAACGAGAGTGAAACTACCATGGAACGGCTCCAGTGGTTTATTAAACACTACATCAAACTTGACTTGACCAATATCCTGTTGTACCGTATGAATAGCCGATTGGTGGCAATCGGTCAGGACGGGCGCATCCGCATTTTTGGTGCTCGTCCGGGGGGAACTGCGGAAATCATACCAAAGACATTGGTACGGATATGTGACGGCTTAAGTGGGGTTGATTAATTACTATGTACAATCATTCCTCTTCAGGCCACCACACGGGGCGGAATGCTGTCACCGCCACCGCCTTGTTGTCGACATCAACCTTGAACTCACCCGACTTGTCCATGTCAGCCAAATTCATAAGCGCAAACCCCAAATTATCCTGTACAGATAATATCTTGCCACTCAGAGTCTTACGCTTGCGTACCGGCTTGGACCCGCCAAATGGCGACGCTGCCAACGGTTGTTCTTCTTCCGGTTCCACCAATGGTAACACGTCCACCTCGCCGATATTTGCCACTTGGGCCGCCACTTCCAGGTCCACTTCAAGTACCGGCACCGGCGAAGGGTTTTCTTCGCCCATGGGGTGGAATTGCACTGGCACAACCCGCTTCCGGATGATGCCATTGTTAAATGTACGGATGGTCAACTCTTGACCCACATAGCACCCCTTTTCTAACGAAAGCCCATTGGTGTAATCAAGGTTGGTTTCAAACGGTAAGATGGAGGTTCCTTTGGCGGCATCGGCCACCTCGAACAAACCATTGACGTATCGACGCCGAGTAATATCAACTTCTGAAACCTCCAGTTGGTCAAACACGAACGCGTCGGAAAACAACCGGTCAACAGGTTGCAGAGTCACCACCTTGATGCCAAAGTTGGGCACCCGATTATCAATAGCAACCCCGCTAATGAATTGCACTGCATCCTGGGCGAATATCCCCAGTCTAATAAACGAATTGGCTTTCTCAAGAGCTTGGATGGGATCGACGTTGGCAAAGTATTCCATTTGGATGTCATCTAGCCACTGGTCGAATTCAGGAGAATCATGGTAGTAATAGTAACTGTGTAGATCCTCAGGGGTGACTGTCACCTTCGCTCCCAACTTGTGTAGACGCAAAAGCAGCATCACCTTGGAGTGGACACCGGCATCCACTTCAACTAGGTACGATGGCGTCTCTTCAAGCACGGATTCCGGCCCGGCAAACGGCAGGGCGTAAATAAAAGTATCCGTGACTACCCGTCCTTTCAGGTTCAAAAACATCAGGTTAATGCCGTCCCGGGAGATCGAAATGTTCCCCATGGGATCATAGATGTCCTCATGCATCAACCCCCAGTTCTTATGAATATCCACCACCTTGACCAAGTCCCGGTGGGCATCGTCAACGGAAGAGATTGTGAGTTGTTTCTTCTTGACAATATCAGGGAGGAACCGCAGGGTCACTAGGCCATTGGTGAATTTTGTGGCATCAATACCTGCTATCTTGATGAGTCGCTTGGACGTGAGTCCAAGGCCTCCGAGGGGATACATGCTGAGTAATGCGAATGAGATGTGGATGGGGAAGGATTGGTTTGGTTAAAGTTGAATGGTCATAAACAGTTCCAAATTAGCATAGAAAATGTATGTTGTTATATCGGAAAGGAAATGATAATATTAGACTTTACCAACATTAGACTAGGTAGTCTTTTGCTGATAATGGATATCACTGCGTTTTGATAATAGACTTCACGTTGTTCTGTTAGTACATGTCATGGTGTCTTGATATCTCAATAGGTTCGATATATCCCTTTCTATCTATTTTTGCTGCTTCTTGTTTTCGTATACTCCCTACTCTATTCCAGTTTCCTGAATGTTGCAGAATTTGTAAAAAATTTACCAACTTGGGCCAACATAGCCACCAACATAGATGGTTCGAATCTCTAGATGAGAATACCCTTTTACAAGAGAACGGTATCCCCAGCATTCCACCCCACCTTTCTTCCCTACGTTATCCACCGACCCTTTATTCCTTGGTTTCCAACCCCACCCGAGTTCATACGAGCCCCACTCGGGTACGACGCGTCGTAAACACTGGAGCCCGGCTGCAGCCTCCACAAACCCAAAAACCCCGAATTAGAAAACACATCCAATCCCACTATGTCCGCATACACAGCATTTACCGTCTTCCAAAATAACTGTTTCCTCCGCCCCCTAGATCATCGCTAAACCATTTACCTGCATATACCGCCTCGTTCGTCGTACCCACCGTTGAAAATTTATATATATATATATCGTTCCACACTCTTTATACGATATGACGAGACCTCAAAACATCGGGATCAAAGCGATCGAAGTCTACGTGCCCACCCAGGCCGTGTCCCAAGAACAACTCGAAAAATTCGATGGCATCCCCGCCGGGAAGTACACCATTGGTCTCGGGCAAACCAACATGTCGTTTGTCAACGACAGAGAAGATATATACTCGATGGCCTTGACGGTGGTGTCGCGGTTGTTTGATCACTATCAAGTTGACCCCAAGCAAATTGGTCGGTTGGAAGTTGGAACTGAAACTCTTTTGGACAAGCTGAAGTCGGTCAAGTCGGTGGTGATGCAATTGTTTGGCGACAACAACGACGTGGAAGGGATCGACACCATCAACGCCTGTTACGGGGGTACTTCTGCCGTGATTAACGCTGTCAACTGGATTGAATCGTCGTCCTGGGATGGTCGCGACGCGTTGGTGGTGGCGGGTGACATTGCCATTTACGACAAGGGTGCTGCCCGGCCCACCGGTGGTGCTGGTGCCATTGCCATGTTGATTGGACCCGACGCCCCTATTGTGTTTGAATCTACCAGAGGTTCGTTCATGGAACACGCTTACGATTTCTACAAGCCCGACTTCACCTCGGAATACCCTGTGGTTGACGGCCACTTTTCGTTGTCGTGCTATGTCAAGGCGGTTGACAACTGTTACCGCAACTACTCGAAGAAGGTAACCAAATCTGACGCCACCGTTGGCATCGACCACTTTGACTACAATGCTTTCCACGTCCCCACCTGTAAGTTGGTGACCAAGTCCTACGCGAGAATGTTGTACAACGATTACGTTTCTGACCCCTCCAAGTTTGACTTGGATGACGACACCAAGGCCGCCATTGCCAAGTTGTCGTACGACCAATCTTTGGTGGACAAGACCCTTGAAAAGACCTTTGTTGGTCTTGCCAAGGAAAAGTCCAAGCAGCGGGTGCTGCCTGCTTTGGAAGTGGCCACTAACACCGGTAACATGTACACCGCCTCTGCCTGGGTGGCGTTGGCGTCGTTGTTGTACTTTGTCGGCTCCGAAAACTTGCAAAACAAGCGGATCGGTATCTTTTCGTACGGGTCGGGTTTGGCCTCGACTTTGTTGTCTGCCAAGGTTGTTGGCGACATTTCTGATATCACCAAGGTGTTGAACTTTGACCACAAGTTGGGTGCTGGCCGGCTGATTGAATCGCCGGAAAAGTACCTTGAAGCGATTGAATCGCGGGAAAAGGCTCACCTCCAACTGCTGTTTGCCCCCACCGGCTCCATCGACCACTTGTCCGAAGGCACTTACTACTTGAAGGAAGTGGATGACAAGTGGAGAAGACTGTACGAAAAGAAATAAATAATTACGTACGAAAAACAAATAAAAGAGTTCCAATAGAAGTTCGTATCTCCGGTGAATCTCAGTTGCAGCCAATATTTTGTAGCCAGTGCAGGAAAAAATACCTTAACATTGGACAAAAGGTAGAAAAAGAAGTGCCGGCCCCAGGAATCGAACCTGGGTTTGTTCGGGGTTGTCACCCAAGTTCCACAACGAACCGTACTAACCACTATACTAGACCGGCGTATTTGTTGTTGTTGCTCCTGTATCTTTTCGCCTCACACTGACAAATCACATTTTGATTTTGTAGAATCAATGGGCAAAAAGCCACTGAAAAGGAGCTAGAATTTTCCAAAAACCATAAATGAGGTTTGATAATTATAATAACTGTGATTGATCTACATTAGACTATTGTTACCCTATGGATCTGGTTCATTATTCTATTATATAGCACCTGAAATTCGATTAACCAAATTACCCTAATGAAAATTTGACTAATTTGTTCTTAGTAAACGAAATTTGCAACCCCTCCACAATTTCCATGTGATTTGAATAATTATAAGCACGTATTCAAGCAGAAATTACCGTTTATTCCGGATGTTGCGTAAAAAGAAACCTAGATTCGGCGACATCCACCGAAGTTGGGTTCGATGTCCCATTCCACGGCAAATGTCTAGGCTGCCACAAAGGCAACTCTCGGGAATTTTTGGCATGGGGAATGATTTCCGTAGACCCCCATGCAGTGACCTCCACCACCAGTGGGCAGACGGCTTAAATACCTCATCATTGCCGATCGAATTTTGTGCACTTGCTAATTGTAAAGAAAGTTAAATTGTACAACTTTGGTGAAAAGAAATTGACATAGATGACCTTAGCAAAAACCCTACCGTTATGCACCCATGTGTTTTCAACCACTTAAAAAATTTGAAATATTTTGGCGGCATATTGTACTGACAACTAAATAATAATAAGGTAAGAAAAATATAGGTGTAGATCTTGAATCTAAGTAGCTTCGGTAGCCGGTAAGAAATGCCCTAGGCGACCTCAAGGATGAAACAACAATACAACTTTCTGGGCCAATCCCCCGAGAGAGTTGCCAGATCATTTTTTTACGCACTTCGTCACCATTCCATGCATTCGGTTATGCAACAATAACGTCCAGGAACCAGACAGGGGTAAGCAGGTTTATACGACGAATGCCATACCGAATGGGCTCTACATAACCCCACTTGCTCATACCTGAATTCCTATTTGACGCACCCTGATGATGACAACGGTTTGCCCCTGAAGCCTTGCATAAACGAAAGATCGCCCCTAGTGGTCCTGAGGCGACACGAGGTGGACAATTACAGGGATTGTTACTCCCGGGATTGAATGAGCTCACTCTTAATTGGGAGGGTGAGGCGCTACCCCATGGCCGTTTGTTGACGATGCATTCGTATTGTTTTGACCAAATGCCGCAAGTGGTAATGGCAACCGCGTCCTAGGCGTGGCTGAAGTTTGAGTTAGAAAAATTAGATATGTTTTGTTTTAACTTAGACGAGCACTGATACTCTACTCATCATGCATGGAGCTAAACAACGAAAATGGTCGTCTCTCCTACTAATAGACCCTGGCAGGTGTAACCGGCCCGCGTCACCTCCATACGAATATTATTGCGAATCTCTCCATCCCCGTAACAAGCAACCTACGGGTTCTTTTGAGAATAGACATTGATCTGCCTAACTTTTTTTGAACCAGCTCTAGTATTCGGCTGGCGAATCAAAATATCTCAGGCGAAATGGGGCCATGTTGACGTGAGAGGAGTTGGCAGTCGCCTGACACCATAGAGGACACACATAGTGGGCGGACAGGGGTCGATGACACTGACGGTTTAGGGATGACCCAGTGGTAGTGTGACTGGTCGCCTATGGATCGGGTAACCCCTGCTTCTGATGAGGTCGACTTTCTGCCGACCCCTGCCTGGCCCTGCTGTTGTGAATCACCTTTAAGTTTAAACGCGCCCCAGTGGTGGGTGACGACGGTATCAGTATCGATGAAAACTACTACCGGAAGGTAAATATGGAATAGGTTAGTTAACCCAACTTTGGCGATGTTTTTTCTGAATTAAGGTTGATCACAGTAGCCGGTGATCTGTTTATGTATTTTGGTTTAATGCGAGAATGGCGTCGAGACTAGCGTTCTCGACTTGACCAGCAGCCCGCCAAAACTTCGACAAATGGCGGGCACCACTATCACAAGCAATGACAACAATAGTGTGTCCCGGCCCGTAGTGCTGGGCCGCTTCAAGAGCCGCCACACAATTCACACAACTCAGCAGCCCCCAAAAGAACCCGTCATTGGTGCATAACCATTTAGCCATAGCAATGGCGGCGTCGTCAGTAACACGCACCCCCCTGTCAATGTACGGCTCGGCAAGAGAAAAGTTATGGGTGAGACGGTTGAGCCCGATCCCCTCCACCACCGTATCTACTTGGTGGCGGCGTCTGGTACCTTCCTTTTCCACCTGATCATACATGACACCAAAGTTGACGCGATTAGCGAGCCCTGATCCTTGAGGGTCGGCCAAAATCACCTTGGCGCCGGGGTTATGTTCCTTTAGATACCGACTAACCCCAGCTATAGTGCCGCCAGTGCCCGAACCCAGGACGAAAATGGATGTAGCCGGGGCCTGGGTCAATATTTCCGGGCCGGTGCTAGCGTAGTGAACCCGCCAATTGAAATCAGTTTCAAACTGATCGGCGAATACCGCCAGACGAGGGTCATTCTCATCGTGGTTGATTTGATGTGCACGAAAAGAAGCAGCATTGGTATACTGGTTGGGGTCAACTATCAGCGCCGGTGGCACTGGCTCGACAATTGCGCCATAGGCTTCAAGCACGGCAATCTTTTGCGGAGAGGTGTCGTTAGGCAAACAAATGTGGCTGGAGTAGCCAAGAGCATTGGCGAGCATGGCTATCAGGATACCGGTGCTTCCCAGCGTACCTTCAAAGATAACGTCACCTCGGCCCGGAACCAACTGGCCCAATTGTTCGTTGGCCCTGATTACGGCAAGAGCAACCCTATCTTTAGCACTACCACCAGGGTTATTTAATTCCAATTTAGCATACACATTACACCCGGTATAATTTGAAAGCAGCTCGATTTTCACCATGGGGGTGTTTCCGATAAGCTCGGCCAACCCGGCCGCGGGCGGTGGGAGTTTAGATAAGCGTGGTGACAGCAGATAATAGCGATATACACCGTAAGCGGCGGCCACCACCGCAGCCACCGCCCCCCACTGTTGTACCTGGTGCGATGAGGACATCTCGGATGCGTGCGGCGCGATGACCGGTTTAGGCACAGCTATTTACGAACACGATACGACAGGGGGAGAATAAACTTTTAGTTGTATTAACCGTTCCAGCACAGGTTACCGCCGACAATGCCGGGATGCAAACCTAGTGCAGAAGCTGTCTTAATCGGTCAAGGTTGCATCTACTAATGAGGTAGCTGTAGGTGCCATTTCTCACTTGCCTCTCGCCTAATTTTAGTCATGTTTGAATGAGGAATTTGTAAACACCTCTACAGATCTGTGCCACCGAAAATGGCTACTGCTACCAACGGCCGCCTTCCTCAGAGTGCTCTCCTGCGGAACGTAAGCAAATATGGAAACCCTTACCAATGGGAATGTACCGGAAAAGATCTAGGTTTGTTTATTTACCAAAGGGGACTATTTCCCCCTTGTACTCACCTGTCGCTGTAGCCGTTTCCTAGCAGGCGAGTGCTGGTGAGATAGTGGGGTGCCGCCCTCAGTAGCAGGTCACTAGCCTGGTTTCTCAATGTTGACGCCAATCCACACAAAACGTCCAGTTTGAGAAATGGGTCGGGTCCGGTATTTCCGGGCTCCCTAAAAACCGATCTGGCTAACTTCTACCCTAGTGGGGAGGGCAACCATCGGCAGGGGTAAAGGGGGGGGATGACTATCAGCAACCAAGGGAAGGGAAGAGAAACATTACCACATACCATACCCCGAACAAGTACACCCTGGCATTTGCCAAATAGTGAAGAGCATGCCGTCGCCTCACCACTACGACAGAATATTATTTTGCAGCCCACCTAGCAATATTTTTTGTTCCTGCTGCACTGCGCCAGATAAAATGGTTTTATTATTTCGGCAAGGTTGAACCTGGGGAAAGGGCCCATATAAAGACAAGGTCTCGCCCAGTGGTCAACCCTATCCTACCGAGCGGTGTTAGTCATTAATTTATTCCTTGGCGGGTATTCTTAATTGATTTTTATTAATTTCCCATAGTTTGTGTGGGCCCGATTCCTAAATGCTTGATTTACTCACCCCAACCGCCACCACCACACCACACATGGGAGACAAACCGCAAAAGGTTAAGAAACTGCGGAGCACGAGAGCGTGCATCTCCTGTCGGATACGAAAGATTCGGTGTGATGCCCAGGAACGAATTCCCTGTTCAAATTGCGCCCCGCTGGGGCTGACGTGCAAATTCGTCGAGCCCAAGTCTCGAAAGAAGAAGCAACGGATTTTGGCCCCCACTCCGCCCACTCCGCCGATGCAGTGGCCACCCCAGTACTACGCTAACCCTTATGCGGCGCCGCAGTACTACCCGTACCCAGCGCCGTTGCCTATGCAACGGGTGAGTCCAATGGCCGCCCATCCGCTGCTGCAAGTACCCCTGCCTTATCAAAGCCATCCGTACTCTCAGATCAAGTTGACCCCCCAACAGGCTCATGCCCCGGCGCCAACTCCTCAGCAGTTGCAATCACCGGTGATCACTTATCCGCATGCCGAGCCGGTGGGGATGCCATTAAAGGAGTCTCCCCTGCCTCAGCTGGGACTGCTGTCAGTGCAAACCAAGTTGCAACAACCGTTCCAGGCCCAGCCCCAACAGGGCCAACTGTACCCTCCATTCCATCCTCCTAGATCGCAACTGGGCACCAGCAGCTACCAAATGCCCCCCCCTGTGGCCTACTTTCCTCCCCACTCCTACTACTACGGAATGCCTCAACAAACCCCGCCGCCAAAGCATACTCCCTACTTGACTCCTCAGGACCACCGCAACGTCAAACTGCCCCAGTATCCTCAGGACATGTCGCCAATGTCTGCTTCTCGAGAAAAGGATGAAAAAAAGGAGGTCTAGCCGGCTAGATCCAAACCATTAGCAAGTTTGAGATTTCACTTTTAGAATTTATACATCCATTAGTTAGTTTAATAATATACCAACACCAGTATGGCCTTACGCTCCATCAATCATCGTCTTCCATCTCTCAAAGTCTCCATTCTCACATCAACTCGAAATGTCCTGTGTTGAAGTTTAACTCGGTTTCACCTGTTCACGCACCCCTTTTAATTAACCGGGAAGCTTGAAAGGGTCCTTTCCACGAACCTAATCACATTCTAGAATTTGTTACATCATTAGCAACAACCCAAAAATTGGGATCACCCAAAATCAATCGTTTCAAAAAGCCCAAACATGATTGGAAGCACCGCCTAACCACGATTGCTTGCGAACATTTCTCTGCTCTTCCAATTAGGTGACTCTCATACCCGATCTTGCTAGTGCCTGCACCGACTCTAATTTGAAGAAAGTGTCCTAAAATTGGCAAGTTTCGTCCACCATCATCTAGGACATCTTTGCTTGAAGAATGGCGAAACTATTGTCCCTGATTAAACTTTATTTCCAAAAAATACAAAAGGCGAGGTTACGACATGTTTGCAACAATAGACGGAGTTATCCAGGGTTATCTTATAATGAGAGTTGAAAACTTTATCTAATACATCACGTAAGATATCAATCGACCCTCAGTTAAGCTGGATTCCATTCTTGCACTACATTGACTACAGTGGCGGCGGCAAGGGCAGATAGTATTATTGTGATTCCCACAAAACAGAGGATCGATAATCGAATGCTCATTGTTGTCGCACAACCCAATACGACAAAATACGATTGCTACACCGTTGGGAGCGAAACTGCCGGGTCGTCAGCGCCAACCGAGCATAACGTTAGTTCAACGAGCCTAGACCGCGGGCTGCGAAATGGTCATTACCACCCCAACCGCTCACGCCGTAACCAGGTGCTTCTAGCTACACCTGTCACCACCGACCCCATTCTTACCAGAGACGTCCATCCCAGTTGGCTTGGTGGTATGGCTAAGCAAACGGGATCGGTGTTATTACCGCATACAGGAGTGCTCCACGAAAATGGAGGATTGGCGGATGCGGGTAAAATCCCCTTATAACCTATCCGTCCCCGCGCACCGAAAAAAACGTTACAACTCGCACTATCTGAAGGAACTGCCATGGGCGATATTAAAAATGAGGAGGTCGATGCTCCCAAAAAGGCCAAGGCATTCACCATCAAATACAAACGTCCCCGGGGGCTGCGGGCGTGTGCGGTGTGCCGGTCTCGCAAAGTCAGGTGTGATGCTGAAATGCATATCCCTTGCACCAATTGCATTACCTTTGGCTGTGATTGTGTGTTGCCGGAAGCCAAGCGCCGAGGGAATACCAAGCGACGGGAAATAGAGCGGGCGGTATCGCCGGTTCCACTGGTACCGCAGGCTCCCCTGATACCGGCAAAGTTCTCGCTGCCGTTACTTGACCACCTGGCCACCAATAACGAGGCGATTGTAAATATCTCTCAAGTACATGTGACTCCCTCGCTTTCACTGGATTATCAAACCATCCCCACCCCCCCGGCCAAGCGTAAGTTTAGCGACGATACCCCCCCTCCCATTGGCGGAACTTATCGCGGTAAAACTGCGCTAACGTTCTTGGGGTCAACCCTGGTGGGCGCGGTCGCTCGCCGCCCGGGAGAGAATCACGTGGAATTGACCGACGATGTCCTTATCGAACCGACACTGCTGGCGCTGTCGCTCGACCTGGTGGAGCTCGAGATTCTTAAGCTCAGAGGGGCATTTATGCTTCCGCTGAGGGAATTGGCTGCTGATCTTATTGAGTCCTATTTCGAGCATGTCCACCCCCTTATGCCAGTGATCAACAGAACCGAATTTATGCGTAAATTTAACGATCCTGACGATCAGCCGTCGCTTATGCTAATGCATGCGGTTCTTCTTCTTGGCACTCGCGTGTCAAGCAACCCCGCAGTCTTGGATGACAAGGGCCTGAATGATTTGGTGCTGCTTACGCTCTTCCGTCGCGCCAAGGCCCTTTATGAGACGAATTATGAAAGCGATACCGTGCCCACGATCCAGACGCTTATCCTTATTGCCCTGTATTGGGAGGGCCCGGAAGACGTCACCAAAAACTCTTTCTACTGGACTCGTGTCGCTATCGGCTTGGCCCAGGGGTTCGGGTTCCACCGGGACGTGCTGCAAAACAACCACTTGCTGCCCAGCGAAAAGCGCATCTGGCGACGCATCTGGTGGTGTCTTTTTGAAAAGGACCGCAATGTGGCGATTGCGTTCGGGAGACCGCTGGTGATCGATCTTAACGACTGTGACGTGCCCATGCTCACGTTGGAGGATTTTAAGGAAGACGAAGAAGACGGCATGCCGTCGCCGTACCCGGTGAATGAAACCCACGCCCTCTACTTTATCCACCTCGTCAAGTTGGCGGAAATTACCGGCATCATCATCAAGCACCAGTACCTGGTGAAACTGGAGCTGTTGAAGCGGAAAAACAAGTTCAGCATCATCCAACACTGCGACATGCTCATGGGGATCTGGTTCACCAACTTGCCCAAACAGTTGGTGTTCAATTTGAATGACCCCCAGTCGCAGCTGTTCTGGTGTTGCTTGCTCAACGCTCAGTACTATAATCGGCTCTTTCTCATCCACCGACTGAACCTCGTGCGGATGCTGAAGCTGCTGCTGAGCAACCCTAATAATTACAAGTACCCCAGTTGGGGGATCTCCTTCCAGGCGGCACGCATGATTTCCATCGTGTCTAAAATTTTGTTGGACCTGGACCAGATTCGCTACGTTCCGGTGATGTTTATTTACGTGGCGTTTTCTGCATTAATCATGTTGATCTATCATGTGGACTCGTCCAACAACGTCATAGCCCTGACGGCGCTGGACTCGCTCTACGTGTCTCGGGCGGTGCTCCAGGAGTTGGCCAAATACTGGCCCATTGCCCGGGTGTTGATGAATTTGTTCGACAAGTATGGTAACGACAAGATCAAGCGTCGCCGTCTCATCGACCACAGTATTAAGCGTGAGTTGCTGGCAGACGTGCAGGCGGGTCCCGACGAGCCAGAAGATCCTCACCTTGCCCCCACTCTGATCAGCCCCCATCTGGTCAACCTGGGGGTCAGCCCTACGGGGAACACATACGATAACCCCTACAAACCAGTGATGTTTGAATCGGCCAACTCAGAAACCATCTCCAACCACAACCACCAAGAAGTGCCGAAAAAGTCACCGGCGCTGCTGACACAACTGTTCCCCGACATTTCCCTCGTCACCGAAACCGTCCCCAGCAACCCTAACTTTTTTGAAAACTTTGATCCAACTCAATTGTTCCCTGATATCCGCACCAGTGTCCCCCCTAGCCGAGTGCACTCACCAGGCAACGACGATGGCGTCATGGGCTCCAACGTCTACACCGATCTGATGAACTCCCAACAAACCCAGGCGGAAGCTGCTGTTCCTAATTTTGTCGATCTGCTGTACATTGGTATGAATATGCAAGCGGGTTTGACCGAAGCCGGCACCTTGGATGAAATGGCGTCGTTGTTTAACTTTCAGTATTAGGTGAAGCTCATTATGTAATATAAGAGAAGACATTAACTAGAACCCAATATTAATTATGCATTGCAGGATTCTCGTAAATTTCATAATTTTGTGCAGCGCACGACCCGGTTATATCTCGTCTATATATTCAATAAACCGGCTTAGAATATGCCAATTTCTGGGATTATCAGATATTTAGTAAAAAATGGGGTGCGTCCTCATCACGTTTTCTTCGTAAATATCGCAGAAATGCATGATAAAAATAACCCGATCTTGAGTGGCCACTAATGCCTAGAAAAATGGCTGCATAATCATTATAAAGCCGAGGCCATTGGCCTTCAATATTCATGAAGTTTTCCGTGTTTTCTTTGTTGGCCACTGTTTTTGCCATTGGTGAAGGTATCATTGGGGTAGAAAAGCAACTTATGCTTTCTGCGTTACCCGAGTCATGGTATCAAACCTCATCTCCCACCACTGGCGATTACTACAAGGCTACCGTGGCGGCTTCGACTGCTTATTGTAACCCTGAGTTTGCTTCTTCGTTATCCACGGCATTGGGTGCTTCGCGGTTCCAGTCCAAGACTTCCGAATTGAAGTTCAGTCTTGTTACGCAAACCGGTAGTGGTCCTTATGGTCTCTACGTGGGGCAAACTTCGCCTGCTCATGGGGATTACTACGTCCTTCACAACCCTCCTGTGACTTATTATTATGATGATGATCTTCTCGAGGCGATTTCGAAACAATTGGGTTCGAGAACTTATTCTCTCTTCACTTCGGTGCTTGGTTTAAAAGAGGATAAAGCTGAGAATGATGGCAAGGATGATGGCAAGGATGATGGCAAGGGTGATGGTAACAGTTCTAAGAATGATGCCGCAGTTGCCTCTCTTGGTGCTGGTGCGTTGGTTCTTGCACTTTTGGCATTGTAATCTTATTTAGCTAGACTTGATGAATTAGTTTATGCCAATCAACACTTAGCTAAATCCATGAAATAAACAAATTAGCGTCACTTTGAAATTGTTCCTTTTTACTGACTACGCCTTTTAATTAATGTCCTTGAAACGTCACCTAACCTACTCTAGCAAGTTTGAGTATCAAACCTAGCAGTCACACTTTCAAATACATGTGTGGGGAATGCATGTAACGCTAGCATTGTGGTGGTTATTGTGTTTCCTATTGTATCAATGTCAGCTATTAGTCATGTACATCTCGTACCTGCGGAATCAAATCGGGATCACCAGGCTAAAAAATTACATCAGCGTTAAAAAATCACATATACATGGTATGTTTAGCCGCTCATGTTGTAGTCATCAATTATCAGTAGTATTATTTTTGGGCATTAGAATGCATGACATGAGTGCTGGTTGACAATGTGAAATCTTAGCAATGCACTTGGGTTATTGATCGTCTTTCATTAAATCAAACCAGTTATAGTAAACGGCAACATTTGAGTAAGATAGTTTATTTCATCTCCTAAACTGTTGAATAAGAAAATGTAGCCCTGGTATGTTTTTATATATGCACGAATACAATTTGACTTTGGTTGCGGCCATAAAGTATTTGACGTCAGATCACCGACATTGATTGCCGTATTTTATTTTACTAGTTTTTTAAACTGTTTTATATATTTCGTTCCCATTCTTCAGCGATTCTCGTGGGGTTACTATTTCGAAGATTTCAACGTGGCAAGACGAACAACCCTCAAAGCAAACGCCTTTATTACTTATTCTTCAATTCTAATTGTCCTTCGGTATATCTGTAAAATGCAAAGAGTAAAATAATTAGTATTGGTCGAGACGACTAACAATGCCATAAAAAGGGGAGGCGACATTAGGCAGAAAGCAGACACCATCTATGCAAAGGAATACATAAAGAGAATCCATTAAATAACCAGTTCCCTATAATAAACGACCATAAATATACCCAGCTTATTTTAAACGCCATTCTGTGAATTTAATTGATTGTACTAGGGGAATTTCTTGGCCTCACCACGCGGCTGACAATTTGACAGAATCAGCCTTCCAATAAAAAAGCGGCTACACTTTTTTAAGTGTTTTTTTAAAGCTCTAGGTTTTTTTCAAGTCTAGTTTTCGTTTTGATCGCCTATTCCCTCGGGTTCTCGTGAATCTCGTATACTAAAGCAATTTTCAAGTATTTAAAGAGAGGAGAAGTAGCACTAATTTATCAATGTATTTCAACGTTTTCACATTAATTGCTGCTGCGGTTGCCATTGACAACTCGATGTTGTCCGACCTCGACTCTCAATTTGGCACCTACTCCTTTATTGGTACTGTCAAACCAACAGGTGGAGATTACTACCAAGTGGACGTCGGCAAGGTGACGTTATTTTATGATCCTAAGGTGATTGAAGAGATTTCTCTGCAATTGGGAAGCGATGCTTTCAACTCCTACAGTAAGGAAGTTAAACTTGAACATGTTGAAGGCAAGGGTAGTGCGTCTGCTACTTCGGACAAACTGGGGTCTGTCACTTCTGACAAGCTGGGATCGGACAAACTGGCTAGCGAAACAGGGAAGTCGTCTCTGGGTTCTGGGGAAGCCACCAAACTGGGCAAATCCTCCTCGTCTCCCGACGCGGGATCCTTGGCTGGTGTTAGTGCTGGTATTATGGCGATTGCTGCACTTTGTTTGATGTAGACAATTATAATGAGGCTTATTTCAAGTAGTTTGAGGCTAGGTAACGTTTTACGGTCCTGGCTATGCTAAATGTAATCGTCTTTGGTCAAGGCTTGGTATTCAATCTAGCCGCAGTATAGGACAAACACGAAGTGAAAAAAGCTCAGGGGCACAGCATTGCGAGGGAGACTTTCATCGTATTCCGAGTAGATAAACTTTCCAATTGGAAAATGAACACGAGAAATGCTTCTATTTTATATTTAGTGTACTTTAACGCGATTATGCAGAACCGCCCATTTGCGTGGCAGCAAAAATGAGGCTATGGTGATCACCACTTCGAGACTTGGCACCATCATAAATAGCGAAGCATTCCCCATTTTTCATTAATGAATCCCCTTTTTATTTTACCATTAGTTGCTGCTGCCAATGCATTTGACTTGGGCCAGATAGCTAGCATTCAACAGTCTATGCAAAACTGGGATTTACCCACTGATGCCTACTTTAATACCGTAACCCCTACCAGCGGTGACTATTACACCGGAAATGGGTTTGGATATACTGTTTACTATAATCTGGAATTCCTTGCCTTTGCATCTACGAAAATGGAATCGGGAATGTATCCTACGTTGACGAGTATGCTTGATCTTACTGATCCTAATGCTGCAGAAGCCACTGGGTCAAAGGCTGTGTCAACCATTCTGGGCGGTTCTTCGGGCCTGGCAGCTAGTGGGGCGATGATTGGTTTGAGCGGTGGTGTTCTTGCCATTGCTGCTCTTTGTATCATGTGAGCATTTCATTTTGGGGATGGTTTTTGGGTATTGGAAAAGGATAAACTGGGGTATAACTCCTATGGAAAAAAAGTGGTACATATTGTATTTATTAAATATTGTTGTCGGCTAGTTTGGCAATTGAAACAAATTAAGTAGTGCTAACAAGTTAACGACCTCATTTAACCACCATAAGTTCAATGACGTATGGGTTTTAAGGTTTATTCAGAAAACTTATCATTAAGTTGGTACCTTCCGAAGGCTCCCTATGAGAATGGTTCCCTATCAAAATGGTTCCCTATCATTATAGTTCACGTTTACAGTTTCTCTGGTAGCTTAGGGTGTACCAAGAGAATAAACAACTACATATTCACCTACATTGATAGGGAACAACCGAAAATACCACCTTCTCCGTTTTCAGTATTTTTTGATAGAATCTTGTACGAGTGGTAATTTCTGAAAAGGTTTGAATTTTTAACCATAGCCAAGAAACTAAAAAAATAACCACAAATTTCTAAATATCTAAAGTCGGCAAAATTCAAGTTTATACCTTATGCTAGAATGGTGTGATTCTTCCTTGATCTACATTATTAGTTGGTCTAAATGTTAACACACCTTCGTAACTTCATCCTCTCAGTTGTAGGTATAGAATGATACTGGAAATTCTACCGATTTCAATAAAGCTACCTCGTGTAACATTCAAGCAATTCCAAACTGGGTTAGACGTCTTCACTCGCGTCAGCTGGCTGCTGTTTTGTAAACATTGCTTGCTAACTGACGCGTCGAATATTGAAATTGATGTCAAACCGACTCTTTACTCTGAAACACCCCAACTGCACCACTACCAAACACGTCACTACCCAACTTTGTCCACTCGGCGGATTGGGCGGGGAGTAGATACGCGTCGCGCACAAGTTTTTCGTTCACGTTGGTCTACCGATCCTGTCATGAGCTCATCGGAAGACGATTTGCCTCTCAGCCAAGTCCACAGCGATTCCGAAGATGACATGCCACTTAAGCGGCCTGGTAGTGGGGGGCGAAAGAGGATAGAAACTCCCGATATCGACATGGAAGACGATGAGTCTCCTGTTTCCAAAAAACGGGCGACTGTCGTAGAAAGTGACGATGAAGAGGATGACGACTTGCCAATCAAAAAGGCTCGTGTTAATGGCAAGACCAAGCCTACCAAGACTACCAAGACTACCAAGACAACCACCAAGACCCCCAAGGTGAAGAAGGAACTGAAACCTCGGGTCAAGAAAGAGCCGTCAGACAAGCCGATAAAGGCAACCAAGGCAACCAAGGCATCCAAGGAGACTAAGGCTACCAAGGCGACCAAGGAGACCAAACCCAAGAAAGAAACCAAAAAAGAAACCAAAACCGAGGTCAAACTGGAACTGGAACCGGCAGAGGATAAGTACCGGTGGTGGGAGGCTGATGCCGACGGTGATGAGTCGGTCAAGTGGGAATCTTTACACCATAACGGTGTGATCTTCCCTCCTGCCTACGAGGCTCTTCCCAAACATGTCAAATTATACTATGATGGACAACCGGTAACCCTCCCGCTTGAGGCGGAAGAAGTAGCAGGGTTTTTTGGCGCCATGATTAACACCGATCATGCCCAGAACCCCGTGTTTCAAAACAACTTCTTTAACGATTTTAAAGATGTGTTGAGCGAAGCCGGCGGGTGCAATGTTGAAATTACAGAATTTGAAAAGATGGATTTCACAAAAATGTTTAACCATTTCGAAAAGGAGAGAGAAAAGAAAAAGGCCATGTCTCTGGATCAAAAGAAAAAGATCAAGGAGGAAAAGGACAAGTTGGAAGAGCCTTACAAGTTTTGCATGCTCAATGGCCGCAAGGAAATGGTGGGGAATTTCCGGATCGAACCGCCTGGGTTGTTCAGAGGACGGGGGGCCCATCCTAAAACGGGGAAACTTAAGAAGCGGGTGTTACCGGAACAAGTTACCCTCAACCTTTCCAAAGAGTGCCCTGTGCCTACCCCCCCTGCTGGCCACGACTGGGGCGAAGTAAGACACGATAACAGTGTGGCATGGTTGGCTATGTGGAAGGAAAACATTTCCGACGCGCAAAAGTATGTTCGTTTTGCTGCCAATTCTTCCATCAAGGGCCAGCTGGATTTCAAAAAGTTTGAAACTGCGCGTAATCTTAAGAACCACATCGAAGCGATTCGGAAAGATTACACAAAGTCACTAAAGCTGGAGGTGATGCAGGAACGGCAAATGGCCACCGCCACATATTTAATCGATAAGTTTGCCCTCAGAGCCGGTGGTGAAAAGTCGGACGATGAAGCAGACACCGTTGGGTGTTGTTCATTACGGTACGAGCACTTGACCCTCAAGCCCCCCAACACAGTCATTTTTGACTTTTTGGGGAAGGACTCGATTCGGTTTTATCAAGAAGTGGAGGTGGAAACTCAGGTGTTCAAGAATTTGCGAATCTTCAAGAAAGAACCCAAACAACCGGGGGACGACTTGTTTGATCGCATCAACCCCTCGTTGCTCAACAAGCATTTCCAAACTTACATGAAGGGGTTGTCGGCCAAGGTGTTCCGTACTTATAATGCTTCGAAAACAATGCAAGACCAACTTGACTTGATTGAAAACGAAGGCACCATCGCTGAAAAGGTGGTCAAGTTTAATGCCGCTAACCGGATGGTGGCCATTCTTTGTAATCACCAGCGCACGGTGGCAAAAAATCACGGTGAGCTGGTGCAAAAAATCAACGACAAGCTCAAGGAATTGGTGTGGCAAAAAATCCGGCTCAAGCAGATGATGTTGACGATGGACCCGTCGCTCAAGAAGGACAAGAAGTATTTTGCCGAAATCAACGATTTGCTCAAAGAAGACATCAAAATGATCCATGAAAAGGTGATTGCTCGGCAAAAGGATGCCGCGGAAAAGAAGTTTAAACGGGACAACGAAAAACTTAAACTGGAAAAACTGCCGCTACTTGGAAAGGAGGTGCTCAAGGAAAAACTTGACAAGATCAAGGAAACAGCCAAGGAGTTTGCCCAGGAATTGAAGACCGGCAAGGTGGAAGCGAAAAAGTCTGCCACCGTTGAAAAATTAAAGGCGCAAGTGGAAACGATCGAATCGCGGATCCAAAATACCGAATTCCAATTGAAGGATAAGGAAGACAACTCGGAAGTGTCGCTAGGCACGTCGAAAATGAATTATATCGACCCGAGATTGACGGTGATGTTCTCTAAAAAGTTTAACGTTCCCATTGAAAAGTTGTTTACCAAGACCTTGCGCGACAAGTTTGAGTGGGCTATTCAACTGGTGGATGAAGACTGGAGATTCTGAAGCATTGATCTAGCCATGGGCACGTGGCGGGTGTGAGATAGATCACTAGTTAGCTAGAGCGTCGCCACCATGCATTGTATTATAATATAGATTACTAGATTGAGATACCTATAGCAGTTCCTTCCCCCCTCCTACAAACGCAGTCGCGTGCGGCGGCGAAAATTCATGTCCACCGACCCTCTGACCTTTCTCGGCGATATCATCGGGAGCTCCGTGGTGGTTAAGCTCCATAATGGGCTACTTTATTCCGGCTCTCTCCAGTCGATTGATGGTTATATGAATATTGTTCTTGAGCATGGCAAGGAGATTGCTGGCGAGAAGGTGACCAAGGAATGGGGGGATGTGTTTATCCGGGGGAATAACGGTAAGTAATCTAATTCAAGGGAGGGACTATACTAACATTAGTTTTATACATTAGCGAAGCCTAATGAGGTATTATAGCATTTAATAAAGACATTACGACTGACCCCGTGTACGCGCTGTACGCGCTCTGAAGTAGAGAATTAAAAAATCAATAGAAGTTGAACATTTGATAGCTATCGGATTCTCCATATACCGGGAGTTTACGGAGAGTGTTCTGGAGTTCATGTCTTCCCCTTCATTTGGTTTGGTGACCCTGGTCTACGCACTCGGCTCTGCGAACCGGGTTGCCCAATCACAGCCCAGCATCGAGCGCGACTAACTTTTCACTCACCACCGAAAAAACGACAGAATCACCATGTTGCCGGTTGTTGCCAGAAGAAACCTCTCGACTCTTATTCCCCCCAAGATCGCCTCGGTGAAGGTAAGTAACCTATAGAAGTGAAGCAGTTGTCATTGGTGTCCTACCCGCCCTTCCAGGGAAGTTCCGGGCTGTCCCCGGACTCGTTTTGGAGATGATCAACTTGGCCAATGAATTGAACCATTGAACATTACTAACAATAGAACTTGGGTTCCAACCCCAACGCTAAGAGAATGCAAGAAGTTGTTTCTTTCTACAAGAAGCTTCCTCAAGGCCCTGCTCCTGCTGCCAAGAAGCCCACCACTCCCTGGGGTAAGTACAAGGCTGCCTACTTTGACGGTGACAACGCCTCTGGTAAGCCCTTGATTCACCTTGCTGTTGCCGTCATCATCTTCGGTTACACTTGGGAATACCAACACTTGAAGAACCACCACTAGGTTAGCATATTTATAGCAATCGACGATAGCCAAACATAGCGGCAGAGAACGTAGAATGAGTTATGATTGAAGTGATGATTGAAACTTATCGGGGATTTGTGATTCAAACTATAGACCAACTGCTAGACCTAGTACTAACTTTTTGGGAAATACGCCAAACTGTTCGGAAACTCTTACCCACAATATAGGACAATGGCTGTTGCGACCCAAACAAACAGGTGCTGTACGTGGAATGTAAATCTCTTTGCACCAGAAGAGTAGGTTCACACACATGTAACGACAGTAGCGAAAATTGTTGATGATTTATATAGATCACACATCATGCCACCATACATTCATCCAAAGGGGTGGATGTATATATTAGATTTTTACAATTCTGTGAAAGACGGCCACTTGAAAGGAGTGAAGGTTATATTAGTTTCACCAACAAATACCAACAACAATTTGGAAGTCCCAGCAAACTTTCGTGCGTCAGCCTAGCAAAGCCTATGCTGGTCTCTCATAAACATCCTTAACGTTTAAACACACTATTTGCTTTTATCAAAATTGCCTATATCATGCACTAAAGTAATCTCGGCTAGTATTTGTATCACCACCAAAATAGCTATTATAGCGCTAGTCTAATTAGTAATATTGTTCCCAATATTTTTCCTCCGTGAACCACCACCGATAGCACATCCCAACAATTACACTTTTCCACCCCAAATAACTGACCTCTCCTCGTCTCCCCCAATGGTGATCTACTATCCATTATCGCGCAGCCTTAAAGTGGATCGGAACCCCGACGGCATATCCTATCTCGCGTCAGTGCGGATATAAAACCAACGGTGATCTACTCCTATTCATGTCCACCGCCTACTACGGAACGTTCATTGACACCCCAACGCTTGGAACCCTTCGAGTACGTCATGATACCGCAGTTATTGTTGACAATAGCGGCACTATTGTGGAGATAGGCCCTGAAAGTATTCTTGGAAAGTTCGAGGGTAAAGTGATCAAAACGTCTTCTTCCCAATGGTTCACGCCAGGGTTTATCGATACCCACATCCACGCGTCACAATATCCTAATATTGGAATTGGACTGGGGCTTCCCTTGCTCGAATGGTTGGATAAATATACTTTTAATTTGGAGGGGAGATACAAGGAAAACCTCGATTTGGCCACTTCGGTGTATTCCAAAGTGATATCTCGCACATTAGGTACAGGTACCACTACTGGGTGCTACTTTACAACCCTCGATGCTGTCACATCGTTCAAGTTTGCTCAATTGGCAGTCGAATATGGCCAAAAGGCATTGGTGGGGAAGGTGTGCATGAACTGTAATCAAGGCCACCCGGAATATGAAGAACTGTTGGAAGATTGTCAGAAACTGTCGCAATGGCTCAATCAGGAATTAGCCCGGCTAGATCCCGAAAGAAAGTTGGTGGAAGCGATAGTAACCCCCCGCTTTGCTCCTGTGTGTACCAAAGAAATGATGCTGTGGTTAGGAAGTGAAGCTAAGCTCAATAGCTCTCCTATTCAAACACATATGAGTGAAAACCTTGGCGAGATTGAACTTGTTAAAGAGACTTTTCCTGACTGCAAAACGTATGCAGAAGTGTATGCCAAAAATGGCCTCCTAACGTCAAAGACTATCTTGGCCCATTGTGTCCATCTTACTCCTGAGGATATCGAGCTTCTTCAACGTTACCAACTGCTGGTAAGCCATTGCCCCACCAGCAACACCTTTTTGCTGTCAGGGCGGGCCCCTATTCGGAGATATTTGTATGACTATAATATTAACGTTGGTCTTGGTACTGACGTCCTGGGGGGGTTTGATTTACTGATGTTAGCTATGGTCAAGCACGCTGTATTGACCAGTCATGAGGTGGCAATTGACCTGGGGGATAAAAAAGATCAATTACTGGTGGCGGAAGCGTTGTATTTGGCCACGATTGGCGGTGCTCGTCTGTTAGAAAAGGACGCCTCTGTGGGGCTGTTTGAAGTTGGAAAACTATTCGACACACAATTAATCGATTTAGAAGCTTCAGGATCGCCAATTGACGTGTTTTCTTGGCAAAACATCAATGAATTGGTAAACAAATGGGTGTTTGCTGGTGATGACCGCAATTGTATTGGTGTATGGGTCAATGGCCACCGTGTTATTCATAAATAGACTGTTATAGACTATAGACTCAATCTTCACTGATGGTTTCGTTATAAACCGCCGCCTCTTGGGCGTACTTTTGTCGTTGTATGGAGTCTAGTTCAGCTGGCAGTAAATAAAGATAACCACAATGTAATTCAAGCCGAGCACAGTTACCACACCGAGGAATGGTCTCATCACATCGTACTCGTCTCTTCCGACATGTAGAACATCCCCATTTCAGTTTTTTATATCGTTTGTGCAAACCCAAGGGCCCTTTCATGGCTTCAACACCGGCCAATTTAATTCTATATAAGTAAAGTTCATTTAACCAGCATCCAACCGAAACCGAGGTTGTGACTACAATGTATTGATGATGATGATGGTTTGGGCGAAACCGAAGTGTAGTGATATTAAAATTGGTGCCACAGTATCACACCGGAATGGTCCACGTGACAACACCTCACAAAAGCAAGTATCGTACATAGGTGACGGTTGAGTACTTACCGATGACCACCTCATGACTCGTATCCTAAAGCAAACCTAATCTCATTACCCGTTTGAGACACGACGTGGTTCTTTGCATGGAAACTGCAATCGAGAAAATGGTAGTCAGGTGTTTCCGGATTCCACGGAAGCACGCGTTTATAGCTGCACAGATAATTATCATTATTGTAAACGAGTCACACCACCGGTTGACACGCATACACAGGGTCCAAGGGTCCGTGCCTCACCTCACGTCTTCCGAATTAGGAATGACCACGTAGTACTGCGGCGAGCTGCATAATTAACCTAGACCACGCCAACACAAGTTGTAGATTATCGATGGCGATCACGGTGATTGTTCGGGAGGAGGTGGCGATGGTCACGTACCGACGGACAAAGGGAAACGGCGCCACGACCTCCTATCAACCTACTTACTACTTACTAAAACAGGAGCCTTTTGTGCTTGTATCTTAGTTATCCCCTATGATATTACTCTTGCCATATATTCTTCACAGGCTTCATCCCTAGCCAAGTAGCAATCCAAATTCATGCAGGCACAATCATGGCGAGGAGTGACAAGGAGGCCCAAGTCCACCTCACTTGTTTTCACCCCATACTTTGGCAGGAATCGGAGGGAAATTACATTACCATTTTTGGGGCTAAACATCCCAATCGAGTGACATCCTGCATATTACCGAAGTCGTTTTTTCTGAACGTCCTTGACTTCCCAATTGCACCTCAAAAAAAATAACAAATCACCACCACCCCAGGTACGTATACAGGCACGGAAATTGGTGTATATAGCTCGACTAGGGCGTTGGAAATTCATACTAACATCAAGATGTCGGAATCAACCGAACCTAAGTTGGAAAGAGACCAACAATTCGACTCGGCGCTGATGTTGGGAGCCGACCCTGTCCCCAATCCTGCTGGGGATGACGACGATGACGATGGCGATGGCGGTCTGGGCAAACAGCAAAAGGAACGACGCAAAATCGAAATCAAGTTTATCCAAGACAAGCTGAGACGCCACATTACCTTTTCCAAGAGAAAGGCGGGGATTATGAAGAAGGCGTATGAATTGCTGGTGTTGACAGGCACACAAGTATTGTTGTTAGTTGTGAGTGAAACAGGGTTGGTTTACACCTTCACCACCCCCAAGTTGCAGCCGTTGGTGACGAAGCTGGAGGGGAAGAATCTTATCCAAGCATGTCTTAATGCTCCCGAAGAAGGTCTCGGAGACGGCGAAGGTGATGCTCTGGATGGTAACTCCCAGGAACTGCCCGACCGTCTGCCGGCGACGGCCCAAGCTCAGGCACCGCAAGCGGCCATGCCTCCGATGCAACAGGCGCCCCCCCAAGGGCAACAACAGGGACAGCCGATTCCTGGCCAGCAAATGCCGGGGCATATGCCCCACGGGATGCCTTACCCGCAGGCGGGCCACCCGCAGGGTATCCACATGGCCCCTAGCTATGGGGACCAGTACCAACAACAGTATATGGCAAACTTCCAAAATGGAAACATGCCCAACCAGCAGCAGTATCAGTAGTGTAATATATGAATGAATTGATGAAAAAATGTTTTTTACTCATTGTAATCCTCACTACTGAACTCCATCGTCTTATCTTACCTATTTGTTATTAAATTGCCAACACTATACCCGATCTGTTATGATAACGCAGACGCAGGGGTACTCATCGCACCTTCCTATATGGTAACATTCCTTTTTGGTTCGACCATTTTGGGTTAGCCGTTTGTGGTAACTGCGGGGAACCTTTGGTTAGTTTAAAAAGTAGGTTGCGAATTATTGGAAAAACGTTCGAATTTTGGTGGCTTATAAGTGCTAACTATCTAATAACGGCGAATCCTGGCCTTCCAATGTGGTAATCAATAATAATTAAATGTATCGACCAGGACTCAGCTACTATTCTTGTGATACCTAGATTCACCACCGGCTTTTCCTATCCTTACGAATATTTTTCTTTTTAAACAAAGTAACTATGATTCCTTGATTGTTCTACTAATTGGATATATGAATGTATTGTCATCCCAAAATGGTCAGAGTATGCACCTATTCTCTTTCTGGTAAGTTTCAAGCAAAATGTCCCTGAGTTCAAGATCAACAAACAGCGCGGGTACACGACCTTGGATGAATAGAACAGGAACCACCAGAGATGACTGTTTCTAGGGGTAACGATATTTCATGCCAAGAGTGAAGACTATCAGGCAAATGTGCAAGAATTTTTTCATTTGGGGTTTTTCTGTGTGATAGACTCAAGAAAATGTACAAGAATGGTTACATTTCAAATTGTACAAGTGTGATGGAGTCTGCAGTTGATGTGATGGGAACAGGAATATCTTGTCCACTCATTTCACAAATTGCAAAAAGTTTTTGTATAGAAATAGAATACCAAAGTAGAATGTTATTTTGAGAACATTGAATTAGATAAAATATGATCTAGATAGAGATACCAATATGCCCGCAAATGGATTTATTAATCAGCAAGGTGAAAGAACGTGAACACCCATACTTGACTACTCTCCTTACGGAAATCGCGTGTTATTTAGAATTCTATTTAGCGAGACTAGCTCGTAGCTCCATTAAAGCTGGTATTACAACAACGCAACTGCCAAAGCACCTAACGCCATCCCAATCGGCATCCCCATCGGCACCCCTTCATTCGAACTCTCAGAATATATGGTGTTCTTCAGTTTAAGAAACTGATCAGCATCTATTAACACCAGTGAAAGCCCAGCATAAATAGTTGTGCTGTACTTTGTTGTCTTACCCCCCTTGTCTTCCTTTGTTGTAGTATCCTTTGTCTTGGATTCCTTTGACTTAGATTCGTCACTCTTACCCGAAGATTTCGCGTCGCCAGTAGCACTAGCTTCCGCCAGGGTCACCAGTGCCTGTCCGCTACCACTGTCACCGCTGCCACCACCGTTTTCGAGATTCAGCGCCCATGGCATCTTCAGTGCAAACGACTTGAATTCGCCGATGTTAACGTTATTATCGTTCAAAAGAGTAGTGTAAGCGTCGTCGGTATAAGTCTGTACTTGGAGGGCCAACGATGTCAACCCAGGAGGAGGGTTGGCTGTGGCTAAAAAGTCAATGTATTGTTTGGGCAGAGCCTTGAAGTTCGACACCAATGCCGTCAAAAAGGCAACGTCGCCTTCGTCAGCAGCGAGTACCGCCGGGGCACATGCCAATAAAATTGTCCAGGGGATCATTTTTGTATTTTAGTGGGGGTAAACGCTATTTAAACCCCAACTTGCCTACTTTCCTAATTCGGTAAAGATTTTTTGTTTCTGCATACGGACATTTGTGGACATCCAAGGTTCGATCCCCATTGTCTACACACCCAGATTGGACCCACCAATGGTCATGGAGAATTGTAACCCCGACTTGATGCCGATGGTATCTTCGATGCCCAACCGTCTGGCTACAAAATACCCCAAGTCGAAGTTTGCGTAGTGGTCAAAGTATTGCACCCCAAACCCAAGCGAAACAGGGACATTCTTATCTGACAACACGTCGTCTCCTACATTACCCACAGCACCCAGAGCGTATGCCCGCAACGGGTGGGGTTCATCACCCTGGGACTTGATAATAAATGTAGGCAATTTGGAGAAAACGGTGGCGCCAAGGTTATAGTACTGCAAGCCACCTAACGGGTTAATACCATTCTTCGTGAATCCACGTAAACTGGTGATACCACCCAAATAAAACCGGTCTCCCACATGGATGGGGGCATCAGCCTGGAAATTGTGGATGTAACCCGCCGACGCGGAAACCTTAGCGGTAACGTTGTGGTTGAATAACAGCTGGTAGTAGGTAGATGCGGCAGCGATCTTAGCAAACGAATTAACCGCCAGCAGCGCCGCAGTGGTGGTTTGAGACAACTCCAGCAGCAATTCGGTGGCGTAACCGCTCACGGGAAAAGCCCGAGACGGTACATCCAAATACTTGATGTTGGCCACGGTTAAGTTGCCAATGACCGAAGTTTTAAGATGGTCGCCCCCGAAAAACTTGACATCATCGTTGGCAGCGTCACCAATGCTATGCAAATTTCGCTTGGCAAAGGCAAACCCTGCCAACACCAGCGAGCAAAGACTGGGCAGATAGTGGAGGCCAATCACCCCCGAGGCGGCCGCCATCTTCAGTTGCTGCCACGACTCGTTGTTTTGATTGCAGTGGTTCAAGTCAATCAAAAACTTGACTGCCGGGTTGTTAAGCAGAGACATGAACCGAGCGTTGGTGATCAATCCATCAAACGGCTTGTAGGGGTTGTAGTGGACGCCAATGTCCACCAATTCCCCATTGTCATAAAAGTTGTTGTTGCGGTAATTAAGGTCCAAGTTGAGGTTGTCCTCCAGGTTAAAATTAAGAAACCCTTCAAACACATTGATGTTGATTGGCAATAAGTTAAATACCAACTTGGTAGCAATTGAGGGCTCCTTGTTGTACACAAGAGCCAGCAGCGGTACCACCGTCTTGAAGTCAGCGTGAAGTCCACTGCTAATCGATCTGAACACATTTGTTTGCGCCAATCGAGCCTCCGTGGTAGCAATGTCTTCTACCAACCGGTTGAGGGTATAGTCCAGGTCATGGAGTAACGGAGACAACATTTTTTGGAAGAAATCCCGGGAAAACAGTTCACCACCATTGACCTCAATTGTGGTAAGATGGATGGGCCGCTTTCCCGAGCGGGCGAGAATCTCCTCTGTAACGATCCGGGTCTGGAGGTCCTCAGACATTGATTGGTGAAAAATGCGACTTGCAAGTTGATGTCAAGACAATGGTGATTCGGCGACTTAGAAATGACAGCAGCCAGATGGTAACAAAACAAGGGATTTATTTTTCGTAGAGCCGATGATGATTATGTATATAGTTTGTCTATCTATTTTTGCTCCACAACTGCCCCATCAGGAGCAACTTCCAACAAGTGGTAATCACACTCAATACCATTCTTACCAAAAAATCCCATAACCTTAGAGGCAATGGAATCGTAGCCCTCGGTAGCAAGACACAAGATGGTGGGGCCGGCCCCAGAAAGGCAAATACCACACAATCCGGGGTCCAGCTTGGGGGTAACCGTTTGTAAAACTTCAGTCAACCCTGGAATCAACGTCGACCGGTATGGTTGGTGAATCTTATCCTTCATAGCTTCAAAAATGACTTCGTGATTCACCTCAGACAGCGACAATGCCGAGGTTAACACCGACAACCGCTGGAGGTTAAAAATAACGTCGGCCCGGGAGTACAGCTCAGGTAAAACCGCCCGGGAATCATCAGTCAGAACCTCAAAATTGGGAACAATACACACCGCCTTGATCTTGGGGTTCCAAGGGTATTTGACGTATTCACCGATATTAACGGGAGGGGGCGTTCTCACAACAAGGTCAGCAGCGGTCTCAGGCTTAGGCAATATCCATTCCAATGGCACCAGCTTGGCTTGCTCGTCTGCAGCAGATAACTGGGGTAAGTAAGAGCCAACAAAGCCCCCCAACATCGCAGCAGCAATATTATCCGGGTGCCGCTCAATCATGAGAGCATAGTCCATGAGACGGTTCTTATCCATTCCTAATTGACCAATCTCATTCCCCAACATAATACCTCCCACAATAGCACTCGCCAGAGACCCCAACCCTCTCAGCAAAGGCACTGGGTTCGACACTGCGATCTGAGTGCCAGGAGGGAACTTGTCAATACCCTGAGCTCTCAACACGTACAAAGCACATTGAGTAACAAGATTCCGCCCCGATTCAAGTGGGACCTTTTCTGCCAACAGCCCAGTGTATGACAAGATCGCATTATGGGCATCGGCCAGAGTGTCCACAGCTTCATCGATGGTGACATCGATTTCAAGGTAGAGATTAAGACCAACCCCAAGAACATCAAATCCAGGGCCGATGTTTGCCAGGGATGCGGGGACTTTGATGGCGAACTGTCTCATGAGTAGTGAACGAATGAAGAAGAGAGCGTGGTGAGGAAGAGAGAAAACAAAGTGGGGGCGGGGTGAGATAAAAAAGTGAAACAATATATTTTTAATTTGGTTACTTTAGCAACAGCTGATTTATTTCAATTTGAAATTTGTCATTTGGTTCATGATTTGGCGAAACATGGGGTTGCGAGTCATCACATCACACGGTGCAGGAATTTTCAGTGAGTCACCGTTACCGGCGCACCTTACAGGGGTTCGGTAGCGATCGATTGTATGTAGTTGTTGGCACACAACTTGACGTTGTCTTATCATAGCGTAGTAGGATGGGTTACATTGAATCTTTTAATGCCGTGGGAGTGGAGGAGATGAACCAGGTGTAACAGTAAATA
Source organism: Diutina scorzettiae (assembly GCA_030563345.1). NCBI lineage: Eukaryota > Fungi > Ascomycota > Pichiomycetes > Serinales > Debaryomycetaceae > Diutina > Diutina scorzettiae. Next base: position 628,721 of record JAKUCB010000004.1, read on the forward strand.
CCATATGTAGTATGTCTATGAATGGGCTGAAAAGCTCAAGTCGGTTATTACCGAAACTTTCTATACGAACATGTAAGCTAGCACTGATCGACATCCTTACGACCCAATCACAAACAATATTCTATCCCATTTTCTGAACCCCAATAACAAAATGAAACGGCGTAGGTCCATATCATAATCTTGTACAATTGCTTTGTTATGGTGCCTTGAATCCTGATCACAATAGCATTAGTATCTCAAATGCATAATTATTGTTCTACTTGAAAATCATGTCAGGGGAGATAAACCATAAATAATTAGACTATCGCCAATTTTCTAACAACCACAATAATTTATTTTATGTAATTGCTATTTAAATCTTATATTAGCATCACAACTTGCCTCTGGTAATTAGGACGCAATCGCTCAGAGAAGGCGTTTCCCATCATTCCCCTTTCAAAGTATCTGGCTATGTTGTATGATGTGGTTGATTAGCAATTTCAAAGTGGCTGAAATGGCATGAATGAGCAATTTTTAAGCAGGTAGTCTCTTAAATTCCACCATGGGTAACACTACTTTTCATTCGTTTGTCATTTCTTCAATGATTGCCTCCGCCTCCAATACTCTTCTGACACTCATGCCGATCGTCATTTTTACTTGTTTGAAGTTACTTTGGGGACCGATAGCCCAAGATTCCTTTTTCAAAGAGGAACTACCGATAATACAGCATTTTTTATTTGTGGCCCTGTCAATACATAAGAGATATCCTTCTTGGTAATGACACTCGATTAACCAAAATAGTTAAAGAGTTCTAGTGTCGTCTGAAGAGGATTTTGGCAGCTTCGGCGCTAATGAATTTTCGCAAACAGCACTGAGTTTGTTGTTACGGCCGGTTACTTGACTCACCAGGGAAGATAAACTTAAATTGCCCGTATAGTCATGGTTGTATTTTTTCCAGCAGCACCGGTTTTGAGTGTAGAAGTTCTGCTACAATCGTTAAATGATTTTACTTATAAACACTGATATTTTTACGATAAATAATAGATTGAACCGTGTCAATCCTCAATTTTCAAAACAATTCATAGAGTATTCATCACCAGAAAATTCATGTAATCAAATATAGTTAGCTAGTTATAGGCTCATTACAACTTCTATATTTACACTACAATAACCGTGAATTCAATCTAACTGATCGATTGATTCGGTCTTGAGCCCAAGAATATCTGATCCCCTATTTCTAATTTCTACTGTCGCCACTCCTTTGCACCATTTTTCTTGTTTTATCAAGTTGCCAAATTCGGTGTCGCTTAACTCGGCCTCGCCTCGTTGTTTGTCGTGACTCTCTTATCAACCGCACGACGCCACCATGAAGGTCACCTTTCTTCTTGACCAACTAAAGGATATTTTAGAAGAACGGGACAGAATAATCAACTTCATCAAACTCACACCTTCCGACAACGATAATCTTGAACTCCGGCAGCTCCTTGATCGGATTGTCCGCGAGTTTGGTGCTGCCGATCAGTCCAATCGCCAACAGTATAATGATGCAGTTATTGAATATAACCGGCTTGTGAATACAATTGATAGTGATGCTGGAATAAATCCCAATGCCTATATTGTTGATGAGATCGACACTTCCAACGAGTCGGTCAAACTGGTACGGTTTGAAGAGGAAATGGGAACACAAGCATACGAGCCTAATACAATGACAATGCAATCATTTGAGCCATACAGGGATGACCCCGACTCAGACACCACCAATCATCAAATGTTTGCCCAGCACCAGCAACAAATCCTTGACCAGGATCGGGACCTTGACATACTTCACCTGCTGATTCAACGGCAGAATCAAATGGGCCAAGCGATTTCCGGGGAGCTTGATGATCATATCATTATTCTTGATGACCTCGAGCGGCAAGTTGACGAGTCGGGAGACCGGTTGAGACGGGCGGAGCGGCGTCTTCGCCATTTCCATAAACAAGCACAAGAAAATGGAAGTTTGGTGACAATAATTGTACTTACTGTAATTCTAATCGGACTTTTGGTGGTGTTGAATTAGCATGTTCCGGGGTCATGGCTAGCTCATGGTCTGGTGTCGCTTATAGAATAATTTACGATGAAAATAGACGATATTCCACACGAAATGTTTTATAATTACATGACCAATTAATCACCATGTTATTACCATATTTATCCGTCGTATTATGCTATCAATCTAACGTCAAAAATTAAAATCGTCATTTTCATCATCGTCCTCGGAAAAGAACCAAATAAAGACAATAATGTCTCCATAGACAATAATCCCACCCAACATACTCATTACCATCAGTCCCAAACCAATGGCTCCACAATGGTAGAAGGTAAGTGGGAGGGCAATTCCCAGAACGACAAGAAATCCCGTAAGAGAATGGCATGCCTCAACAAATGCCAGAGGAGCACTGGAATCGTTAAACGCAAGGAAATTGTCTCTTGAGTTGGCGGCAGAATTGGCAACAATGTTTGGTAGCGGCGCCAATAAGAAGATAACAATGACCCAGAGGGGATGGTAGTTATTGTATAAGGCACATGAAAGGAGTATGAGGAGAAATCCCAGGGCTAAGACTGCCAGAAGGAAGATGATCTTGTTGAGGGGGTTTACCATGGAGGCGTTGATAGCGCGATCACGAGCGGGCGATTAGAAAGTGAGTGAGCCATAATGGGCGGAAAAGAGACAATGGCGTTCAAAGCATAGACGAAGTGATGAATGCGAAAGTGCTATAGTTATTGGAGAGATGGATGATGTATTTATTTTCAAATGGTATTATTGTCACGTCGAATAGTGGTGCTCTGGTGTATAGAAAAAATGTGTTTCTAGATAAAACCTTATATTGAATAAATTTTTGACGACAAGAATGCGTAATTCAACCTCACCCAATTATTGTTACAATCACCATGATCTTGTGCGCTTGATTTAGCTAGGTCTTTTGCAGTTTGCTATTGTTGATGCTATATCCAAAATGGAGGTTCCTAAGTTTTCCGCTAAGAATCAACAACTGGACTGAGTCTCATAAACCCAGCCAATTTTTCATTCCAGTACACTAGTTATTTTTAGCGTTATCAGACACAACATGCCAAGTACCAATGGAACCAACATCACGTTCTCTAACTGTAGTGTAGTCAGCATAAGTGCCATCAGCCTTGGTATCCCTCACCACTTCGGTCCATTTAATCTTGTTGGATTTAGGGACAGGCTCATACTTCGATTTGCGTTGTTGCGCCACTACCACGTCATTCCCTTCCTTTTCTTGCCAGTTCTTTTGACTATCGGCCACGTCTTGCTTATTTTTGTTGTACTTGTTGTATTCCTGATCCCGCCATTTCAACAACAGGTCGTAGTGATTAAAAAAATGACCCCGAACACCAAGATCCACCGAATCGGCATTGGGGTCTTGCTTGTCGGCCTTTGCAGCAGCTTCGAAGTCGTCCTTGGTCATAATCTCCTGGCGATCAACTTGGTTTTTCAAAGTGATCAAATCTTTAGGCACCTTCGAATTGGGAAAGAGACATCTCCAGTACCCATTTTGGTCCCAAACCAGCTTTCCTTGATAATTTTCACACTTGTTGTAGCCCTTTACAGTGGGCGCATACTTGGAGTATAATCCATAAGGAGTGGCCCCGGTGTTGGCATCACCAGAAAATAGGTCCTTGTAATTAGCAAATAAATTCTTCAAAGACGGGTTAACATGGTACCATCCGTAAGCAATTTCACCTTCAACATAGTTGCTAGGGTCCCGATTGGATTTCATGTCTTCCCATTCCTTATCCTTAGGTGAAGAAACCCTGCCCTTAAGCAGCTTCACGTAATCAGCAATATTGTCATAATTGGTAGCATCACTGACTTCCTGGAGGTAAGTGGACCATTCTTCAAGCTGGTTCTGAGCAGCGTGGGTGAAATTGTCAAAATCATCATTCAACCCCAATGACTTGGCAGCGCCTTGAGACAAGTTTTTAATGGTGTCAGTCAAATTGGAATTGGACGAGTTTGAAGAAGAAGGCATGTTGGTTTTTAAAATTGTAGGTGCTCTCTATTTATTTACGATTTTCCCGGAGTAACCGAGTTGGCGGAAAGTGTCCGTAACCAGACTGGGACATTGCTGAAGCGAGATGACGAAGAAAGTGATGAAATTTATGGGCAGTCGTTTCTACTTATCCAAAAATAAGCAATTGACAAGAATTGATTGTTGACGTGCTTTTCCAACCCGAAAGGTTACCTTTTAGGAACCTTGATTTTGCCTCACAAGTCCAGAGCAATGATCATGTTGGGGCCACATGAACGGGGTACATTTTTAGCTAAGCGATATTTCGTGAAGAAATTGAGCCTTGGTCAGATCATCGTGAATTGCCGTCTAGTGATGGTGAAAATCATTATTATAATTACCAAACAAGTTATGAATAGATGAGTGCTTTAACTAGTAATAAAGATGGCCTAGAAAAATCTCATTTCAAACCTAACCAACGTGTTATTAAAAATAATCATAAAGCCAAAGCCTCTTTCGATTGCTTTACTTTTAACAATCGGTCGCTGACAATCTCATAGATTCTATTCCAATCAGTTGGCCTATTTCATGCTTTGGTGCGAAGGGTGTACCCAGAATCAACCAATGGTTCCTAGGCAATGAATTTCCTAAACCATCTTTTCTTAACACATGCACAACAACACAATTGTAATACATTTGATTAATCTTCTCTAACATGGTCTTTGGTGGTATTAACCTATCTCACTTACCTACACTCACTAGTCTCATCATGCGTTCCCTTCGATGGTACCTGAAATTTTCGTTTAAGAAAAAACCAGTGGCAACCTCCGTTACTACTACTACTACTACAAACCATCCCCAAACACCGGCACGTACTCGTTTTGCCCCTTCCCCGACCGGGCTCCTCCATCTTGGATCGCTTCGGACCGCATTATACAATTACCTTCTTGCCAAATCGACCGGAGGCCAGTTTCTCCTTCGTTTAGAAGATACCGACAGACAAAGATTGGTCCCTGGTGCCGAACAAAACATCTATGACTCGTTGAAATGGTGTGGCATCGAGGCAGATGAATCGCCAGTAGTAGGTGGACCGTACGGCCCCTACCGCCAAAGTGACAGAATGGAAATCTACCACAAGTATGCCCAACATTTGATTGACCTGGGCCATGCTTACCGATGTGATTGTTCTAAAGATAGACTTAATTCACTTCGGGAACTGGCAATGAAATTGAAGCCCCCCACTACGGTGACTTATGACCGGAAGTGTGCCCATCACCACGTATCTTCTGGAGGGGTGGTCCGCTTTAAGAGTCCAGACCGTTATGACCCCTTTACTGATCTTTTACATGGCACTCTTGACATGCAACCACAATATAATCACCAAGACCGCCGGTATGACGATTTCGTCATTCTCAAGTCGGATGGAATGCCCACTTATCATTTTGCCAATGTGGTGGATGACCATTTGATGAAGATCACCCACGTAATCCGGGGTGAAGAATGGCTTCCTCTGACGCCAAAACATGTCGCAATGTACCAAGCATTTGGATGGCAACCGCCCAAGTTTATCCATATTCCTCTTTTGACTTCATTGGGCGATAAGAAGCTTTCTAAGCGCCAAGGTGATATTGGAATTCTACTGATGAAGGATAGAGGCATTCTTCCAGAGGCAGTGGTCAACTTTGTTGCCCTTTTCGGGTGGTCTCCCCATAGAGATACTCCTGGCATGTCTGTGGAAGAATCCATGACGTTGAAGCAAATTGTGGAAAAGTTTTCCTTGGACAACCTTACTCGAGGCAACGCCAAGGTTAACGACTCCAAGCTTTACTTTTTCAATAAGCACTACATGGCTCAGCGGGTAAGTGATGATGAGAAGTTGGCCGAGTTGGTGAATGATTACCAACGGCTTACTAATAATACATACACTAGGGAATGGGCAACCAAACTTGTCAAGTATGTTGCCCCCAGTGTTACCACTATCCATGATATCAATTCCCAGCATGGCTACATTTTCAATGCTGTTGATTACGCTCAAGCCGAGATTGATGCCCCGGAGAATTGCAAGGAGATCCTTGAATTCATGGTGACGGCTCCTGAATTTCAAAAAGGAGTCAAGGAATTGTCTAAACAAGGGTATCCCAAGAAGGATATATTCCATCTGGTGCGGTTCGCGGTTTCCGGTGGGGTACTGGGGTTGGCTATCCCATTAGTTATTGATCTCTTGGGTCATCATGAATACCAGCAGCGGTTGCGGCTGGCAATTGAATATTTGCGATAGTTGGTTAGAGATGGCAATTTAAAATCTTGTATATAGCATTACATCCAATCATTCCTTTTTCTTCTTTTTCATCTTTTCCTTTTTCCGTTTCCCCTTTTCTGTTCGTTTGTTGGGTGTCAGCCAATCGTCATCAGATTCCACTTTTCCTAAAAGATCCACTTCATCGGCATTCTCTACCTCGTCGTCTACCTCAAGCTCATTAAATTCCACCACCGGGGGTTCTGGTGGAACCTCTTCCTTTTCATCTGTATTTTCCAAAGTGACCTCCAAATCGTCTTTCAACTCGTCCTTCAAGTCATCTTTCAACTCGTCCTCCAAATCATTATCCAAATCATCAATTTCCTCCTCTAACAATTCCTCTTCTACCCCGTCCTGTTCAACAGCCACATCATCATCATTGACCACCTCATCCAAGCCTAGTTCCAAACCCTCCTGCTGCATTTCCCACTGCATTTGCTTCAATGCCTTTTTATGCTTTTTCAGATTTTCATGCAGCAAAAACTGGTTTTCGTTTTTGAAAAACTTGTTGCAAATGATGCACTCATACTCGTTGTCAACTTCATCAAGTTCACTGTCGCCAAACTCCAGTTCGGTGCTCATATCATATTCCTCTTCCAACATCAATTCCAACTCTTCAAGTTCCTCTGGGGTTAATGTTTGCCAGTCTTGGGCTTCAAACTTACCTGTGTTTAGTAAGTGTTCCATGCGTTTTTGTTTGATATGTTCTTGAAATTCTTGTTGCTGTTTGACCTTCCGATCTTTTTCTGCTTGTTCAACGCCGGCCTTTACCCGAGGATCACGTTTTTTGATAAATTGAACAAAACTACGGATGGCTTCATTGTACTCCTTACGACACTGGTCGCGGATCTTTTTATTTTCCTTTTCCATCAACCGCCGTGTCCGCCGGTCGGGTGCCAACAGGTACCGGTACTCATCGCGCCAGTTGAACGACTTTACTGTTTGGAATTGAGACCATTGGTTGTAGAATTGGCGGGTATGGTCCTGATAATCACTGTGGGAAGTACCAAACTTATAATAAAGCAAATCATCGTCATTCCCCCCTTGTTGGTCATCGGTATAAGTATGAAACTTTGGTAATTGTTGATGCTTTCCGTGTTGAACTTCTTCCCGTGCCAAACGTTCAAAAACCCTTTCCACCACTTTATAAATCCCCATAAGGGAATCATCAACTTGAGAATAAAGAGCGGGGTTAAAGTACCGCATCAATTCATCAAGCAGCATACATGGTAAGGTAGTAGTAGGTTCATCGTCAAAGCCCTCGTCATCTTCTCTAAGAATCAGCAGTTTATGGGCATCATACCATGCCCTTTCTTGCGAGTCCAGCAACACTTCATATGCGGCTCTTACCATGGCAAACCGGGCGTTGGCTCCTTCCACGTCATCTGGATTCTTATCAGGATGAAGCTGTAAGGCTTTCCGTCGATATGCTTTTCGAAGATCGTTGTCAGAGACATTGGATTCTACCTCCAAGAGCTCGTAGTAACAGGTCTTCATCGTAAAAAAAAGGTTACGAGCGAGATGTGGAATAAACTGACGAATCCAAGATTTCAATGAAACGAGCTTTTATTTTTATTGGGTTGTTTCATTTTAGTATTGTTATATTCTATGACTGTCATGTATTCTATTATTGTTCTATGTTGATCCCATCATCTATCGTAATCTACTCTCTAACATCGGCCAACATACAAAGCTGGTCCCAGTCGTCAGTCCAAGCCAGTTCACCCCTTTCCAACCCTTTCTTGTACACTTCTTCTGTGAAAAATCCGCATTCTTCAAGAAGTTCTTTAGGGCGAATGGTGATCCGCCCCTTCTTTTTGAACACATACTTGGTGACGAAAATCCCATACACCTTTTCTGAAGACCCCTTTCCGGTAACAAACTTGGAAATCACAAACACCCACTTGTCATCCCAACCCAAAATCTTGTTGTCAATTGTAAACCGAGTAAACACCAACATTTCCCGCTTAAACGACCCCTTGATCAGCCCCACGGGCACAAACGGAGAATTTTTGAACAGTTTTCGTTTAAACTCGCCATTGGTGTTGAGGAAATACTTAAGGAATATCAGTTGCAATACTGTCAACACCAATTTGGACCGAGCAATGTCCAAATCTGTGAAATAGGTGGAATTGGATTTGTGAAGGTACATGTCAATCTCAAGTGGCGATACATACAGACTATAAGGAACCCAGCTAAACACATCTTCGGGCTTGGTCAATCCATATACATTCTTGTGGCCATTGCGAATGAACAAAGGGGTAGGCAATACCATCTTCCGGATCACCACAAGGTAGAAACGAATAAAGTAGACGAACGGTAACGTCTTGATCGTCAGCGCCGCTATTAATCCCGCCAATACTTTTAACCAGGTCGTCATATTAAGGTTTTTTTTATGGTTGCGTCGTTATATATCACTTTTGTCAAGTTGGGCTCAAAACGGTATACTGACAAATGCGCGACGAGGGGGAGTTTCAGGGGACTAGACTTGGCTATAATAGGAGGATTACACTAGGCTGTGGAAGCGAAAATAGGACAATAGCAAACAGAAGTGAATTTTCACTGTGGCGATTGTGGTACTGGCTCAAATACAAGTGGAGAACACGCATACACGGACAAATTAGTACCCAACGTTTTCGAGGGGTATTGTGACAGTACTCCGAACCGAGGTTGACAATACGTCGCTTATGTCAGCACTCCGTATTTTGTGACTTTTTAGTAGTGCGATAAGATACAGTGAGATCATTTCCAATGAGAAACCAAAAGGGGATCCCAAAAAAAGATAGTCTGGGGGATTTATGCGTGACATTAATATCCAACGACCCAAGCATTGTTGTATTGATCTAGTTCATGTTTTCATTTTACGCTTCAACAGCAACAACTTCAATTTCCACAGTACACCCCAAAGGCAATTGCTTAACGGCAACACACAGTCTTGCAGGCTTGGTGGAACCAAAGTACTTTGCGTAAACCACGTTAAACTCAGCAAAGTCGTCCATATCGGTCAAGAAACAAGTGCACTTGACGGCGTGGGCCAAATCAGAACCCGCAGCTTCCAAAACATTCTTCACATTGAGAATCACTTGTTCCGTCTTTTCTGCCACCAGTGCGTCAGCAAGAGTTTTGCCATCGGGGGTATGGTGGATTTGCCCCGACACGTAAATGAAACCTTGTATTAGTATCAATGGGGTTATTTCCTGGCTGGATTGATCATTCACTTACCATTAACCTTTACTGCCTGGGAGTACGACGCAGCAGGAGGAGGGGCATTGGCGGTCTTTACTTGGGTGATAATTGATTCCAGCATCGATATCGATTTTTGTGCGCGAGTGGCAATAAGGGGCTAGTGCTAATGATTTGCAATTTGATAATAAAAAGGGGAAAGTCAATAGAGTATTTTCCTGCTTTCGATGATCTTATCAATTGCTACTTTTATCTGCACATTCCTGGGTTACAAAAGGACAAGAAAAGGTTTATCAGAGCGACTATAAGACTAGGTTTTCAGTAAGCTTTGATATTCAATTAAATGCTTGTTCTCAGTGGAATATATGTTGACATAATATAATCAAGCAAAAAATGATTAACTCTAGTAATTATTATTTTCCCACATCCTTCCGACTCCGGTTACCATTTTGAGCCAGAGTCGCCAAATCGGGTGCATATATATCATCTTATGAAATTGAAGTATACATCATTATGAAGAAATATTATCCATGTTCACATTTGCCCAATCAACACATCTATCATTAACATGACTATTCGTCGTCAATCCCTGCATGATATAGCCAATATATGCGCGATCCAATTAATTACGCATGAGTGGATGAGTGGCAGCTACTATGCGGTTACCCACGGCACCAAACGAGGGTTGTTCAACAATTGGGAGTCTTGTAAGGCATACATAAACCATCCTGGAGCCAAATTTAGAAAGTTTGGTTCCAGAAAGCTGGCTGTGGCATACTTGCGGAAGAATGGGGTGTATTTTGGTTCGAAGGACAATTGTGATGCTTCACCCGTACACGCTTATATCATTGGGGCATGTCGCCGTGGTAAAAATCTGGTAAATGCTGGGTTTGGTGTGTATTATGGTCCTGGTCATTATAATAACACCCTGTCGCCTTTGTACTACTTGGAGAATCCTTATATCATTGCTCCTACTAATGAACGAGCCGAATTATACGCCCTTATCCATATATTTAAAAATATACTTGATGAATATGATTCTTGTGTTGAGCATGTGCAAAACCCAGTTGTCATTGGCACCGAGTCAAAGTATATCATGTCGTGTATAATTGATTTGGCACCAGGATGGGAGCAAAATGGCTGGAAGAATGCTAAAGGTGGCAAAATTAAAAATGTTGATTTAATTAAGCGCATAATGAGGTACCTTAGTTACATTCGGGGTATTTATGCTGCCAACGGGTGGGGGGTAATGAAAATGATGCTAGTGAAAGATGGAAACAAAGGTAGTAAATTTGCAACCGAATTTGCTAATGAAGCGGTGGAAATTATGAGAGGGTGGAGTCATGGTTCTGATGAAGATCCAGAGTATGATAGTGACGGTGTTCGCTGTTATCATGACGACGACGGTGATCGGTTTTACGTTGATGAGTATGGCGAGAAGTTCTATTTGGATACGCATGGGATGCCATTCTACGTAGATGGAGACGGGGACCGTTTCCAATATGATAATGATGGAAATCGTAGGTATTTTTAGGTGCGAAGTGGCTGTTTGAATGATTGGTACCACTTGGCCATCATAACAATTGGGTTCTACTTGCGGATATGATCGGCATAAGTAAGGTTATCATTTGACAGATTAACGTTAAATTTTTGTAATGGTAGATCTTTACACGGACAATTGTATAAAATAGATTGAATCTGAGATGCTGTGTTACTCAAGGTTATCGAAGATAGGAACAAGCGAACTACGAGTGCGCAAAGTTAATTATTAATTTGTAGTATTATATTTCCGGTATAACACATAGAAGTCACAGACTCTTTGATTGACAACAGCCATGTAGTCAAACATACGAAAGCAATGAAAATTGCAAAATTATTGGAAGATTTCTTTCCACCGAAATAATCGCCTAAAGGAAGGCGGTCACAGTAACAGTAACAGTTTCAGGGTTGGTGTAACATCCCCAAACACAAGTGCTGAAAGTGGAACTGGAGAGCGACAGGGAAGTTTCAGTCGACAGGGAAGTTTCAGTCGACAGGGAAGTCTCAGTAGACAGAGTTTCAGTCGACAGGGGGGTCTCAGAGGACAGGGTGGTTTCAGTCGACAGGGGGGTCTCAGAGGACAGGGTGGTTTCAGTCGACAGGGGAGTCTCAGAGGACAGGGTAGTTTCAGTCGACAGGGGAGTCTCAGAGGACAGGGTAGTTTCAGTCGACAGGGGAGTCTCAGAGGACAGGGTAGTTTCAGTTGACAGGGGAGTTTCAGTCGACAGGGGAGTTTCAGTCGTCAGAGGAGTAGGGGTATTCTCAGTGGAAGGGGTAGTGGGGGGAGTCTCGGTAGACGGGGTGGGCGAAGGAGCAGTGACAGTAGGGGTGGTGGTGGTGGTGGAAGTGACAATGACACATGAACCTGTGGGTGAGGTGGTAGGAGCAGTAGCGGTAGGCACAGTATTGCTAGTAGTCGTAGGAAGAGTCTGGGTGCTAGTAGAACCGGTAGTAGTAGGAGCAGTAGCGGTTGGCACAGTATTGCTAGTAGTAGTAGGAAGAGTCTGGGTACTAGTAGAACCGGTAGTAGTAGGAGCAGTAGCGGTAGGCACAGTATTGCTAGTAGTAGTAGGAAGAGTCTGGGTGCTAGTAGAACCGGTAGTAGTAGGAGCAGTAGCAGTAGGCACAGTATTGCTAGTAGTCGTAGGAAGAGTCTGTGTGCTAGTAGAACCGGTAGTAGTAGGAGCAGTAGCAGTAGGCACAGTATTGCTAGTAGTAGTAGGAAGAGTCTGAGTGCTAGTAGAACCGGTAGTAGTAGGAGCAGTAGCGGTAGGCACAGTATTGCTAGTAGTAGTAGGAAGAGCCTGGGTACTAGTAGAACTGGTAGTACTAGTAGTAGTAGTAGTCGGGGGAGCCGTACTACTAGGGGAAGCCCTGGTAGAACTGGTAGTAGTAGGAGGAGCAGTACTAGTAGTAGTCGTAGGAGGAGCACTAGTAGATTTGGTAGTAGTAGGAGGAGCAGTACTACTGGGAGGGGGCTTGGTCGAAGTCTTTGAAGTGGAAGTAGTTGAACTCGTAGTGATAACAGGAGGTTGGGGCTCCTTACCGGAATCACCACCACCACCACCAATTATACAATTAAAGGGCCACGGTAACCACAACTGAAGCTTCCCATGGGCATCAAAATGAAAGAATGCCTCTCTCTTCGCATTTTGGGCTGATTCAACCAGCACAGCACTAACAGTCGCCACAGCAGCGGCGATATAAACTGAACGAACAAACATATCAACAACTAGCGAATAATTATCAATTGATCTGCCTATTTATATATAATTTAAATGTAACTAATCTGGCTTAGTTATGTATCATTCTGCCTTAGAACGGGCTTAAAGTCCTTCATACGGAACATTAAAGGAGATTTGCCGAATATAGTTCGTGGAATAAAAAAAATACCCGTTTAGACTTTTCGGGTAACTGGATTATTTTTCCAGTGAATAAAATCCGGTTCTATTTTAACCTTGTCTTAATTATCTGATCCATAGTTCAAATACTCCTAGAAAGTTGCCACTAATTGATTCGTTCGACTTTCAAAAAGTCAAAAGATTTCATTCCTGTAAATTCCTTTGTATTTACTTCTGTTCGTTTTGGCTCAAACCATGCTGTTTTAGGAAAACGAGGCTTTGTAACCGCGAAAACCGTGTTTGTGGAGAAGTTATAATTGGCAGGGGATGGTAAGGAGCTGACGCCTCGAGAACGTTTACCTAACTTATGAGGTGTTTACAGACATTTTTTGCGAGTGTCGTTTTAGGTTCGGGAGGTCCATCACATCTTCATTGATGCCGAAAGAGTGGAGAAATCGGTTTCAGATTTGAATGACAGGTAGAGCAAATTGTTAAATAATCTGGATCGAACTTTTTCTGTGACGCTGATCATGAAGATTAACATTACTTTTTAGTGTAGACTTAGACGAAACTATTTTTCAAGTTCAGGGCGGTGAAGTACTCGGAAAACTCTGCAAAGATGCACCAGAAACAGCAATCTGGGTACCGGCAAAAACTTTGAATACGAAAAGGTGGTACAATAATGTGTCTACTTTATTCTACGTGTTCCTTTCTGACTAGTTGGGTGTTATCATCTGTATGCCTAAGCGAGAGGGGGCACCCCTGAACCGTTATTGTAAGCGGAGAGGTACTGCACGCTTTTGTGGCAACATGTGAAAATACTTGTATTGTCTCGACCACTCCATCAGGCTTCCACCTCGTGGCTTGCGTTTATTATTTTCATTAGATAACAAGAGGTACACACTACTATCGAAGATTTCATTGAAAAAAATCATGCTATAAGAACACAACTAATAGCAAATCTAGGTTAATGAAAGATGTAGTAGTAGATAGGCCACTGTGTATAGCTTCTCGTGAATTGAATCGGGAGTACAGTCCGTAAAACTGTGGAAGGTCGCCCAATGCTCTCATCAACCTTCGGAACTGATGGGCATGGAAGTTTCAGATTCATTCCAGTAAAGCTTTTTGGGCTGCTGGTTACTCTCTTCAACCAAATATCTTTTTATGGTTTGTGTCTTTCAATTTTCTTTTGATCTATTAAACAAAGAGAAGAACAGTCTGTTTGTACGATAAATCACAAATCCCATAGGATTTAGCAATGCCCCATATCAAAAACAAAAGTACCCATTAAAAGGGAATATTTGCAACGTCAGAGTTTTACGAAGTAGGATCATTGATTGATAATGTAAATGAAATTTAAAAATGAGCCATAATAATTATAGAAACGGAGTCACAAAGTAAAATTTATGGGGTGGTTATTTTATGGAACTATAACGTGATTGAGGGTTATATGCATTTTCGGTTATTCTAGAATGGGAAGAATCCCTTCTTCCTAGTTCAATCAGTTATTGCCGTAGTCTTTCCTTCTCAAGAGCTAACCGGTACCGAATCGCCCTTTGACTTTTCTGTAACAAATCGTTATCTTCATCTTCATCTTCAACAGAAGTATCACTAGTATCGGAATCAACTTCGTCTTCAACTGTTGTCATCTCCGGGGTCTGGTAAAGACCCCGTGGCAAAGCGATTTTAGATTCATGTCTTTCCATGTCAAATGTAATCAGCCCTTTCCTAGATAACTCTGGTTTCACCAGTTTTGCAAAATCGGCTGTGGACTTCCTTTTTAGGCTGGTGGTTGATCGTTTTCTCGAAACTATGCCAGGTGAATATTTTGGGAAACCCCCTGATGACTTCTTCGAAAGAATCTCCATTGGCTTCCCCGAAACTATTTTTCCCATCGATTGTTTCTTACTAGAAGAGAATGCTGCTGGTGGCCGCAAATTAGGCATAGACTTCTGAAAAGCTAATCTTTCAGCCATCGGCTTTGGTGTCGGTTTCATTTCCTTTTGCTTGGTATATATTCGGTCCACCTGGATTGTGAATGCCATGCTAGTCAAATACTGCCTTATTATTTGACGTTTTTCTTCCTCGTTCAATTTTAATGACCCACTATCACTCACGGTACCCATGACCAGATACACCGCCTTCTTTGCCATGACTAGCCGCCTTTCAGTCCCAATGACTGCTAAATACTCCCAATATATCAGCGATTTAGCCAATATATTTACAATGTCGCCACAGGAAGTATCAAGATCCATGATTATGAACTCGAATCCCGAAACATGTCGATTGCAGTGATCCCGTATTACCCAGTCGCTTATACTGGTGTTCCCGCTGAGAATACATAAACTGCGAAACTTGTTCTTGGAATAATCACACAAAATGCGGTATTCATCGTTCTCAAGATATTCAATGAATCCGTCGAGGTTGTATGTGTCGTCAAGCTTTTCGTAATAGACATTATTGATGAAATCAAACTCCAGAAGCCATTGGAGGTGGCCCAGTTCACGGTCAACAAATGGGGCAAGGGTATGGATTCGAAGCCGTTTAAAGCAATATAGAAGCAGCCGCACTTGGAGATCTATCGAGTCAACTCCTGGCTGGTACGTTGGTCGTGTTAACTGACCAGAATTGAGGAACCACCCAAGCATGTGATTGTGAAAAACGCGTGTTGCATATGCCTGGGGTGAGTGGTGGGGGAAGGAGACGGGGTGTTACACGAATACCAATTTCCAACTAAATATTGAGAAATGTCCAAAAAACCTAACACTGGTAGAAGGTAATCGTTATGAAAACAAGTACCTGCATCGGCGACGCACAAAATCAGCTATGGGTTTTCGTATAGCCGTCGTGTCTGACCCAAAATATTCTACTGGTGGATGTTGGCATCCAATGGTTAATTCACTTTGTACATTTGATATCAGTAATTAGAACAACCCATCAATTTCACCATCGTCGTTCACTTCAACATTCATAAACCCACAGTGAGTAGGCAACCCAGGAATGGTTTGAATCTCAGCAGCCAAGGCATACAAGTAGCCAGCACCAACGGAAGCTCTCACGTCTCTAATAGGGAAAGTAAACCCAGTGGGCACCCCCTTAAGAGCAGCGTCGTGCGACAACGAGTATTGGGTCTTGGCAATACAAATAGGCAAGTTGGAGAACCCTTGCTTGGTGTACAAATCGATCTTCTTCTGCGCTTCAGGCAAGAATTCCACCTCGCCAGCACCGTACATTTCCTTGGCAATGGCTGTAATCTTGTCTTCCACCAGAGACCCTTCAGTGGCGTACAAGAACTTGAAGTCCCGTTCAGGGTGGTTGGCAGCCTTGATCACACCTTCAGCCAACTCAACAGCACCGGCACCACCTTCTTCCCAGTGGTTGGAAACAATGGCATCAAAAGCACCAGCCTTAAGAGCTTCTTCCCGAATAACGTCGTGTTCTTTGTCACTATCGCTCAGCATCTTGTTAATGGCAACAACCACGGGCAACCCATACGCCTTGGCATTGGCTATGTGCTTGGCCAAGTTCGAGCACCCGGCCCGCAACAAGTCGACGTTTTCTTGGGTGTATTCAGCAGCCAACGGTGCCCCAGCCTTGACTTCAGGACCACCACCGTGCACCTTCAATGCTCTCACAGTAGCAACAATGACAATAACGTCAGGTTCAAGACCGGAAGCCCGGCACTTAATGTTAATGAACCGTTCCCCACCCATGGTGAAATCGAAACCAGCTTCAGTAACCACGTAACCTTCTTGTTCAGCCTTTTCTTGTTCGCTTAAGTCAGCAGAAGTACCCACCAACTTAAGGGCCATCTTGTCAGCCAAAATCGACGACGCCCCAATAGAAATGTTGGCAAAGGGCCCGGCATGAACAAACACGGGAGTCCCTTCAAGGGTTTGCATCATGTTTGGCTTAATAGCATCCTTCAACAACGCAGTCAACGCACCAGCACAACCAATGTCTTCAGCAGTTACCGGTTCGCCAGCCTTCGAAGAGGCAACCACCATGTTACCCAATCTTTCACGCATGTCCTTCAACGAGGTGGAAAGAGCAAGAATGGCCATGCATTCCGAAGCCACAGTAATGTCAAAACCGGTTTCTCTGGTCATGCCCTTTTCAGTAGGAGCTTGACCCACAGTAATCCCCCGGAGGAACCGGTCATTACAGTCAACCACCCGTCTCCAGGTGATGGTTTCAGGATCAATGTCCAACCGAGCAAATCTGGTGATTTCCTCTTCGGTCAAGTCATCAGGATTGGTCTTGTCAATCCCCAACTTCTTGAGTCTGTTCAACATACAAGTGGCAAACTTCCGAGTCCCCTTCTTGGCAGGCACGAGTCTCCGGTACAACGGGCCATCCTTTTGGGTGTTTTCGTGGAACATCCGGGTGTCAATCGCCGCAGCCAACAAGTTGTTGGCCATGGTGATGGCGTGGATGTCACCAGTGACGTGCATGTTGAATTCGTCCATGGGAATCACTTGAGAGTAACCACCACCGGCGGCACCCCCCTTGATACCAAAGGTGGGACCCATCGAGGGCTGTCTCACGTTGGCAAAAACATTCTTGTTAAGGTGGGCACCAAGAGCTTGTGCCAACCCGACAGTGGTAGTCAGCTTCCCTTCCCCAAGAGGAGTGGGGGTGATCCCAGTCACCAACACGTACTTACCGTCCCGCTTGTGCTTCAACCGGTCCAACAAGTTAAGGGAAACCTTGGCCTTGTAGTTGCCAAACAATTCCAATTCCAGGTCCAACACACCCAGTTCAAACGCAACTTCATCGATCTTCTTCGGTTGTTGATCCCGGGAGATTTCAAAGTCCAGAGGTACCGGCTTTTGCAACTTCAACTTGAGGGGGTTGGTGAACTTGGGGGTTTCGTTGTTTTGAGCGTAGTGACGCTTAGAAGCAAGCACACAGTTTTCCATCAAGCAGGCAACGGTCATGGGACCCACCCCACCGGGAACAGGGGTGATGAACAGAGCCTTTTCCTTGGCAGCTTCAAATTCAACATCACCCACCATGCGGTGACCCAGCTTCTTGGTAGCGTCGTCAATAAAGTTGGTACCAACATCAATGACAATGGCCCCAGGCTTAATCCAGTCACCCTTGACAAATTCGGGTTGGCCAATGGCAGCAACAACAATATCAGCACCAGCCACAAATTGCTTGATTTGGTCAATGGGAGTCTTGGAGTGAAGAGTGGTCACAGTTGCGTTGGCTCTGGTCAACAACTGGGCAATGGGCTTACCAACAATGTCCAGTCTACCCAAAACAACGGCGTTCTTACCGGAAATCTCAGTGACACAAGAATCCAACAATTCAAGGATCCCCTTAGGAGTGCAGGGCAAAAACTTGGGCTCGCCGCCCTTCTTGGCAAGCTCGCCGATGTTTTCCGGGCCAAACCCATCGACATCCTTGTCCAGCAAAACCGCCGAAGTGACCTTCTTTTCATCAATATGGCTGGGCAACGGCAATTGGACCAAAATCCCGTCGACATCAGTCTTGGCGTTCAACCGCTTAATCAACAGCAACAATTCAAACTCGGTTGCGTCTTCAGGGAGGTTGATGATTTCACACCCTAAACCAGCTTCCTGAGCAGCCTTGAGCTTCATCTTGATGTAGGTGGTGGAATCTTGCCGGGCACCAACCTGAACGATGGACAAGTTGGCACCAAAGTCAGGGTATTTGGCCTTAAATTGATTGATTTCGTCATGGAGATCAGAGCGAATCTGTTGCGCCAATGACTTACCGTCAAGAATTTGGGCGACCATTAGCGATTGTAGGATTTTTTCAAGGTTCTTATGGTACGTGGGGTAACCGAGTCATGTTATGTGGGGCGAGTCAACAACACGTGAGTCACAAGTGATAAGGCAAGGAGAAGATGGAAGATAACATTAAAAAAGAGAAAACTGATATACATTTGGTTTTGGGGATATTGATTTTTTTTGGTTCTAGAAGATTGTCGAATATAAAGATTGCAGTAACCCACGTGATATTAGGTTGCATATAGTGGCTAAACGATCATAAGCGACTGGAAGAGTATTGAAACTACCGGTCAAATTTGATTTCTGCGATTGAAGATAAACGTTGAGTATATTACCTTTAGTGCAATAGGAAACTCGAAAAATTAAAAAAGTGAACAGCAATTCTCAAACTTAAAAATGGATGCTCCGCGGGAGTTTCGAACTCTCGACCTTCAGATATCTCAAATCGTATTGAATATGAGACTGACGCTCTACCACTGAGCTAGCGAAGCTTTTTTTGAAACAAATCAATGTTTGAACAAAAATTTAAATGTTTCCTTTTAAATAAACTCATAATTCAAATTTCAACTAATTATCCGGTAATTCATTTCTGGCTCTCCTAAGAATTTAGCAATGGCTTTTTTCACCAAGCTTGCTCTGAGTCCTTCTTGGGGGTCCTGTGTGGCGTTGTCCAACTCCTCACGGAATCTCTCCCAGTCAATCGAGGTATCGCCTAAGTTAACTTTTTTGTGATCTTCCATAATACTATATATTCTTTGTATTAGAAAAAGCCGGATGATTTTTCAGCTGACCAGTAGCTAGTTTCTATACTGGTTTTTCTGTGAAAAGTCTGGCGTGTCTCTTCTGACCTCGCTTCAAGTGCTTTCATGGTTTTTTCGATGAAGTCTGGTGTGATCTTTCAGGTTCGATCTTATTCCAATCGCTTCCATAGTTCTCGAAAGTTAATACACTGACTGTGGGAGGTTGATTCTCCAGTTCGATGTGCTTATTTCATCTGAAACCGGATCTCTAACAATTTAATTAAAATTAACTGGATTATAAACACATTTAATAAAATAAACAATGTGGCTTTGACACTTACCGGTCATAGCGCTGAATTTAAAAGCAAGTTCTCAGAAATCGGGGAGAATGTCTCAAATTAAAAGTAAAGGTAGACTTCAAACAATCGGGACATTTTAAAACCTTATGCACCCGCCCCCCCTAGTTTCGATTCCAGGTATTTGTAGAGAAAATTCTTCAACGTGGCCCATCACCAATTAAACTTCACTTTTGTCCCTTTTCCATGCATATGCATTCACAACTTGAGATTTCTGTGCCTTATTGACAGTACAACGCACCCATCAAATTAACCTTTCCGCTTATTCGTGATCACCTTGATCATATGTAACGATGACACCACTTATTTTTTTGATCCAAGAATTTGCAGATGATCGGACTTTCCCGTGACATGGCCGCTAGTTTATACTGTTTTTGGAAGACCATCTGATTATCAGTTGCTAAAAGAAAATCACCTGATTTTGATTTGTTCTTCGCTTCGGTTTGTAGTTGCCTTCGGGTGATTTGTCCTTTAAAGTTTACGGTACCTGACTATTCGCCCCATCGTTTCCGATCGGATGTGGTTAAACCTACTTGCTTGGGATTTTCTTTGTCTCACCAGCAAACCACAAGAGAAACACAATTTTTATTTCATTGGAAATGCCATTTCCACCAACCCCTTTGTATTCTACTAATTTGTTGGCATCCCTGAGTCTCACACCAATTCATTCGCATTTGTCGTTCATCGTGCGAACTTTTTCACCATGCCTGTTAAAGCGATTGCAAAGTCCTCCATCGCTCGCAATGGGGTGGGCAGCTTTGTCCGCCCGTGTTACCGGGTTACTCTCCAGTACTGTAACTGGGGCGGTTCTTCGCAAGGGTTGCGGGACCTCTTGTCCCTGGGCAAGTTGAACTCCATCGCCGATGCCAACAAACAAGTTGTGTTTGAAGTGCAAAACAAGTTGGGCCACCCTAAGGCTATCTTCCACTACAATAACGAAACCACCAATGAAGTGTTGTTGGCCAACCTCAACAATCTGGAAATTTTGAAAAAGATTGATGAATTCGCCCAGCGCAGTGGCAACAAGTTGTTCAAGTTTAACCACAAGGTCAAGTCCAACAACGAATCCGTAAGAGGTATCTGGTCGCCGATGCATGAACCCAAGGGTCACCGTCATCGTATTTAGGTGGCGCCTCTTTATCACTGTAAATAGCATAATGACAAACAATGAGATAACCGCTAAACACTGGTGGGTGCTAATGCAACTAACACTAGCTAAGCATTTTCGGTTTCACTATTGGTGACAGTATGAAACAATTATTTTCTTGGTTTGTTGCTGTCATAACGACAGTATAATTATCGCATTACCTCAATTGTCACAGGGCAACACGTCTGGAATGAGCTAGCCTTAACTTTGACTACAATTCGTACAGACTACAATTTCCAAGATAAACCTTGTCTCCAATAATGACAATTAGTGATGAACGGTTTATAGCTTGCCTGTGGTCAATGTTGCTGTAGCGTTGCTGTCGAAATGACATACATTCATCCATGCTTCATGCTACATCCCCTCCTGAATATTATATTCCTGGCACGTTCCTGGAGATAAGGAATAATCAAATAACGGTAGCAAAATAAAACCAGTTGTCTCAAACGCACGCTCGGGACTAGTTGCTATATTTGGGTATACGGGTCTTTGCTTGGCGAGAGAACGGCAAACCCCCCTCTAAAGTAGTCTACGCTTCCAAGGGATGACTTTGTGTCGATGCCGGATGTTATGGAATCCGAAACCACACCTTGTATACTAACGGACTTGTTCACGCGAAACGTGACGCTCCGGCATATTTTACCCACGACGATCGGCAAGGCCGCAAGGGATACCGAGATATTTATCAACTACTGTGAATAACATTGTTAGCGGTAACACTAATTATTGTTCAAAGGTCATAGTTATGCGTACCTCAATCCCCCGGGATTAAATAAGCACCCTTCAGGGTCTACTGCAAATGCCTTTGTGCACCAGTGCTCGAGATCGTCGCGCCGCACTGCAGCATAATCATACGATAGCCCCCGATTTGCCGGTAATAATCGTGCAATTTTCTGCTGGGCCCTGGTGCCGATGTAAATGGCAATAAATTGTGACCTGATTTTGAAATAGTTTTCAACGGCACATGCAGGCACTGTTTCGGTGATTGGCTTTTTTATATATAGCCAATCCCCAATCGAACCAAGGTGGTTAGTGAATGTCGTTTAAGTTAAATGATTACAACGCGTTCTTGACGTCGTTATTTGATAAACAAGGACAGCCCCAACAAATGGACACTCCGTTACTGCCAGGACTGATGCCCTCACAACAACCGCCGCCACCGCCACCGCAGCCGTACATGACCAAGCCGCCACAGGCGCCCGGTGGATTCCCTGTGGACTTTGATTTTGGGTTGTTACCCACAATGGAACCTCCCCCTCATTTTGTCAGCTATAACCATGAGTGCGCAGGGGAGATTGGCGCCAGTGCCGGTCCGGTGCCTCCGCCAAAACTGCCATTGTCGGACCCTCTGGAACTGCCACAGGTGCTGGAACTGCCACGCCCAAGAGTGAAGCTGGCTCATAACATAATTGAGCAGCGCTACCGGAACAAGATTAACGAAAAGTTCACCGCTTTGCAAATGCTGGTCCCGGCATTGCGACTGTGTGCTAAGAGAAAGTCTAGAAAACGGCGCAATGGCGAAGATTACGATGACGATGAACTGGATGATGAGGTTGAATATGACCTTGGTGGTGAAGAAGATTTGGAGGGGTTGGAACCAGCGAGAAAGTTGAATAAAGGGACCATTTTGGCGAAGCTGGTTGAATACATCAAATTCCTTGAAGTGAAGAATGAGCGGATGAAGTATGAGCACCAACAATTAATTGCCAAAGCCAAAATGATGGGATTAAATATTGATGATTTGGTATAATGACTTATAGATAATAATGACTAGACGAATTTAGAAGGCAGTGCGTCAGTATTCGACATGTTAGCGTGGCCCAGTGAAGCCGGTAGTAGCCAGTGAAGGTATGCAGTATGGGTATCTAGTAATGGTAACCCATTAAATCGTTAATATTTAATTTCTATCATCAAAACCGGCATTGTTGATTCCATCGGCTTGGTCGTGATGACCGCGTCAACTATAGCAAATCAAGGGGACGAAAATAGTCATCAACCAACATTAAGCGACGGGAATTAAAAATTTCACTACTCCGTGTTGAGGTGGACCACTAAGATGTTAGTATTGTCTGATATTTCTCACGCCACCACTACAGTTGATGTCGTCGTTCCCGTCGTACACGCCGTATACGTACACGCTCGTTCTTCGTACGCGCGAGTATAAAAATTTCATCATTTCCCACAGGTCTCCAAGATGACGCTTCTTGATTATGCTTCGGTGGCGTATCTGGGATTTGTTGCGTTGCTGTTGACTCAGCAATTGTCGATCGTTGTTGGGTTGCCGTTTGTCGTCAATTTGATTTGGCAGTTACTCTATTCTTTGCGTAAAGACCGGGTACCATTGGTTTTCCACTGGATCCCATGGTTTGGTCTGGCGGTGCCGTATGGGATGAACCCCTACCAGTTCTTTGAAGACTGCCGGCAAAAGCACGGCGATGTGTTTGCCTTTATGTTGTTGGGGCGGGTGATGACGGTCTACCTTGGGCCCAAGGGCCACGAGTTTGTTCTTAATTCCAAATTGCAAGATGTTTCCGCTGAAGCTGCTTATACCCACTTGACCACTCCTGTGTTTGGGAAGGGCGTCATTTATGACTGTCCTAACCACCGTCTTATGGAACAAAAGAAGTTTGCCAAGTTTGCCTTGACCACCGACTCGTTTAAAAAGTACGTGCCCAAGATCCGTCAAGAAGTATTAGATTACTTTGTCAAGGCTCCGTTTTTTGACTTGAAGAACAAGGATGCTGGTGTCACCAATGTCATGCAATCTCAACCTGAAATAACCATCTTTACCGCTTCCAAGTCGTTGTTGGGGGATGAAATGCGGGAGCGTTTTGACGAGCTGTTTGCCCAATTGTATTCTGATCTTGATAAGGGGTTCACTCCGGTGAACTTTGTTTTCCCCAACTTGCCTTTGCCGATGTACCACCGCAGGGATGCTGCTCAGCGTAAGATTTCCAGTACCTACATGGGGCTCATTTCCAAGCGGAGAACCACTGGTGACATTGACCCCAAGCGGGACTTGATTGATTCGTTGATGACCCACTCCACCTACAAGGATGGTGTGAAGATGACAGACCAGGAAATCGCTAACTTGTTGATTGGTGTGCTTATGGGTGGTCAACACACCTCGGCGTCGACACTGGCGTGGTTTTTGCTCCACTTGGGTGAACGTCCTGACTTGCAAGACCAATTGTTCGAAGAAGTGTCGGCGGTGATCAATGAGAAGGGTGGTAATTTTAGCGATTTGTCTTACGAAGACTTGCAACAAATGCCTCTTGTTAATAATGTGATTAAGGAGACTCTCCGCATGCACCTGCCGTTGCACCTGATTTTCCGGAAGGTGATGAACCCGTTGGTGGTACCTGGCACGTCGATGGTGGTCCCCAAGGGCCACCATGTTTTGGTGTCGCCCGGTTACGCCATGACCAACGATCGCTACTTCCCTAACGCTGCTAAATTTGACCCCCACCGGTGGGATGACACCAAGGCGGCCGAAGGTGAAGAGTCGGTAGACTATGGATTTGGTGCTGTGTCGAAAGGGGTGTCGTCGCCCTACCTTCCCTTTGGTGGTGGTAGACACCGGTGCATCGGTGAACAATTTGCCTACGTCCAATTGGGAACCATTTTGGCCACCTATGTCTATAACCTTCGGTGGTCGTTGAAGGACGGCAAGGTGCCGGAAATCGACTATGCGTCCATGGTGACGTTGCCCATGGAACCTGCTGATATCAAGTGGGAAAAGCGGGATACGTGTGTGTTGTAATATAGTCTAGAACAATCAAATATATAATCCTCAGTATTATCATTTCTCATTTCTCTTATCTCTTGCGCCGCACCATGACTCCCGACCAACAACAACGATTTGCCGCCGACGGCGTGGTGTGCATTCCCGGGTTTCTCCTGGGTGAAACCATTGACGCGTTGATTGACAAGTCCCACCTGCTTCTTGCGCTGTTTGATCCCTCCACCCATCCGAAAACCACCTTCTCCACCGCCCACGATAACCATATTGGCGACCAGTATTTTTTGGATTCTTCCGATAAGGTGAGTTATTTTTTCGACACCGATGCTATTGGAGAGAATGGCGACTTGATTTATCCCAAGGAAGTTGCCATTAACAAGATCGGCCATGGGTTGCACTTGCACGAGGCCGTTTTTTCCCGGGTTACCTTTGGCGACGGCGTCAAGCAAATAGCACGCCAACTAGATTATTCTGACCCCAGGGTTCTCCAATCGATGCTTATTTTTAAGCATCCGGCACAAGCGTCGAAAATCAGGGAGAATGACGTCCCTCCACACCAAGACGGCACCTTTTTGTATACCGAACCCCTGCTGGCTATTGGGTTTTGGTTTGCATTAGAAGACGTCACCAAGGACAATGGGTGTTTGTGGTATGCCCCGGGTTCTCACAAGGCCTTTCCTATTACCCTGAGGTTTGTGAGGCTGGCCGAAGGACCCGGGTGTACCATGATTGGGTTGGGGGGGGAACATGATCCTGCTCTGCGGTCGGAACAAGAGTACATTCTTCTCGAATGTAAAGCGGGGTCGTTGGTGTTGATTCATAACAGGGTGTTACATAAGCTGGAGAAAAACGAAAGCAACAAGTCGAGGTTTGTTTATGCTTTTCATATGATTGACGGAACTGCAAAATATGATGAGTTTAACTGGTTACAAGTTCCGTCGTCCGGGGGCACAAACTTTTCGAAGCTTTATGACAATGGTAGAAGTGGTTAGATAGAAGACACTGCTTTCGTTCTAAATTCCGGATAATATCAATTGAAACAAGTGCATCTCGTAATGGCTATAGTACACTCTTAACATGTGTCCTGCAGTGATGTATGATCACTTGCATTTATTAATCTACACCTTGAGGTACCACGCAGATACACTAACTGTTGTCTGGTGTAGTTGCGAAATTACTTATGAAAAAATATTCAAAGATAGTTATTATTAATTTGGTGACCAAATATTATCGTTGGTGTGTAAAATTCAAATTTTGCGTGAGTTGCCTGCTTATGGCCGAGGAAAATACTTTAAATTTTTCCAGGGGAGGACTTTAAAAAACGAATTATCATCCGTAACTATGTTAATTGATGAATCGGGCTATATTGCGGGAAAACGGAATTGTTGTATAAATTTCAACGGGGTTCACAGTCGTGTCCGGTTAGAATTGTAACCGTTGCTTTGGTCATCCGGTGCAAGAGAATATTTGGAGCAATTCTAGCAATTACACTCAATTTGATAATATACTGTAGCCAATCAAAACCACATCAATGCCTGTTGTCTCAACACGTTTATTTGTTAGGCATTCAGGTCTAGAATGAATAATGTCATGACTCATTTTACTTCCTTCTACACTTTATTTACTTTCTTGACTTTTTCCCATTCTTCCCATTTTCCGTCATTATTAGCCAAAGTCGTCACCTTCCCTATCAATTCCTACACTACCATGGTATGCATATTTATTATTCTAGCAGGATTCCTAACCTTTTCCTTTATACCTTTACCCTATTCAATAACCGTTGATGTGCAAAACTTGGAGTAGTCCATGGTGATCAAATCACCAAATGTCGAAGACACTTCCTCGATTACTCCCTGGTGCTCTTTCAAGTAAGCAATCACAGGATCAAACTTGCCCTGAGCGTGCTCATTATGACGCAGTACGCATTCTATGGCATCCATCTTGGTCAACAAGCGCGCCTTTTGCATCTGCGAATCGTCGTCTCCGTCACATGTCAACACCAACATCCAGGTATTGACCACCAGCTCGTACGCCAGCTGACGGGTGTATTGATATTCTGAACTGGTAAAGTTTGGCAATTCGTCCAACACCAGAGTGGCGGCCTCCAAAAAGGTGAGGGAGTGTGTAATGTCAGTTTCCACGGGGGGCAAAAAGTGAAGGATGAAATCCAGCATGCACGCTAACAACTCGGAAAGATAAGGCTTCACCCGAAGATACAGGTAGTCCAGTTCCGCCGAGCACTTGTACGGCATGTGCGAAATCACCGCGTCAAACTTGGCCGCCACCACCGCTATGCACTCGTCAACGGTGGCTCTGGTGGTGATCTTGTTGACTATGGTAGTTTCTGCTTCCGGGTGGTACGCCAACAATTGTGTCACCAACTGTTGTAATCCTTCTTTGTCCAATACCTCCAATCGACGGTTGACTGGAAGTTGCTGGCCGTGAATATTAGGCACCCGACTTCGTTTTCGGAGACGTGGCGAGGGGGCCGACTGGAAAGCAGATGATACCACCGGGCCTGCGGTGTCATCCTCCCGCCGTCTCTTGCGATGCTGGTCCACTAACACTTGGCTCATCAAAGGGGTGTGTGGAACTGGAGTGCGAGTTTTAGCTGCGGTTGCGAAAAAGAAATATCAGAGAAGACAATAGACGGAGCGAGAATGCGAACGCACAATCAATAGCGGGCCAGCGAAGACGGGGAAACGACGTGGCTGGTTTCCGCATTGCAAGATGGAGTGATTTGAAACGGTAATTTCCCCATGCAATGCACCACTCTGCAACCTAGACGAGTTGTAACGATCTGCATTCTCGATTAGGTGGGGATGAAAAATTGTGAAACCACATTAAGGTAGCTTCGGAAACGATAATCTAGAATTTATGTCAAGTTTTCATTGTACTATAAACAGCCTCAGTAGTAATCATTGCCCTCTACGTCGCTCAATTCATAATCGTCATCGTCGTCAAGTTCATCTTCCAGTTTTTGGTCATAATCCGCCTCGAGAAACAGTTGGAACCGGTTCCGCTTCGTCTCCACTTCTGTGTCATCGTTTGTTTGCGTGATGGTGGGCGCCTGGCCCGATTCGTCATTTTCATTGTTGTCGTCGTCCCCACAGTCTTCCAATTCAATTTTGAGTTCGTGTATAATGTCAAAGCACTCCGCCAATAACGCGTTGAGCGTGCCCTGGCCCTCGGGCACTTGGCCGTCAATGATAAACTTGCCGTCCTCCCGCAAGTTGTCAAGCAGCGCCAATTTGAACTGAAACGGGTAGAGCTCTCTCAAGTTGTCGATGCCGTCCACCCGCTTTAATTCCAAAAGGCATTGTCGGACTGTCAGCAATTGATTGTGGATGGGTTGTAAGGATTCCAGAACCGGCTCCGACAGCTCCAACAATTTGTACACAAGGGAATAGCACCGTCTCAAGAGGTACAAGATCAAAATCTGCTTTTTCCGCAAAAAAGTTGCCGCGGATGTTGTTGGTTTGACCCCAGGGACAGGCGTCGATGTCCCCAGCGCAGGCGCGGATTCCCCTTTGGCTCTGCTATTGATTTGCTGGTCGATTTTCGCCCGTTTCTCCTCAATCTGCCGCAACTGCTGTTCGTAGTTGTACAAATCAGTTTCTCTCAAATCCCAACGCCGGGTAACGTACAAGTTATCCAACAGCTGGCGAATGTCGATCAATTGCAGGTAAAGCGAAGACATTTCCTTCATCATCACTCGGGTTTCGTCATCAGCATCAATCACACACTTTTCATCCATGAGTTGGGCCAACGTGTCTGACTTGACCTGGGCGTCACGCAAGAGGTTGTTACAATCTTCCAACAACCCCTTAAGCATCGCCTGGTACTTGTCGTCGTCGTGATCCACCAATTTCGAATGAAACTTGCCATCCGGCCCTCTGAGCGAGGAAATCTCTTTTAATTGCATCTTTATTCCAGACAAATCCACGCTGGAAACATCGCCATCACCAGTGATGTACTTTAAAATCAACTTTCTGATTGCCAACAACTTTTCATACAACAGTTCCAAGTCCAGGGGGATTTCTTCGAAATCAGTCATAAGTTCATTGTATAATGCCTCTGCCTCATTCAATTTTGTCCGCAACAACAACAGCTCTTCTTGCCGGTGGGGTTCCTCGACATCGGCACAGCTCTGATCGTTATTTTCGATGATTTGCCGGATATCATCCAATCTCAGCTTTATCGGAGCCAAGTCGTCAAGCGTATAGACTTGGCAGTCCTTCAAGTGCTGCATCAACTTGGACACCGCCACCAACAGTGCGTAAGTGGCGGGAGCAAACTTGGTGAGGCCACAAGTGACGAAACACAACAGCAATAGTTGCCAGATGTCGTCAATTACCCGGTCAGTGGACGACGTGCTAACATTGATCCCCTTAAGCTCGACATCCTTACGGGTGGTCCGCAATTCGTGGAGGTTATTGAGAAATTGGTCGTAGATTCCAAGGATCTGGGGCGACGAAATCGGGTGACTCCGGTCATTTTTAAGGTCGAGAAGCCGGTGGTATGTGTGTTGAAACTGGTCATAGATGTCCCTTTCGTATTCAGGTACCCCTCTGTGGGATATGGGCGTCAGCGATCGAGTCATGGCAACGATGAATGGGGTTCGGTCTGGTGCGACTAACGTGGTGCGACCCGGGGGATGTCGGAGAGATACCGAGATGGGTAT
The DNA here is from genome assembly GCA_030563345.1 of Diutina scorzettiae. NCBI lineage: Eukaryota > Fungi > Ascomycota > Pichiomycetes > Serinales > Debaryomycetaceae > Diutina > Diutina scorzettiae. The sequence goes on from JAKUCB010000004.1 coordinate 658,006, forward strand.
GGGGTAAGTTGACTGTGAGGGATGATTTGCTATATACGAGATGGCGGTGTTTTGGAGGGATCGAGTTTTATGGTTATGAGCGATGTGTCACCACTACTGGGTGATGTTTTAACTGTGAGACTCACCCAATAGGTATTAAATTGTTTCGGCTTCAATGTAGAGAGGGGCCGACTAAAGAAGGTGTTTTTATTTACATTATGCTTACTAAAAGCCATTGCTTACATTGCCGGGAATAAATTTTGCTGGTAATACAGTACTGATAACATTGCTGGAGACTATTTGGTAACCGCACGATACACCACTGACCATATCAAATAAATTAAATCAACCTCGATTTGCTTATTTATATACTACGGCGCATTCCGTTAACCAATCAGTAAATATTCGACAAACTACGAGTCTCTTGGTCATGTCATTCGTTACTAATACAATATGCTAATACCATGCTGAGGGAAATGCCTCTTCAACTCAATCAAACCGCGGGTATAAAAGCTTCGACCCATATACCGCAACCGCCAATCCTACTGGCGTTACCTCATTCTTTTAGTCTCGCTCTCAAATGGCGACACACATACCCTTGGAGCTCTTCGCTCAAGGTATCAATGCTAATATCCGACAAATCGGCATCGGATCCATCCCCGGTGACTCCCGCGTACAACCCATCCAATCGTTGCCCAATCATCGTTTGTAATTTTTCATAATCAACGTCGTCATCGGCAATCGGCGGCGTGGCCCGGCGTCGCTGTTTCGTAGGCAGCGCCACCGGCGGCATCGGTTTCCGTACCGGAGAGTTCTGGCTGGAAAATAACCTAGCCGTTTCTCCCATGGCCAGGTTGAATGCTTTTTCTTCCGCCACCATACCGGTAACTTCAATTTTGTCCTCATGAAACAGTTCGTGGACATCGGCCAGGTTATCTATCGCCAGGCAATACAGGTTGTTGGTTATATAATCGTTATTCAACCGGTTAGCATCGCCAAAGAGCCGTGAGTACACTTCTTTTTTCTGGGCAAGCTGTACCTGACGCTTGTGGGTCACCGAAGACAGCGCCAAAAACTGCTGCTCGTGATGGCGGTGGCTCAATTTCTTATACTCGTAAACCAGGCGTTGAGCTTCCTCATCGGTGGTGGCCTTGAGCGCCACGTCTAGCTCTCCCTTGGTGAATCCAGGAACCATACGGATCACCAGCGTCGACAGCCGAACTGGATCTATTAAGGTATTGGCGTCATCACTCTCGTCTTCACTATCGGGCCCAAATATAATACTAGACGCCACCCTTTCCGCCAGTTGCCACGCCAACACCTGGGACTGGCGTACTGGACCCTGGGAAAATACCAGATGGTCATATCCAGGAAGAGTATTTGGCCGCTGGATGACAAACAGTGAATCACGTGACACCAGAATCGCCCGTTCCTTCAGCAGTTGGGTCAAATTAAGCAACTTCAGTTTGATCAACCGACCCTTCTTCGACATCGGGTGAGGCAAATCCGGCTTACGCAGGGGTGGGTTCTTTTGTGGCCTTCGCCGACGATTTGATGGCGTACTCATCATAGTCAGCGTCAGCAGAACCGTCCGGTTAGGAATCAGGTGGTCATATGACATCGACGGATCAAACAGGTGGGAGATAACCCGTTGCGGCGGTGCCGGGAGAGGTGCTGGAAAACGTGGCCAATTCTGGTACTTGGTGGAGCCCAGATGGGTGTTGTTATTGCTGGAGTTCATCCAGCTGATTGAGTTGGGTTGTCGTTGCGGTGCGTAGATAAATAAACATGGGTGGTTGCGCTTGAGGAGAAAGGGGGAGGCAGGAAACAACAAGTGTAAGGGTGTGTTTAATGTTTATATGGCTTAGGAGAGCATTGTTTTGTATTTTGATATTTGATTAACATTTTGAAGATTTTGAAGATTTTTGCTAGGTTTGGAAATAGTCAGTGGTGCGGCAAATACCAACAAACCACTGGAGACATTTTTGATTTCTAAAATAGTTATTGAGTATAGGTATAATGGTTTGAAGCATGTGTTCAGGAATGATGGTTTGTAGCATGAGCATAGATATGTGGGCCTAGTTTGTAGAGATATTAAAGTACCTAGAGACAAGTTATCCTTGATGCTTGCTGATTAATTGATTAGGTGGAAAATTGTCGCCTAGAAATAACAAAATCTCATAGATGGTGATATTTGGGCAGCCTTTATTCATTTGCTGAACCTGTAGAATTAGCCTTCTCCACAGCACTTCTGCCATGGCCATACATAGCGTAATAGCCAAAATTTACAACCAAGCACTTACTACTCATAGTGATAACTTATATCATCCATCACCCCCCCAGCCACTCCCCTGTCCTTTGCTTTCCCTGGTATCCCATTCGCTACCCCGTTGTCCCATTCGGCCCCTAGGGTTGTAAACCCTAGTCACATGTCCACGCAAAATTTTTTCACCTCGCCATGCACGCCCAATACCTACCGCGAAAAAATCATCCTCTCACTTGGTAACCCAAAGACACGATGGCCACCGAATTGACGGTTCAATCCGAAAGAGCTTTCCAAAAGCAACCCCACATCTTCACCAACCCCAAGACCCGGGCTGGTAAGAAGACCAAGAGATGGTACAAGGAAGTTGGTCTCGGTTTCAAGACCCCCAAGGCCGCCATTGAAGGTTCTTACATTGACAAGAAGTGCCCCTTTGTTGGTGACGTTTCCATCAGAGGTAAGATTTTGACTGGTACCGTTGTGTCGACCAAGATGCACAGAACCATCATCATCAGAAGAGACTACTTGCACTACATCCCCAAGTACAACAGATACGAAAAGAGACACAAGAACTTGGCTGCCCACGTCTCGCCCGCTTTCAGAGTGAACGAAGGTGACATCGTTACTGTCGGTCAATGCAGACCTTTGTCTAAGACCGTTAAGTTCAACGTTGTGAAGATTGCTTCGACCAACTCGTCGAAGGCTAAGAAGTTTGAAAAGTTCTAAGGAGGTAATGTAATACATGTAAGATAGAATAAGAATATCGTTACTGTAAACTATAATAAACGAGGGATGTCCCGGTTTAACGATGTATGTTAGGCTTAGTAGCCTCCAGCTTTTTTCCGAGTCTGGGTTTCTCAATAGTTTTCACAAATTGTAAATTTTCTGTATTTTTTTGTAAATAAACAGTTGTTTGAATTCAAGCCGTAATCCGTAAAACCAAATTAAATAATATTCCGCGACAATGTCACAGTAATCCTCTTCAACATGTTTATTGTTTTCCCATCACTTCACCCACCTTGCAGTTACGACCTATGAGAAAATTGTGCGTTATCTCCGGGGTATGAGTGCGAAACCTAAATATAGTAGTGATGATGATGGTGTGCTTGTTCGTTCATTCGTTCGTTGCCTATATACGTCAATCGTACGGTTGTTCCACACATTGTATCTCGGTGGTCTTTTCATTAAAAATTCGACGGGGTATCTTTTTTCGTAACCAATACCAGCCCCAGTCCCCATTCGTTCAATGTCTTTAACAACTCGCCGTTTTCGTGCAATGCTACAAAATCATCACACCCGCCGCGTGATTCTGTCAGCTGTCCCACCAACACGTTTGGTACCGTGCCTCGGCCACTGACCTTACGCACATATTCCTGCAACTCCGCCCCGTGTTCATGCTTATCCAATTCAACCACGGCAAATTCCGGGGCAAATTCGTAGTTATCCTTTAACAACTTCTTGATTCGTTTCGAGTAAGGGCAATATGTCTTAGAGAACACCACCATCGGCGACACCATGCGGATATTGAGTAATTCTTGAGCGGGGTCAAACTCTTCATTCTTTTCTTCGACATCGTCAGCCACCAACGGAAGCTCGTCGTCGTCCAGTCCTCCTTGAAGCCTGCCAATTTCGTTATTGATTAATTCATCCTGTTTTTCATTATTATGGGAGTTTAAAATTTGGTTGACAGCAGCCACCTTGTTCCCAGAAACCACAGGTGGTTCCGGGGCGGTTGAAGCAGACTTGTATCCAAAAATCCCAACCACAATAAGTACAGCCAAGATGGCTATCACCCTCAACCGTCTGGTGCTCGGCATGTTAGCTTGGAGAGACTTTTTCTAAGGCGGCGCGTAGTCACGACAATTAAGGACGCGGCGTGGGGAACCCGCCAGAAAGTGAAAACTAAACAGTTACCGTGGGCTGGACTTTTGACGTAGGAATTCTTGCATATTTCAAAAGAGTGGGGTTTACTAGGCGATAGCCAGTTGGCATAATTGGCTGTCAGTTATTGGCTGACCCATCGCGCAATCAGCTGGTTTCGGCTTAAAAGTGGTTATTTCGCATTTTTGTCTTGTAGTTAACCATGGACAATCTGGATCGAAGGATGCCCTGGTATCGAGGATGGTGCCATCGGAAGTATTACACCGAGGTTCTCGAGCGTTTCTGGAAACTCATCGGCATTATCTTTTTTGCCATATCTCTTCACAAAGCGTTTACCGTTTCTGCAGTTACTATAACTTAATTGCCAATGTGCCTGTCATCGGCACATCCACGTGTGGGTAGAATAATCATGTATGGAACCTCATCACACCTTATCCGGCTAATGAACTAAATTGTTCATCTTTCACAACCGAGGGTAACAATACCCGTTCGCTTGAGGGGTGCCTACATAACATCTTCTACTATCGTTCTTTTCATGGCTAATTATCGAACGACATCTTTCCCAATTAGTCTTGTGTCATATGAAATTTCCACCCTTCTCGCTCATTATCAGCACACGTGCTCCATCCGAGCGACCGCATTTTGACACATTTCTGTAGGAGGTACTGCACCCATCAATAGGTCTCTCATGTCAACCATCAGCTGAAGGTCAGCCTCTTCGTTACGGCCCTGACATTGCGTTCGATTATCTATCTAATTGGTACAGGCAAACAATAGTGTCAGGCGATGGATGAGGAAACCTGTATCCACGACCTAATTCCATCTCGGGCTGCGCAGTGCGTTTTGTGTGTTTGGAGCCACGGGGGGGGCCCACGTTTTCCTCGTTGCGAAGGCAGACACCGAGGGCAATAATAGTAAATATCGTGTGAACAAATGAAGCAACACAAGAGTCGTAACTGAAACAAAGCCAGGAACCAGCATCCTATATCTTGCCTCAATATCTTTTTTTTTCCATCGATTGACATGACATTTTGAAAAACGTCAAAATGAATAAGGTGCCCCCTCTTCTCATGTAATTAAGATTCTCGTAATAAAATAAACCTGTTGATATATACAACTGTAGCCAATAAGATATATCCCAAATTAAGACACTCACCCAACCAATTGTTAACTAACCAGGTCATTATCTCGACAATTGATTAGGTTGCCACGGGACGCCGTGGGCTCCGAAATCACTGGAATCTTGTTAGCCGTATAACCTTCGTACCACCACATGGCCCTTAAATTTTATAGATATTTTCTATTCCAAACTAACCCCGAGGCGCCAAGCCAAATGTCCATTTTCTATTAATTTCCATGCCAAGCTCTAACCGTAAAAGCTCTTCGCTAATGGATTGCCAAGATAATTAGCACAACTACTAGTATAATTCCGTGCCAACCGGGGTACTTTCAGCTTTCAAACAGCCCTTATGATGCCCATCAGAACTTCGCAGCCTCCCCACGTGGGACATGCGAGCCGATAAAAGTAACATTATAATTTTGTGCTGCATGCACACTATGAAAAGAAAGATTTATAGTCTGCTCATATAAATACTTCTGTGGCTCACAAATTTGTAGTATCCATACCGAGTTCTAATGGTCCAAAGTGAGATCACCGATAACACTCCAGCGCAAGTGTCCGAAGCTGGTGGTAAGACCGCTTTCAAGGATTATGTCCATAAGTTCGACCACATCGAGGATCCTCTTGAAAGACGGAGATTGGCATTAGAAGAAATTGACAATGCTGGTTTTGGTTGGACTCAAGTTAAGATGATTTTGATTGCTGGTGTGGGGTTCATGACTGATTCATACGATATTTTTGCCATTGGGCAAGCCGTTAACATGATGGCCTACGTTCCCCAATTTTTCCCCAACTCCAAGATTGGTAAGATTCCTTCTTCCACTGCCACTTTGATCAAGGTGTCAACTTCTGTTGGTACTGTTATTGGTCAAATTGGGTTTGGGACCATGGCTGACATGAAGGGTCGGAAGGCCATTTACGGGTTGGAATTGATTGTTATGATTTGTGCTACTATTATCCAGTGTTGCCTTGGTCACTCTCCTGCTATTAACTTTCCTGCTATCTTTTCCACATTGAGAATTGTCATGGGGATTGGTATTGGTGGTGACTACCCTCTTTCCTCGATTATCTCCTCCGAATTCTCCACCACGAAGTGGAGAGGGGCAATCATGGCTGCTGTTTTCTCTAATCAAGGGTTGGGGCAAATTTTTGCTGGGATTGTTGCTATCGTTTGTGTTGCCGGGTACAAGGACTCGTTGGACTATGTTGAAAAGGCCACCGACTGTGACGCCAAGTGTCAACGGGCTTGTGACACCATGTGGAGAATTCTTGTTGGTTTCGGTTGTGTCCCCGGTTGCATTGCCTTGTACTACCGGTTGACCATTGCTGAATCGCCTCGTTATGCTCTTGATGTGTCCGAGACTACTGGTCTCGAAAAGCAAGCCGACGTTGAAGGTGCTATTGATGTTGAAGCCCAAGAACTTGCTCCTCCTAAGGCCTCCTTCAAGGATTTCATCAGACATTTTGGTCAATTCAAATATGGGAAGATTTTGTTTGGTACTGCTTCCTCGTGGTTCCTTTTAGATGTCGCCTTTTACGGGATTGGGTTGAACACTCCTGTTATTTTGCAAGCTATTGGTTACTCGTCCAAGGGTAATCTTTACAAGCAATTCTACAATACCGCTGCTGGTAACTTGATTCTTGTTTGTGCTGGTTCGCTTCCTGGGTACTGGTTCTCTGCCGCTACTATTGACACCATTGGCCGGATTCCTATTCAACTTGGTGGCTTTATCATTTTGACCGCCTTGTTCTGTGGTATCGGGTTTGGTTTCCACCATTTGTCTGACGGTGGCTTGCTTGGGTTGTATATTGTTGCCCAATTTTTCCAAAACTTCGGCCCCAACACTACTACCTTTATCATTCCCGGGGAAATCTTCCCTACAAGATACCGGTCTACTGCGCACGGGTTGTCTGCTGCCTCTGGTAAGGTCGGTGCTATCATTGCTCAAACTTGTATTGGTACCTTGGTCAACCACGGGTGTGCTGCCGATAAGCCTAATTGTTGGTTGAACCACGTCATGGAAATCTTTGCCTTGTTTATGTTGTTGGGGATCTTTACTACTTTGTTGATTCCTGAAACCAAGCGCATGACTTTGGAAGAAGTGTGTGAAAAGTACCACGGTGAAATTGACACCACCAAGTTGGGTCGTGATAGATACACAACTGACCACCTCCCTGAAGACTCTTATTCTGAAGAGAAGAATTAGATTAATGGATTGCTTTAATGATACGTTTACGATAATTATATTATAATTTAAAATGCCGAGTTACATGTTGCTAATTGATAAGAATTGCTTTAATATTTGCATAATTTGCTAAAGCGCGAGCTAAATGCTTTCTGCCCGTTATGCTAAGCGGTTAAAAGACGTATGGCTTCGATTATGACCCCCTTAGAAAAACTTTATTCTTTTGTTTGTACCTCCACTCGTTTGCGCCGAGGTTTCACAACCGTTCCCGATGATGCCAGCCCCCCCCCACTCTGCCGCACGTCTGTATGCATTCGTCGAGACCACGAAATGCTGACAAACATAATACCCCCAGCCTTTACGAGTTTGTAATTTTAGAAGTTGGTATATAACTAGTCATCTCCCTAAGAATCTGCTATTATGGGATACCCTACTAATTTACAAGTCGTTTCAAGAAAGCTTACCGACAATGTTGCTATTGGTCTGCTGGCATTCACCCGCTCCGGTCTTTTCAACTTCGGAGGTCGGATGTCGGTGATTAATCAAGGGGGATCGGTGATTATTTGGTCGGCATTGCCTTATGGGCCGGAAGTGGAAAAGACAATTGAATTGGTGACGGAAAAGCCATTCAACATCACTCATTTGATTATTCCTGATACTGAACACACCATGGCCGCTGCTCTGTTTAAAAAAGAGTTTCCTAATGTTCAGGTGGTGGCAATGGAAGGGGTTTCGATTCCTGGGGTGACAATTGACCACCGCATCACCAGTAAGGATGCAAACAAAATATTGGCGGACAAGGATCTCCAGAGCATGGGTGAGGTAATTGCGGAAAACTTTGAGTTTGTGTACTTGCCATACCACGCCAACAAGGAATTGGTTATGTATCACAAGCCACTGCGGATTTTGTTTGAAGCAGACTTGTTGTTCAATTTGGGAGGCCCTCCTCCTCACGAACAATTCTCCAAGGCTACGGGGTACAGTGACGGGTTTAATCCCAACACTGGCAAGTCTTTTCTTACTAGATACATGCAACCGTATTCTGCAGTGGGTGGTTGGTTGATGAGAAAAGCTGCCGGGGGGAGCAAACTGGCCGAAGGTTTGAAATCAATTGCCTCATTGGATTTTTCCACCGTGGTACCTTGTCATGGCAACGTGATTGACAAGAATGCCAAGCAAGCATTTGAAAAGGTATTTGGGAAATAGCAACAACTCAGAATGAGTTTAATTTAATAATAATATTAATGAGTGGAAGATGAACCTAGATTAGAAGTAATTAATACCTCTTTTAGTGTTACTTCCCATACTACACGGACGACAAATCAATTTAGCCCTTCAAGCAATTTGTGACATATCCTTATCGCGCGAGGAACGGTTTGTAGGCCAGATTTGCGGATAGCCCGAAACCTTTGTATTCCATGATAATTATGCCACTTACAAAAAAATTGTAATTATTATCCTCTTTCCATCACATCTCTTTTTCTCTGGTGTGCTCGGAGGGCGCCTCCCTCCCTCACTTATTCGATTAAAGCCGCACGATGCCCATCTCATGGACGAGTGTGTGGTTTACCTTGCTAAAGGTGCAGACGATGACAAGCACTCCAAGGACCTGATGGCCCATTGTTGGTCTGTACACTCTGCCCATCATTATGCCCTGTTTCGTCACGCCGATTGTCCCCGTCATGGGGCGGTTGTCACGGGGGTTGGCAGTGGAGAACGGCTATTTGCCGTTAACAAACGGTGCCAACTTGAAGTATATTCGTGGGGAAAGGAAGCGGTTGATCAGAAGTTCCCTCTTCCTGAACCGCTTAAGTGTGTTGCCGTGATTTCCCACCCCGTGGCCTCGAACATTCCTGTTTCGGGTAAGTCTCAATACCGGGTGCCTTGGTTGCTCGCTGGGGGCTCGGAACTGGGGAGAATCTATATTTGGGAGTTGGCCCTGGGTAATTTGCTCTGTGTCAAGGATGCCCACTACCAGCCGGTGCTGGTGCTTAAATTCTCCCCTCGTGGGGACTACTTGATTTCGGGGGGTGCCGATGGTAGAGTTTTGGTTTGGAATACTCTGGATTTAATAAACTTGTATGGCGGCGGCGATAATGATGCACGGGGTGTCAAGCCGTATTTTTCCATTACCGATCATTCGATGGCCATCAATGATCTTGTCATTCCTACTAGCAGTGGTTGCGATTTGCGAGTATACACCGCCAGTGCCGACGGTACAGTTCGTGTATACGACATTGCAACCAAGCAATTAGTTACAACTCTTGTGTTGCCTCTGGCAGTCGTGTCGTTGGCAGTGGACCCTGCGGAACGGGCAGTTTACACTGGGTTACAGCTGGGGGTAATTCGAACAGTTCCTCTTTATACGGTCGATCCCCACACTCTGACGCTAGTTGCTGTTGGTGGTGGCAGTAAGATTGTTACCGTGGCCGACGATCCTGAATTGTCGCTGCTGTTTGTCCACCACCAACAACTGGATGCCTCTGAGGTTACTGCGCTTGAAGTGACTTTGGACGGTACCCTGATTGTCCTGGGTGATGCCAAGGGGCGGGTATTTGTCGCCGACGTTGTTACCCGGCAAGTGGTAAAAGCATTGGCTCCGTTAAATTCGGCTATTTCGATGGTAACGGTGGCTACGATCCCTATTGACGAAAAACTGGCGGTCTTGGCCAAGAAACACCGGTTGGTTCCCCAGCTCAAACGGGTGTTGGCCCTGACTGATCCTTTGGAACATCGGATTCACATGGAAATCCCAACTTCCATCGGAGAACAAGAATCCATGGACCTGTGGATTGAACGGATGGCAGGTGACGAGGTGTCGTTTAAACAAATCGGCGCTATTAGCTCCAGTGTCCACCAAGTGGCTGCGCCTTCAGCAGTCAACCAAGAAATGGAAAAAATCAAGGCGGCGTACAAGGAATTGGAACAGAAGCACGAGCAATTGCTTGAGCAATATACCAAGATGCTTGAGTAGGAAAGAAATTATAGATGACATTCGTTATACAAGGTTACACACGATATACATCTCCAATAATACATCATTAGTCATTGCTTAGATCCATCGAAGTCCGCTTATCTCCCTGGCAGTAATCTCCGGTTACCACTTGACCTGTTAATATACTGACGGTATTCCAGGGTATGCTTTTTGCTGGACGCCCCTCCGGACGATGACTGAACTTTTTTCCCTTTGGTAGATCCAAATCCCAGAAATCCCATTAGGGAAATCATGTCTGCTTCATTGAAGTTGGTGTCTCTAGGAGGTTCCCGTTCTTTGGACCGTCCTCGTGTATCATGGTCATTATTTACTGAGGGCAGCAGATGGGGCCGCCGCCGTTGTGGGGATTGCTGTAGGTCTCTAGGAGGAGATCTATGAGGCAGCCGTGACCGTGAAGTTGTCTGTGGCTGGGATTCCAAGCGCAGTGCTGATTTTGGTTCCATCAACGTGGGTGTGATTGAGAGAACAAAGATGTAATTGTGCATCAAAGATTGAGAGGTGGTCATTATATGGGTAACAATAGGGAGGAAGGACATTGGCGGAGATGGGTGATTATGAAATTCCATGAAGTTTAAATAGATTGTTGAGTGAAGTTTTTGAATATACCAGTTGAATCAACGGAATTAATAAGCAGAAGGGAATGGCGACCCAAAATGATGTGGGGAGGGGAATGGAATATCTAACAGCCGTCACGCTACGAACATCCCCAATTAACCATAATTTACTTCTTCGCCTTCTCTCATTTGCATGGATGGGCTCGATGCTCATTCAACCTTATCTCATCTCATCGCACCATGTCTGAGGAGAAGTTATCCAAGAAACAACGTAAGGCGCTTGAATTCAAGAACAAGACCGCCGAGGAAAGAAAGGAGGATCAGGCCGAAAAGGTCGAAAAGAAGCGGAAGCTTGAAGAGGAAGAGGCCGCCAAGGTTCCTAAGAAACGGAAAACGAGAAGAGGAAAGAAGGGTAAGGGCCAATCTAATGCTGCCGGAGGTCCTAGATTTATTCTTTTTGTGGGTAATCTCCCTTACGATGTTTCCCAAACCGAACTTGTCACCCATTTCAAGTGCTGTTCGCCTGATAACATCCGGATCCGTCAAGACAAGGGGATTGCGTTTTTGGAATTTTCTAAGGACCACCAGGATATTCAATCTAAAATGGATTTGGCGTTGCGGATGCATCACCTGACTCTTCGGAACCGGAAGATCAATGTTGAATTGACCGTTGGTGGAGGGGGGAACTCGGAAGACAGAATCGAAAAGATTAAGCTGAAGAATGTCAAGATGAACGAAGAGCGGACGATTCGGATTAAGGAAGGGATCAAAAAGGCCAAGAAGGAAGCGAGAGAGAAAGAGCTGCTGGCAGCCCCGCGGACAGCCGCTGCTGCGGTCCATCCGGACCGGGCAAAGCTTTTGCACTAGAATCATGTACCATAGTCATTTTCGTTTAATAGAGTATATTAATAATTCTTAAAAAAGTACTAGTATATCAATTTCCCGTAGTTTGTGGGGTTATCATCACCCAGTTGTCTGTGACATAGATCGCTCTTCATCGTTCGTAATATTATTATCTCCAGGCCCGCCTAAATTACAAAATGGTGCACTTCTTTGCCTTCTTAACTTTCTTCTTCCGGACCACCGTTTGGTTCGCCACCTGGGCCGACTTTTGTCCGCCTGAAACCGGCGCCGAACCCCCAGGGGCAGAGTCGGTGGTAGTGGTGGTGACGTATTCGGTCTTAGAGTTGGGGGGGTCCAACACCGCCCGAATAGCATAGTCAAAGATCTCCTTGACCCCGACTTGGGTAGCAGCCAGGCATTCCATATACTTAACCGCCCCCAATTCTCTGGCCAACTTCACCCCTTGCTCGTAAGTGATGGGCTTTTGATTCTTCTCAGCCAACTCGTCGATAACATGGGGCTCATCCCGCATGTCCACCTTGGTCCCTACCAACAAAATCAAAATGTCCTTGGGCGAGTGGTGCAAGATTTCCGGAATCCACTTCAGCTTGATGTTATTAAACAGCGCCGGAGACACCACCGAGAAGCAACACAAGAAAATTTCCGTCTGAGGATACAGCAACGGACGCAACCGGTCGTATTCGGTTTGCCCGGCAGTATCCCACAACCCCAACTTGATGGGTTCGCCATCAATCATCACCAGTGCCGAGTAGTTATCAAACACAGTGGGAATGTAGTCATTGGGAAACGTGTTGGTGGTGTACGAGATCAACAAGCACGTCTTCCCGACCCCACCATCGCCAACTACCACCAGTTTAATACTTCTCATCTGGTGTGTTGAATTTCCTCTTGGCGGATTAGTTTATAAAATTTGGCGCGACCTCCTGTACATAACCGACGCTCAGGTGCCGATGGGATTAGGTTACATCGAAGAACAATACCGAGTATTTTAGACGGGACAGTGACCGCTATTATTACATGGAGGGGTACAGCCGATGTTGTCTGCACATTTGCGAGGAGGTGAAATTCTCCAACGGTGTCGTCGACATTCTGGTAGGACACAAACAAAAAGTAGCCATCGTTTCATGCTACTGCATTCTAATTGCCATTCCGAGGTGATGGGGCAAGCATGTGCGCCTGGGAAGCCACCTAGCAATGGCCCACATCAGGCGACACCGCTGGTTCTACAACCGCCTTAATCTGTAGGCGTCCCTACTACGCTACTATGGGGTGATTTATTCTCCGGCTTTGTCGATGCATGTTATATAATAGCATACTATTAATGCAGCGAACGATCAGGTGCGTCATTGAAAGTCGTAGTACCGGCCCACCCCCCCTACGTGAAGAGCAGAGGTGTTGAGGGTGATATCACACTGATGGGGGTCCTTGTAGCACCACCGGGGCACGAGGGGATGGGTAGACACCCCGTACGCCTGTTGGACGTATTCGCGGAAATTGAGGATGCGTACAGTTACCGAATCAGTACGAATGTAGCCGGCGTCGTCTCGATTGCCACTCCACAAATTTTCGGCAAACGCCGCCAACCGGGGCCACAATTTGATTGCCACTACAGAGTCGTCCACTTGTTCAGACCAGAGGGCGGCCTCGCCACCAAGAACATGGCTGGCTTGTGATTCAGTCAAATTTGCCACCAAGTTGAAATTGTAGAGCATTTGCCAGGACTTGTATCCGCCACACCACGATCCACCATTGCCTTCGACCAATGCTTGATTTGCTGGGATTTCAAGGAACATGTCTGCATTAGTGACCCAGCCACCATTGCCGCAGTCAAGATAGAGCCATGTAGCAGTAGACAACACCACATCATAACCGGCATCAATAAGCTTGTTGGTACTGTTGACTTCCTCTAACCAGTGTTGTAAAACCACATCTTTAGGAACATTGGTGGCGTTATATTGTCCATTGACAGTATCGGCCCACAACATCAATCTAGTAGAATTATTGTACCGCTTGCGGAAAATGGGCACCACTCGGTCAATCCAGTAGTTGAGCAAGTCACCGTAGGTACCATTGTGTTGCCTAAGCCAAGACTGCACTGGCTTCAGAGTGTTATAACACCCAGCGTTGATTTCATCCCCACCAAAGTGGTAAAACTTGTCAGGGAACAATGCCCCAATTTCATCATAAATGTTCGAAATCACCTCATAAGTTTTGTTATTTGTGGGATCGAGCTGACCTGGATTGGGCTCGCCAGAAACAGCCTGGTGGGTTTCATCTCCAGCCCAAAACAACCCGTCACAAACAATGATATTGGGATCAACTTGACGATACCCAGAAGAAGCATGGGCAGGCATGTCAAACTCAGGAATGACCCGGACCCCACGGGCCTTCGCAAAATCGACAACTTCTTTGATGTCCTCATGGGAGTAGACTTCAGTCCGAGAATAAGCATCTGTCGTCATTTTCGGGTACTTGAGCACTTGGACGGGCCATGATTGAGAATCCACAATATGCCAATGGAAAACGTTAAGTTTCACCAACAGCATAATCTCAATTTGGTTCTTGATCGATTCAATACTAAGGAAATTCCGTGCAGTATCAAGCATGAGCCCCCGATGGCGGAAGTATGGTTTGTCGACCACATCCAAAGTGCCATTGATAAAGTATTGACCGTTTTCGTAGATGATAAGCTGCTCAAGAGTCTTAAGACCGTTGAGGGCACCCCAAGTGGTGTTGGCAGCAATGTTAATTGCCGACCCCTTCGTATGTAACGTGTAAGATTCATCCACCCCAAATTGAAGGTCTGCGTCATCTTTCTTGATGGAAAAGTTGATTGTATCGACCGTGGTTTCATTCTTCCCAAACGTGTCAATGGGATCGGGTTGCACTCCAGCAACCGGGAACCACTTCGTTTTAGCAAATCTCTGTTGCAATCTCAGCCAGCCATCGAGAACCACCTCATCGACGTTTCCGGTAAATACTACATTTACCGTTGTGTCAATCACCAAGTGTTGACCCGATTGGTCAAATTTCCGTGGAATTGGAATCAACGCAGATGCTGTGGCCACAATGGCTAACACTGAACTCAACTTCATTGATGAATCAGAGTGCAATTGAGCCGTTTATATACTTCTCAGTGCTCGGGCGACAGTCAATAACACAATATTTCTTGTGTTCCATTGTGACACAAAAATGCAACCAGCCGAAGGAGATTTAAAAGTAGTTTTCACTCCAAACACAAGGCTATAGACAAGTAATTTGTTTTAAATAGTAATTGCCATTAAAATTGGAAACTACTGGCCTAGAACCACCCACTTAGGCATTCATTTTGTTCACTATTGTTCAATTTTATTCATTTTTGGTAAATCAGTTGCATGGTGACAATTAAGGTTTCCGGTAAATCCTGAAGGATTCGCCCCTTTTGTCAATTGTGTAGGCCAATGACCACAGAAAAATTGATACAAAACGAACAAGTCAAGTTTTCAAGCCTTCCACGATGTCTTAAGAACGCCTTGCAGCACCGATGTTTTGCAGAAAAGGGGCTCCTGTCGTTTGAGCGGCTTACGTAACAAGCGGCTGCACAGGCATGACCTAGACCGATCAAGCAACCCAACCAAAGTGAGATTTGCCGACCAATGGATGCCACGCCCACAACCCCAACCACACCCCACTAAAAGAAACTCCGGAAATTGCCTAGTGGGGCCCATCTCGCCTGTCGGTAATAAAAGCGACTAGTATATATTCCCTGCATGTAGGTCCCATGTATGATAACGCATTACCCCATATTTCAACCTTCCAGGGCTATTTACGGCAAAACAACATCATCTCGAAGCGTAATGAAATCAGGCAACTAACAATAATAGCCAGGAATTTAAACATAGCTGCTGAATACCGCAATTCGGCTTGTCCGTAAAAAAGTGGAGAACCTTTAAGGGGTATCAAATAATGAGGGGAATCTAAAAAGAAAAAACCATGCCAGCAAACCCACACGACACTAATGAAATGATATTTGATTTAACAGGTTGTAATTAGTAGAAATTAAAATCACTCCACTGTTTGTGGCGTGACTTAAAGATGTACCAATCACACCACCACTTTCGCTGGGAAAATGTAGTTTCATCCGTCTCCGACGCAAGTTGCAGTTTGATTGTTCTTGTCCAGAAAAAGTATAAATAGCAGGCAATGTTCCCCAGAACCCACAGCCATTCCACACTGTGATTGAAGAAAATAATTCTTCAATCTTTTGAATAGCTACCCTCAAACGTTGTTCCTGAATCAGGCTATATAACACTAACTACTAACTACTAAACATGGTTAAGAAGGCAAAATCAGGGGTCATTCCGTTGGACTTGAACAATTGTTCCACTTTGGACCATCTCCAATATGTCCCCAAAGCGCGGTCTTCCTCGATCACCTCGATTGAATCGACCAACTCTGACGGATCAGTGACGATTGTGGAAAAGTTGATGATGCCCACTATTCGTGAGTTTGACGAGTTGACGTCATTTGAGCAATTTGTCCGGGATGAAACTTGGGACAATGAATTTGACTATTTCCATGCCAAACTCAACTATTATCCTCCGTTTGTCATGAAGGCATGCAGACTGAATCTTGACAAGATCAAGCATACTGCCAACAAAAACTCCCGCAAGTTCCGCCGGCAATTGAACCATCATGTCAAGAACCACTTGTTCAAGGACTTGGAAAAGTGCTGTGGGTACCCGTTAGATTTTGGAAGGGCCGAAGTGATTGACACCCCGAACCGGATCACCTGGAGATACCACGATTACTCCGACCACGGCTTTGATCCCCAAGAGGAGGACGAGTATGGCCGGCGCTGGAAGTTGGACATGACTATCTCCTGCACCAACGAAAATGCCATGGTTGAAGTGGACTACAAATCGATGCCCGTTGAAGACGAATCGGCAATTATTTAGAAAAGCCTAGCTACGAATGATGATATATGAATGAAATGTGATTGATTGTTACTGCCGCAGCAATGCGTCATACTGAGGAGTGGTATTCACGTACGTCCCCCGGTATGCATCCAAGTTTTCCAGAAGCCACGCCACTAATGCTTCCAACTCCGCCACGATCACTGATAGGGAAATTGCGTCCATTGAGCTCTCGGCCAACAACACTGGCATCGTCACGATCAAACGCAATAGATGCTCCAACCCGTAGTTATCGCTCAGTAGCGACAAACTACTGATGACGCCCTTTTGCAACAACTCAAAGTATTGCTGGTTTTCGTACTTGTAGAGTAACATTAGATGAAGCAGGTTGTCGAAATATAGTTTGAGCCCCAGCATCACCTCCGCCACCGCCGGGCTGTCGTCGCCTTTTTCTCGTTGGTAGTCTTCTAGAATCTGGGAAACTGGAACTTTAGCTGGCACCTCAGCCAACTGGTGGTCGCGAGTGACAAATTGCCAGTCGTCCACCAACACATGCTTAATGTTATCATCGTAGCGAAGCACCACCATACTCTGGCGCTTTCTCTTGGGAGCTGCTCGCCCCTTTAACGGTAGCAGCGACTCCGCCTTGTTATTGGGTTTGGCGTCAGTGGTAGCCGACACCGCCGCCAGCGCCGCCACTGCCGCCGTCCGCTTTGGCCGTCGCGAAAGCTGATCAAGCAGAGCCTTCTTCTGCTTATTCTCCTCACTATGTTCCATCACCCGTTCTATACCCACCCACTCGTCCCATTTTGAATTCCATCCTTGGTAATGGAGAAAGTATGTGTCGATGTCGCGGAGGTGCTTGAGTTTAGGATAGTTTTCCACCAGATCCTCCTTTCCTTCCATCAATTCCACCATTTCCAGACCAGCATGGTGTATTTTGAGGATTTTCGCCTCGTACATTAGGGGGCCATGGTAGGCAAACACAAGGTTTCCTGGACTTAGATTCATTACCGTGAGAACGCGGGTTGCGCGAATGAGTAGAGGAACAGCAAGGAGGTAGGTGTTCGGAATAGGAATGAATGAAAAAAACAAGCCAAAGAGAAGGAAAAGGGATATGGATATACAATTATTATTTTATTCAAAAACCTTGCCTGAAGCATCGAAATGCCATTTCTAGACGAACCCATCTTCCAAACAAACCCTTTTTCGATACCACCATTCTTCTAAAAATCATTCTGAGCCTCATTCATGCAATCCACCACTTCAACCACAAAACGAGGTTCTCGCACGGTTTTCCCATTTTCAGCACAAAGCGACTATATTTGTGTTTCTAAAATGTCAAGTATGCATGAGTTCAAGGCGGCTAATTCACCCAACTACGGAGGTCATCATAAGTTAACTAAATCAATCGCAACAAGAAACCGCCAAAACAGGAAATGGAATGCCCCATTTAGCCACGTATTCCTAGGCAACCACCGGAGACAAATCAGTTTAATCCCTCTTCGGCTAAACTCACCAGCAAAATAACCATCACCATTTGGCGCCATCAACAATGTATGTGCGCCACTGGTTTGTGTCCAGGTAGGCTATTGTCGGAGATAACGCAAGCCGAAAGGATGACTTTCACAATAGCTGGACACTGCCAGTATACCCCAAACTAAATAGACGTAGATAAACGTTTCTTCCGCCTCTCCTATTCGCCCCCACCCGCGAACATTCCACCCCC